>CM076578.1:757784932-758984932 GCA_034641835.2 Pinus albicaulis | reverse complement strand
TATGAATTAGCAACACTATAGGTGGACATTCATGGATGTTGTGTGTTTGTCCCATGTTTATGGCTGGATACACATGTGCCTTGGATGTTTTTCCTAGTTTTGTAGGTGGTATTGCATGCCCAATTTTTTAAGTTCCTAAACTCATGGAGGATACCTTTTACGGTGGGATGAAGTGCAACAAGATCAATGCTCAGGTATTAAGTTTTTGATTTAATATATGGAGGAGGAGTGTTGGATATAGCAATACCCTTAGCTCTGTTGGAGTGTGGAAAGTTTCTTATAATGAAATCATAATTTCATTTACTATCCAATAGAATGGGTGACCTATTTGGGTGGGTAATTACATGGGCTTTACCCATTACAAGAAGTTAGAGGGTGTATAAAGGGAAGGTGGGTGCATTGTATTTAATGGGATGGCCATTTCCAGGCTTCTCTATTATCTGTACCACTAGAGTAGTAGTGGTTGAAAAAATGTCTCATTTTTTGTCCCATCCATGTTCTTTGAGTTCCCATTTTCTTTTACCATTCAATTTATGAAAAGTGGTTCATTACATGTGTATTCAATTGGTGCATATGTGCTCAAAATTTGTAACAAATAAAATCATAAAATTTTCCACCATATACTAGAGGCACCAACTCAATTTGAGATGATGTCATCTTCTCTCCATACAATGGACATCCATAAGAAGAATTTGGGCATAGGATAGTTCACTAAAAATAGGCTTGTTAGAGAAGAGAAAGTTTAAATTCATTGACACTTTGAGAGAAATATATCTCAATGCACTTTCATTCATACATGTGTGAAAGTTAGATTGGTTCATTTTGTCTTAGTTTTATAGTTACATGTCCATTTTGTTCAGTGTTGATAGTTGTGATATGACATCAAACACTAGTCACTCATTGCCTAGATAGAAAAAGGCATTGGAAATTTTCATATCATTTGGGATAAGCATGAAGCCCCATTTGTGTCAAAATGACAATATGTATTGATAGTAATATCTTTATTTGAAATTATTCATTGTATCTTCATATAGAAAAACTAGTTCATCAATTTTTAAGCATAGAATTAGTTATTAAGTAACATGCTCTAGAAGATGATGGAACTCATGGTAGAACAAAATTTTTAGAGTGGTGCCACTTATGCCTTTTCCTGTGATATGAATCAAGTTAGATTGGTATGTTTTTGCATAGTCTCATAGTTGCATGCTTTGCATAGTCTCATAGTTGCATGGTTTTAGCCATTAAATAGAAATTATTAATTTAGGTTTTGAAGGATATCAATTCTAATTGGGACAAATGTATTCCGGTGCCATGGAAAGTATATTTTCATTAACTTGGTGAAAAGCGCCCAAATAAATAACAAACCATATTATTTGTATTATTCTTATCATTTCTTTGATTATTATATCATAGAAATTGTTGGCCAGAGTTGACTGTGGATTTTGGTTTTTGTTTTCTTCAAAATCAATAGCATTCATAAATGTAACGACTCTTATTCTTGCATCTAAATTTGTTATGGTTTATGTTCGGCCATTTTTATGTTATTATAGGTGTCAGGAATATTTTGAAATTTGAGAAACCGAGGGAGGTCAAACAATTGGGTTTGCTACTGCTTTTTCATGTTCCTATGATTATATTCATTATATTCCAAAAATATTCATGAAACCCGCATCCAATTAACTTCAAATCTTATATTTTATTTATGAATTACTTTAAAAAATTTACCCATGAAAATGTAAAACCGGTTTTTTGGAAATGGAGGTGGAGAAGAGAACATGCTATACAATACATCAACCAATTGCTCACACTTCACAGTGACAACACTTTCATTTAGTGGTAAATTGTATCTATTATCAACTTGTCCTACCAACTATTTTAAAACTATCTTATTGCATCTAACTCCACCTTTTCTGGACATAATATAGAAAATGAAAGCATAAATTCCCCACTTCAATTTTTGATATTGTTTACCCTTAATATTTTAACCATGAATGGCACCAATACATAATGGATAATGGTTTGAACCCATGTTTACCATACAACTAGGTTGGCCAATATTTTCATATTGAAAAACATCCTTCTTGATGGTTTGAACCCATATTTACCATACATCTAGGTTGGACAATATTTTCATATTGAAAAAAATTTAGGTGTCTCAGTATACTCATCAAACAACATGTCTCATGCTTATATAAGATAGATCTTCATTTATCTTTTTATGGATAAAAATGAAATATTAGATTATAATTTGTAACAACTCTTGAGTCATTTTTTTCGAAGTGACAGTTCGAAAAAATAAGATAAAGTAAGGTAACTTTGCTCTACCACCACTTCTTCTTAGGATAGAATTGTGAAGATAGATATACCAATCACATTGATATGAATAACAAAAGTATTTAAAGGATCAAGGAGAGTGAGTTCTAGTTTGTTTTTGAAGTTTTATTTGAAAAATGGTTTAGGATTATAATGTTGTGAGTGAGCCCAAGCATAAATCCTCTTTTGCCATCCTATCAATGGATTTGGAAATAACACACAAATTATCAATTGATATTATATAAGAATTGGAGAAACAAATTAATGTTCTTACCTCGGGGATATTCCTCAGGGCTTCCCATTCCCTAGTTACCTCCACTTTCTTAGCATTCATAGTGATGCAGTCAAATGTCATTTGCAATATCTTGTATGAATGGTGCTACACTTATATAATTCCAATTTGGTCTTGTTTCATAGCCATATTCCATTTCTTCATGGGATTTAACTATATAAAGAGCTCCAAGCATTCGTATGCCTCATCCATTTGACGATGTTAGAAAAGGATAACATGCAAATGAGCTTTATGAGGGCCTTTTGACCTTGAAAATCTTGTTGGAATTAATAGAATATATCATAATGATAGCTTCATTTGTGAGTTTGTTACCATATCTTAGTATATAGGACTTGGAAGAGAAGGTTGGGGATGGAAAGTGTTGTGTAGTATCCATGAAATGGACATGAGTGGAGAGCATCTATTCCTCCAAAGTCCATTATGGATTTGCACTTGGCCACAACCACGTTTTTAGAACCACAAGTGCACACATGAGCACATGGGAAAGCATGAGCATAGCATTAGAGTTACTTCAACCATCAACGGGAAAATGAAAGCAACTTTCTTTCTTCAACCCAACAAGCTGTCATTGACAATATAAGGCTAGTATTAAATCGATTGTGTTTGGAAGTTCACCCTTGAATGTGGTTAAAGTTAAATTGGTTTTATTTTTCCTAGCTTTGTGATTGCACGAAATTTCTCTATGGAGTTGAGTAATGGTGAAACTTTTTCCATTTAAAAGACTTGATAGTAAAAAGAAGCCAAAAAAGGAGCGGGGTCTAGAATTATACGAAGAAATGTTGGGCACTAGCTTCCTCAATTATGTTGGAAGTGATAGTTCCTTTTCACTCTATTTCTATGGGGAACATATATTATAAAGAAATGAGAAGCTTGTTAATTGTAGCTATTAGAATGGGTGATATATTGGTGATTTTATTGAGTTCAAATTGCTATATCAGGAAATAGTCTGTTTAACATAAGGGTATATGTGTCAGATTTGATGGGAGATTGGGTAAGGTCGGATGCCCTTTTATGGCCTGCTATTCTCTTTTCACATGTTTTAGTGGTAGTCATAATGAAGAATATTTTCTTCTTGTCCCATCGACTCACACTGATTAAATGCATCATTTGTTCCATGTGTTAATTTATATATGGAAGTTTACTGCATGTATTTTCCATTCACGGATATATGCCTTGATTTTCTAATAGTTGATATTAGAAATGAGGAGATTTTGTTTTGGGAGAGCACAAATCTAAACACTTTCATGGTTGCATAATGTGTAAATATCTACATGTTGGTTACAATTCGTACATAGTCATGCATGACCGATGAAGAGGATTTTATGTTGTCTATTTGTGAGGTACTGAATTAAACCCCCAATTTCTAATCCACCACTCCATGTGCCCAACCCCTGATTTAACCTAGCATTTCAATGAATTAAACCCCCATTTTCTCCCACAACAAGGCATGCATGCAACTAGAACCCTATAGTCGCTCCCACGGTGTGTGCAACGGAGAGACTACAATATTTTTCAACTAGTTCTGTGCTAGAGACAGTGAGATTTAAGCCACTTTTCAGGGCTAGTCTCCAAACCACTTCCCGAAACTTGATGAGACTTTCCAAGACAATAAATGAAAACAAGATAAAGCCTCTAACACAAAAATTGATCAAGGAATTTACCTAAACAAGCCCAACCATGACAATCATTTCATGAAACATATCACAAATATGAAATCTACAGGTTTCAACAATAGATTTGAGCACAGGGGTCTCATACTTATCTTAGAATCACCTAGAAGGTTTTATGAATCCTCACATCAGTTGAATTATAATATATTAGGTCATTCATTCATTATTATTTTCACATACTAATCAAAATATTGTGAGAGCCATACATCATAACTGTCATAAAACATGCTTTTAACCAAAATATAACCAGAGATATATCAATGAGGAAATAAAAATTAAATCCCCACATGATCCAAGTGGATATTGGTGGCCACCCACCTATTCCATTTGGACCCCCACCATCAGTTCTTTCAGTTTTCCAGTTTCATCACAACTTACTATTTTTAACATTTTTTCAGGTCCTGAACTTTCAGAGTCGTTTTGAGACCCTAAACGAATTTTTTTGGGGAAAACTGGTAGCAACATGGAATTACTTCAATTTTTCTCACATCAAAAGTTGTATTCCTCGAATATACATTTATAACGAGGTATTGAGCACATAAAACATAGATCGTATGAAAAAGTTATGTCATTGGGAAGATTGATGTACCAATTTACCCAAACGGGGCCCATAGTTTTGGTGCTTCATCTCATAGGGTTAGGTTTTTGGATGTATAGGATTTTACATTGTTTCTCAATAATATATAAGCCTTAGAGCCTCATTACAACAAATTTTAGAGGCCTGTAGGTGCCACATCTCTTCTCAGAGATAAGCTACCAGCACCCTAGCTAGTTTATTTCCATTATGTCTATAAGCATATTTCAGTCATTTTATTTTAATGAAATGAAGTTTTATTTTTGCTGCATATCTATGTTTATGTCTATTTATGTATTTTATTGTGGTCCTTCATAGATCTGGATCAGTTGTATTAGAGCAGTCTTCTCTTTCTCTATTTTTCTTTGCATGTCCTCAATGAGGTCAGGGCATAAGGACTTAGGGTTCGATCTAGTTGAACCCTTTCAAGATCAGCCTCACAAATCCTGAAGACCTCCCATGGTGGAAGAAAAGAAAGAAGAGGGAGCAAGAGATCCTATCAAAATATTTCTCGAGGAGGCCCTTGAGAAACAGAGGAACGCGATGATAGATAACTTTGCCCAGATCCTTCAACAACCGCCCACTGACTACACATCTACATCCAAAAACCACTCTAGAGGTGCCACTCCTTGGTACAAGTCAATGGAAACGAGGGACCCACCGACTAGAAAATAAAACTTAACACAATATTTTAAAAGGGATAAATTTTCCAAACTATTTTCAACTCCTTTAAAAGGAGGAACGATCTATTAAATGTGGAGAGAGAGAACTATGAAGAGAGGCATGCCATAAAATTTGTGGTTGTCATTTTTTCCTCATATTTTAATTTCTTAAATCTATAATCCAATATTTATGGTGAAAATAATATTAATTCAACAAGGGGAGATGAATTAGGGTTACTCCATTATTATCTTCAACGAATTATTTAGGTATCTTGTATTTTTAATCTATCTCATTGATTTCTTAAGGTTTGGTCATCTTTTAACTAGTGATAACAACTATCATTTTGAAAAGAAGAAGTTGCTAATATTTTTACTTTCATGAAGGATTACAACCTTTTCATCCTTATTTGTTTTTCAAGCTATGTTATATAATTTGATATAGATTGTAGTAGTTTTGTGTTGAGAATGGTGAAATTCTTTCGTACAAATCTTCCTATCAAGATTTTGGCTATACTTTTTTGTCCTTAATAAAATAAACCCTTATTTTACAGCTTTTTATTCTGCATATCTCAATTTTTATTTTAAATTTTCATAACAACAACATCTCTTTGTATTTTTTTCATTATAATTTTCGCAACTTATGCTCTACATATTTTAGGGTCCTCGGGCCCAAATTATCACTAGCTTAATTAAATTTTATTTCCATTTTCTATTTTCTACTTTTGTTTCATTATCATATTATTTACTACAAATATTTTATTTCAAATGTGTATGTTTTCATTTCTTTGTTAATGTAAATCCTTCCTTCATGTACCATAAACCTTCACTATAAAAACATAGAAAACCAAAAATATACAAACATTTATTTTTTAAATTTTGAGCACAATGTCTCATTATCTCATTGTGTTAATGAGATTGGAGGAGTTTGGTTGTCAATATTAACAAAATTAAACAATCATCAACAAGTCTATCTATTTACCTTGTTTAAGGTTCATTTGACTTAGTGACAAGCTTTATAGTCCACTACCTCTATAATAATAATTTAAAATATTAAAATAACAGAAAGGGGGTTTCATTACCCGTTCAAGCCTTTATTTTATTAATAAAAAATATAAAATACATTGGTATATTTTCACAATATCACAAAACTCTACTATATTGGCTCTCATATGATTTTTTCTAGCAAATTGATAAGGTTTATTGATAAAATCACATGTGGAAATTTTTTAAATAAATCATATAATTCTAGGAATGGGTTGAATGTTCTCATAATTCAATCTAAAAATGTTATCCTACTCTCTAAATCATCTCATTTGTTAGGCAAAAACAGAAAAAAGAACACACTTTTGTTTCAACAATCTTAGAGATTAGTGGTATTTTGTTAGCAAGTAGTTGGGCTTCCTAAGTTTTATTGATAAAATCATATCTGGGACACTCTTGTATGGGTTAACATTGATTTCACTTATAATTCAAAAATTAAAAAAACCGGTAAATTTGGTGTTGATTGAGTTAGTAAAAATATTTCTGGTATAATTCTTTCCACTGTGGAAATTAGTTTCCAGGGGCCTTTGAAAGCCACTTGTTTATTAAGAAAAAGAGGAAAATATAAAGTTAGTCTACATTCAAAATCCTGGAGATCTATAGTCTAGAATTTTTTTTATGACTTATGTTAATAAATGGATTTTGGTTTCATAAAATTTATTTATAAAGTCACAACTAACCTTTGATACCAGGAGCCTGACTAGTGATCATAAGATGTGTTTTTTTTTTCTTTTCTAATTCTCATTTATATTCATGTCTTGAAACTACATTGGTATAGATCCATCTAAAACCCAGATATATTAAGCATGAAAAAAATTAAATTGAGGTCCCAACCTCAATTTTTTTTTTTAATCCTTGAAGAGTATTTAACCACATCAAGGTTCAATCTTCTCGGAATAGAAATTACTTTGGGGGTTTTCCTCCTTTTATGACATATTGTATTGATCCCTTCTAGCTTTAGTATCGAACGATTCAATATGGACAGTAGCCTAGTTACCCATTATTTTTTTTCTTGCACCCATAGGTTTCATATATCAATTTTATCCAAATGGATAACGTAAATCTATACTATGCATTAGGTGCATTTATATGGAAAATTTTCCAAATCCATGTAAATATGGTTTTAATATGCACCTCCAAGTTGTGAAGCTATAGGTTCAAAGCTTGAGGATGTATGTCTCAATTTCACACAAATTTCGAATGGAAATTTAAACAATGCATTAGATGCATTGTATATGGGCACTAGCCCATATTCATCTAAACATGAAAAATCATGAGAAATATGTTTAGTTTCTATTTAATATAGGTGTCATAATCAACTATTTCCTTTGTCCTTATATGGGATATTAGGTATGTTGTAACTTGTCAATCCCCAAAATTACAAAAGAGTGTTACAAACTCTTGATCAAATGATATAGAACACATACTAAATACTTAATGTTAACTCGAATAGGCTTTATCAAATTTGCAACCGGGAACATGATTCAATGTGCACACATGTCAAAATCCTATATGTTCAATATTTGAATATTTGTGACAGGAACATATCTAGATACTTAGAGATAAATTTAATCTAGATATGGGAGAAAGATATAAATTCTAATCAGGCATTTAATCCATGTGTATCAAGGTGATTCGTCATAGTAAAACTGATTTAATGATAATTAAATTGGAATTCACAGTCTAATTTATAGTTGGTAACTAATTAACCCATATGAATCTTGAATGAATCCTTGATAATATTCTCCTTTTACATATAGATTCGTAGATCATGAATGAAATGTTCCACTACATGACCAATCCACATTCAGGGTTAAACTGTTCAAGGATTTATCAAAATTATTGAATAGATAGACCCTAGATGATATATTTAACTTACCAACATTAACATCTAATGTAACACTTAAATTAAATATCATGTGAACTGATGTAAACATTTAAGATCCTTTCACTACAAATATTAATTGATAATTTGACCAAATCTTGTTGTCAAAATCCCAGAGAATATGTTTACAAAATTCTTTCATTCATGCAAAAAAACCACATTCTACTTTAACTTAGTTAAGTTATTCATTGGTTCTACATTGGTTCTTGATTACTAAGAAAACACAGTCACTACTTATGTTTTTGAATTCTATCCAGTATTCACTACTCAAATTAAGTCTTATTTATAGTTTAAATTATGATTCTCTATTCATTTTCTACATTTCATTTCTTACTCTTAGATTCTGGAAAAATTAAATGAAATTTTTCTAACTACTAATTATGGATGGTTTCTTTACACATAAAATGGGAAAAAGAGTAAAAGTAAGTTTTCTAAGGCACCTGCAATGAAGGCCAAAGGAAAACAAGAAGAATCATAGGACAAGGAATATAATGAGTACTATAATCTTAACTTACCATTTTACAATGATGCAACTAATCAAAATGTATTTTATGGTTCCTTAAATTGGGAGGAAATATATGATTATCTAGGGGAAGGATATTTCTCCAAATAAATCCAATAATTCACTCATAGTTGTCAAGATATTATGAGGTTAGGTATACAAAAAATTGTAGTTGAACCTACTATAATTCCCTATTAAAACATGGTAATATCGATTCTCTCCCATGTAAATTTGAAGATTTACACCATAATAAATCATGAAAAAGTTATTCTTGTATCTATAAGCATAAGCATTTAGGTCAAATTTATAAATTGAATGAATTGGTGTCATGTGGAAGCATGTTTTGTAACCAATCTAAGCAATTTTTTTTATGAAACCCACTCCAAAAATAGAAGAAAAGAGAGATCAATTCCTTATAAATCAGCCACTTCGAGGGGGAAACCTCCAATACATTACATAAATGAAAAATTCTTGGATGATACAAATGAAAAAACCTCCTTCTATATAGAGGGGTCCATGGGGTCACAATATAATCCTAGCCGACCTAACAATAATAATGTAATGGAACAATAATAGCAATATGGGGGTTACAAAGGCACAACAATAACAATAAGGGGGCTACACTAATAAAAATAAGGGAATACACTAGAAATATGGGGACCTAACATGCCCCTCTCCTTCAAAAAAGTGTTGTCCTCAATGCTTGAGTAGCTCTAGATGCTTCTGTATAAAATTCTCATCCTCCCATGTATGGGTAAGTTCTTCCACTTGATGAGATACTCTGAAATTGATTGATTTCGTAGCTGTCGAGTTCTTGTTTCCATGACCGTTTAAGGTTCCAATATGATTTTTCCTTCCTCGTCAAGTTCTAGAAATATTGTTTGAACTGGAATTTTGTCACCTATAACCTTCTTTAAGCATGAAACATGGAAAACTAGATGCACTCACGAAGAAGACGGAAGCTCCAATTTGTATGCCATAGTACCAATATTTTGCAACACCTTGTAAGGACCATAGCATTTTGGCAATAATTTATTATCCTTATTATCTTGCTTGAGGGACATTTGTTTGCATGGATGTAGCCATCAAAATACCCAGTCAACTACATCAAAACTTCTCTCGTTGCGACATTGATCTACCAATTGTTTCATTCAATTTTAGGCCAAATTGAGGTTATCCTTTAAGAGTTGGAGAACTTGTTGTTGATGCTCGATGTGATCTTCCACTGCTTGCACCTTAGAATTTTCTCTTAAAGATGATGTGATGGACGGTGGATGATATCCATAAAGTTCCATAAATGGGGCCATTTTTGCTGTAGTATGGAAGGAAGTGTTATACCACCATTCTTCCAAAGGTAACCACTAGACTTATTATGTTTGTTTATCAGATAAAAAACAACGAAGATATCCTTCCAAAAATTTGTTCACTATCTCAGTTTGACCATCAGATTGAGGATGATAAGATGAGCTACGAGCTAGTTGAGTACCCAAACAAGAAAATAATTTCGTGCAAAAACTTCCAGTAAACATGGGATCTCTGTCGCTTACAATAATTTTTGGGTTTCCATGTATCTTTTGAATTGTTTCCATAAATGCAGTAGCAATTGTACTTGCTTTAAATGGATGAGATAATGCACAAAAGTGTGCATACTTAGTAAGTCTATCAACTACCACCATGATGACACTCTTTCCTTCGGAATTAGGTAAACTTGTGATCAAATCCATTGAAATATCCTCACAACATTGACTTGGAATGTATAAAGGTTGTAGAAGACTCGGGGTCTTAATTGTCTCAACTTTATTTTGCTGGAAAATCAAACATTCTGCCACAAACTTTTGAATATCAGATTTAAGGCCATCCCAAAAAAAATCTTTCTTCACCCTGTGGTAGGGTTTTAAAAATCCTGAGTGTCCTCCCAAGGGAGAAGTGTGCAATTCCAAAAGAATCTTTTGTTTTATTTGGGAATTATTACAAAGATATAAGCAATCTTTGTACCATAAGGAATCATTTTTCCAACTAAATGTATAAGATGTACTAGGATCTTGCTTCAACTTTTGAATGAGTGTCCACACTTCTTTGTCCTTCTTCCATTCATCCCTTGCTTTGGTTATCCAATCTATTTGGATAATAGAAATTTCACAAAACAATGCTTCCACCTCTTCATCTTTTCTTGAGAGTGCATCTGCAACAACATTTAGCTTCCCTTTTTTGTAGATGATTTCAAATTCATAACCCAACATCTTTGTGACCCATTTTTTCTTCTCTTCTGAAGATATTCTTTGTTCCAAAAAGTATTTAAGACTATCATGATCAATTTTTACCTTGAAATGCCTTCCCATTAGGTAAGGTCACCATTTCTTTAGTGCATGTAGTATTGCCAACATTTCCTTCTCATAAATAGCTTTCTGTAAATACTTTCCTTTTATTGAAAGACTTTCAAAAGCAATGGGTCTTCCTTCTTGCATTAACGAAACACCAATTCCATTTCCCGAGGCATCACATTCCACAATAAAGGTTTTTTTGAATTCTAGCGTAGCGAAGAGTGGTGCTAGGCACATTGTCTCTTTAAGATGTTTGAAAGGCTTTAGTTGCTTCAGGAGTCCATGAAAATGCATCTTTCTTAAATAATGTTGTTAGAGGTGTAGATATTCTCCCATAATTATTAAAAAACTTGCGGTAATACCTTGTTAACCCGAGAAATCCTCACAACTACTTTATGGTTGTGTGGACTTTCCATTCCTTAATGGATTTAATTTTGTTAGGGTCTACCTTAACATCCTCGTTAGATACAATATGACCCATATATTCCACCTCTTGTACTCCAAAGAAAAATTTGGATGTTTTTGCATATAATTGTTTCACCTCTAATAGTTTGAGCACCCTATCAACATGTTGAACATGATCCTTCCAAGACCTGTTGTAGATTAGTATGTCATCAAAAATATTAGCACAAATTTTCTAAGGAAGGGTTTGAAAATGGAATTCATCAACCCTTGAAATGTAGAAGGTGCATTGGTAAGGCGAAAAGGCATGACCAAAAATTCATAATGACCTTTATGAGTTTGCAATGTTGTTTTAAGAATATCTTCAGTCTTCATTCTAATTTGATGATATCCTGAATGAAGATCCAACCTGGTAAAATAAATAGCACCATGTAATTCATCCAACAATTCATCAATCACAGGAATGGGAAATTTATCTTTAATAGTGAGCTTATTGAGTTCCCTATAATCCGGACACATGCACCATGATCCATCCTTCTTGTGCACCAATACTACTAGAGCAGAGAAATAACTTTGAATAGGTTGAATTATACCAACTTCTAACATTTCTGCAATCATACGTTCAATTTCGCTCTTTTGGACGGAAGGACATCTGTAAGGCCTCATGTTTGGAGGAACACTTCCTGGAATCAAATTAATATCATGATCATGATCACGAATAGGTGGGTGTCCTTTGGGAGTATCAAACATCTTGGAACAATTGTCCAAGACTTTTTGGAGATCTTGAGAAATAGATGATTTTGATGTTGGAACTTCTTGTGAGAATAATTGTGCAATTACACCTTGTTGTTATTTCTTCAGAAGATTTGTCATGAAATTAGAGCTTATTATCTTTCTTGGCTTCCCCACGATACCCCGTAATTCGATTTCCTTTCCTTCTGAAAAAAATTTCAAGAAAATTTCTTGAAAATTAAAAGCTACTATCCCCAAAGATTGTAACCATTGTACTCCTAGTACAACATCAGCACTTCCCATTAGAATGGAAAGAATTGGACTATTAAATACATATTCCCCCATGATTAGCTTGATATTATGAAATTTCTAGAGAAATTTATAGTTCCTCCATTTGCAACCATCACCTGACATTCTGGTGCTGGGTATAGGAAACAATTCAATTCCTTGGATACCTTACAATGAATAAAATTATGGGTACTACCCGAATCAATCAACACTATTACCTTTTTCTTCTTGATATTTCCTTCTATATTGAGAGTTTGAGGAGTGGTAATTCCTGCCTATGCATTACATGATATGGTCAAACCCATTTCTTCTTCTTGTAGGGTTGCTTCCTGGTGTATATCCTCTTCTTTTGAAATTTCTTGTTCATTTTCTTCCTCCTCTTCACAATCTATGTAAAATAATTTATTCTCAGCACACTTATGACCTTTAGTGTATTTTCTACCACAAATGTATCAAAGCCCTTATGCTATTTTTTCTTCCAATTGTTGTGGTGTCAACCTTGTAGGTCGTGGAAGTCTAGAAGTAGCAATACTTCCATCTTTATAGATGTGAGTGGTAGGATTCCTTGTCACCATAATTTTACATTCGATTTTTCTTGCCAACCTGAATGCCTTCTCTAATGAATCAAGTTCCCAAAATCGAATTTCATGTTGGATGTTATCCTTTAAAGTCCCTATGAAGACATCAATATTGTATTCCTCTGGAATATCAATTACCCTTATATTCAATTTTTGGATGTCCTCAATGTGCTCCACCACTGAACCCTTTTGTTTGAGATTTATCAATTGGATAAAGAAGGTGTTTCTCTTTGTATCCTCATAATGTGCTATAATTTCCTTCGTAAAAATTGACCAAGTGAGAATTTTTTTATGGGAGAAAAGCCATCAATACCATACAAATGTATTTTTTTCTAAATGTAAAGTTGCAATGCATACCTTTTGTGTGTTTTGTACATTATTGAGATCAAAATATTGCTCCATTTTTAGTATTCGTGTTACGGGATCCTTGCCATCAAACTTACTTGTATCAATCTTTTGAGTATGGTGGTTATTCCATCCAAAATTAGAGTTTATGAAATCACGATTAACATTTATTTTGTTCTCATCATGAGTTTCCTCTAATATCTTTTCGGCATTACGAAAAATTTCTTGTATAAACTTTGTCAAACCATCCATGTGTGCATTTATATCATTCTTCATGTTTTCCATGTTGTCTTTCATGTCATCCATATTAGCTTCCATGCCATCCATCTTAGCTTCCATGTCATTCTTCAAACCATCCATCTTAGCTTCCATGCCTTTTTTCAAACCATCCACCTTAGCTTCCACGCCTTTCTTCAAAACTTCCATTTCATTTTTTTTTCTCTTTGCGAGAGCGAAATTTGGTGCACTTGCGTTTGTAACTTTGATATGTCATGTTGCAATTCTTTGTCTTCATGAGCCATAGTAGAGCCCTATAAAGGCTTAATGCTTGTTGCATTAGTTTTAAGGGGCATTTTATAACTGAATACTGATATCTATTCTACAATATTCCCTTGGAATCAATTCAAAATGATTTTTCACACAAGACCTATACAATTTGAAAAATAATACACACCTTTTTAATGATTTTTAGGAGCTCAATATTGAAACTGAATTATCTCTATGATTACGGATCTTCAATATATGAAATTTGGCCCTGTAGTAGCCCTTTGAAGCTTATTTCAATTTCCATAGGTCTCACCTGATTTTCATTCTTCAAGACAAAGTTATGCCCAATCTCCCAAAATGACCTAATTATGGACTAGTTCAATAGAGCGAACTTGTATGGCATGCCACGTGTCACTATTTCCTGCTTCGGCTCTGAAATTTATATAAATGAAACTAAAATCTGTGTAATTATGGCCACATTTTACCAAATTCCAATCTGATGCTCAAAGTGAGAGTTATGATGATTCTCCCGGGGTGGTCTCTTTGAGATAAAATTTGGAAGCCCGAAACAAAACTAACTTCCACAAATCATATCTCCGAAAATATTGCGAATAAAGATATGAATTTTTTCCATGATGTTCCTCAGGATTTTGGCTTCTCTTTATATAAATTTCCACTTCTGAACCTTCATAGAAAAAAATTTAATGCGAAAATTCCACGATTACCTGTTTAGGTTAAATTTAGGAGCCTGCAAAAAGCCCTAACTTCCATAGATCATATCTCCTAAAATATTGCGAACCAAGATCTAAAATTTTTCCATGACGTTCCTCAGGATTGCGGTTTCGTGATGTAAAATTTTTAGCTTTGGAACCTTCGTAGAAAAAACGTTATAGAGAAAATTCCATGATGACCTATGTGGATTTGTGAAACCCTAGAATCCAAAACTCTGATACCAAATGTTATGAAACCAGCTCCAAAAATAGAAGAAAAGAGAGATCAACACCTTAGAAATCAACCACTTCGAGGGGGAAACCTCCAATACATTACATAAATGAACAATTCTTGGATGATACAAATGAGAAATATCTCTTTATATATATAGGGGTCGATGGGGTGACAATATAATCCTAGCCGACCTAACAATTATAATGTAAGGGAAAAATAATAACAATATAGGGGTTACAGGGGCACAACAATAATAATAAGGGGGCTACACTAATAACAATAAGGGACTACACTAGTAATATGGGGACCTAATAAAATTTTCCCTTCAAAAATTTTTAGGAGTCCCTTAAATGTGGGAATTACCATGAAATGTTGATTGTTTGGAGACAAAAGTGTAGAAAATTTAAAACTAGAATGTATCCCTTTATTACACGAAATAATTGAGAAAGGGAAAAATTTCAATTGGCTCAAATAATTTCTTTCAATTTTTCCCATGCTATCAAACAATATTTACAGCTCCCTACTAGTTCTGGTATCAGGTTTTACATGTCATCTTAACTTTCAGATGATGTTTGTGCATATGCACCTTTCCATCTAATGAAATGGAGTTGGACAATACAAGAGAATATAGTAAATATCTATTGCTCTACTTTATGGAAGGATATATATATATAAGAACTAATTTTACCATTTTTGGGATACTTTCATGCTTCTTCCGCATAAAGATTTGTTTTGACTTATTCCTCTTATAATGGACCCATATGAAAAAATACAAGAGATTGGAAATTGATTTGTTGAAAGAAATTTTCCCCTCTCTTAGAATTTATGGTTGTGAGATTGGACCACACTTGTTTCATGAGTACATTCCAAATATAAAAACCATTAAACAAAATATTAAAGAAGATATGTCCTTCTTTCCCTTTAATTTTAGGTTTATATTCATTGATAAAAGAAAAACATTTTAGGAAGGAGGGGAGGGATTTAGATGATATATCACTTTCTAGTTTCAAATGTCTCAAATATGATTTTGATGCCATTTTAAACAAGTATTTAAAGGTATTATTGTACTCTAAATATTATACCCATAAACATGCTCCTTCTAATTATATTTTAAAAAAATTTAATGACTTTGATAAAGTGATGGTTAGAACATGTAGTTCTCTAACCTCCCATGTAATCAAATATTTTATGTACTTTTGAATTAAAAGAAACAATAAATTTCTTGTGGAGAAAATTACAACTATAGGATTTTATATAGAGGCATGGAGAAGGAGGCTATGGAAGAGTAGCATATATATACCTAAAAACAAGGAATAATATCAACAAATCAATATCAACCTGCAATTTCTACCAGTGATGGAAAGAAAAAACTAGCGTCAAATGTTTAGGTGATAGAAACTTCTTAAAAAGTTCAAAAAAAAGAACAATATTTTTTCCGACCGAAGTAACATATTCCCATCTAAGGTGGAAAGTGGTTCGGAACAAGTTATGATATTCACTTAATAAATTGGTAATTTTATCTACACTTTCCTAGAACCAAGAGTCCACAATACCAATAAGTTTCAAATTCTCTTTAGGTCTAATATTTACTTTGCGCAATTTGATAGGCTTCACATAGTTTGTCAATTTGAGTTCTAGCCTTGCTATTGCATGCTCACGTTTTGTCTCTAGTTTCTCCAATTTTTTTGAGTCATTTTATTCATCATATTCCTCCATTACATTATAGCATTCAATTAGATCTCTAGCTATCTGAGAGTGTCACTGCGCGGGACACAATGAAACTAATTGTTGTACAATCACACCTTCTAATGTAAAAATATTTCCTTTAACATCATGTAATATGGAGAATGGAAAATGCAGAGTGACCATAGTTAAGGGTTTGAGAGTCCATTTCATTTTAAAAATAAGGAAAGACAAATATCATAATTGTTAATGTTCTACATAATTAAAATTAATCAATATAAATTCATGTTAATTTTGGAGTTATGAAGGATTAAGAGGGATTAAATCTCTCAAGGTGCAAACTTCTTGAATCCAAAATTTGAAAAAAGGTTTCTACCTAAATAAGTTTGATTCCTCTAGGGACTTGATATATATAGAGTTAAGATGAATCCATGCTAGTTATTAATAATATTATTTATATTTATATAAATTTAATGTCTCTATATATAGAAATATTTTTATTTTTTATTTTATTAAAATTTTAATAATACATATAGTTACATATATATGTGGTGTTCTTCTTTGACATGTTTTAATAAATATTTAATTTAATTTTTTAATGAGATGTACATAAAATTAGTGATATATATACATGGATAATGTAGGAAAAATATTATTGTAAATATTAAAATTTTATATGCCTATTAATTAAATTTAAAATTTCCACATGATTTGGGTTCTCATGGGAGGAAAAATACACCCTCCTAGCTTAATCGGTCACACTGAACACATGGCGCAGGTCACTCAATAGATGGAATTCATGAGGATTAATTCTCCCTGCACTCATTCTTTGGAATTGTACTCTACTTTCCAGTATGTCAATTTTGGCATTAAAATCCCAAGGTACATGACATCCCAACATTTTCTTCCGTTGGTGTTTCTTCCCAACAAATCCTCCACCCCTTCCAATTTGTTGGGAAGAAACACCAGGCACATGACGATGCCCTAGCAGAGATAGGGGCCATGAATATCCTCTGAAAACCTTTGATGAAACATCCATTGGTGCTCCTTTTTACTACGAAATTATTGATCATATAATGAGAAATGTGGTTGCAATCACTACATGGAAAAGACCATCTAGCGAAGGTAATAAAGGAGGTTTTTAGTGTTATAAAATTGGCCAAAATTGTCAAAAAATCATTTGCTACACAACTAAAAAAACCTGGGTGGCCGGAGGTTATTACGAATATTTTTTTCATCGGTGTGCTACTAAGGTTTTAATGCACCAGTGTGTGTCATATAGATGGTCACCCCAGGGCGGTAAAAGGTGCATGCACTGGGCCATCAAGGTCTAAAACTGCACTGGGCATAGTGTTGGTGATACAACACACGGGGCCGTTCTAATTGGTCTTGGGATTTGTGCAATGCCCATAGGTCATATCAACGGACCAACACGTAGTCTTATAGAAATGCACTAGTGAACAATATTGAATAAACACACCAAGATATATAATTGGTATCAGTATTTGTGCAGTGCCCATAGGTTGTACAAATGCACGGTGCATAGTCTGACATAAATGCACCGGTGCACAGTATCTCACAAACGCATCAAGATTTATATTTGGTATTGGTATTTTTTTGCTGCCCATAGGTCGTAGAAATGCATCAGTGCTCTGTATCATAAAAACCCATCGGTGTACAGTAACAGACACGCACTGGTGTTCATTTTGTATTTTTTAGAAACATCGACCTGTGATAGTGCAATTATTATGATTTTTTAAAATTCATTATTCATCAAAAGTCGACACATCTTATAATAGTATTCATATTAATTAAATTATTATTAATGCATTTTAATGTGATGTTTGGATTAATTTGTTATATCATACCATAATTATTGTGATTTTTTAAAATTCATTATTCATTAAAAGATGACACATATCTTATAACAATATTCATATCAATTAAATTTTTATTAGTGCATTTGAATGTGATGTTTGGATTAAATTGTTATATCATACCATCAAATTTCACATCTCTTCATTATAATATTTACTCATCCATAAATTTAATTAGTGGTGTTACATTTCACAGCGATAATGGAGAATGCAATAGAATAAATTAAAACATATTTTATTATATATATATATATATGAATAAGATAGTCTTTGTCATACAAAATGAGATAGTTATTGGTATCCCTTTGTCTTTCAATTGGGACACTATGTCCATTACATTAAAAAAAGGTTTGATTTCACAGACAAATATTTCAAAAAATACAACGCCTTTCTTTGATATCCAAACATAACAATCATCATTCTCCGCTTGAATTGTTGTCATCTCTTGAGCTACTTCCATGCCTTGGGTTATTTTCAGGAATGTTTTGTTCATGGTGTTGATTGTTTTCTTCATCACCTTCCATCTACAAACATAAAAATAAATTGTAATGAGTGTATATACATTGGTGAGAATAATGAAAATTGCAATATTAAATAATATACATCAATGTAAATTGAAAAGAAATGATGTACCATAGCAACAATTGACTCATGAACTATACACATTATTTCAAAACCATGTAGAATGCCATCTTTCAAGATTTCCTCTTTTGGCATAGTTCCATACTTTGTTTCCTGTAAGTTTTACACCCCATAACAAATCATATATTTAATATAAAATATTTTTATTTTATATTAATTATAGATGGAGCTAAGTAAAACTAGATTGATATATTCTTACAAATTCCACAATTAATTTCTGATATGCGAACATATACTCACAACCCATATTTAACCCAATGTTAATCAATTCATCTGATGGTTCTTCTTTGTATTGTAGCACGTGTTTGAAGAAATTCAATGATGATTTTTGTAAAACAACTTAAAATATACAAAAATGAAATCTAGTTAAGTTGTTATGAGGAAGTAACAATTACTCACAAACTTAGATATCAATGCTTTTATTCCTTGTCGTCCTCTTTTATATGCTGAATGGGTTCCATTTTATTTTCTTTTCTGCAAGAAGATACTTGAAAATTAATATTTAATGCTAAATTTTTTATTTATTGTACCTAATGATCGAAAAATTCAATGATTACATATTACAATTGAAGCATGTTGTTGTTGAGATGACTCCTCCTGCAATGCAAATTGGTCAATTTCTTTGACCATCTCCTTATACACCTTTTTGGACATTCCTATTGGCATATTTATGATATCAGCTCGTTCATCTTTTGATATTTTCATAATCTTCCTGAAAATGTAACATGACAATAAACTATTTAATTTTTATATTGATATATGAAAAGTGAATATAACAAAAGTGATATTTATAAATAATTCTAGAAAAAAAATTTAAAGGATTATTAATTTTTCATTCCTTATTTTTTGTTATTGTACGTTTTTTCTATTAAAATTATGACATGTCTCATTGACCAATTTTCTGGAAACTTTTCCTGTAGTTTAGATAAAATTTGGTTCTTGGAATCATTGGATTGATTTTTTTATTGTAAGTGGAAAGAACGTCTATACATTCGTTCCACTATATCCCTCACACTTTTGTAAAAGCTTTCCCCCCTTTCGTTAACCTCCAACACCACTTTAGATGAACTAAGGAGCAATTCATTTTCATTTGCATGTTCTACTTTTTTTCTTTTCTTAGAGCAACATTCCTTTTCTGAGTTGTTGGTCCCTGTAGAACATTAAACAGATGTGAATTAATATATTGTTTGAAACATGTTGTCTAATAATTTTAAGTATATTATTAATTAAAATTAAAAAAATAAACTCATATTGGATCGATAGTGTTTTTTCATTCACCTGATTCATCCTTTTGCAAATTTTCCATCGAGCTTTTACGCTATTCTGGTCCTAGATCAGAATTAACCTTATCGAGCTTTGTCATTTTGTGGCTTTGCATGATACACAGTAAACAATACATATTAATTAAACTTACATATAGTTCAAAAATAATATTTTAATTAAACTTACATATAGTTCAAAAATAATCTTTTTTGTAAAGAATTTACAAAGAACTTGCCTTTTTTTCTTTTCTTGACGTGTTTTCAGTATTTTTGTTACTTGATCCCTTGTCATCCATTTCTTTATCAATATGAAACCTGTACCATACTCATTAATTAATATATTTTATAAATAAATTGTCAAATTTTCAGGTTAAAAAAAATATATCAAGAAACTGATGCACTTTTCATGGTGTACTCATCGACATCGGTGCATGGTGGTCTTCTAAACACACTACCCAAACAGTATAAAACACCATACGATGATCTATTGCAACAAGGAGTACTGGTGCGTTACATGTCAAGCACCGCACCGATTAACACATACAAAATAATAAAAATAGTCTAGTGTTAGTTTTTGTAGCATATGGTGTCATAGAGTGGGCGGTGCGCCCTACTCTTATAAATGACCCACGCAAAGAAGGGACCACCGTACAATGCTCTCTGTTACCTAGGACACCCGGTGTGGTGCGTTATATGTTACATGGTGCACCGATTAACAGAATAATTTTTTTTTACGAAACAACACATGCGCAGTGTGCCATAATGAAAAGCGCACTGGTGCCCTATTTTACATATGGCACACTCATTTAAAAAAATTGTTTTTACATTTTTTTATCACATAGTACTTGCGTGGTGTGTTGGGATAATCCAGTGCACCGGTGCGCTAGGTTACATCGGGCGCACCGATAAAAAAAAAAATTGTTTTTTTTAAATTCACGCAAGGGCCGACATGGATTTGGATCCAACTATGAAAGTCATCCTATGGGTTGGATGTCATAGGCCTATATATAGCAATACAAACCCTGTAAATCTAAAATGTAAAGCCCTAATTCTGAAATCACATGAACAGGGAGAAGAATGGGCAAAAAAAAAAAGAATGAAGGGTTTAGGGTAATTTTTTACTTTTTTTTTTTTATTTACTTTTTTTTTTTTTTTTTCAAAAATGAAAAAAATAGAAATTTTTTCTTACTGTGTAAAAAAAACTACTGGAAAAGTTAAATAAAATAAAATTTAATCATGAGATCATTTGAAATTCTATGCTACAGGGTTCGAATTACCAGAGGCTTGGAATTCTGATTGTCTAAATACTTCTATTCGAACATATTTTGCTGCTCCACATTGCTCTTGTGCTCTCTTGCTCCAGGTATGTCTCCTGCAAATATCTTGCTGATTTTTTATGAAAAAATAGTGAAATAGTGAAAATTCTTTAGTATTTAAAGAATTGTTTTATGAAATTAGATTTTCGAAAATATTTTTCCACCCATTTTTTAATTTACCATTTTTTTTTACTTAAATAAAATAGAGTTACACTCTTTTTATTTGTGGTTATTAATCACCGATGTGTCACTTAATAGAACTGCACTGGTGCATCCATTGATAACACTACACCAGTGCACAATAACTTAAATGCACCAGTGCAGTTATCTGTACATTAGCACCGATAACAAGAAGTCCATTTTTAAGGCACCGAAATTACTTTTAGGTGTGTACACCAAAATTTATTGTTAATTTTGCTGAAATGCAGGGAGAAAATATCATAATTATATCATAAAATACTCATGTTGAACTTCGATATAATGTATATTTTGATCTCTATGTACTATATAATGTCGGTTTGATTTCATCAGTGAATGCAGTAATTGAAGCAATCAATTGTCTCCACATATGTACTAACCTACCATCAGCTTGTATGTCTCTCATAGTAGCAGGCCTGACTTTTTCCTCAATAAAAAATGCACAGAGTTGGTCGCCCAAATCCATCCTTAATCTTCTATCAAGCCTATCGCGCCTAGCAAAAGGCGATACCGACGCACCAGCAGGAACATGTCTCTCTATGCCAGCCTCATGATCCTCGGTATCTAGCATATCCTGATCATCATCAAGATCCACACCTGGATCATTTGGTGTCATTAGCATGTCCTCGCCATAAAAAGACCTAATTTCTACAAAATATATACAAGTACACAACAATAATTAGAAAATTTCATTATATAATTTAATAAAAACAAATTAAAGAACATGTTAGGATAAATTTAAA
Source organism: Pinus albicaulis (assembly GCA_034641835.2). Taxonomy (NCBI): domain Eukaryota; kingdom Viridiplantae; phylum Streptophyta; class Pinopsida; order Pinales; family Pinaceae; genus Pinus; species Pinus albicaulis. The sequence continues at coordinate 758,962,175 of CM076578.1, read as the reverse complement.
TAAAACAATAATATTACCTCGATCATCCAGTGGCTCATCATCTGTGAAGAGGATGTTGGCACACCCTCGTCATTCCAAACCATCATAAGGATAGGGGACCATAATGAAGGGATTCTCATCAACACTGGATAGCAACTCTAGTGCATCATGTCATATCCTCACAAAAAACTCTGTCTCGCCGCTCTTGGGCATCATCTGTCCCCACATGTGCATCTATGCATCCAACATCAGCCTACGAGGCTACCGAAAAAAAGTAGGCCTCGTCTCTAGAAACCTCTCAAAAAATAAAGAAAAAATCTCTAAAGTAAAAGGGAATTTGACCCTCCCTTGTGCATAAGCAGGAAATCTATCTAAGGTTGTACAGAAGCCATAAAAAATGGCAGACCACCTGATAAGTTGTGGCTCTTATACTAAAGAATAAACATAATATAGAAGTGGGCAACTAATGCATTTCGCATCGCTGGTTTTCTGTGAAATGGTTGAAATAAGAAGTGAGAGGCACCTAACCTCCTCACTACCAAATGCAGCAATCCGTAACTAACCTCTGGAGCCCTGAAAATCTGAAGGAGACAGTATATCCGCGCTAATGTATCTCTCGGATTACACCAACTGACTCCTTGTTGCATAGCCATCTGGAACCTATGGGAATGAGGGAAACTCCACCCCTCTCCTTGATATCCCTATAATGAAATAGATGTCCTCCTCAGTGGGCGTGTACCACTGGTTAGGACCAACCCAGAAAGCCTGTAGGTGGGCATTCCACCTGCATATAAGATGTCACAAAAGCAAACCATGGCCCCTTAGGGAAGTATCCTCCTCATAAAACTTGAGGATGCCTACCTTCATTAGGAGCCCCTGGGTAGCTACTATAATAGGGCGAGGGTACGCATCTCTCTTGCTCTCTCATGTCTCCCATAGGAGAACCATGTTATACTGGTCCGCCTGTTGTTGCTGATGTTCCATCTCTTCTCTCCTTTCACGTCTCTGAATGATTGACATATTAAATACAATTTTTTTAATAAATGAGACATGTATTTAGGAATATACATATATAATTAAAAAAAAAAATAGTCAGTGCACCACAAAAAACAGGCATGCACCGGTCACAGTGCCTCTTTTTTTGTCGCACACCGGCGGTGGTGCTCCAAAAAATTTGCAGCACACCTACAAATTTTCAATTCACTGCCCTCCTAGCATTGTTCCAAAGTCAACGGTGCGGTGGTATAATAGACCATACCATTGACTGTGGAGAAATGTCGAGAGGGAAGTGCGTTGACCAAGCTATATGCCCCAGGGTGTATAGTTTGTTCAGCCCACCGACCTCCTGACATCATTACATAATCAACGGTGCAATCTTTTACCAAGCCACACCATTGACCATGTCGAAACACCGAAATGCGGTGCGTTGATAAAATTACCCGCCCTGGGGCAGATATTTCAGTCAACGCACCGGATTGCCACTATTCTAGAGGGTCAATGGTGTGACCAGGTAACCAACCGCACCGCAATTTTTTTTTAAATTTTAAAATATCACGGTGCACCTTTCGATACTGCCCTAGAACTAATGTGGATAATGTTAGCACCGGTTGCGGTGCAGCTTATAAATTTATAGGCAACACTATGAACCGGTGCGACCCTAATGGCTCGAGCTAACTTACAATTCTAATCTGCTAAAAGACTTAATTATGGAAAAAAAGAAAAATACTTGTACATTTCGCCCTCGAGGAGGCATATTGGCTATAGAATTTTCGAAAGTAAGTTTTCCCACCGTTTTGCAAAATTCAAAATGGAGATTGGTGGGAAATGCACAGCAACAATGCATGCAATGGGTGCAATGGGAGCACCGATGTCAAGGAATCTCAGACAAAGATAAGTTGCATTGGTGCTTGAGAGCTCTAGAGCACTGAAAAGTGAAAATGCGTTTTTTTGGCTGTAATAAATTTTTTTATTTAACCCTGTTCTAGTGCGTGGGGTTTTATAGGCGTACCGATGTGGTTACTTAAGACTGCACTGGGCAGCTTCAGTTTTTGCGCAGGGTTTTGGGATGCATCAGTGTAGAAACTTTGTAAGTACCGGTGCACTACAGTAATAAGATGCACCATGCGGGTTTGTACGGAGTGCACGATGTCCGGTGTGCCAATGTTTTCTGTGCACTGGTGCTTTCTCTTGTTGAATGTGCTGGTGCGGTTTAGGATGATAAGTGCACCATATGAAAAACATCCACAAAAACCTCCACTCGCCAACCTCCTCTAGTAACCTATAAACGAATGTATGGGGTATTTTTATAAGGGGTTCCTCAAAAACATTTTCTAGAGGGTCTTTTCCTTGTAATGAAGGGAGGAGGAAGAGACTCGCAGAGGTATTCCAACACTATGGGCCCTCAGCAATCTCCTCGTTCACCAGCTCAAGGAGAGGGAGAAGGAAAAATTGAAGGCCACTAGATGGATTGAAAAGCTCTCTGCCTACCACAATCACTCCTCCTCCTCCCTCAAGAATTTGTATAGAAACCTAAAAATTGACTATCACCTCAGCATCCCTTCCTCCACCTCCCCCACCATGTCCCCTTCTCACTCCCCTCCTATTGGCTCATCCTTCCTGCCTCCCAACTAAGCTCTGACGACCCCTCCTCCCACTTCACAGTTCCCCTCCCCTCCAGTGGTCGATGTCCCCCCCCTCTCTCCCCCCTACTATAGTGCTTGTGGATTGTACATCCTAGAAGAAGTTCCAATGGATTATGGAAACATGTAGGCTCACGAAAGTTCCAAAGTTCACGATGGCTCCAACAAAACTTCGATACGGCTTCAGTGTAATCAGTGTTAACGTCTTAGGCATCATGACACACAACAAGTTGGTTAACCTTAATTTGGTTTAGCTCACTGGAAACTCTTATTTTGTCCTAGTCTATGTGCACTTGGTATGGAGCCAGGAGGCTCACAGTATCATTTCTTTCTTTATCAACATTGGCTTACATGCAAGCAACACAAAGTTGCTAGTCTCAATGCTTCAATATTTTCTCGTTGTCAAAATGTTTTTAATAGTAAACTGCCTTAAAAATTTGAACTTTGGTTTCTGCTTCAATGGGCAGAGAATTTTTGTTTATTTTTCTGGTTTCCTGGCTCAAAGGTGGAGGATGCTCTCATGGTTGTACATTATGTATTTTTTTCCTTGTTAATAATGTATATATGCTTGCTAAAAAAAAAAAAAAGATTTAAATTTTAAATATAATCGTTGTTATTATGAATCGTTATTTTAATTTATATGGTCGATTTTGTGTGTGTCTTTATTAATTAAATTTATATGTTGATTAATTGTATGTTCTAAAATAAACTATGATGTGTAAATTTTTCGTTTTAGGAGGTAAGTTTGGTAAGGTTCCCTACAACCCCCAAATTTTGTTTTAAAATATATAGTCTCTCCATAAATACTTGAAGCTTTCACAAGTAGGATAACTCAAAAAGAAATGTGGAAGACAATTATTCAATTATTGATGTATATGTTTCAATCTAGACTTAAATTTGGAGCTTGATACAAAATTCGTATTTCCTTAAAACAAATAATTATATATTATGAAATATGGTTAGAAAGATGATTCATTAATTTAAAAATATATATATGTTATAGAATATGGTTAGGAATCTGATTTTTTATTTATTTTTATTTGTTGAAAAAAAAATTGTGATTTTATTAATAAAAAAATCATTTTATTATTTTTAACTTTTAATTGAATAGACATTATATTATTATTATTATTTAATACAATGCTTTATTTTATTGAAACTACATCTCCCCATATTAAACTGATATTTAAATGTACATAACCATTTATTAATATTAAACTATTTTTTCAATATCAAATTGATATTTAAATATTTATAAGCATTTTTTGACATTCTACATAAAATTAATTATATATATAAATTTACATGAATTAATATACATTAGTTAGCTTCGGCCCACGATAAGAAAGACCAGAGACAACTTAGTGGACTTACCTTTGTTGAAAATTTGATTATTAATAAGTATACTTGATATAAATGAAAGAAGCTTTAAAATACTACCCCGATAATGGGAAATCCATCAACCAAAATCGTAAACAAAAATTAACACTTTTAAGATGACCAAAAGAAAAGTTGATAGATAGAAAAAGAAAATTTGATAGTTTATGATAGAGTGAGTGTCCCTCAAAGTTTAACATAGAAACATAAAAATAATCATGAAAGATGACCTGTGCATTAAGAAAATAAGAAGATAGCTAGACTAGTGAATTGGTCTACTCCTTTATTACGAGGGGTTGGGAATCTCCATTAATATATATATTTAAATTAAAAAATAATATAAAAGTTTAGGTATAAAAAATTATGAAAATTTTGGAAAAAATAATTTAACTAAATTGTTTTTTTCTCTAAAAATTATGAAAATTCTCGTAAGATTTTAAGGAAATCTAGCAGGGATTTTTGTAAATCTAGGTTGTAGCTATCAAATTTCAATATTTTGGGTGCCCTAAAGGTTTTTGATGGTGCTGAATTCATTTTCACTATCAAAAACATGATTCAAACGGTGTTATTGCAAGATTTCTTACCTTTTTTTTCCCTAATTCCGACCAATTTTGACGATGCGGGAAATTCTAATTCTTCAATGCTATTTTAATTTAAAAAAAATATACTCAACCCAACGATCTCCACTTTGGATAAAATGTTGATTAAAGGAATAAACCATAACAGATTAAATCTATATAAATAATTATTTAAATTGTATTTATATTTTACTAGTGTATATTACTAAGAAAAAACAAAATTAATTCTATATTATTTTCTTAACATTATTTTAATTTAAAAATTTGTAAAATCTAATTATTTGTATATTTTTATTTTAGATCTAGACTTTTGTGATCCATAGATTAGATAAATGTCTTTTCTGATTAATCACATCATTAATTGATGTGATTAATCCGAAAATACATTTATCTAATATTTTTATTTTATTTTATAGAAAAAAAATAATTAAAAAAAATTAAAAAAAGGGAAGATATATATATATATATATATATATATATATATATATATATATATATATATATATATATATATATATATATATATAATTTTCTTATAATCGTTTTTAGTTTAAGTGGTTGGGTGGAATAGTTATTATTTTCCCTACTCAATGTAACTTCCTCTCCTAAAAAATTTACCTTAAAAAAAAATAAAATTTTTTTACTCACCATATTAAATAGTAAAAACCCCTTGAATCATAAATACAATATCCAAAATACAATCTGCATGTAAACCTTCGATACATACATATCATTGTTTATGATGCAGTTATTTCACTGTACTATGAATAGGACGAAGCATATAAATTATGGTTTGATCATTGTTATGAGTTAAAATAAAATCATTGTTAATTCGCCGAGCAACTGAGAGTAATATTAATGTTCACAATAAAAAATATATTGCATAATCCCTACGCATGACACAGCTGTCATATCTCAGGAATTCCAACAAGGGTTTGGAGCTTTGACATTAATCATCTGCAAGAGATTTTAAGTCGAATCTAATCAATTAACCCGGCTCTGATATGGCGTTTATGGTAATTTAACCCGGTTATTTCATTAACACTCCACTTGGCGATTTTACTATGCATCCGTGGTGTTTGTGTCAATACCCACCATTATTGTTTGTACCGCGACTTACTCCACAAGTCACAGTTGTATCGCATTGGATTCTGATTCCTTGATTTTTCGAGGGAAAACCTAGGTAACACTCCAGTTGAGCCTAGAGTGAAGGTTTGTTTGTCATGCACTCTGACGATTCCAGAGCTCGACTCCTTTTCGGTTAACACAGTTTCAAAACCCTTAAAAGGTTCGCCCCTCCACTTAGCTAGCTCTGTAGTTCTGTTATCATGCTCAGCTATATATATTTATAGTTTTCTCTATTAGAAATGTTGTTCTCCGACGCTTCTAACAAAACCTTATTATATGAATTTAGTTTTACAGAGATGATAAATACTGTGAGATCGAGCCAGTTATGGCAGATGCAAGAAGGTCCTTATCATGCGAAATCCATAGTTATAGATGGCTTCAGTCCCTTTTTATTTTATTGCACAACATTTAGTGTATTAAATCGTCGATTATATAATTCTATGTAACAATAGATGTTAACTCGTTCCTCTGCTTTTGGTTGCAGGTTCGACTCTAACCCTCCACCTACAGTTGCAAGCTTTGGCTTAGGGTTAACACAGTCGCTTCGACCCCAGCTAATATTACTTCAATGAACCTACAGGTACCTTAACGGCCCTTGATGAAAGGCCATTCCCTTACTTCTACTCTGGATCTAGGATATATTTAAGCAATCCTTTCTTATCAGAGGAATGTGAAAATGACGAGGGTTGTAAACCTCTTTTATATTTTTCAAGCAACACTGAAATTTCTCCTTTGTATTACGATGTAGGGTTTGAGTCGAATCTCTATTTTTGCTTAATGGGTTTAGAACGCTCTGATTATAACCCTCAAACTCTTTGTAGTTATATTTGATAAAATATAAATTATCATTGTGCGATTATATTTTCTCTACACCGACTATATGTTTTGAATCTATACAGGAACGATCATGGCTTAACTATGATGTATCTTTTCCCTTCGCCGTTTATGTTTACAAGGGATTCTTGTCATTTCTCGGCATATCTTTGTCCTGCATGCATTTATTTCTTAGAAAAAAATATTAGAGAAATGGTTCTGGGTTTTTCCTTTTTAAGATAAGGATAGCTTTGATCATTTGGCCCTTTAAAGAAATAATACTCATTGTTAGTTCTATTACCAGTATTTCTTTGCTGTCATTATAAATATATGTCTAGTCTCTACTAAGTAATTATGGAAGCCAATGCTCCTTTCATTACTTGATTTACAGTCTTGCATTCTCTATACTCTTTATTGATTTCGTAGGATTCTCCCTATGGTGCCCGGGCCACCGAAATATTGAAGCCCATGTTACCTAGGGTTACCAACCATGGACGATGAACTCCTGTCTTGGGCTTGACCCTAGGACTAGGGTCAATAGTCCGTTGGCTTCATCCCTACCCTTCAGTTGATTAAACTAGACATGCAATATCTTCTTGTTCATCATGCTTTAACAGTAAGAGTAAATTATACCAATAATTTCCATATTAACAAAGAGATAATAGTAGTATATTACTCGTTACTTTCACATTGTTCACACAACCGTTCTATTACAGTCACCCTATTCAATAAACTATCTCTGTTATGCATTTAATTTAATGAGGGTTTTAAACCCTTTTATCATTTCACACAGTATAGGACTGAAAGCTGTGGATTCTGTCACATTATGATAATATTAATTCATCATATTTTTCTATTCATTTCCCATACTCAGATTAATAAATTATATACAGACTTGGTTTCCTGTCTCAATCATTTGTAAATGAACATAATAACCATATTCAAACTTTCATCTTTCAGCAATCTCAGCTGTGAAACTGTAAAACAATTCCTTCTAATTAACCTGTATAAAGAAATTCACTGTAATACTTATCTGGATTAAGTAGACTAAGCTGTGGTCCTCCCAACCATTCAAGGGAGGCAATTACGTCCTCCGCTTGCCCCATAGCTCTAGAATCTGGACGGTGCCACGGGTCAACAATGGAAATATTTATCTTTCTGCTATGACCTCTGGATGGCCATTCTAGTCAAATTCAGAAAGTCTGGTTTTACGAGGTTTTCCTTGAGTTATTTTCAACTGATCATAACCAGCTCTAGAAAATACTCTCCTTTATCAAATAAAATTGTACAGAACCCCTACTCCTCTCCTGGGATTCAATTTTATCCTCAGAGGAGTAGGTAATTTTTTTCCAACTATCCCCAACCACCTCCTATTCTTGGAAACGTTTTAACAACAGCTTAAAATATTTTATTTTCATTCATTAGTTCCTCCTATTAACTCAATAACAAAAAAATAATAATAATTTGTTTCATAAACAAGAACAATTAAGTCTTTCTTGCCAGAAAATAAAAATAAGAAAATTGTCTTTAACTAGTTAATACTAGTTAACTCTTAATGAGGCTGTCACATCTTCCCCCCTTGGAAGTAACACAATCCTCAGTGTTTCAGCCCATCTCTGCAAAGAGCTCCGGGTAGGATTCCCGCATAAATTTCTCATCCTCCCAAGTAGCTTCATCCAGTTCGAAGTGCTTCCATTGCACTTTCACCTGGATAACTACTCTTTTGCGGAGTTCAATTTCTCTTCGGTCAAGTATGCGTTTCGGATCTACCAGAAACTCTCCGTCCGGTTCTCCCTGAAAAAACAAAAGTGTTTTTCAAGTCAGTATGCTTAAATTTATTCAAAACTTCAAGTTAGGATTTTTACCCTTTTTCCTTCCTGAATATTCTACCAATGAATTACATGTTTTTCATCATGTACATATTGCTTCAGCAAATACACATGGAACACATTGTGTACTTGAATTTGGCTAGGTAAGGCCAACCTATAGGCTATTGGTCCCACCCTTTCTAGTATTTGGAAGGGTCCACAATACCGGGGAGCCAATTTGGCACAAGAGGTCCATCTCATGGTACTTCTCTTGGGCTTAATTCTTACATAAACATGGTCCCCTACCACAAATTCACGGTAAGACCTTTTCTTGTCTACGTAAATATTTTTCGATCTTGTGCAACCTTAAGATTCTGCTTTATTATTTTTAGCTCAGTTTCCATTTCAACCAAAATTTAAGGTCCCAACAATAATTTTGTCTCTGGACTACTCCAATTTATAGGTGTTCGACATTGCCTACCATATAATGCCTCAAAGGGACTCATTTTTAGGGATTCTTGATACCCGTTGTTATAGGAAAACTCAACAAGGTGCAAGTAATCCTCCCACTTGGTGGGCTGCTGCATTACATACATGCGCAACATGTCTTCCAATACTTGATTTACCCGTTCCATTTTTCCATCAGTCTGAGGATGATAGGCAGTGCTGAAATGTATTTGTGTTCCCAGCCTAGAAAACAAGGTTTTCCAGCATGCAGATGTGAACTTAACATCCCGATTTGAAATCACAGTCTTATGTATGCCATGCAACCTAAATATTTCCTTCATAAATATATCTGCAATCTGTACTGTCTTGTAGGTAGACTGTACAGGTATAAAATGGGTAGATTTGCTTAATCTGTCTACCACTACCATAATAGAGTCATTATGTCTTTTTTTTTGTGGTAAAACTGTGATGAAATATAAGGAGATAACCTCCCACTTCCACTCAGGAATGGGTATGGGCTGCAATAGCCCTGCAGGATGTTGATGCTCCACCTTAACCTGCTGACATTCCAAACATTTGCTTAGATACTCTGCAATATTCTTATGCATACCTGGCCAATAATATACCTTTCTTATTTCAGTGAGCATCTTTTGATATCCTGGATGTCCAACGTAATTTCTATGGTGGAATTCATTCAGGATTAACTCCTTAAGACCTGCACGATTAGGAACATAGATTCTTCCGCAAAAAGTCAACACCTGATCTTTGTTCTTTCCATACTCTGATGTATTGCCTTGCTTCTTATCATCCTCCATTTGCTGCCACAATAATTTATATTCTAGGTCTTTCTGTGCTTCTTCTTTTAACTGTTCCAACAGTTGGCTTTCTAGTTGATTATAGTATAAGGAAGAAATATTGTGTAGTTTTCTGCTTAGCGCATCTACAACTCGATTTTCCTTCCCCTTAACATGCTGTATGTCCATGTCAAATTCACTCAAAAATTCATTCCATATTGCATGTCTAGAATTTAAATCTTCTTTCTTAAAATAATTAGTCAAGCTACTACGGTTTGTTTTAAGTACAAACCTCTTACCCAGCAGGTAATGCCTCCACACCCAGAGAGCATGCACCACAGCTGTAAGCTCCAGATCATAAGAATAATATTTCTGTTTATGATATTTTAATTTTATAGACTTGTAAGCTATCACTTTACCTTCTTGAGTTAGTATCACTCCAAATCCTTCTTTGCTGGCATCAATACAAACTTCATAATCTTTATCAGGGTCAGCTACCTTCAGAACTGGTGCTGTAGTCAAAAATTGTTTCAGCTTTTCAAAGTTGCTCTGACATTCCTTTGTCCATTTGAAAAGCTTGTCCTTCTTCTACAAAGAAGTAATAGGGAAAGAAATTTTAGAAAATCCTTTTATAAACCTTTTGCAGTAACCAACTAGACCCATAAAAGATCTGATGTCAGCCACATTCTGAGGTACTCGCCATTCCATAATATTTTTGATATTTTCTAGATCAACAACTATTCCTTCAGCTGATATAACATGTCCCAGATACTGGATTTATATTTTAAAGAAATCACCCTTGCTAAGCTTAGCATAAACTTGATGCTTTCTCAGCATTTCCAAAACTATCCTCAAATTTTCTTTATGTTCCTCCTCGCTTTTTGAATATATCAGTATGTCATCTATGAAAATAAGTACAAAGTTATCCGAATACTGATGAAATATGACATGCATCAACCTCATAAAGGTTTCTGGCGCATTTTTCAATCCGAAGGGCAGCACTACGAATTCATAATGCCCATAACGAGTGCAGATTGTTGTTTTGCAAATATCTTCATCTTTAATCCGAATCTGATGATATCCGGATCTTAAATATATCTTAGAAAACACCTTATCCCCTCTTACTTGATCAAATAAGTCATCGATTCTTGGTAAGGGGTATTTGTTCTTAACGGTCAGCTTATTAAGCTCCCTGTAATCCATACACATGCGTAAGGTTTCGTCTTTATTCTTAACAAATAGGACTGGTGCTCCCCATGGAGACACACTTGGATAGATATAACCTTTGTATAACAGTTCTTGTAGCTATATCTTTAGTTTTGTTAGTTCTGGCACGCTCATTCTATAAGGAGCTCGTGACAATGGAGAGGCTCCTGGCAGCAACTCAATGGTAAAGTCAATATCCCTCTTAGGTGGCAAACTAGGAATATTTTCTAGAAATACATCCAAAAATTCTTGTACTATAGGAATATCTTCCATTATAGGTGCCTTTTTCTTGGAGTCTGCATATCCTACTTGAATTGCATACAATTGACACCCTTTTCTGATACACTTGCCCATTTGGGATGCTATTATTGGGCGTAATTGCACAGGCTTTTTAATTCCTTGAATTTCTTTCTGTGCGCCATCTTGCATTCTGAAGTAGATGATCTTTTCCTTGCAATCCACTAGGGTCCAGTGTCTTTCCAACTAGTCCATACCCAGTAACACATCATAAGACCCCAATGGTAAGATGTTTAAATCTACTTGTAACTGATGTTCTGCCACTTCCAGCACGCAGTTAGGAACTTTTTTAGTTACGTTTCATTTTTCCCCGGTAGCTAACCGAAGTAACCATGAATTCTTAAATTTCTGCTCTTTTAATTTGCATAATTCCACTATTTTAGGACTTACATAACTCAAACTTGCTCCAGGATCTACTAAAATTGAAACAGGTTTAGTGAGTAATGTACCTTCTAGTTCAATTATTGTGGGCTGAAAATCAGCCTGCCGATCTTTCAAGGCTGCATTGATGCAGGGTATGTTATGCGCCACATCCCCTATCGAAGATCATGGAATTCCTTGGCCTTGTCATCATAAAACCTTTCCGTTAAGTACTTGTCTTTAAAGTACTACTGAAACAGCTCCCAAGTAATGTCCTGTTCATCAATACTGCGTACATTTTTCACTTCTTCCCACCACAGGGTGGCCTTTTCCCGTAAATGGTATATAGCCAATCTGGCCTTCAGATTGCTACTATATTCATACACCTATAAGTACTTATTTATATTAATTAACCAAGATTTTGCCACCTCCTCGGCCTCACCATCAAAATTTGGTGGTTTAATTTTACGAAACTCCCCCTGCAATTCCACTTTTTGTGTCTTATTATCTTGATGGTCAGACAAATTGCTCGACTCCGCCTCATTATAATTCTTGTTTTCTCTTTTCTGGGAGGGACTCTTTTCATCTCTACCTATAGCATTGTTTCTAGTTTGCTGATCTTCTTGTTCCGCTGATAATTATTTTTCAGCACTGGGATGTCCCATCTCCTGATTTTGTTTGTCTGATAAAATCTTTAAAATTTTCTCCTGATCTTGCAACAATCACTCACTATCCTTTCTGAGTCTTGAAATTTCCTCTTGTAATTGCTACACTGTGTTCAACAAAAAACCAGTTTGGTGCTGCTATTCTTTGAGAAACCGATTAGTCTTTTGATGTTGTTCTACACTTAATTGAACCCACATTTTCGGATTCATGACTGTTGGTGCTTGAGTTTCCTCTGGTTTTGATTGTGATGCTATAGATCTTCTCATTATCACTGGTTCTCTCTCTGTGTGTGCAATAATCACATACACAGCTTCACTGTTAGTAGACCCTTAGGGTCCCACCGTAGCAACATAGCTCTGATACCACTTGTAACTTCCTCTCCTAAAAAATTTACCTTAAAAAAATAAATTATTTTTACTCACCATTTTAAATAGTAAAAAAACCTTGAATCATAAATACAATATCGAAAATACAATCTTCATGGAAACCTTCGATACATACATATCATTGTTTATGATGCAGTTATTTCACTGTACTATGAATAGGACGTAGCATATAAATTATGGTTTGATCATTGTTATGAGCTACAACAAAATCATTGTTAATTCGCCGAGCAACTGAGAGTAATATTAATGTTCACAATAAACAATATATTGCATAATCCCTACGCATGACACAACTGTCATATCTTAGGAATTCCAACAAGGGTTTGGAGCTTTGACATTAATCATCTGCAAGATATTTTAAGTAGAATCTAATCAATTAACCCGGTTCTGATATTGCGTTTATGGTAATTTAACCCGGTTATTGAATTAACACTCCACTTGGAAATTTTACTATGCATCCGTGGTGTTTGTGTCAATACCCACCATTATTGTTTGTATTGTGACTTACTCCACAAGTCACAGTTGTATCGCATTGGATTCTGATTTCTTGATTTTTCGAGGGAAAACATGGGTAACACTCTAGTCGTGTCAAGAGTGAAGGTTTGTTTGTCATGCACTCCGATGATTCGAGAGCTCGACTCCTTTCCGATTAACACATTTTCAAATCCATTAAAAGGTTCGCCCCTCCACTTAGCTAGCTCTGCAGTTCTATTATCATGCTCAGCTATATATATTTATCGTTTTCTCTATTAAAAATACTGTTCTCCGACGCTTCTAACAAAACCTTGTTATATGAATTTAGTTTTACAGAGATGATAAATACTGTGAGATCGAGCCAGCTATGGCAGATGCAAGAAAGTCCTTATCATGAAAACTCCATAGGTATAGATGGCTTCAGTCCATTTTTATTTTATTGCATAGCATTTAGTGTATTAAATTGTTGATTATATAATTCTATGTAACAATAGATGTTAACTCATTCCTCTGCTTTTGGTTTCAGGTTCGACTCTAACCCTCCACCTACAGTTGCAAGCTTTGGCTTAGGGTTAACACAGTCGCTTTGACCCCAAATAATATTACTTCCATGAACCTACAGGTACCTTAATGGCCCTCGATGAAAGGCCATTCCCTTACTTCTTCTCTGGATCTAGGATATATTTAAGCAATCCTTTCTTATCAGAGGAATGTGAAAATGGCAAGGGTTGTAATCCCCTTTTATATTTTCAAGCAACGTTGAGATTTCTCCTTTGTATTACGATGTAGGGTTTGAGTCGAATCTCTATTTTTGTTTAATGGGCTCAAAACTCTTTGATTCTAACCCTCAAACTCTTTGTAGTTAGATTTGATAAAATATAAATTATCGTTGTGTGATTATATTTGCTCTACACCGATTGCATGTTTTGAATCTGTACAGGAACGATTATGGCTTAACTATGATGTATCTTTTCCCTTCTCCGTTTATGTTTACAAGGGACTCTTTTCATTTCTTGGCATATCTTTGTCCTACATGCATTTATTTCTTAGAAAGAAATATCAGAGAAATGGTTCTGGGTTTCTACTTTTTCAGATAAGGATAGCTTTTATCATTTGGACCTTCAAAGAAATAATACTCATTGTTAGTTCTGTTACCAATATTTCTTTTCTATCATTATAAATATATCTCTAGTCTCTACTAAGTAATTATGGAAGCCAACGCTCCTTTAATTACTTGATTTGCAGTCTTGCGTTCTCTATACTCTATTGTTTTCGGAGGATTCTCCCTATGGTGCCTGGGCCACAAAAATATTGAAGCCCGTGTTAGCTAGGGTTGCCAACCACGGATGACGAACTCCTGTCTTGGGCTTGACCCTAGGACTAGGGTCAAAAATCCATTGGCTTCATCCCTACCCTTCAGTTGATTAAACTAGAAATGCAGTATCTTCTTGTTCATCATGCTTTAACAGTAAGAGTAAATTATACCAATAATTTCCATATTAACAAAGAGATAATAGTATTATATTACTCATTACTTTCACATTGTTCACACATCCATTCTCTTACAGTCACCCTATTCAATAAAATATCTTTGTTATACATTTACTTTAATGAGGGTTTTAAACCCTTTTATCATTTCACACAGTATAGGACTAAAAGATGTGGATTCTGTCACATTATGATAATATTAATTCATCATATTTCACTATTCAATTCCCATACTCAAATTAATAAATTATCTACAGACTTGGTTTCCTGTCTAAATCATTTTTAAAATCATTTTTAAATGAACATAATAACCATATTCAAACTTTCATCTTTCAGCAATCTCAGTTGTGAAACTGTAAAACAATTCCTTATAATTAACTTGTATAAAGAAATTCACTTTAATACTTATCTGGATTAAGTAGAATAAGATGTGGTCCTCCCAACCATTTAAGGGAGGCAATTACGTCCTCCGCTTTCCCCCTAGCTCCAGAATCTGGACGGTGCCACGGGTCAATAGTGGAAATATTTATCTTTCTGCTATGACCTCTGGATGGCCAATCCAGTCAAATTCAGAAAGTCTGGTTTTACAAGGTTTTCCTTGAGTTATTTTCAACTGATCATAACCAGCTCTAGAAAATACTCTCCTTTACCAAAGAAAATTGTACAGAACCCCTAATCCTCTCTTGGGATTCAACTTTGTCCTCAGAGGAGTAGGTAACTATTTTCCAACTGTCCCCAACCACCTCCTATTCTTGGAAAATTTTTACCAACAACTTAAAAGATTTTATTTTCATTCATTAGTTCCTCCTATTAACTCAATAACAAAAACAAAATAATAATTTGTTTCATAAACAATAACAATTAAGTCTTTCTTGCCAGAAAATAAAAATAAGCAAATTGTCTTTGACTAGTTAATACTAGTTAACTCTTAATGAGGCTGTCACACTCAAATTCAAATTTTTTAATCAAAATAAATTTATTTTTAATTAAAATAAATTTAATAAATTTTCTCAGTAACTCCAACTAGCCAATCCTGCAACCAATTTGATTCCTAATAAAAATTGAATTGAAAAAAAAATCATTATGCATATCTACCTGTATAGTATTAGAGAAAAATAAATTCATACAAAGGCCCATTTTAAATAATATTTACTTTTCATACATTTTTCATTGTTAATTTTGGCTTGAGAAAATGTGACCATTGACCTAATTTTCCCATATTTTTGATTAATTGTTTAAAAAATGTGATTGTTGACATTGTGTCAACATCTATTCAATTAATAGTCTCAATCACGGTTGGAATTTGGATTTTTATTTACCCGTCAAACAATTTTTTTTGATGTTTTGGGTCTTTATGCTTATCGATTAATTGTTTAAAAAATGTGACCGTTGACATTGTGTCAACATCTATTCAATTAATAGTCTCAATCAGGGTTGGAATTTGGATTTTTCTTTACCCGTTAAACAATTTTTTTTGACGTTTTAGGTCCTTATGCTTACCGTCAAGAAAGGTTATGTTTAAAATTTTACCCTTCAAGAGTTATGTTCTCATAAAAAATTAACCCTTCACTAATAAAACTTTAATTAAAAATTACCCTTCAATAACATAATTATGTTAAAAAAATTCACATATATATTACAAGGAAAAAACAAAATTAACATAACACACAAATGAATTATTTAATCTTGAATATTTGTTCGAAATAGCATGGAACACTCACTCCCTGATCGGGGCGCCAAGTGGCAAACGAAGGCCAGCGGGTTGTGTCAGGCGACGACGTGCACCACACCGTTGATTAAAGTAATTAAAAATCCATCTCGTAGCTGGCTGAAGGTAGGTACATTTGAAAATCGCTTAATAATGGCTCTAGACGAGCGCCAACTAATCATGTCAGACATACATCGAAAAAAGAGGAGCATGCGGTTAAGGCAAGAAGGGAAGAGGAGGTAGAGCATTGTTCTCAGCTGGCAGATTTAAGGAGGATCTGAGGGAAAGGAAGCAAAAAATATGCAACGACGCCAGCTTATTCGGTATGTTATGGCTTTGGTTGATTTTATTGTTAATTTACCTCCTACTCATTGTAATAACAATGGAAACCATAATTTCAAGGGTAGTTTAGATGGTTTGCATGAAACTCATTGTTGTAAGGTTAGGGCTCTTTCTAATTCCATGAAGACCTAGGATTTCTTCTGGTATGTCTTTAAAGTAGGGTCTTCTAAATTTTCCCTTAGTCATTAGCAAGATAACTGGAATTTTATGGTGATTCTGGTTATCTCAGCTCCATCTGTCAACCCCTGTTTCAGAACCCCTTGTCGCCTTCTATTTATTCGAACAAAACCCCACATTCTGATTTCTTGGGAAAACTATACTTAGGCTTTGGTTTTGTGGCTAATTAATAACGAAATCGCATCTCAATCCAATGAGATTGCTTGCATGGTGTGCCAGCATAAGTCCGCCCGAGCCTGTAACCTCTTGGTGAAAACCCGAAGTTGGGAAACACTTTTTGGCAGATGAAAAAATTTTGGGTGAAATTTTTAATTTCTCGTCCAAGAAAATAGTCAACTAAATTTCTCCACTGAGAGTTTTTAGAACTCTCTTCCGAGATATTTTTAATGTTTCACCCAAGATTTATATTGAGCTCGACTTGAGTTAAACTACTCTCGGACGAGAGTTAACTATTTTCTCGTCTGAGAGTTTTATTCACATAAACTCTCGGGAAGGTCAAGATGTATTTCAATATAGAGGTCTAAAGTTTTAATTGGTAGGTCGCAGTGTTGGCGCCTAACATATCGACCGCTTACGAGGCCCATTTCAACATTCCCATGGTGGGGGCCATGCTGAATTGCATCAACGTCCAGTTTCATCGTCACACTTCCCTTAGTATTGTATATTATGAAACTGTGGAAGAACAGGCATGTAGAGATGCATCTTCAATACTTTATTGTAGTCCTTTCCAAATTGATTTTCATCGTCTTTGGATGGTTGATCGCGTGCCAGAGATGCATCACCAGAGTTGTCTAATACCCGAGACGACGGAAGGATTTGTTCCATTTTGACGATTTCTGGATAAGAGCTTTGCAGGAGGAATTGTTCTATTTGGAGGATGTCTGTAGGATCACCTCCCTGCTCAAAAATTCTTGAGCCGCTACTGTGCTAGTCAACCAGGAGTTCTCTCGGCTCTTGCATGAGGCGCTAAGGTTGAAAATTGGTTGTGTGAAAATCGCCATATTCAAAAGTTTTCGGTGTTGAATGGCTCCCAATGGTGAAAAAGAGATTAAAGCTTCTCACGAATTTTGATCTTACACTAGAAAATATATTCTCAGGAATTTCCATCTTACACCATGAAATAATTTATAGGAACAGGATTTTTCCACTTTGTTGGCATTTGGATTCAACCATATAGTGCATTTCAGCGTCGCTACTAGGAGAAGGGATAACGGGAAAGGGAATCTTGTCACACTTAAACTTGAAACTCTGTCCACTGTTATTAGGTTAGTCAGGAAACCTCACCTCTACAAAGTGTGAGAAGTGTGGTCTATGTCCATTAGTTAGTTACCTCAGTTTTCATGTATCTTGTATGTGGTCTATCTGGTAGGGAGATTAATCGTTTCTTTTTCTCTCCTCGTCAATTGGTCTATGGGTTTGTCTCATGCACACTTCCCTTTTCATTTTCTCTGGTATCCAAACATTTTGGTTATACCACCTTTATCAGTAATTGCAAGGAAATATGCACTGTGATTTCGACTGCGATAGAAGATCTGGGTCCCATAAGAATTCCCATGCATGTTGTTATTGACTTTCTCTCACCATATACAGTTCTGTTAAAAATTATTCTCACAGGGGTTGCTCAGTTTCTGTCAGTGTTTTTCTGTCTAAAAACAAAAATGGTATAAGGTCAACCTTTCAAACGTCAGCCTAAAGAAAAAGGGAAGCATAAGCTTCCAAAAACCACTGCCGGACCCAGCAAGCGAGGCAGAAAAATGAAGAAAGAGGTCATGGAGAATCTCTTCGATATTTACTCCTCAGGAAATCCACCACAGATTCACAATATAATTCAAGGCTGGGAGAGGGAAGGTAATAGCAATGAAGAAGACATATAATTACAAGAGGATACCATGGATTTCGTTTCGGACCCCGGGAACACAAGAGGGAGACCATGTCTTTTCCCCCAGTCCATCAATTCTTACTGGACTCTCAAATGTGTGTTGGCCAAGGCTTTTCTCAGTTTACAGGAAAATGAAGGAAACCCCAATGTGGTTTCAGTTCTATAGGAAATTAAAAAAGAAATTCAAGGGATTAGAGTATCTCAGTACCATGCTACAACTCGAATTGGAAGAATTTAACGACAGCTCCAATCTATGCAGCAAGTTGACATGACGGAATCCACTACAAAAGACCCAACACCTATTGACTCTTTAGATGGTTAAATCACAGTTTTCTAGGTTTCCAATGATTTTTGCGGCTAGCTTTTACTATTTTCAGTTATACTTTGATAAACATAGTAAAATGGATATAACGACTAGTAGACGGAAGAAAATATTTCAATACCTGATGGCGTTCAACACTTTAAGGTGGCCAACAGACCTGGTTTCCTTCGGTCAGGTTGAGGCTACCGAATTTTCATATGTTGCAACTTGGTCTCTTTTTTTGATAAATAGAAAATGGTAAGGTACTACGAAATTTACAAAAAAGAAGAAGCATGGAACACTCAATCAAATCTTTGGAACCTAAAATAAAATTTCCTTGACACTTACATGCCATTGCATTTGTATATATGACATATGATTAAGGAGATCTTATGGGACAGATAAGATCACTAACACAGTAAAACTATTGAATGTTAAATCAATAAAAACTCAAAAGTAGATTAATTAATATGGTTTACATAATCTAATATATACTATTAGATATAAAGATAAAATATAGATTTTACCATATATATTTCTTAGCATTTCTTTGGATCATGGGATATACACTAATATTAATAAGATTGAATGCATAGTATATCAACTTTTAAAAATTCAAAAAACTAAATGTATAATAAATGGACATTGTGGATCTCTTAACATCATGTTATAGGATTATCTTATTATGTTATGTTTTCCTCCATTATTACATTCTTAGACAACATTGAAGCTTGAACATGTGTGAAGCATTAACTGGAAATTGAAATAATAATTTGGTTGGTGCTTTTTTTTTAACATACTCCAATGTGCCTCATATTCCAATGCATTTTCCCATTGATTAGTATAGGGCACACTGCTAACATGTTTTCCTCAATAAAAAATCTTTATCTACCTTGTTATATATGTTTGTGTTAAGCACCAATGTGTAGCTATGTTTAGTACACTTCAAAATCCATTTTCTAAATAAAATAATTTAATGGGACCTTGATGCAATGGTCCTTGTATAAAGATACATCGATGTAATGATATATTTAGAACACACTAGAGAAATGGTATGTGTAGTGCCAATTGCACAACATTAGTTTTAAAACTTATTAAACTACACATCATATCAGTTGAATCAATGTAATTACTTTATTTAGTGCATTAAAATTTTTTTAATCAAATTTTAACCTAATGTAGTGCACATGGTATTGTACACATCAGTGCCTGCTCTTTTTAAATTGTCATTTTAGCAAAATTTAGGTTTCATATTAACCCTAAAACTAGCATGTCTAGTAACATGATGTACATGTTTGTTATACTTAGTAACAAGCATCGAGAAAATTATATGTTTTCCTTACCATATTGCATATTTTTCAAAGTATGTATTTTACAAAAAAGTGAGTGTGGGAGGATGTATATCTATCAAGAGAGAGAGCGGTGTTATGAAAATGCATTTTTCAAGACTTTAAAGGTTTATGTGCTCAAAAAATACTCTTCTAAAAACATTTCATTGTCTATTCACCTCCACTAAAAAGAGAACAGGAACAAGTGTGTTTGTTAAAAGTTTTATTAATTGGTGTTTTCTTTGTAGTGATTGGACCCTTCTTTGTTCGAGGACATGCCCTTACTTAGCTTCAATATTAGGAGCTTAAGGTGTCATGAGAGCCATTAATCTTATTACCCTCTCATAGGTCTTATGGAGATGGTTCCTAAGTTAGACTTGTGATTTTTATGGTGGAAAGTACGTATATATGAGTTTGTCTCTTAATATTTGGTGTAGTTTAATTGTTCTATATTTTGGTCTTTTTGTCAAAATTTGGCCGTAAAATTCTTGGAAAAATTGTAGTTTTTCATTATTTATATTGTGTTTTTGAATGCATAAATGAATTGAATGCCCTAAAACACCCTTGGAGCACATTCTGTAGAATATATAATTAAAATTTACAATCCAACAAATTTATTACTCAAAAAAACCAAAACACTAGACAATTAAAATATACTTTTACATTTTAATATCATCCTAGATTTCAAAAATTCCCTTTATCCACATATAAATATATACAATTATATATTTTGTTAAAGAAAAAGAGGAAAGAAAATTACCAACTATATTGAGATTCCATTTAAAAGTAAATATGAAAAAAAAAAGTACTTGTTTTTTCTAAGTTTGTTTGAAACATAGTGCTTTGATATTGAATGCTAATATAATTTTTTCTTATGGGTTAATGAAAATTTTTAAAATTGTATATGAATGATTATTTTTTAATCATTAATGTTTACTTAATTTAGAATACAAATACATATATATATATATATATATATATATATATATATATTTATAGCTAATAATAATTTAAATATGAGGAACTTACTAATTTAAGATCTCTACACTTATATTAATAAATATGATTGATATATGTTAATCATTATCTTTTACCTTTTAAAAAAAATGGGTTGATTCACATGGTGTTATTTTTTATTTGATAATTTGTGTGGTAATTTCATTATTGTATTAAGTAAATGTAAAAAGGTAAATATTGATAATCAGAATAAGAGACAACTAGAATATATCAATATCTTTCATTTATCATCATAGATGAAGATTTAGAATAAAATATAAATAAATATAAGAATATTCAACAATTTTCACAGCAAAAAAAATTATAAATTTTTTATATAGTAAAATTAAGTGTTACTATTATTATTTGACTATTCAAACCAGCTCATCATTTTGTTGGGTGTGGAGCTTGATTATCTTGTTTATTTTGTATCACAGCATTGGACCTGTGTACCTTAATGGGGCGACAACGCCGCCTGTAATTAAATGCTGCCTGGGGGGTCTAGGGGGGGGGGGGGGGGGGTTGCGACTTTATGGAGCCCCCCCCCCCGGCCCCCCTTGGCGGGGGGGTTTTGGGGACAGTGCCCCCGAGGCTAAAAACAAATGTAAAATTGACTTGTAAATGTATTGTAATTTCTAGTCAAACTCGGCCATTCATTAGGCGAATGATCTGGCAGTAGAAGTAATGTTTAGCTGAGGGTTCTTTTCCCTAGAAGGCAACCCCTTTTTTTGTATGAGGGCACTGTATTGCGGCTATGTAAGGTATGTGTATTCTCAGAACAAGAAACAGGTAGGGAAACTGTGAGAGAGAACAAATGATATTACAACGAATCTGCTGTAGGTTGTGTCTCTTCGTTTTGTTGGATAATAGAAAGGAAGGACTAGCTGATCGGGGTGGACGTAGCCCAAACTGGGTGAACCACGTATATCTGCGTCTCTCTAGTTTTATGTGTTTCTGTGTTTTTGTTTCCGCATATATATTTTATTTGTTCCATTACTCTGTAATATATAATTTTCTAATACATTTATATGTTTTTTTACATAATCATCATATTTTTGGTTTCTCATAGATAGCATTATTATTTTCATTATTATCTTCTACTTCTTTTATTTCCGTATTAAATTCAAGATACATGCAACCAAAAAATAAACGAACCAAGCCACCCACCCAACTACATATGTCTATATATTGTATTTCCTTAACATTAATCCTCAATCATTGTACCAAGAGGATAAAGTTTTATGATGATGTATCGTTATCATGAACATATAAATGAAACCACTAAATTATATATATTTTCAAAAATATTCGTAAATGAAAAATGTATTAAGAAGGTATCACTTAGACTTAATGATGGGTTTGATTAAGTGTGCAAGGCACGACCGCTTTTGAAAGTCACTTGGGAATTGGAAGTAGAAGATGTAGCATTTCCCATCATGATTCCATGGAATGTGGGACCATAATGTATAGAATCGATGACGTGCAAAGATGATGGCAATGGCGTAGTATCCACGTTCCTGTGATGGATTGTAGATTCCAAGTTGCCAACAACGCCGACGATAGATGCCAAGTTGCCAACAACGCGATCAGGCTAGAATTTCATATAGTAGCCAAAGTACTTCGCAGAATAGGCATTAATAATGTTTTCTGAAAAATACTGACCGTCAAAAATACATTTTCAACTATTTCAAACTCATTCAGAGAAACGGGCATTGAAAATTTGTGAACGTGAAATACGATTAAAATGGTCTATGACGGGAAAAATTCCCATCTAATTCCATCCCTGGGACTCTCAATAAGTTATTGTTCCCTAACTCTAGCTTTTTGGATGGATATAGCAATTTATGATCGTTGTGAATTTATGCACCTTGGAACGAGGTGCTTTTGTGGCTTTTTATTTAAGAACAATTTATGGAAAAAAATTGTTAACGTATAAAGTTGCTTTTGTGTTTTTTTCTAGGTTCTTTTGTGCTTTTTCATTAGAGAGAAATTTACATTAAAAAAAGAAAATAATTTTAGCTTTGCCTTTGATTGTCCATCAAGAAAATCACAGAAAAGCATTGAATTAGGGAGATGACAACCCGCGCCTTATAAATTCACCACCACCCCTCACACCCTTCAACTTCAACGAAATGGTTACATATCAAGCTCATTTTCTTAACCTGCGGTTGTCACGATCTTTAATAATCAAAGATTTTTTTTTAATCTTCCTGGGTATATATCTGGCTTAAACCAAGACCTCAAAATCAAGATGATAATCAAGTTCCACACTCAACATTACCAACACCACTCTAACTTTTGAAATTCAAGCCATAATCAAGTTCCACACCCAACATTAACAACACCAAACTAACTCTTAAAGTTCAAGATTAAAAGAGTGTACAATCTTCCTCAAATAAATAAATAAATAAACAATGAAATCACTCGAACACCAGAAATATAATAAGATGAGACTTGACATGGTTGATTATCATCTTTGTCATCATCATAATATGAAAATCAGGAAGACAATAAAAATTTCCCTTCACATGATCGATTTCCCACTGTCACCGTTTCCAACTTGGAAAATCAATGGAAATGGCTCTATGTATGTATTTCCACTGCCACGTGTGTTTTCTCTATTTCTAGTGGGCCATATATCATTGATGCTATGAAAAATGAATTTCTTCTATTGTTTTTTGTGCACTCCCACAACGAGAGGTGTTTTAGTTACACTACAATCTAATCAGACATTATCCCAGCCTACTAGTTCTCTTTGCTTTAAGTACATTGCAATCGAGTTGTCTTTAGTGCGACTTTTTGAAGGTTTTTGTGATGGATTTTTCTAGTCCAATTTCTCTAAAATTCGGAAAGAATTCATTGAAAACAGAAGTTAGTAGGGTAACTTTGTACAATCAAATTGTCCTAGGGGTTTTTTAGGGTGCTAAATCCATATATACAGTCAGAGAACCAATTTAAATAACATAAATCAAGATTTCACCTCAAAAAATTTCACCCGATTCCGGTACTGAAAACTCCAAAAAGTCGCACTAAAGACAACTCCCATTGCAATTGGTTCCAAAATTTGTGCTTAATTTACATAGATACGCCTTCTCCCGGATCTCTTTTCTTTAATTACATTACAATTGACACCTATATCTGTGCATAACCTACAGAGACATGCCTTAATTTTTCAAACTTCGAGAATGTTGTCACTACTTGACAATAATATTTCATGATTTCCAATTGATTAACCAAATCTACTTAATAAAATTTAATAAATATTTAAATTAACAATGTAATTATTATATTGTTGTTGTGATTAATGATGTGATTAATCTAAAAAACATTTATCTAAATTTAAACATTATTAAAAAATAATAAAATTAACTTTTTATTATTACATTTTAGAAAAAATTGCAACTTTTTTTAGTCAAAATAAAGTAAACAGTAAAACCAAAAATTGAACACGATATATCTTTTATGAGATAACCAAAGTGTCCATGTGTCCTAAGACACCCATACTTACTTTGGAGATGCTAAGAAGTCTCTTACTACAACCACAATGTAGTCATTACACAATAAAACTGCAACAAGTATATTAAAAATAAATAAATTTAAACATTATTAAAAAATAATAAAATTAAATTTCTATTATTAAATTTTAGAAAAAAATGCAACGTTTTTTAAGTCAAAACAAACTAAGCAGTAAAACCAAAAATTAAACACCATATATTTTTTTTGAAATAACCCTGCCCTTACATACCTACACTTTAGAGATAATAAAAGTTCTCTCTTGCCACAATCAAAACACAATATCAAAAATATCTTTTAAATCTTTATATATTATTAAAAATTATATATATATATATATAGACACGAAACGTCTCAATTATAATTTAAATAATAATATTTAATTTTAAGTAAAATCATCATATTTCTATTTTATATATAAATCACTAATTTAAAATAAATGAATGTATTTTCTTACAAAATACTTTAACATTCGTAAATTATAATTATATATAGAGATATGATTTTTTATTTCAATTTTTCTTATTTTTAATGTTTTGTTAACTTAAACATAGAAATAATTATAATTGTGAAAGAATAATATAGTATTTACTTTAAATTTTTTTAATTATATAGAATTTTTTATTTTCTATAATTAGAATATTTTAGTAAAAAAAAATTATAAAAAAAAATTAAAAATATTTTCAAAAAATTATATATATATATATATATATATATATATATATATATATATATATATATATATAACAAATTTTCCTTATAATTCTAACTATTCAATTAATGAGAAAAAATGACAATCCTATTAATTATGGGCTACTTAATTTATAAATAAATAAATAAAATAAATGTAAGCTGTAACATTTTTCTTTTTTTAGTACTTGATTTTTATGCAGAAATAATAATAATAATAATAATAATAATAGAATTTAGTTGAATGGTACATTATAGAATTGTAGATTTTAATTGTTGATATTGTATATATATATATTAAAATATTAAATCTCATTTTAATATTAAACAACACTTAAAAATCTAATTTAAACTATGTAGATTTTCAATTTCACCAACAATAACATAACTTTGAAAGAAAAAATAAAAATAAACATAATTCAATGTAGATTTTCAATTTCACCAACAATGGCATAGCTTTACAAGAAAAAATAAAAAAAATTTAGACACCAATTTTTACGGCACTCGCTAACTAACAAATTAAACCTTTTCTAAATCATTTGAGGTTCAAATTTATTTTACTTAAAAGATGATTCAAAATGAAAGATAATCTATCCTCTTAAATCATGAATAGAAACCTTTTCTAAATCATTTGAGGTTCAAATTTATTTGTCGGAAAAGATGATTCAAAATGAAAGATAATCTATGTTAAATCATGAATGATATTTAAATTTTATAATAGATTTGGTGTAACGTAAATAAATATAAAATCCTTAAAAAAAATTGAAAGAAGAAGAAAAGACAAATTTATTGGACAAATTTATCGAGGGAAACCAAGATTCAACCCTAAATTCAAAACACTGGAAAATAATTTATTAACAAATAACGATGTACTTTTGTGCTTTTTCTTTTCAAAGCAATGCGATTATGCGAATACCATCATATTAAATAACAAAATAACTGATTTTCTGTGCTTTTTCCGCTCAGATCGATACAAATGCCATCATGCTAAATAACTGCTTTTGTGTGTTTTTGTGCTTTTGCATTTCTGTAAGAGGAAAAAGAACTTCAACTTTCCGTTCATTGCCCATCAAGAAAATCACAGAAAAGCCTTGAATGGCGGAGATGATGACAAACCGTGCCTTATAAATTCACGAGTCACCACCCCTCATACCATTCAACTTCAACGTTTAGTGAGAAAAATCAATGTCTCACAGATCAGAAGCCATGGATGAGAGAGTGTTGCAAATAATTGTGAAGCATGTTCCAGAAGCAGAGATCATAGAATCAGGAGACGGCGCCTACAAGATTCGTCTGCCCTATTGCTTCAATGAAATGTCTTCATATAGAGAGCTGAGAAGAGATCTGAAAGAGTCTGCAGCCAAGCCCATGTGCTCAACGTGCCGTTCAGAGAATACAAAATTCAGATATTTTGACAACAGCTCCTCCAAGGCCTTGCAGGCCAGGTATAAATGCCTAGCCTGCAACCATCTCTTCACTCTTGGAGGAAAACGGTACTGCAAAGATCCCCATGCAGCAGCTAATGGTCAAGACCATCAAAAGAAGAAGAAATTCAACTTCAAAGATCATGATCAACACAGTCTGGTTTCAAGAAAGAACATCAAATGGAAGGAGGACAATTGCAGCAGCAGCAACATGACCAGAGCAGGTGACAACGACTACTCGGCGCAAAATGTGGAAACAGTGAACCTAGTTGATTTCATCGATTATTTCAACCAGGATGCACAGGATTTTGTTCAAACACAATTGGAATTATCGCAGAAGGCATACTGGGGCCAAAAATACTACGCTGGTGATGATGAGGGGGAGATGATATCTTCTGGATTGAGTAAAGTTGTGCCTCTACAATGTCTGAAACAAAAGGAAGGTGACCATCAAGATGAGCAGAATTCTTTTGAATTGCAGCTATGGTTTTAGCAAATTAATAGAAATTATTGATTTGGGTTTTGAAGGATCTCAATTCTAACCGAGATGTATATATACTGTTGTGATGAAAATTATAGTTTCATTAACTTGGTGCAAAGCGCCCATATAAATAACAAACCGTCTTATTCATATTATGCTTATCGTTTCTTCGATTATTCTATCGTAGAAAGTGCTGACCAGGATTTACTGTGGATTTCGATTTTTATTTGCTTCAGAATCAATAGCATTCATAGATGTTATTGATTTTTATTCTTGCATCTTAATTCTTTATTCTTATGTTATTATAGATGTCAGGAATATTTTGAAATTTGACAAACAGAGGGAGGTGAAACAATTGGGTTTGCTACTGTTTGTTCCTGTGATTATACTCGTTAGATTCCAAAAATATTCATGAAACCGGCATCAAATTAACTTCTAACTCTTATATTGTATATATGAATTAATTTAAAAAATTTACCCATGAAAATGTAAAACTGATTTTCTGGACATGGAGGTGGAGAAGAGAACAGCCTATACAGTACATCAACCAATTGCTCACACTTCACAGTCACAACACTTTCATTTAGTGGTAAACTGTATCTATTGCTACGCCAATGGCATCGCTGCATTCCTTAAAAATCTCTTAAATATTTTAGAGAGTGAGTGTTGATGGCGCTATCAACTTCTCCTGCCAACTCGACATAATCTAGGAAATGCAAACAGAAATTCCCCACTCCAATTTTTTATATTCTTTACGCTTAATCTTGTAACCATGAGTGATATCAATACATAGTGCATAATGGTTTGAACCCATGTTTACCATACAACTAGGTTGAACAACATCTTTCTTGATTGTTTGAACCCATATTGACCATACAGCTAAGTTGGCCAATATTTTCATATTGAACAACATTTAGGTGTCTCAATATACTCATCAAACAACATGTCTCGGGCATATCCAAGATATATCTTTAGTTCTCTCTTTATGGAGAAAAACACAATATTAGCCTATAATTTGTAACAACTCTTGAGTCATTGTTTTTGAAGTTACACTTTGAAAAAATAAAACATAATATAGAGTAAGATACTTTTGCTTTGCCACCACTTCTTCTTGGGATAGAATTGTGATGATAGATACATCAATTGCATCGATATGAATAAAAAAACTATTGAAAGGATCAAGGAGAGTGAGTTCTAGTTCTTTTGTGAAGTTTTATTTGACGAATGATTTAGGATTATAATGTTGTGAGTGAGCCCAAGCAAAAAGCCTCTTGAGTGATCCTAACAATGGCTTTGGAAATAAAACACGAGTTCTCAACAGATATTCTATAAGAATTGGAGAAACCAAGAATATTCATACCTCGGGGATATTCGTCAAAGGCTCCCTATTCCCTAATTACCTCCACTTTCTTGGCATCCATAGTGGTGAAGTCAAATGTCATTTCCAATCTCTTGTATGAATGGTGTTACACTTATCTCATTCCAATTTGGTCTTGTTTCATATCCATATTCCATTTCTTCATGGGTTTGAACTATGAGAAAGAGTTCTAAGCATTCGTATGCTTCATCCATTTGACTATGTTAGAAAAGGATAACACTCAAATGTGCTTCATGAGGGCCTTTTTCCTTCAAAATTTTGTTGGAATTAAGAGCATATATCATGATGACAACTTCATTTACGAGTGTGTTACCATATCTCAATAGAGAGGACTTGAACGAGAATATTGGGGATGGAAAGTGTTGTGTAGTATCAATTAAAAAGTCACGAGTGGAGAGCATCTATTGCTCCAAAGTCCATTATGGATTCTCACTTGACGCAGCCACTTTTTTGCAACCACAAGTGCACACATGATCACAGGGGAAAGCATGAGCATGCCATTAGAGTGACTTCAACCCTAAAGGGGGCAATGAAAACATATTTCTTTCTTTGACCCAAGAAGCCATCGTTGACAATAGAAGGTTAGTCTAAAACCCACTATGTT
Organism: Pinus albicaulis; assembly: GCA_034641835.2. Lineage (NCBI taxonomy): Eukaryota > Viridiplantae > Streptophyta > Pinopsida > Pinales > Pinaceae > Pinus > Pinus albicaulis. Next base: position 758,932,914 of record CM076578.1, on the reverse strand, counting down.
TGCAAGTTCACCCATTAATGTGGTTAAAGTTAAATTGGTTCGATTTTGCCTAGCTCCATAATTGCATGCAATTCCAATTGAGTAGTGGGGAAACTTTGTCCATTTACAAGCCTTACTAGTAAAAGGATGAGAAAAAAGGAATGGGGTGTAGAATTATATGGAAAATTTTTTAGCCTTATCTTCCTCAATTATGTGGAAGTGGAAATTACTTTTCACTCTACTGTTATGAGGAAAGTATATTATAATGAAATGAGAAGCTTGTTAATTGTAGCTATGAGAATGGACGATATATTGGTGATTTCATTGGGTTCATTTCTCTAGATGAGGCAAGAGTCTATATAACATAAGGGTAGATGTGTCGTATTTGATGGGAGATTGGGTAAGGTGGGATGCCCTTTTATGGTATGCTGTGTTCTTTGAACATGTTGCAGTGGTAATCATTATGAAGGAGGTTTCCTTCTTTTCCCATCAACTCACATTAATTAAATGCATGCTTTGTTTGATAGATTAATTTATATATGGATGTTTACCGCATGTGTTTTCCATTCACGAATATATTCATTGATTTTCTAATAGTTGATATTAGAGATGACGATATTTTTTCTTGGGAGAGAACGAAGCTAAAGACTTTCATGGTTGCATAATGTGTAAATGTCTACATTTTGGTCATATTTCTTACATATTAATGCATGACCCGTGAAGAGGAGTTTTTGTTTTCTATTTGTGAGGGAATTCATCAAGGATATAGTTGGATATACCTTTAATCAATTTGAAATATGGTTTTAGCAATACTATAGGTGTACATTCATGGATGTTTTGTGTTTGTCCCATGTTTGTGGCTAGATACACAGGTGCATTGGGTGTTTTTTCTAGTGTTGTAGGTGGTCTAGCATGCCCAATTTTTCAAGCTCCTAGTCTCAGGGAGGATACATTTTACGGTGGGTCTGAGGCGCATCAAGACCAATGCTCGGGTATTAAGTTGTTGATTTAATATATGGAGGAGGAGTGTTGGATATAGAAATACCTTTAGCTCCGCTGGAGTGTGGAAAGTTTCTTACAGTGAAATCATAATTTCATTTACTATCCAATAGAATGGGTGACCTATTTATGTGCGTAATTACATGGGCTTGACCTGTGAAATCAAGTTAGAGGGCATACAAAGGGAAGGTGGGTGCATTGTATTTGATGGGAGGGCCCTTTCCGGGTTGCTCTATTATCTGTACCACTTAAGTAGAAGTGGTTCAAACAAATTTCTCATTTCTTCTCCCATCACATGTTCCTTGAGTTCCCATCTTCTTTTACCAATCAATTTATGCCACGTGGTTTATTACATGTGTATTCCATTGGTGCATTTATGCTCATTTTTTCTAACAAATAAACTCATCAATTTGACACCATATACTATAGGAACCAACTTTATTTGAGATTATGCCATCTTCTCTCCATACAATGGACATCCATAAGAAGAATTTGAGCATAGGATAGTTCACTAAGAATAAACTTACCAGAGAAGAAAATTTTTAAATTCATTGACACTTTGAGAGAAATATCTCTCAACGCACTTTCTTCCACACATGTGTGAAAGTTATATTGGTTCATTTTGGCTTAGTTTGATAGTTTCATGTCCATTTTGTTCAGTGTTGATAGTTGTGATATGAAATAAAACACTAGTCACTCATTGATTAGATGGAAAAATGCACTAAGAATTGTTGTATAATTTGGGATAGACATGAAGCCTCATTTGCGTCAAAATGACAATATGCATTGATAGTAATGTCTTTATTTGAAATGATTCATTGTATCTTCATATAGAAAACCTAGTTCATCAATTTTTGAGCATAGAATAGGTTATTAAGTAACATGCTTTAGAAGAATATGGAACTCTTGTTATACCAACAATTTGAGAGTGGTTCTACTTATTCTTTTTCCTATGACAGCAGTCAAGTGAGATTGGTATGTTTTGGCATAGTCTCATAGTTGCATGCCTTTTCTCCATGTAGTTGATATATGACATGTAATAATATTTCTTAGTGACATTGCATGCCATTTTTTTGTTGTTATTTCACTTATTATCTTACTATTCCATGAATGATAGAGTCCAAATAAATTACATATTAGGTTACAAATAATGGACATACAATTGCATTTCCATTGCCAAATTTATAAGCTAGTTTTGTCTCACGTACTCATCAAACAACATTTCCTATCTTTGCATAAGCTAGATCCCAAGCTCTTTGCTTTGTGGATAAAAATACAATATTAGCCTATAAACCCTAACAACTCCAAGATCAATATTTTATAAGTAACACTTGGAAAAGAGGAGACATGATAAATTTTCTCCATCACCACTTCTCCTTCTTGCGATAAAATTGTGACACTAGGTACACCACTTGTATTGATATGAAAAAAAACGTATTTTAAGGATTGAGGAGAGCGATTACTAGCAATCTTGTGAAGGTATACTTGAATAACTTAAGCTTATGTTGTTGTAATTGGGCTCAAGCATATGTCCTCTTACCTTGAAATACTTCTTGTAATTGAGAACATATATGATGAAAGTAACTGTGTTTGCAAGCATGTCACCACATCTCGGTATATAGTATGCAGATCAGAATAATGAGTCAAGAACCAATTAGGAAACCATGAGTGGGGCACAATTATTCCTCCAAATTCCACTTAGGGATTTGCACTCATCCACACCCATTTTTTCATAGCCATGAGCACACACATGAGCACAAGGGAAAGTCTGAGGATGCCATCAAGTAATCTTAAGCCCTAAATGGGAGGAATAACAATGCCACACTTTCATCAAACCAACACACCATTGTTGATAAAAGGTACCAATTTAAAACTAAATTTGTTTGCAAGTTCACCCATGAATTTTGTAAAGTAAAAATGGTTAAATTTGGCCTAGCTTCATAATTGTGTGCAATTTCTATATGGAGTCAAGATGTGGAAAAACCTTGGAAATTTATAGGCCTTGCCAACAAAATATGCCACCAAAAGACTAGGTCTAGAATTCTAGGAATAAATGTCAAGTCCTAACTTACTTAATAATGTTGGAAGTGACAATAACTTTAAATGTATTTTTGTGTGAAATTTTTATTTTAATGAAAGGAGAAGCTTACTAAATGTAATTATTAGAATGGATTTTATATTAGTGATTTCATTGGGTTTTATTTTGTAAATGAGGCTATAGTACATATAATAAAAAGGTAAACATGTTAAATTTGATGGGGACTTGTGCGACGAAGGATGCCCCTTTATGTCATGCTCTATTATTTTTTCATATTGTTGGGAAAATAACTATAATGAAGCATATATTTTCTTTTCCCAATGGATCTATCTGACTTGAATGCATGTTTCCTCCTACTAGTTAATCGATTTCTAATGGTTTACTACATTTATTTTACAGTAGCATCTCTTTGTGTTGTTTTTCTAATAGTTGGTATCATAGATGTGAATTTTTTATCTTGAGATAGCACTGAGTTTAATATTTTTCTAGTTCACAAAATTTTTAAATGTATACTTGTCGGTAATAATTCTTACATAGGTGTGCATGACCGATGAAGAGATTTTATTATTTCTCTAGTTGTGAGGGCATGTGACATGGGTATAGTTGGATATGCCTTTAATAAACTTGTAATATGCTTTTACCAACATTGTGCATAGGTGTTGTATGCTTATTCCATATTTGTATGTGTATTCACATGTGTGTTGGAATTTGATTCCAACAATATGAAGACTCAAAGCATTATGTTGTATGTATTCATGAGGAGTGATGGAAGTAGCAATGCCTTCAACTTAGTTGGAGTGTGAAGGTTTCTTATAATGAAACCATAAACTCTAGTCATGTAGCATAATGGGTGACTTATTTGTGTGGTTTATTACATGGGTTCGAATTTTTATGTGATATTAGAGAGAATATAAAAGGAAGGTGGATATGTTATATTTGATGGCATGCCTCTTTTTTGGGATACTCTATTGTTTATACCTATTGTATAAAATTGGTGTAATGAAATGTCTTGTTTTTTCTCCCGAGCTATGTTTTTCAAGTTCACATTTCCTTTTATTAGTTAATTTATGCCTAATGGTTTGTTACATGTGTAATCCATTGGCATATCTATGTTATGTTTTTCTAAAAAATAAACTCATAAAATTCCATACCATATATTAAACACAATATCTTGATTTGAGATGATGTTGTCATCTCTGCATGTAGTGGACATCCAGGATAATATTTTGGGCATAGGAGGGTTCACTATGAATAAACTTATTAGAGAAGGGAGATGTTTAAATTCATCTACATTTCGAGATAAATATCTCTTGCAATTTTATCCATACACATGTCCAAGTTAGATTGGTTTTGTTTGGCTTAGTTTCATAATTGCAAGTTATTTTCTTTCAATGTTGATAGTTGAGATATGACATGAAACCTTTGTTGCTCATTGTTTAAATAAGAAAGATAATTCAGATTGTCATATCATTTGAGATAAACATAAAGCCTTAGTTGTGTCAAAATGACACTATGCATTAATAATAATATCTTCATTGAAGTGGCTATAATCTCTTCACTGATGTAGTCACTCATTATATCTCTACATAACAAACCCAGGTGGTAATCTTTTTGGGCATAACATTGGTCACCAAGAAACAAGCTCCAGGAAAAGATAAAACTATCATTAAACCAGCTTATGATTTTGTCCATGAACCAATCAAATTGGACCTTTTGACCTATTTTCATAATTTTGTCACCTTTCTATATCGAGTTTATATATGCCTCAAACATTCACACATACACATATGTTTTTCGTATTAAACAATACACAAACACAATAGGATATTTCGATGTGGCGCTCGGGAAATGCAATGTAGCATAGTCATGTTATGAGACGAGTTAGAGTTGTCAAGAATTAATTTTTGTGAAATGATAAAATATTTTAAAGAAATTTTTATCTTTCATTATAGCGCGCACTCTAAGTAATATTTACCTTTTATATTTCTTGCATGGTCAATTCTGTTTTTAAAAAATATGACCGTTGGTATAATTAATTTTCTCTATAATTTAATTTCTGGTTCACTAATTTTAATTCTAGTTTTTTCGATGAATATAGTAATAATCGTTTGGACAAATTTATCCACCGAAACCTAGATTTAACCGAATTCAAACGGTGGAAAATAATTTATTAACATATCAGAAGGTGATTTTGTGCTTTTTATTTGAAAGCGATATAAATACCATACCTTCATTCGCTTCTTTCCAAACGTTCCTCCTTTACAGGGATGGAAGGGAAATGTGATGGATGTCCTCATGTAACGAGGGAAGGTAGGTTAGGGTACGTTAGGGTTTTCATCTGTCTTTCACGTCTGGCTTGTGGTTGTCTCCAGACAGTTTTAAAATAGCATTACTCGTATAAATGATATAAATACCATCATATTAAACAAGGATTGTAGACAATGGGAGTTCCTGCACTGCGTTCTCTTCTCCAATCCAGAATGTTCCACAACCCTCTGCATCAGCGGCGAGAAGATATGAAATGCGTACTAGATGTTTTGTAAGCCCCGCATTCTGTTCCATACGACCCCACGAGACGAGGAAGGATCGCTAGCGAAACATAAATATTTTGATTGATCGACTTTATCTCTCCATCGGGGGAACTCTATTTTCAGCAGGCCTTGCTGGCTGGCTGGACGAGTTCTTACTGTCGTGCAGGCAGGATGTAAATAATGCAATCCCGGCTTGTGCAATGAATTACACGAGGCTAGCTAGTATGTGCATGATTTGAATGAGAATGAATGACTTATTTTATTTGAGTGGCTTCTGCATCGGAACATGGGGGCGTATGGATGCAGAGTGACACGAATATTGGAACATGGCCTGCGTGTGCATGCAGAGTGACACGGATTGCTTCAAGAACCATCTACAGAAACTGGGGTGGGGGACATTTTATAGAGGAACCTGCTGGACCTTGAGAGTCGAGATACTAAATCTCTCGGACAACAACGTCATGGGTTCGATTCCCCGCCTCCTCGGGAGAAGCGGCGAGCCGCTAGCCCTCTACGTCTCCTCCGATAAGCTGACGGGCCTCATATGGCCGGATTTATGAAATGGGTGGGAAGCTTCTCGTCCATTTATTCTTCAGCTCCATTACTGCAACCTTGGGGTTCTGTAAATGTCTCACACGCCTTCGCAGGGAAACACTTATCTGAACAGCCCAGTTCATGTTGGGCTCCCGAATCTGCCAAATTGGGCGTTATTGAGTTCCAGGAAAAATACTAAAAAATACTATGCATGGCCAAACCCAAACCCGTTCGGGTGATGGCAAACGGTTATGGCTGGGGTAACGAAATGGGTAACATGAATGAAACCAGCTGCAGAGCAAGATGAATAGTGTAGGGTGAGTCGCTTCCTACCAGCTATCTGAAAGTTCTAGATGCTGAGGTCGTGTAGAAAAGCTGGCCATACTCCTGGCAGACGTGTGGATCCATTGGCAGACGCGTGTAACAGAGATTCATCGTTGAGTAAAACTTTGGGTTTAAAAAACTTTGCCAGAAAAGTATAAGAAAACTTTGGCTTAAAAAAGTTTCGCTTAACAAAACATTGCCATCTTTCAAACCTTGACTATCACTAAAATTCCTAAAATAGCAGGTTTAAAATAACATAGGTTAAGTGACCATGGCAATCAGAGGTCCAATGCCAAACTTTGCTTAAAATTTAGTTGCACGTAATTTTGGAATTAAAACTTTGGTTAAACACTAAAAACTGATGAAATTTTTTAAGTCAAAAAAGGATTAATAGTGAGTCAACGATCAATCGATCGGAAGAGTTCTGCTAGGCAGGAACTAATAACTGCTCATGTCCATTTTTCTTTGAGAGCAATCTATATAAAAAGAAAAAAAATGTAAAAAATGTCAATGACAATGAGAAGCAATAGCATACATAAATGTCAATGACTCTCACTCTTGTATTTTAATTATAAATGTTAATCATTCTTATTCGGGTATTTTATTTTTTTATAATTTATGTTTCATTCTTTAATGTTGATGGTAGATTTAAGGAATATGGATTATTTTTTATTTTTATTTTTATAGTTTATGTTTCATTTTTATGTTGATGGTAGATTTAAGGAATATGGATTATTTTTTATTTTTATTTTTATAGTTTATGTTTCATTTTTATGTTGATGGTAGATTTAAGGAATATTGATTATTTTTATGTTAATTATAGATTTAAACAATATTTTAAAATTTAAATAAAAAAATAACAATTAACTTTATTCATGTCAGTTAGATAATTAACTTATTTTTATTTCTGTTAAAAAACCGATATTCTATAAATTAAATGGCTTTCCAAGTGAGATATCTAGAGAGGTCCAAAGCACTCCACACAATGCACGATATCTTCATTCAGAAGAACCTCGTACATATAGACTTGCACACTAACAGGGTAGTTTGAACCACTCCCTAGATAGTAGGATCTGAGACCTAATCTCAGAGTCTCAACCCTATCCTTATCACAACAAACAACTAAGTCTAGCTTTCTCCATTAATTCTAGCAACCCCCCTTAATGGAGAAAGGGTACTAAAAGAATAGCATATGCCTGCTGGCCTAGTCTTAGCTAGGCTTACAATAATATGTAAAATACTTGGTAATATACTTTTCATTTTAGTCTTCTTGCTTGAGAGTCCATGTTTGTTCATTTGTAGGCGAGGCTTCATCTTTACATTTTCTTCCATGAGGTAGTGATAGATCTACTCCTCCTTTTTACGTTTTATTCCCCAAAGACGAAACGCTTGAACTCTAATCCTCCTCGATATTGATTGTAGGTTTTCTTTTTTTATATCTTGATTGCTGGTAATTGATAACACTTAAGCTTGATATGAGAATTTTTCCTCTCACTATTTCCAGTGTCAAACATCTAAACATCAGCCATGTCGTCTTCAACATTCATTGATGGAACTTTTATGTTGACTTCATAAAGACATGGTGTTTCAAGCTATGCTTCAAGAAAATTTAATTCCTCTTCAAATCTTGTTGCTTCTTCCTTGTTGTTGTTGCTAACATCTGCACACTGAGAAACATTCATGACATCATCATAATTTGAATTCTTTCCAACTTTGTCTTTTTCTGTTAATTCTTTGCAATTAGCTTCATGTGGCTTATCCAATTGATCTTCAACAATATTTTCCATTTTACTTCCTTCTTGAAGAAAAACTAGTGGGTATTCTTGATCTTCAAAAATATGTTCCTCTTTACATACTTCCAGAAGAACAACTCGTGAGTCTTCAATATCACAATGTTGCAGAGCATATAGTTCCTATCGATAATCATTGTCATTAATAAAACCAACAAGCCGCATGAAAAAAATATCATCAGGGTCAAATATGTTTAAAAGTGCAACCATATTGGGAAAGTCCAGCTTATCTCGCTTCCATATTACTTTTTGACTTCACTTGGTCCTCTCAAGAGCTCCAACAACCCCGTTACCATGCATGCAGGAAACTTCTCCCTTTGGAAGCTCTTCAACTGTAGAACCTTATGGTGCAGACTGTGGCTTCTACGCCACACAGCCAAATCTGAATCAAATCATTGATGCAACCTGAACTGAAGCACTCACACCAAGCTTCAGGATCGAGGTTTCAAATAGCATCTCTATGCAGATCACCTCTTGATCTGCATGCTTTCCCACAATCAAATGCAACACAAGATTGTTCTAATGTCGATCCAAAAACTGGGTTTTACCAAACTAGCCCCTATTCACCACAGCCTCAACAAATGATCAAACGAAACAGATGTCTGATCCAGGCAAGTAGCACATTTCTCATCTCTCTCCATCTTCATTCTCAACTCAAAATAATAGTTTGGATATGGATCTCCTCCTAGCCGCTCTTGATGTGAAACCACTGACATAGAGAACAACTTCCTTAACACATTATCACTATGAATGTCCCTCTCCCTATGGCCCACAATTTTACCCTTAATTTTTAAATACATCTCATTAAAATCATCGCCCATATAAATTATTTCAAATTTTCTTTGTAACTCATCTATCGTTTCTTCAAATAAAGACCACGGTAAATCATAATCAAAATCGTCATGGTGATCAAAGATGACAAGAAAGAGGGAGTCTGCAGAAATATGGTGAGACTGATGGAATGGCTCTCCTTTTCCATTACCGAAAAGGCTGTCGAATTGTGATAACAACTCCTTTTTTATAGTTGCCTTTCGGTCCTCAGACAAATCCTGTCCTATTAACACTATAAAAGACCATAATGCATTGTCTTCTTTTTGAATTACGCCACGATTCACAACTCGTACTGCCTCTTGGCAACCCTCCTTACACAAATATTGGTAAGAAATATTTTCTTGTATCTATAGAAAACTGGATCTACAAACAGATCTACCCCATATCCACAAAAATAGCAATATCACGAAACATATATACCTGTTCTTCGACCACTCTGGCAGGATGCTCTACGCACTACACCACGGGCTCACTCTGTCATGGATCACTCTTATAGCGATCCTCCCACTTCACCAACGATATTTTGTTGCCTCTGATGCCTCGAATCTCTGGCTCCTCTGACACAATCTCGCTGGATCTGCAGGCATGAGCTCTTTGGCTCCATAGGTAGAAGCTCTCTAGCTTTAATCAATGATCTGCATCACGAGATCTCTGGCTCTTTCAACTCAAGATCTCTTACTCAATAGCACTTCAAAACAAAAGCTCTCTGGCTCCTTCGACACAAGCTCTCTAGCTCCTTCAATATGAGGAGACTGGATGCTCGAATCACAAGATCTTAAGCTCTCCTTTCAGTAGGCACCCATTAATCATGCATAGGCCGCGTTGTTCCCACTGGAAAAGAAAATCATAAGTGTCATTACTGATTAATGTGGTTTCTCTGATCAGTTTCGCGCTGATTTTGAGGATCAACGCCTTCCTCTATCACAGATCTGTGCTGATCGGCGCGTCCGTGCAAAAGATGAATGCGTTGATCAGTTTTACACAGGAAGAAAAAAAATTTCACTCAGCCTCACCTAGTCTACCCTCAGGTCATCAGGGGCTTCTCTTTTGCCACCTGGATACTCACGAGATCAAAATTACTTTGGCTTTGATTCGACCCTATAGCTCTTATATCATGTTAAAAATGGATATTCTATTAATTAAATGGCTCTCGAGGTGAGATACATGTAGAGTGCCAAACCACTCCACACAATGCACTATATATTCATTCAGAATAACCTTGTACATACTGACTTGCACACTAACAAGGTGGTTTGAACCACTCCCTAGAGTCGGATCTGAGTCCTAATATTAGAGTATCAACCCTATCCTTATCACAACAAACATCTTAGTCTAGCTTTCTCCATTAATTCCAAAAATTTCTTTGTGCTATTGTCCCTCTCATTCCAAAATATTCAACACATCCAATAAAGTTCAACTCTTATATTCTATTTATGAATTATTTCCAAAATTCCTTGGAAGTTTGCTAGAATTTTTTGGTGGGGTTTACCATAGCATTTATTTCCTACTAAAGGGATATTTCTCTTTTACAATGTTTTCATCTAATCATTGATAGTTCTTATTTATTTCCAATTATGCAAGAAATTACTTGGATCATCAAAATAAATTAGTCTTACATATATTAAAATGTAACATGTAATAACTCAAAATCATTACATTAAAATAAAAATAACTCTACTTTGATTAAAAAAAGTACAATATACATCAACATTTAGAAAAACTATTATGTATTTATATTCTAATAATGGATTATAATATAACTTATGTTCACTATCTAAGGTCGAATGATTATTGCTCGATGTATTTCCTTGGTGCTATATATCTCTTTCGATTACATTACTTTATATACATTGTGCATTTTTTTGAAAACATAGATTATTATGAAAATTGCCGACTTAGAATGTTATACCCTCATTACTTATAATCAAGGTTGTACTATGTTAATTTATGCATTGTGTGACCATGGGTGTGTGACCATGGGTTGATGTTAATTTATGGTTCACACGTCAGATTCTATTTGGTACATCGATTCTCAGAGATCTTGATGTTACTCAAATTATCACAATAGAGCACAATTGGATCCATCATTTTACCAAAAAATCCAACAAGTATATTTCAAATCTAGATCACATCACATGTTGCTTGACTTGTAGCCATGTATATTTCTTCTACCGAGTTGAGTGCCACAAATATTTTCTTCTTATTGTATCAAGAAACAGTTTTGGACCCAACACTGAACATTCCACCTGATGTACTCTTTCGATCTAATGGACTCCCCACCCAATCTGTATCTGTGAAGCTATACAACTTCACTCCCTTTGTACATTCGTGCCATAGTTCAAATGGGTTGTGACTCTAAGGTACAATAAAACATGTTTAGCTTCCTTCCAATCTAATTTGGTTGACCTAATCGTAGCTTTCCTTAACTGGTTGTCTGCATAGAACATATCTAGTCGTGTGTTCACAACGCACATCAATGAACCCACTAGTTGTTGATAGATGGTAGCATCCACTTCCTCACCTAAAGTAGCATCATACTTCCTCTAATTGATTGCTACATGAGGCTCCATGGGTTTGAAACTCTCCATAAAGAACCTCTGTAGTATATCATTTGCATACTTTCCTTGAGATACAAATAGTTCCCCATCACCTTGCCATACTTCCAAGCTGATGAAGCAGTGCAAGAGACCCATGTCCTTCATTTCAAATTTTCTTCCAAGGTCCTCCTTGCAAGATCTCATAATGTTTTCATCTCTAGTTAAAATCAAGTCATCAAAATATAAGATAATAATAAACAATTTACCTTCTACCAAAATATGATAGAGGTTTGCATCCGCTTCACTTTTGGTGAAGACCAAATTGGCGAGATATCTATTGATATTGGTGTATGAAGCACATGGTGCTTGCTTGAGACTGTACAATGCTCGCCTGAGTCTGCACACATGAGACTCCTGATTAAAAGTCTCAAAGCCTTTTGGTTGGTTGATGTACACCTTCTCCTCAATAACTCCATTGAGGAATGTTTTTTTACATCGATTTGGTGGATCTTCCACCCCATCTGCACAGCGAGAGAAATAATTGATCTAATGGATGAGTACCTTGCCACAAGAGAAAAGGTCTCCTCATAGTCAATCCCTTCAACTTGATAGTACCACTTGTCCATAAATTTGACCTTGTACTTCTCTATGCTTCTGTCTATTATTTGATTTACCTTGAAGACCCATCACGAACCCAGAATTGATTTATCTATTGGTTTTGGGACCACCTCCCAAACATTTTTCTTTATAATGGATTCATATTCCTCCACCATTGAGTCAACCCATACAAGTTTATCTACAACTTCCTCAAAATATGATGGCTCAATCTCAACAAGCTTAGTCATTAGAGCCATGTAATCAGTGTACTGATATGGTGACCATCTTTGCTTGTGCACATTTGAAGGAGCACCCCACATTTTCCCTCACATCCTGCACAAGTATCTTGGCTTCGCTAGTTGTTTTCCAACCTTCTTTGGATGGTTCTTCTTGAGTGGTTGTATCCACTCTCTGCTCTTCAATTTTTGGTTTCTCCATAACCTCTTGAGGTTCCTCCTTTGGAGCTACAAGCTCCTCTTCTACTGGGATTTGAAGCTCCCACTCAAGAGAGCATTGCATCACTTTCTCCTCATAAAATTTTACATCCCTATACAAAAATGTCATTTTGAGGGATAAAAAGTACACATAGTAGTTGTGGGGAGTTTTTCTATAACCCACAAATACCCCTAATTTGTTTGTCAGCTCTAGCTTCTTCCTCGATTATTTGGAGACATGGTAGTAAACAGATGCTCCAAAAAGCCTGAAGTGTGACACATCTGACATTCTCCCCGAGAAAGCCTCCTCTAGTGTAATCATGCCCATAATTTGATGACGACTATGGTTTTGCAAATATAATTTTGTGGTGCATGACTCATCCTACAAATGTAGAGGTAGGATTTGGTCATGCAACATCACCCTCTCTTCTCCCAAAATTCTATGGTTATTTCTCTCAGCCACCCCATTCTGGTGTGGGTTGTGGGGTGTTTTCAACTCTTGTCAAATGCCTTCTTTCGCACCTAAATTTTTAAATTGTTTCGAAACATACTCACCTCCATTATTGCTCCTAAAAGCCTTCAAATTATTACTGATTTCTTTCTCAACCAACATCTTGAATTCTACAAAATTGGAGAATGTCTCATATATGTTCCACGTGAAAACGATCAAGCACTTCCATGAGAATTCATCAATAAAAATGAAAAAATATTTTTGTCTGGTAGTGGATGTTTTCGAGAAAGGTCCAAAAAAATAAGAGTGGATCCTTTCAAGGACTACATGTGTGTTTTTGTGTCGCTCATGAAACATGAATTTTGCATACTTCACCAAAGTACATCCTTTGCATGTATCTTGCTACTTAAGTGTTCCTCTAGGGAGGCATATGGTTATCTATTGCATAGTCTTTAGGGTTCCACGATGCAAATGGCCAAGTCTTATGTGCCAAAGTTCACTGAAATCACAACTCTGCACCTTCTCTGGCTTGGTGCTTAACGCAACACAATCCTCCACATATAACTTATACATGTTCTTTACACAAACCCTGATCTAATTCACATGTTTTGTGGCTATGTGTCTCAGGAATTCCTTTCTATTGCTAAAGATCACATCATAACCATGGTCTTCCAAAATTGAAACAGAGATGAGATTTTTCTTTAGGACTAGAACAAACATGATATCCTTGAGCCTAAGGGGGGAGTCTGACTCCCTCTAAAAGGTGATTGTACCAACCCTGATCACACTATAGCTTTCGTCATCACCCAACTCGATGCGCATCTGCAAAAAAAATTATTTCAGGTCACTGAAAAGGCCTCTACACCCTGTCATGTGGAATGATGCACCTGAGTCCAAGTATCATACGCTCCCCATCATTATGCTATCTATGCATGAAATAAGGTTAAAGTCAAGCTTGAACTTTGAAGCCAAGGATTCACATACTTCTCCTCCGAAGCTCTTCTTTCTTTCCTTTTTGTGTGGAAACTTCGTGGCATAGTGATCGAATTCATGATAATTAAAGCATTTAAATTTCAACAAATATTTCTTCTTGAACCCTTGACAGGCCAAATCCTATTTGGATTGATATTTCTTCCCTTCTCCCTTCTTTTCATTTCCATCCAATGTAAATTTTTATTCATCCTCGCCCTTGGATGAAGTCCCATCTCTAGTGTTCCACTTGATTTCCTCTTGTACTAAATCGGATAATAAGTGCTCCCAATTTGGTAGTTTCTCCCTCCCATTCACCGAATCTTGATAGTTACGCTAACTCTTGGGAAGGCCCATAAGTGTTATGTTTATGAAGTATTCTTTAGGGAAATTTACACCGAACCGAGAAATTCATCACAACATTGTATGAACCAAGTTCTCAGATACGGTGGAATTGTTTCTTCTTCTGCATCTTAATACTCTGAAGTTTATCCTTGACCGCCAACTTCCTATGGTCACTATTATTCTTGAACAATTCTGTCAGTGATTTTCACATTGTGAAAAAACTAAATGGATGCTTGTATTAATCAAATTAATAGAGATGTATTAAATTTTCTTAGCTTAACTAAAAAAAACCTGCAAGTGCATAACCAATCTCTCTTGTCACTGAGAATCTTTGACCCAGACTTAGTGTTAGTATGAAATTTCTTGGAAGGTGTACCAAAAATATCTCACTTAAGTCACAGGTGACTAGTGACCCTAACAACAATTTTTTCTTCTTATACTTCAGATATGCAATAAGTATGTGAGAAAAACCGACATAAAAATAGACGTATGTGATCTAAAATAATAAACAACAAAATGAATCTGATGTAACAACCCAATTATGGAAAAACATTTGAAAGAATAATTTTTTTATTAATAGCACCTGTTGAAGGAAATTTTCAAAAAGGATCGTAAATCCCCCTCTGTGGGATGAGTCCTTTGATGTAGTTGATGCTTCAGTATTAGATCGTCCTCGTTCAATATGTGAAAGCCCAAACAATGTGTAGAACTCTACTGGGAGCTCAAAAGTATGGAGACAATCATGGTTATGATGATAATGATCATGGTTAGAAATGAATGAAAAACCCTCTTATTTATAGAAAAGTATTGGGTTGCTCTCGAAAATGGAGAATAATAAAATATTATTGACCAAAATCTAGATCTAACCATTAGGAATACTTTATTATATTTTTTGAGAGGTAAAATATATTCAAAATGGTCAAATATATTTATCTAGAAATAATTAACAGTAAAGATTATTTATTAATTATTTCGCGAATAATAATAAATGTGTGAAAATGAAATAATAATTAAATAGTGATTTAACAATTATTCCAAGAATGGAGTTAAGGAAAAATAAATAAATAGTGATTTATTTAATTATTCCTAGGTGATTTAGTCGAATGTGACAAGGAATAATTATCAAAAAAAGATTTACTAATTATTCCTAGAGAAAATCAAATAAATAATGGGTTATTTAATTATTCTCATGGGTTTTAATAAAAAATAACTTAACAAAAGTAGTTTATTATTTATCTTTCAATATTTTGGCAGTATTGTTTTCATCATTAATAAAATCAACCATATTTTACAAATTTGTATTATTTATCTCTAAATTTTTATTTTTATTTTTTATAAAACTAGTCTCTCTTTGTTGAGTTCTATAATTTTCACAACTTATGCTCCATAAAATTCAGGGTCCTGATGCCCTCATTTCGACTAGCTCGTTGCTTTAATTAAATTTTATTTCTATTTTCTAGTTTATTTTTGTTTTCTTATCATCTTATTTAATGTAATAATTTTTTTTTATATGTATATATTTGTATTTCTTTTTTAATTAAATCATTATTTCATGTACCATAACCTTGATTATTTCATTATTTCATGTACCATAACAATATTTATATGGTCATTTTAATTTTAAAATTTTCTTACTTACATCAGTTTGTTGAAATGATAAATATTGTTAATAACTTTAATGATGAAAAATGATGAAATAAACATTTTGAATGCAAAGTGACAATGTAATAGTGTTGAATGATAGAAAATGGGAATAATAAGAATGCATTCAATTACAAATAGTCTTCATTGTGATCAATCTCAAATCAATTACTATTCTTATTATCATGCTTGTTAGTTTTGTCATCTTTTCATATCAATTATAAGAAAGGGACATTTAAAGTCGTAAACCATTTAAATATTTAGCTTGAACTATTGTACTAAACATCATACATTGTCTCTCTTTCTCTTCAATATTAATAGGTTGAATTACTACAACACAAAAATCAATGGATGTTTTCAATAATTTTGTGTGCTTACACTAAAATCAATGCACAATGTTAATCCAATCACTTTAAAATTAATGTACCATAAATGTACATCCAGTTACATCAAATCAGAAATCAAAATCTACACTAAAATCAATGTATCTAATGCAAACAATAAAATAAGATTAGAAAACAACATCTACACTAAAATCACTGCATCTAATGCAGGTAATCAAATAGGATTAGGAATCAACATATAAACTGAAATCAATGTATCTAGTGCAAGTAAGCAAATAAGATTAGAAAGAAACATCCACACCAAAATCAATGCATCTAGTGCAAGCAATCAAATAGGATTAGAAAAAATCATCTACACTGAAATCAATGCATTTAGTGAAAGAAATAAAATAGGATTATAAATCTTTTGCATTGAAATCAATGCATCTAGTGAAAGTAGTCAAATATAATTAGAAGTCAACATCTACACTGAAATTAATAAATCTAGTGAAAGCAATCAAATAGGATAAGAAATCATCATCTACACTGAAATCAATGGATTTAGTGTGAGCAATCATATAGGATTAGAAATCATATACACTGAAATTAATGCATCTAGTGCAAGAAATCAAATATAATTAGAAATCATCATCTACACTAAAATCAATGCATTTAGTGGAAGCAATAAAAATGGATTAGAAATCACCATCTACACTGAAATAAATTCATGTAGTGCAAGAAATATTCTTCCCTCTCTCCCCCCTCGAACTACATCTCTCTTTCCCTCCCTCTCTCCACTCTCTCACATCCTCCCTCTTCCTTCCTCTCTCTCCATTTCTCTTCCACATCTCTATCTCTCTCTCTCTTCACACTCCAACTCTATTACTATATCGCTCCCTCTCTCCTTCTCTCCTCCCTTCTCTCCATATCTCATTCTTTGTATCTTTATTTCACCCCAAAACATACACAGTCCCTCTCCCTCTCTCCCCCTCCAACTCCATCTTTGTATAAAAAGGTCTTTGTTCTTCCCCAAAACATTAATATATCAGTAAGGTCTTTGTTCTTCTCCAAGAACAAAGACCTTTGGAGTAAGTATATAAAGAGATTTTATTTATTTACAATACCTCTATTTTATTTATATTTTTATTTATCTATCATACCTAAACCTCTTTATATTTTAAATTTATATTATGTTTATGCATAATAATAATTAGCCATACTGGGTTAGACATAATAGATTGTTATATCTTAATAATTAATCTTAGCCTATTAATAAGGTTTAAAAGTTATATATAATATAAATAGTCAAGTTATATATGATTTAAGATTCAAATTAATGGTTATAGACGATTTAATATTTATGTTAATATTTTTATCGACATTGGTGAAAATTATTTTTATTATTTTTTTAGGACGTGACAAACAAGGTTGCAAAAAATTCCAGCACACTTCTGGAAGAGAAAAGTTCCATGCTATGTCTCTCTACCTAGTTATCCCTATATTCACATTCGCTAAATGGGGTTTATATTTTATTATACTAATTAAACCTCCTTCATTAGTTGGTCATATTTCTTACTTAATGCTACAAATTATTTTACTAGGTTGGCTGAAGTTGTTCATTTAGAGAAGGCTTGTACGTAATTGAATTATTAGAAAATAATATCTTCTCCCACTTTGGATTTCCTTTTGGAATCGATTTCAGATAATGGGTCTGCTTTCATATCTGCACTTTTAACTCATATTTGTAATAAGTATAATATAAAACATTTGACTTCCTCCACTTATAACCCTAGGGTAATGGCCTAGTTGAGCCCACTAATAAAAATATAATGTATCTTGAAGAGGGTAATTAATGTCAAACCCTGTAACTGGCATACTTTATTAAAATTTACACTATGGGAACATCGTACTACTTTGAAAGTACCGATGCCTCACCCTTCCAGTTCTTCTATGGATAATATGTTATACTACCTATTGAATTATAACTCTTCTCTCTTCGTCTTACTATGGAAGTTGATGAAATTTCATCAAGAAATGTCCCACAGATATTTTTAGCACTACTGGCTCTTGAAGGACAGTTAAACCACTCTTTGGAAAATACTCAGCGGGGGATGAAAACAGTGAAAAAATATATTGATAAAATTATAAGAATTTCAACTTCACTATGGATTAGAAAGTCCTTCTCTAGCACTCATTCCATGCTGAAAAGGTAAACACCACAAGTTTCAAAAGTTATGAATCGGTCCATTTAAAACTGTAGTTATTGTCAGACCAAACACTTTCTCAAATAATAGAATGACCGTGTCTTTTCGTACACCACTAATTGCTCCAATTTTAACCCATTTATGGAAGTAGACATTGGATGGATCCTCATATTCTCAATAAATTTTTTGTACACAACATTTTATTTTCATTTAGTATTTTAGTTCCTTCCTTTTTTTGTTTTCTTTCAAGTTCTTTGCTTATAAATTTGGGTCTTCTGATGTTTTTTCTTTTCCTTTGACTACAATATACTTTATCACTATTGTTTACTATTTATTTCACATATGCAATAGCAAGGGAATGTTATCAAAAATCTTTCAGAAGGTATAATATTTTAAGGGTGTTATTTGGCTAAAATTTATAAGCTAATTTTATAACTTTCTGCAATAATAATCTTTTACATGAAGCAAGAAGACTTTGGTACTTATCTTCAAATGGGTCACTTTGGTAATCTTCAAACCTCAGTATTAACTACATAAACAACATCAATGTATGCCTTCTACGTCCTGCGTATTCCTGCCCATGCTTCCCATCCTCATGACAACATGCATCCTACACTTATATAATTAAAATCATGTTTGTTTCAACTAGATATGTCACATTATGACTTTCTTCTAGTAGCCCCCCTTGAAGTCACCAATGTTCACACCACCTTTCAATGTTAATTAAAATTTTCAAACCATTACAACCATATTTAAATTAATACTCCCCTAATGATACTAAATTTTTTCTGTTAAAATTGACCTAGTAGGTGGGGCCCTTCCTTAAAGAGAATCATCTACTATAATTTTAAAATTCAGTGCATGTCTCAGTTAACTTGAATGAGATTACATGTCAATAATATGCCACCTAGGTTGCACATCTGATTTATATCACATCTAAGAATTGAGGGTTTCTTTATGCACTAAAATAAGTCCTTGGTTATACTATGTCATGCATGGCATATATGTATGCAAGGAGAGAATTATCAAGGTTATAGCAAGGAATAAATCATGAATTCAAATGTTAGTTACATATTGTTTTATGGAGGAAGGTATGGTATATGCACTATGTATGTTATGGTTTTGTTCAACCATTTATTTCAATAACATTTGGCATATGTGATAAATTGAAAATCATTGAAAACTAAGGCTAGATCCATCCAATTAAAATATTTATCAATGAGTCACACTTACATGGGTTTGGATCAAGGAGTTGTATTAAATATGTGAATATCAGTTGTATGATTTGGGACACCATTTTATATGGTCATGTTATGGTTGACATGTACACAAATCGACTTATGTGAAGAAATATTTGGTATCCTACATGGGTTCCTCCTCACAATATTATTGGTCCAGTTGAACCTTCATCACGCATCATGCTATGGTGATTTTCCCTCCACGGTCAGCTCCCTGATCATAACAACAATATTTTTGTTAATGTCCTCCTCTGAAATTTGGCAATGTTATGCTTCGACTATCCCACCATATTTTCGAGTCACCACCCTCTCTCTTCCAACCTTACCACTGTGGCATACATTTATTGTCTTGTATTTGAATGATAAGAGACATGGCATGATGAATGTTACGTAACCTTGTATGATATGTAACCTTTCTATTTTGAGTTTAGTGAAGCATGTATTTGCCACTAAAACCATCACCTCAACTTTTTCATTCCATTTGCAAACCTTTATAAGGTTACCCCTTATTTCGTATGTTTGTGTTAAGTCTCTCTATAAGATAAACTTGGTGAAATTTTGTCTCATATATCAGAAATGAAGCGTGAATCTCAATCCTGCAGTTGCGCAACTTAAAATCCATCATTAAGAATGTTATTTACCAGGTATGAATTTAATGGCTTTCTTTCATAGACAAATCAAAATTTGTCTGAGTATCATTCTTTCATGCACCATATTCCCATTCTATTTTAATTTACAATGCTATAGTGATGTTTAATTTAAAATATTGTCAACGATGTTTCAGGTTGGTCAAGTATCGTAAAATATTTTCTTGACCCTATTCAATAATAAAGTTTCATTTACTTTGTAGAGCTTTCATGTATGGTTTCAAAAGCTACCTTTCTTTGGTTCTTCCATTAGAAAACCCAAGGTATAATGGCGCAACGCCTTTGAGGAAATTCTCGAGCATACAACATCGAAATTTAATTCGTTTAAATATTCACTTGGTATGATTTATCGTAGTGTAATAGGTAGGTTTTCCTTACAATTATCTTAATACAAAAATATAAATTACATGGGATTTAGGAACTTAGTTACTGTGTCGTCATATAGTGATGTAAATGTGTATGCTATCATGTTTTCATGAACCTCACATTGTTAATAACATTAGGAGCTAGTCAAGTTTCTCAGCCACGTTTAAGACCATAGTAAACGAATGGGTTTATTGTATTCTTAAAAATAATAATTCAAACCCTAATCTGACTGTAAATTAGTCCAATTTTCCATTCATGGGAGACTTTGAGGCAATGTAGCCCTGGAAAAAGCCATGATAATGTCTTGTGTAGATTTTTTTCCCCCACCTCATCATCAAAAGAAATTAAACTGAAGTTGTTATATTTTCCTTCCAATTACTATTCTACCTCCATTATTGGTCAAAAAATATGCATTTTGAGGAGTGGAGTGCATGGTACCATAAAGTCATATCTACTATGTGGAGTCTAGGGGCTTCGGGGTGGGCCGAAGCCCCTCATTTTGTAAAGGGTTTTCAGGATTTTAGTTGATTGTTTTGTTGAATCCCATGGTATTTGGATGATGGTTTTGTATCTATGTAATATATATAAAGTGATGTAACTCTATCTTCAAGGGTTAACTATATATATCTTTCTGTGTTTTGGGCCTTAAGGACATGCTCCACAGCTGAGTGCATGGAGACCTTGGAAAAGTGTACAACTTAGTGCGCAGACCACTTACAGTTGTGTGCACAGGTCGAAGAAGCTAAATGTACTGAAAATATCCATCTTAGCAAATAAGAAGAAGTTTTGAGCATATTGAATGTTTATATGTGTTTTTTTGTTTTTTATCTATTTATGTGAAGTAATGATTTCAAGTATATGATGTGATAACACAGTTTATTTTATTCTATAATGGGTTTATGTTTATCTGAATGTGATGAAATAAATGTTTAAGTTATACAATGTAGTAGTTATATGTATGATAGAAGATTAAGTTAATACAGAAAAGTGGAATAAAATCCACCTCGGGTAGTCCCTCAAGGCTGTAGAAACCTAGTTATGGAACCACCCATAGCCACCTCGGGTGAGACTACGATCTGCTTGCAGGTCCTTACTGAAAGGGCCAGTGTCTGAGGGTTTTGTTGGTGCGAAGTATAAAGTCAAAACTGGGTCAAGCCCATCCAAGCCAAAAAATGGTTTCTTTGATGGGGCCAAGATATGTTTGAGGGACATGTGGGTATGGCATCCATCAAAAAAGGAAATACAATATTGGGTACATCAAAAAGAACAAGCATTTGCAGATCAAGAAACTATAAATTTGTGATTGACGACTGAAGCCTAGTTTGCATAGGTATTGTTAGTGTCAGTATTTGCATACTTCCACCAAGGATCAAAACACATTTGCATGTGCATCTTAGGTGTCCCATTCTGAATAAATTTTTCATCATTCCATTAGGTCATGATATAAAATTGTTCCACTGGTGGTTGTCCAAGTCAAATAAGCTTCCTTCTCCCTCAAAAGATCATATTGGCTCACTCATTATTATGATTCCTTGAGCATAAAAACACCTATGGAATGCTCTGTTCACTTGGAAATATTTAAAGTCAAAATCTCATTCAAAGGTTAGGTCATAAAATAGTCCCATTAGGTCATTAGCGTTTTTCATTTCTCGAGGTCACTCCTTCATTAAAATGAGGTCAGCATATATATGAGAGGGACTGAATAAGATCATTATGATTTATTTACTATACTTTCAAAGTTGTATTTTAGTTTAATGACTTTTATATCAAAATGTCATTTTGATAGAAAAGTCAGATTTGTAATTTATTTCAATTTTTCCAAATCTAATTTTATGTTTCCAAATGTAATAAACACCATCCAAAATTTGTCAAAGTGAAATTATGTTCATCCTAAGTGAGAAAGAGAGCCAAACTCCATGTTTATCAACCTGCAGTGCCAAAATTCAAAAAAGAAAAAGAGTATCAGTGTCAAAGAAGAAAAACTAACATTAGAAAAGTGTGTAGCTTGGATTAAAATTCAAATTCACTAAAGTTATAAAGCCCATTAAGCATTTGAGAACAATTCATTGTTGCTATCTAGCCTTAAAAAAATTTCAACAAGAGAAAAATTCTAAGTTACTAAGCAGTTTGGGCCGAAATTTCAAAACACTGTGTTTGGAGGCTTGTGCTACGCGTTCATCTAGGCACTGCATGCTCACCCATCTGTGCTGCACATTTAGCCTGAAATTCCATTGTAATTAACGAATGCATTGTGCATTTAGAATTTTTCACTGTGCGTTCTTCCTGGTGCTGTGCTCTTACCCAGAAACGCTGCGCGTTCACACAGTACTTGTTTTAAAGGATTTCATCACTTCCATCTAGCTCTGGTTTCCTCACAAATTTCCCCAACGAGTTTTAATTAGTAAGTGGTCATATAATACCTCTATTTTCACATGTTTATTGTTCCTTTCAAGAGTTGAAAGTATCATAGCTTATGAAACCGTAGTTTTTAGTTCATTATCATTTTGCAAAAACCATATCTTTGTTCACCTCCCTAAACCCATATGAGTCATGAGCATGGTTAATCCCTAGGGATTTCATTAACCTAGGTTTTCTATTTACACACATTTCCTTCATCCATATAAGCTAGCCATCTCAACTCCTTCTCCCTTCATCTCATTCGATTTTTACCCTAGGGTTTCCTAAGTCAAAATTAAAAAATGTTTGAAGAAGAAGATAGAGGTGTTGATGAGGCCAAAATACCAAGGAGAAATGACCACAAAGGAGGGAAAATTAATATATTTGAATCAATAACTACAAGGTAACTCATGACCTCTCCTCTCACTATGTCTTGTTTCAAGCATGTTGGTTGTTTTGATTTTTGTGAGAGGGTGCAACAGATTCAATATCACTCTTAGCTGACAAGGTTATTCATCACAAACCTTCATCATAAGCAGGTCAATCTTGTTGGCGTTACTTTGAAATGTCCATCAATGCCATTGTAGCTACTACAGGGATTCCTGATGTGCGAGAGAGATGTTTTAAACAAGAAAACCTTGATCTAAGCTATTATGAAACATACCTCAAACCTAGATACAAGGATGACAAGAAGTCAATTTTCCCCTTCTCTCATCTCCTTGACCAATATGTCCCCATGATGAAAATAATCATGAAGTATTTCACTTGTTATGGGCGGCTTTCTCAACTCTAATCATACCATATCAGACTCCTCATGCACTTCACTAGATTTAGAATGCTTCACCTACCTTATTATCTCTTCCGAAGCATTGACAACATCGCATTAATTGTGGAAAAAATGGATTATAATCATCAAATGAATAGTATTTTTCATCACTCCCTCATCAAGATGTTGTTCATGCATCAGCTGGAGAAAAATAATATTCCATGGGAAACTTTGATTGCAAATGAAGTTTTCACTACCCCACCTAGTCATCATGAGCAGAATATTCCTTCATCATCTCATCCTCCCATATCCACTTCGCCATCTCAGCCTGCTTCCCATACATTATCACCGGGTCAAATCCATTCACCTCATGTTGATCCTTCTTCTTCACCTTTCTATAACCCTTCATCATCCCATCATGATACTGGAGCATCAGGCAGTGAAATGGACATTGAGACAAATTGGGCTAATGTGACTGATGTTGAGCCATTTCTTGAGACCGATCAGAGAGGTCACAGGCATGTGTTTGCTTCACGTGGCGTGAAAGGGGCCATGCTTTCTTCATCATAAAAACAAGTAGACAAGGGCAAGGAAAAGGCTACAGAGCCTATCATTAATGAGCATGAGGACAAGAATGAAACTGAGTAGGAGTTTCAGCTGATTGACCTTGATGATGAGGTCGAGGTTGGAATCACCAATGCATTTATTAGAAGCAAAGAGGAAAATATTAGTGATCTTCAAGCTAATATTGACAAAGCACGGTATTTAATTGATTTCCATGAGCAGGAAAATCAACACGTGAAGATAAAGCAGATCATTAGTGAGATCAGGACCATCAAATCTCATAAAGAGGCAAGGAATTCTAAGGCTTTGTTGGAGGATAACTTGGCTAGATTTGGTGAGCTTGATGGTGAGGAGGATTAGCCTCCAAGATAGAGACCAAAGACAATAGGGCTTAAGAGAGCTCTAGCCCGTGAGGGACAAAAAAAGGCTGAGTTGGTAGAGATTAGCAAAGCTAGAGAGTCATGGCTTGATAGAGTCAACTTGCATTTGGAGGTTTTGCTGGAGAAGGAAAAAATATACAATGATATTCAGAGGAAAATGGCAAAGCACTATGCAATTGGAAACAAGATTACAAGGGCGAAGCTCAAACGAGCCCATGCAAAGATTCAAGCCTTGACCGAGAAAAAGGAGAAGGGGAAGTTAGAAATAATTTCTGAGCTATCTCTTAATACCTGTGACCCTTGATCAAATAAGTAAACTCACAATTTTGACAAATTTTTGGCATTTTGGGCACTATGGTGCATTTTTTATTTTTCGGGAAATTTGGACAAACATAAATTTTGCTAAATGCGCAATGCCACTTGCACTGCACTCTTTTTTGGGGCATCCAATTGCAAACTGGCCACCACCATCATGTTCAGAATGATGGGGACATTAACTTAAGAAATTTTTAGAAGCTTTGGAGGAGAGCTGGTCTCTCAAAAAGGCAAGAAACCACCAAAAAAACATGTTTTTGCCCTTGTTTTTGCCTTAGCGCTGTGCATTTACCAGTCTTGGGAGAATAGGTTTTTGATAGGTCAGATGGATAGTATTTTTGAAAGTGGAGGCATATTGGGAAACTACACTCAGAGATATTTCCAATGAGCTATCATGGAGCTAATTTTGACATCGGGAAGGCCTCCAAAAGTTGTCTTCAAAATAGGTCATGTTTTCTGTCATGGCGCTGCACGTTTAACAAGAAAATGCACTTTTCATCAGCATCATCAAAATTTTGACTTTTTGAATTTTGACTTGGGAAAATGGGAAAATCATTGATGTACATGGTCATGGTGAATGTAAATATCATTTTTTGACTTTTATCTAGGGTAGATGCATCAGATAAGTCTTCTAGAGGTCAAATGAATTAGTTTCCTCTCTTTTAGAGGAAAATTGTTGAGTTTTCCTAGTCTTCAGATTTTGTTTGGGAGTAGGTGAAACTGATCCTTATCTCATAGATTCGACTCCCTGATGCTAGGGAGAGTGGTTTTGAGGTCTATTTGATGTATTCTCTCAGTCATTGCAATGGTTGGACTCACTTGGAGCTTTGGCATCTCAAGAGACATTTTGTATCAGTTTGGCTTGGACATTAATATAAATTTGCAGCCATTTCTTTGGGACCCATGTTGTATGCATTGTTTGGCATAGTTTCTTCTTTGTAATAATTTGTATGAATGTATTGTAAGCTCATAAATCATTTTCATGTCTATTATATGCTTAATTTCAAGTTGAAAGGAAGAATTCATGTTTCATGCTATTTTTTGGGAAATTTAGCATAATTTGTTTATTTTCTTCATTTTATGGAGAATTCATATTGTATGCTCTTCCTAACTCCTCACCAGTCTCTTCACCTCACCATAACCATATTTTAATGTCAAGCCCTCTACCCACCTTGCCCCTTAGAACCTCTCCAAATTTTGACCTAATTTCCTTGCTCTAGCTGTTTGACTCCTCCTGATCCAGTAAACCCTACAAAATCAAAATAAAAAACCTGAGCTACTATACCTACCCTAAAATATTATTTCCTCATTCTGTGTTCTATATAGAGAGAGCCCTCTCCTGGCCTCGTAAGGCTAGCTACTTGGCTAAGCATGGTTTTAGGTTACCTCGGGATTTCCTCTATCACAGGTATATCTTCATAGAATAGCATGATATTTTCTTCGTGCCATTTTCTAATGAACTAGATGACTGGTTGTCAAGGTTGACTGAGAACAAGGCTTTCGAGCCTACTGCGTGGAGCCATAAATTGGTACACCGACTCAAGGATACCATTAACAACATCTAAAGAGCTGTTGATTTTTTGATTGATAGTATCCTAGGAGGATTTATCACTTCGTTCACCATAGACACGTCTCTATATTACACCAAAGTTGAGCGAATATTTTTCAAGGGACCGCGAGGTAAGCATCTAAATTATTTGAAGTTGTGGATTAAAATTTTTGACGTGAAAAGGGTGTGCTACGAATGAAGTCAGATTAATTTTTGGGTGAAAGGGGAATAATTATGGAGTGGGTTCTAGGCGAAGTGGAAAGAAGTACAGAGTATATCGCGAGAGATTTATTTAAACTTTCTATAGTCCCTTGTTAGGCGAATCTAAAAGAGGAGAATAAAGAAGTAGCCATGGAACCCCTAGAGGTGCGTCATAGATAGGAGTTGAGAATAACTAGGGCACCTTTGGGATTCCCCATACCTCTACTCCCCTTAGCTCTAATCCCCCTCCCCCTGATTCCCCTACACCGCATCCTCATAGCTCCCCAAATTTTCTTACCCCGCCACCTAACCCCCCACAATGAAACATGGTCGCTGACATAAGTTTATTATTTTTAGAGGACCCCGATCAGAGGATCCTGAGAAATTATAGTTTTTAGTTGATGCACGAGTATGGAAAGAAAGACAGGTAAATAATGAATATGTAAGGAAGGAACAACTCATCACGTTACTGGGTGAAATAGCGGTGACCTGGTATATGAAGCATTCTACAACTAAAGCTGCTTCATTGGATGATGTTAAGGAAGCATTGGTTTCAGTTATCAAGAATCCAAATCATAGTCAAAATGAATTATGAAACTGAAGGAGATCAAATAGATGAAAAATGAATATTTTTGGGAGTTGGATCAAAGGTTCAAAATTTCAATGGGACAAGTAAGATTTTACATTCACGAAGAGCAACATAAGGAGCGGTTTATAACTATGATGCTCCCACATATCAGGTTTCCCTTAGCACAACATAAAATAGCAACTCAAATAGAAGCTCTATAAATTGCGATGAATTTGGAAGATTCATCACTGGGAGATACTCATGCAGGAGTACAACATATTTAGAGTCAACTAGCGAATTTGACCTTGGAATTAGACAATAATTTTGGTGTATAAAGTGCAAAGCAATGGGCCATTCTATGGAAGCATGCCCTGTGTTCATAGATTACTTGGATATTGGAGTACCTAATTCATTAAATCCATGATCAAATCAATGGAGTGGGATATACAGAACTGCAAGAAAAAACTGTCTAGAACAATGTTATTTATTATAGAATTATGTGCAGACCCCAAGGCAGTTTTTTTGCAAATTTTGTAAATTGGTAGGGCATGTTGAAAAAAATGGCTGAGGTTATGAATTCATGATGGAACGCAGTGATGATGCTTATATGATGCAAGTTGAAGGATATGCACATGAGGATGAAGGAAAACATGTTGGTCAAGGAGGTTTTCAAGGACGAGGATGAGGACGCGGAGGAGGAGTTTGTCAAGGACGTGGCCAAATGATCGGTTACAACTACGGATAGATAGGACACTATGGAAGAGAGTGTTAGAATCCTACTAAAACTTTTAAGTACTGAAAATATTTTGATCATGTGATAGAAGAATGTCCAGTCCTTATGGAAAATATTCAGGAGAAAAGGAACCAACATCCCACACAAAAGTTGCAAATGATGACCGTTGAACAAAGGGAGGATGACCGGTGCATCAATATTGTAACTAGGAGTCAAGCCACAATGGGATATTATAATGTAGAAGGTAAGAATCTGATGGAAGATACATGGGTGAGACAGATTGTAGAAAAATCCATTGGGTTCAGTATCCAGAAAGAAAGATAAACGTTCATGGAGGTGAAGCGAAGATTCATGGATCCTGGAGCTTCAATTTCTAAAGTGTAACTAATTCCAACATTAATACCAATAGCAAAGAAGGACAAATCTAAAGTAATTACTCATACAAAATAATTTTATCCATGTATCTTGAGGTCATTTTTATGGACTTGCATGAATTTTTTGAGGAACCAGAACATTGTCAAAGGAATTCAAGAGTTTCTAGACTCCTGTGCTAATAAAGAAGTGCCACAAAGTGATCAGCGCACAACAAGTAATTGAAATCAACATAAGAAGAGAATGGGGAAGTAAATGATACTAACTGTGCAGATCATAGAATATGATATGGAGCAGGTAATCCTATATTTAGGATTAAGTGCCAATGTGTTGCCTTAGAAAACATGGGAATTAATGGGAAGTACAAAGTTGCAGTGATTATTGATCTAGTTAAGGATGGACAACCAACAAAATATTATCCTTATGGGAAGGTTACTTGGCGTTGTAGTAGATATTGAAGGATTTCACGTTGTCGCGGAATTCGAGGTGATTGAAATTATATATGACTACAAACCATATCTAGCGTTGCCCAGATTAGATTGGGCTTTTGATATTGTGGCAATAATCAATTTGAAGAAAAGTAAAATGGTGTTCGAAAAGGAAAATATGAGGGTCATTGTTCCTCTAGACCCTTCAGAAGGAGTGGACTATATAGAGACTTTTGAGGATGAGTATTGCAACACAGATGTCGAAAACATTTACAAGATGATAAATGAGGAGGAAGATTGGATTAATAGCTACGAAAGGTAAAATAAGCTAGGAACATGACAGTTCTTGTACTTCAGATTCTGACAAAGAACTGGAAAATTGGCAGAACTTGTTACATGAAGTATCTACAAGATTGTGTGCCAGAATCACAAGATCACTTCGCTGCAAAACTTCGAGGTATGTGATCTACCTTATTACGATGGGATATTATATGTAAGTGTTTTTCTTGATAAATTTGAAATAAAAATACCAGAAAAATAGAGGTTCCAAGCTTTAGATGTATCCTTGATATCTACACTTGCTAGATGGTGTAGTACTCAGAAGGAGAATATAGGAAGTTGGGAAGAGTATCGAAGGCTGATGAGGGTTATATTTGGGCCAGTAGATACCAGAATCGAAGTAAAATATGATGGCAAGGTTGACCCCAGGAGCATATTTATCATTGCACTTAAGTTTTGGGAGAAATTCTAGAACAAGAGTGGGTACATGTGTTTTTTCACACGTTGGAAATGATACCTATGAATTGGTATCTTGAGACAAAACCATGACATAGAAATATGAACTAGATATATCTAGTGTAAGGGTTCATAGTAACATTTAGTTTTGAAGATGGTTGTCTATTCATTGATGAAGCTCTTCAGAAAGTCAGAGAAAAGGTTTTTAAGACCTTAACTTCGCTCACATGGAGGCAAAAATATTGGACCACACAGCTGGAGCACGTACTGTAATTCTACAATGTGACCATGGAAGAGGATGATGAGGATCTGTACAATATTGATATCCCAGAATTGGAAGGAAATCGCGAAGTTCTTGGACCGGAATATGAAATACTAAATATAGTGCAGTCTGTAAAAACGAAAGAAGGTGAATATTGGATCAGAAGAAGAACCAAAAATTGCAATGATTGGAGATTATTGGGATGAAGACACAATTAGAGAAATTATATATTTTTTCCATGAGTATCAAGAGATCTTCCCCACGACGTTTTCTGAATTGAAGGACATAGTAGTGGACCTACGAACTATGTGGATTCCTTTAAAACATGGCGTGAAGCCAGTAAAGAAAATATCCTATAGGTTGAATCTGAAATACAAAGGAAAAGTGAATGTGGATTTAGATAAAATGATCAAGATGGGATCATTGAACTGGTCAAAGAGTCCAAATGGGTAATCCCCATGGTAGTTCGGGAAAAGAAGGAAAAGCACAAGATCATAATATGTGTGGACCTAAGGAAATTGAGTGATGCATGCTTTCATAACCCCTTTCCCACATCATTTACAGACAAAGTATTGGATAATGTAGGAGGACATGAGGCCTATTCTTTCATAGATGGATTTTTGGGTTACCAACATATCAGAATTGTGCCAGAAGATATACATAAGATCAATTTTGCTACAGAATGGGGTTCTTATAAATAAACGATGATTCCTTTTGGCTTGAAGAATGATCTTGCCATATTTTCTATATTTTTAGTCGCAACTTTAAAATATTATATACAAAAATTTCTTGAAGTTTACTTTGATGACTAGACAGCCTTTGGGTTGTTGAAAAATCATGTTGCGAGCTTGAGGTTGATGTTGGATACATGTAGAAAATATCAAATCTCGCTTAATTTTAAGAAGTGTATCTTTTGTGTACCTTTTGGTATATTACTGGGACATGTTTTTTGTAAGAAAGGACTCATGGTGGACTCTGTGAAGATTGTTTCTATTCTAAACTTGGATCCCCTAAGACAGTGAAAAAACTACACATGACACTTGGACACACTGTTATTACAGAACGTTTATAAAGGGGTATCTGTAGATAATTTCACCAATGCAGAAGCTATTGAAGAAAGATGTGACTTTTAAATGGGATGAAGAATGCCAAAAGAGCCTCAACATAGTTAAGAAAAAGATGGTAACTACTCCTATTCTGGTTTTCCTGGACTCGAATAAGGAATTTCATGTACATGTTGATGCATATTTCATAGCATTGTGTATAATACTCGCATGACCAAGAGCAAGATAAATTGATCACCCCATAGATTTTGAAAGAAAAAAATTGTCCAAGTCAGAGAAGAACTAGTGTATGATAGAAATAGAAGGGTTAGTTATGGTCTATGTATTACAGAAGTTCGAGAATTATTTGTTGGGAGCGCACTTCAAGATGTTCACTCATCACTCTGTGTTGAAGTTTTTGGTGAATAAGCCTATTTTAGGAGGAAAAATTTGTCGATGGTTATTGTTTTTCCAGGAGTACGACTTCAAATTTGTAGTCAAACTGAGAATATTTAATTTCGAGTCTAATCATATATCAAGAATAGAGACATGAGACAAACTCACAAGTATCGAGGATAACTTTCCTAACACACAGTTATTCACAATCTGGGTCGTAGATGATCACTTCATGGATATTATTCAGTTTTTGGCCACAAGAATGGTGCTTGTGGAGTACACTACACAGTAAAATAAGGAGATGGTAGTTAAAGCATTTGATTTCTCGTTGATTGTAGGACACTTGTACAAAATGGGACCAGATAAAATATTGTGTAGATACATCCCCGAACATGAAGGGAAAAATATCCCGACAGAAGGTCATGGAGGAGTAGCAAGAGGAGAGTATGTAGGAAATTACAGAACATCTTGTGCATTGGGTTATGGTGGCCCAGAGCACATAAGGAAGAAAATGAGTTTTGTCGAGCATGTGATGTATGCCAAAGAATAGGAAAGCCATATAGAAGAGACGAAATGGAATTAAATCCATAGGTGATGATGCACGAATATTAAAAATGGGCTATTGACTTTGTAGGGCCTATTAACCCATCATGAAAGAAGACTGGTGCGATATAAATAATCACTACAATTGATTATTTTACACAGTGAGCCGAGGCCTAGCTAGGGAAGGATTGTAGTGCAAATACATCCGTGAAGTTCATATTTGAATATATTGTTTCTAGATTTGGGTGTCCAAAGATATTGATGAGTGACAGGGGCTCATATTTCTTGCATAAGGATATTGAGGTGCTGACTAAATAATTCCAATTATACCATCAGAAAAGTACCCCATATCATCCACAAGCGAATGGGACTATCGATGCCTTCAATAAGATTCTAGAGAACGCACTAAAAAAGGTCTGTAATGTGAACATAAATTACTGGGACCTAAGGATTACAGTGGTGTTGTGAGAATATAGTACGAAATGTAAGAAACTAATAAGAAAAACACCTTTTAGTTTGGTATATGGACACGAAGTAGTCATGCTTATGGAATACATTGTGCCAAGTTTGAGAAACGCATATTTCATAGACATGGAAGAATCTGATATAGTGGAAGAAAGGATGGAACCATTTCTTTTTCTAGAATTCCAAAATAGGTTCATCCCATGTTTTCATCAGCAAGTGCAAAAATCAAGGGAGAAAGCCTGGCATGACATGCACATCAAGTAGAATAATTTTTTGGAAGGAGATCTTGTACTTTTATATGATACCAAATTCGCAAAATTCCCAGGAAAATTTAAATCACATTGGTTGGGAACTTATATCCTCAAGCACGTATCTAATGGTGGCATAGTTAAGCTCGCAAAGTTAGATCATCTGTTAATTCCAAGATGAGTGAATGGTAGAAAATTGAAGATATATAAGGAAGAATCTATCTCTGGACCATCAAATTGAAAGATAAAAGGAGAAAAGTCATAGTGCCACCTCCAGTTGGAAGTAGGCACTGGACTATAAACTACTATGCAGAAGGGACTTCACTGAAGGAAGATTACTATGGAATAATCAGGAGTATGGTGAAGTTCGAAAGAACCATGAAAAAGGAAGGATTTCTTCGAAAAATAAGGGGACGTAACGAAGATAACTGGATATATGATCGTTCGAAGGAAAAATTTTGTCACTAAAAGGAAGTTGTTGTTGAGAGGAATGGGAGAATCAAATTTATGAAGCACAGCTGGTCGGATATAGCACCATATCTGCATTAAATGAACAATATCTAAGCTATCATGAGGTTTGAAATTCAAATTCATTATAAAAGCTATATATTTCTTCACATTTTACACTTTTCACTCTGGAAAATTCAAATTATGAATTTGCGACCAAGTGAAAACTGAGCATCTTGTTGTATGTCTGAGAGGATTTTTTAAGAGCTTGCCAAAGTGTTTGTGAAGAAAGGGCTAACAGGCATCATGGAAGCTGCAACACCAAGTGTACCTGTGTCCCCAACATGCATGAGGCCGCCGCAAGAAAATACATGAAAAGAGGCTAGCTGAAGCCTCTGGAGTAAGGAAATCCCCAAGGAAGAAGGTAGTGAAATAAAAAAAAAAGAAAAAATAATACAAGAAACCTACGGAGAAGGTGAAGAAACCACTGAAGTAGAAGGAACCTGAACAAATCCATGACATTAAGGAGGAAATTGAGATGCAATAGATGGAC
Source organism: Pinus albicaulis (assembly GCA_034641835.2). Classification (NCBI taxonomy): domain Eukaryota; kingdom Viridiplantae; phylum Streptophyta; class Pinopsida; order Pinales; family Pinaceae; genus Pinus; species Pinus albicaulis. Next base: position 758,899,171 of record CM076578.1, on the reverse strand, counting down.
ACATAGGCCACAGACCATCATAAAATGTTGGTTATTGGAAAGGACGACTCCACTCATAGGAGGCATTGAAGCAAAGAAATACATCACGCAACATGCAGGTACAAGTGGAAAGGATAAATATGTGAAAGAGACAGAGTCAGGGCATGACGAGGCTGGTCAAGATCCTCCTAGCGATGTAAATCTAGAAGATTCACCATTCATCATCTGGAAGAGGGTCCTTTCAGTAACTCCCATGAGCCAAAGGAAGAAGCAAAAGGCTGAAAAATCTAGGGGAACAACACCACTTGTCCTCGTTAAGAGGGACATCGATGAGATTGGGGATAAAATTTTCAAGAAGTGATATCAGAGTCATGGAACATGATGCAGGATCGATACAACACCCTCCTAATTGGTTTCGAGGAAAGAATGACAGAATTGAAGGTACTAGTGTAGACAACCATACAACCTGAGCAAACAACTAGGCCATAGGAACAGACGATTCAACTAGTGCAGCCAGAGGGATGAATAGAGACAACATTTGGAGTAAGAATTTTGCAGGTAACAGGGCAAGCGTTGCAGTTTGAAGCTGCAGAAGATAGAGAGCGTGTGAAATGATGGGAAAATTTTAGCATAAACATCGTCACTCTTCCAACACAAAAATTGCACGAGTTCCACTAAGGCATCATAGAAGAGTTAAAAGGGCGAGAAAAAAGTCATTTTTTGATAAGCATGCAGGTATAGAAGGAAATAAATAAGATGAAAAATGAGCTCGATCGGATGATCCAACAAATATATGAGGAACTCTAACAACAAAAACAACTAGTAGAAGCAATTGGCAAGAATTGTAGTGAAATATCATACATAGAGGTCTCCGAGGAAGAAGCACCTGTAGAGAAGGTTGCAAATCTTGGTCTCAAATCAATGATTCAAATAATAAGCTCGTCAAGATGAAGTTTGACTATGATGTGAAGATTTCTAAACTACAAATGAGGGTACAACCAACCACGCCACCAAAAGTACACGAGAAAAGGGAGATAGACATCAAAGCTATAGTGAAAGGAATATATGACACCATGGAAAAATATGGAGAATTGCTAGATGATACTATGGAAATTTAGACCTCATTACGGGAGGGTCCAAATATTCATAGAATTAAAGAATAGATATAGATGAATCAGAAGCAGCTGGAAGAAATTAGGGCAACTACAAGGACCTTAGCAGTCTCGTAGAGGCTCGTGGAATCACAGAAGTAAAAAATAATCAAATTTAGATCGAAGATCTTCGGAGGAAAGAGAAGTTTATAACATCGAGGACTCAAGCATTGTAGGATGAGGCCCTCTAACTTTAGTAGACAGTAGATGGAAAGCTCAATGCGCTATGAGAGAGGCACAGAGAAGTGCTACAAAAGACAGTCAGACTAGCATTAAAAGGCACTACTAAAGGAAGTGGACAAAGAGGAAAAGGAAGTAGCAGAAATACTTCAGCAGTATAATTCCACCTGCACAAGCATCAAAAATAAGATTTGGGGCACAAAAATTGAGTGATTTAATATGATTCACATGTGAATGTTGGTGGCCTGTTGGGAACAACCCAAATATGTCCAATTTTGGTCAACAACTCCACATTTTTAGGAGCGAAGTGCATGGTACATCGAAGTCATATCTACCGCGTGGAGTCTAGGGGCCTCAGGGTGGGTCAAAGCCCCTCATTTTGTAAAGGGGTTTCATGATTTTATTTGATTTTTTTGTTGAACCCCATGTTATGTGAACCATGGCTTTGTGTCTATGTAATGCATATAAAGCGATGTAAGGCTTTTTCGAAGAGATAATCATGAAGTAAGTCTATGGTCAAGGGTTAATTGTATCTATATTTCTGCGTTTTTGTCCTTTAGGAAAGGCTCCAAAACTAAGTGTGCGAGACCTTGTAAGAGTCTATAGCTTAGTGTGCATAGCACCTGTAGATGTGTGTGCAAGTCAGAGAATATGAATGTACTGAACATATCCATATTAATAAATAAAAGAATTTTTGGGCATCTTTTTTTATTTATATGTGTTGTGTTGTTGCTTAGTCGTTTATGCAATGTAATGATTGAAATTATATGTTGTTATGGTTCACTTTCTCTTATTCTGTAATGGAATTATGTTTATATGAATGTGATGAAATAAATGGTTAAGTTATACAGTGTAGTAGTTATATATAGGATATAATATTAAGTTAATATAGAAAAGAAAAGTAAAATCCACCTCACGCCCTCAAGGCTACAAAAACCTGGTTCTGCAACCACCCATAGCCACCTTGGGTGAGACTGCGATCTTCTTGCAAGTCATTGCCGAGAGGGTTGGTGTATCATGGTTTTGTTGGTGTGAAGCACACATCCAAACTCGGGTTAATCTCAAACAAGCCAACAGTATATATATATATATGTATGTATGTATGTATGTATGTATGTATGTATATATATATATGTGTGTGTGTGTGTGTGTGTGTGTGTATATATATGTATGTATATATATATATATATATATATATATATATGTATATATATATGTGTATATATATATGTATATATATGTATGTATGTATATATATATATGGATTCTAGTTGGTATCTCATCATGTTATATGAATTGATTCTTTGATAGTATAATACCTCTTTTCAAAATTTATTTGAAATCATTTTCAACATCATTTCACAATTATTTATTTCATATGATATCGCTCTGTTCATCAGACCTTACATATAACCAAACAAGGGAAGAGAAGAAGACTAGTCTCATCTCTTTCCTTGCAAATAATAATATATACATATATCACAAGATGGTATACCTCATGAATTGGCTTTGTGTGTCTTTGTTTTTGATGTCTATATAGAAAATAAATAGTGTTTTATTAGCCGTTAGTGAACTTGCAAATTGATTTTTATGATTTTCTAGTGCCATTCCGTTTCCTTCTTAATATTGTTCCCATATTCTTGTTTGTTTTCAAACTCAAATTATTTCTCATTTGTTAATTATGAATTCCACATCTTTCATTACCTATAAGGTACTTTGTTAATATATTTTCATTATAATTTATATATTCTTTAACAATAACATAGATAAGGGCATAGGTATTGGGGGAGGAAACACAGTTCAAAATTTAGGAGTTAGAAGGGAAAAATGACCAAGAGTATGAATTCATTTTGATGTTGATTCACAATAACTAAGGGAATTTATTTTTACTAGTGCGGTAAACCTTTTAGGTCAACCTATGTACCACAACAACCCCTTATTCCTCATGCATGAAGCATTGGTATTCCTGTGCTACCCATGAATCTGCTCTTGTTGTTCTCCCTAAAAATGATGGTTGGAAAACTAACATGCTTGGACAACCTCTGTGGTTATTTCAAGGTTGGTCAATTGCCTCGTTGCATCCTCCCCCAGAGGAATTTTTCTCTCATCATTTATATTCCCCTACTTCGCGTGTAGTCCAATCTCCCTGCAAAACATCTCAACCTTCCACACCTGCTAGTCAACACCCTCCATCTTCTCAACAAGTCTCCAAAAAACCCACTCTATTTGTTAATCCCATTGGTCAGTCTTCCAAGAAAGAAGTCATTCCTCAACCTATTGTATGTGATAAAATATAGAAATCCCAAGTCACCCTTTCCAATTCTTCACATGGCTCCTCGCATTATATCATGCTTCACTCTCACCAACAAGAGAAACAGGGAAAATATGCTCCATCACATAAGCAAGTAAAATAGTTTACGAAGTACTTGCAGCGTATTATTGGTATGTTTATGGATATTTTTGAGTTATTACTGCTAACATGTTGATCTATGATTATGAAAATACACCAGTTTCACTTGGGTACTATTCACTAAAAAAACATATGGATATTTATGATATTCTATTTTATCTATTGTATGGGTTTTGTTTCAAGGAAGAAACACATGACTATGCATATGAATCTCTTTTTATAATACATACAAAAATTTATCTATACATATATTCATGGTGCATTTTATATATATGTATTATAAAAATGGAAAAACAAGGAGTGTTGAGACACACAAGTGTTTATTTTTTAGGTGTTGATCCGATTTTGGTATGATATGTGGAGAAATTATCACGTTGTGGCATATATTTTGATTCGCTACACATGAGACATGGATATTCTATTTTAAAATGGTATATTGTATTATTATGACTATGGTTGGGTTTTGTGTGGGGGAAAATGTTTCGTCACGAAGTTTCTTTATTTAAGTATTTAAGACAAATAAATTATCAAACCCATTCAATGGAAACAAGGGTCCCACCTACAAGAAAATTAAACTTAATACAATCATTTAAAAGGGATAAACTTTCCAAACTATTTTCAAGTCCTTTAAAACAAGGAAGTATCTATGAAGGTGGAGAGAGAGAAATATGAAGAGAGGTGTGCCATAAAATTTCCGGTTGTCATGTTTTCCTCTGATTTTTAATTTCTTAAAGTTAGAATCCAATCTTGATGGTGACAACAATATTAATTCAACAAGGGGAGACGAATTAGGGTGACTTCATTATTATCTTCATGTAATTTTTTAGGTAGTTTTTCTTTCTAATATATCTCATTTCTTTCTGAAGGTTTGGTCATCTTTTAACTAGTGCTAACAACTATCAGTTTAAATAGAAGAAGTTGCCAATATTTGTACTTGCATGAAGGACTACAATTCTTTGTCATCCTTTTTTGTTTTCCAAGGTATGGTATATCATTTCATTTATATTGTAGTAGTTCTGTGTTGATACTAATCAAAATATTTCACAGAAATCCGCCTATTAATATTTTGGATATACTTTTTCATCATTAATAAAATAAACCCTTATTTGAGAACATTGTATTCTACATATTTCAATTTTTCTTTTACATTTTTACAACAAACATATCTCTTTGTATTTTTTTTATTATATATAATTGTCACAACTTATGGTCTACATAATTTAGGGTCCTTGAGCCCATATTCTCACTAGCTCGACGCTTTAATTAAATTTGATTTATATTTTCTATTTTTGTTTTTGTTGGATTATCATATGCTTTACTATAAATATTGTATTTCAGATGTATATATTTTCATTTCTTTCTTAATAGAAATCCTTCCTTCATGTACCATAAACCTTCACTATAAAAACATAAAAAATATACAAACATGTAGTTTTAAATTCCAATCACAGTGTCTCATTATCTCGTTGAGTTGACGATATTCGAGGAGTTAATTTGTTAAATTTTAACAAACTTCAACAATCATCAACAAGTCTATCTATTTGCAATGTTTAATGCTTATTTGGTTTAGTGACAAACTTTATAGTCTACTACTTCTAGAATGGTAATTTTAAATTTTAAAATAAAGGAAAGTGGGATTTATTACCCTTTTAAGTGTTTGGTTTATTAAGCAAAAAAATATAATACATTGGTCTCTTTTTAGAATCCCACAAAACTATGTTATATAGGTTCTGGTGTCAATTTTGCTAGCAACTTGATAAGGTTTATTGATCAAATAACATGTGGAAATTTTTTAAATAAATCATATAATGCTAGGAATGGATTGAATGTGCTCATAAGTCAATCTAAAAAGGTTTTCCTACTCTCTAAAGCCTCTCGTTTGTTAGGCTGAAAAAGAAAAAATAACACAATTTTTTTTCAACAATCGTAGAGATTAATGGTATTTGTTAGCAAGTAGTTGGGCTTACTAAGGCTTATTGATAAAATCACATTCAGGACACTCTTTTATGGGAGAAACATTGATTTCACTTATAAATAAAAAAAATCAGTAAGGTTAGTGTTGATTGATTTGATAATAAGATTTTCGGTCAAATTCTTTCCACAGTGGAAATTGGTTTCTAGAGGTCGTTGCGAGCCAATTTTTTATTAAGAAAAAGAGAAACATATGAAGTTAGTCTACATTCAAAATCCTAGATATCTGTATTCTAGATTTTTTTTTATTAATTATGTTAATAAATTGATTATGGTTTCATAAATTTTATTTATTCAAATCACAACCAACCTCTAATACCAAAAGCTCGACTAGTGATCATAAGATGTGTTTCTTTTTTCTATTCCCATTCTCATTTATATTCATGTCTTGAAACTACATTGGTATACATCCATCTGAAACCCAGATTTATTCAACATGAACAAAATTAAATTGAGGTCCCAAGCGCTTTTTTTTTCTATCCTTGAAGAGTGTCTAGCCACATCAAGGTTCACACTTCTCATAATAGAAATTACTTTGGGGGTTTTCTCCTTTTATGACATATCTTATTGCTCCCTCCCATATTGAGTATTGAAGTATTCAATATTGACAGTAGCCTAGTTACCCATTCTAATTTTTTTCTTTCACCCATAGGTTGAAAATATCAATTTTATCCAAATGGACAACGTAAATATAGACTATGCATTGGGTGCATTGATATGGAAACTAGTCCAAATCCATATAAATATCATTGTAATATGCACCTGTAAGTTGTGAAGATAGAGGTTCGAGGCTTGAGAATGTATGTGTCGAGTTCACACAAATGTCCAATGGAAACCTAAAAAATGAATTGGATTCTTTGGATATGTGCACTAGCCCATATTCATCTAACATGAAAAAAAATGAGAAATATGTTTAATTTCTATTTTATATAGCTTTCATAATCAACTATTTAACTCTTTAACTAGTCTTCCTTTTGGAATTGAGCATATCCAGGGCGTGATTGTCTTTGGAATAAACAGACCTTCCTGGGTTGACAATTTATGTGGTGCTTGAATTGTTAAAACAATTAAAGCGACCAACACACGGCTTGTCTGAATCTACTCTTATAATGCACAAGTACTCTGTACTCCAATGGCAATCGAAACCCTAGGTTCTAGTTTCATTTATTTCCCATAATCGACTCGGGGTCGATTCTGTTTGTATTTTCTCGGTTTAAGTCTGTAGTCTATGGACTCTTTGCACTTGTCTATCCTTAAGTTTGTATTGTAAACTCTGAACATTTTATTAAGGGTTTGAACCCTATGTTTATGGCCCGAGACCGATAGAGGCCGGGAAATATTGCTACTGTTCTTGTTGCAATGATAACAAGGTTATACCCAGAACTCACGGTCTAAAGAATATTTTTTTAAATTTTACTTCAGATTCCTACTCGCATATATATATGTTTGCCCAGAACTGGGAATGGACACGGTTATAACCTTGCCATGTTAACTACTGTAGTTTTACTATGCTATATATATATGGATTTAAGCTTGGCGCTCTTGTATAAATTTCCTATTTTCTCTTATCTGTAGCATGTGTTCTTCTACATCGAGATTCTTTTGAAAAGAAATGATAGGTGTTAACAGACCTGTGTGATGGTTTAACACAGCATGCAAGGGTTTCACTGTAATTATTCTTCTCTTCTTGAGGTATTCGCATTAACCTGTGTAAACAGTTCATGCATGATTGGAAGTTTAACCAAAGTCTTTATTTTGTTTAATTCTGAATCTTATTGATAGGTTAAAATGATGACTGGACCATCATTAAAATGTCCTCGTATAGCAACTTTTGTTTTGAACAAGGATTCTGGGTAGGGTTTCACCCAAACCTGAGACCTCAAGTTCTCAATTCGTTTAAACAAGATTAAACATGTTTTAAATAAAACATTCCCTTACTGTGCTCTCAAATACGTTTTACTGTTAACACTCCAGTCCCTTTATATTCATGTTTCGGCACTCTCTGCTTTTACATGAGTATCTATTTCTTAAAGATAAACCCAAATACATTCTTCTCAGGGTATAATTTGTACAGAAGCATATACTAGTATTCTAAACATTAAACTACATCCTATAATATTTATGCTTTACCATTTACACAAAGAAATTATCATCTTGCTATATACAGAGTTCCAACTTTTAACTCTACTGTATTAATAATACATTATTCTAGTACAACCGTCTTTGATAAAATGATAATATAAGTAACTGAGAAATTAAACATTCTCTGTACTTATCTGGATTAAATATTTCAAATTGTGGTCCACCCAACCATCAAGGGAGGCTATGACGTCCTCCACTTGCCCCCTAGCTCCAGAATTTGGACTGTGCCACAGGTTGACAGTGGAATAATTCTCTTTTTGCTATGACCTTTGCATGGCCAATCCATTTAAACTCAGAAAGACTGGCTTTACAAGGCTTTTCTTGAGTTATTTTCAACTGATCATAACCAGCTCTAGAAAATACTCTCCTTTACCAAAGAAAATTGTACAGAGCCCCTACCCTTCCCTTGGGATTCAACTTTATCCTTAAAGGAGTAGGTAACTGTATTCCAACTGTTCCCAACCACCTCGTATTCTTGGAATATTTTACCAACATCTTGAAAATATTTTCCTTCATTAATTAATTTCTCCTATTTAATAAATCAGCAGATTAAATAATTTGTTTTATCAATTATAATGATTCATGTTTTTCTTGCGAGATAAAAAAAATAAACAAATTGTCTTTAACTAGTTAACTCTAAATGAAGCTGTGACACTACTGCCCATGTACCTTAACATAGCCACACTTTATTTAGAGATAATAATAAGTCTCTTACTATAATAACAATGTAATACGCAATAAGACTACAACCAAGCATATTTAAAACAAATAAATTTAAACATTATTAAAAACTAATAAAATTAAATTTCTATTATTAAATTTTAGAAAAAAAAAATACAATTTTTTTCTTTAAAACAAACTAAGCAGTAAAACTAAAAGTTGAACACAATATATCATTTATGTCCACGTGTCTTAACCTACATACACTTTCTTTAGAGATACTAACAAATCTCTTACTACAATCAAAACACCATATCAAAAATATCTTTTAAATCTTTATATATTATTAAATAAATATATATAGAGTTATTTTAATTAAAAAAATTATTTTGAATCCAAACATCTCTTAGAAAAAGAAATAACAAACTATTGATATCTTTCCAAATATTTTTTTAAAGTAATATTTATCTTTTATAATTTTGTATTCTATATATATCAAAATTCTGAATTATAATTTAAATGTTAATATTTAATTTTAAGTAAAATAATTATATATTTATTTTATATATAAATCACTATATTAAAATAAATAAAAAATTATCTTTTTATAAAGTACTTTAACATTTATAAATTTTAATTATATATAAAAATATGATTTTTTTTAAAATGTTATGTAAACGTAAACATAAAAATAATTATAATGGTCAAGCACTAATAAAATATTTACTTTAAATTATTTAAATTATATAGAAATTATTTTTTTATATAATTAAAATATTTTAGTGAAAAAAAATATAAAAATAGATTAAAAATATTTTTAGTAAATTATATTTATATATATATATATATATATATATATATATTCTTATTTTTAGAATTTTTGCTTTTGTGATTCATTTTATATATTTAGAATTTTTTCGATAATAATCATATGTACATGTTTCAAACCCATCAGTGTGGTTCATTATCAAAACTAGCTTAAAGATGTAACTATCCAATTTTTTAAAAAAATGAAAAAAAATATCAATCGTAATCAAAATCAAAATAATTTACATTTTAATTTAAAATTTCTTGAATTGTAATGAAAATGAAAAGAAAATATCAATTTTAATAATAATGGAACATCTAATTTACAAATAAATATATAAAACAAATTTCAAAAAAAAAATTAATCAATTTTAATTAAATTGTACAGTTCTATTAATAAATTTTAATTAAATTGTACATTTTAATTGTTAATATTGTATATTTGTCCTATATTTTTTTTTGAATACATTAAATCTCATTTTAATACTAAACAATATTTAAAAATCCATTTTAAAACCTTGAATATTTAAAAATCCAATTTAAACCCTGTAGATTTTGAATTTGACCAACAATGGCATAGCTTTGCAAGGAAAAATAAAAAATGTAAAATGTTTAGACACCAATTTTTTAGCGCACTGGCTAACTAATAAATTAAACCTTTTCTAAATCATCTGAGGCTCAAATTTATTTTACGGAAAAGATGATTCAAAATGAAAGATAATCTATCATCTTAAATGATGAATAATATTTAAATTTTATAATAGATTTGGAATAACTTGAATAAATATAAAATCCTTAAAATGAAATTTTAAAAAAGAAGAAAAGACAAATTTAGTGGACAAATTTGTCGAGGGAAACAAAGATTCAACCCTAAATTCAAAACAGTGCAAAAGAATTTTTAACATATAACGATGTCCTTTTCTGCCTTTTCTTTTCAAAGCAATGCGAACACCATCATATTAAATAACAAAATAACTGATTTTCTGTGCTTTTGTGCTTTTTTCCGCACAGATCGATACAAATTCCATCATGCTAAATAACTGCTTTTGTGTGTTTTTGTGCTTTTGCATTTGTGTACGAGAAAAAAATAATTCAATTTTCCGTTGATTTCCCATCAAGAAAATCACAGAAAAGCCTTGAATGGCGGAGGTGATGACAAACCGCGCCTTATAAATTCACCAGTGACCACCCCTCATACCATTCAACTTCAACGTTTAGTGAAAAAAATCAATGTCTCACAGATCAGAAGCCATGGATCAGAGAGTGTTGCAAATAATTGTGAAGCATGTTCCAGAAGCAGAGATCATAGAATCAGGAGACGGCGCCTACAAGATTCGTCTGCCCTATTGCTTCAACGAAATGGCTGCATATAGAGAGCTGAGAAGAGCTCTGAAAGAGTCTGCAGCCAAGCCAATGTGCTCAACGTGCCGTTCAGAGAATACAAAGTTCAGATATTTTGACAACAGCTCCTCCAAGGCCTTGCAGGCCAGGTATAAATGCCTAGCCTGCAACCATCTCTTCACTCTTGGAGGAAAACAGTACTGCAAAGATCCCCATGCAGCAGCTAACGGTCAAGACCATCAAAAGAAGAAGAAATTCAACTTCAAAGATCATGATCAACACAGTCTGGTTTCAAGAAAGAAGATCAAATGGAAGGAGGACGATTGCAGCAGCAGCAACACCAGAGCAGGTGACAACGACTACTCGGCGCAAAATGTTGAAACAGTAAACCTAGTTGATTTCATAGATTATTTCAACCAGGATGCACAGGATTTTGTTCAGACACAATTGGAATTATCCCACAAGGCATACTGGGGCCAAAAATACTACCCTGGTGATGATGAGGGGGCGATGATATCTTCTGGATTGAGTAAAGTTGTGCCTCTACAATGTCTGAAGGAAAAGGAAAGCGACCATCAAGATGAGCAGAATTCTTTTGAATTGCAGTTATGGTTTTAGCCAATTAATAGAAATTATTATTTGGGTTTTGAAGGATTCAATTCTAACTGAGATGTATATATACTGTTGTGATGAAAATTATAGTTTCATTAACTTGCTGCAAAGCGCCCATATAAATAAGAAACCGTCTTATTCATATTCTTCTCATCGTTTCTTACATTATTCTATCATAGAAAGTGCTCGCCAGGGTTGACTGTGGATTTTGGTTTTTGTTTGCTTCAGAAACAATAGAATTCATAAATGTAATGCCTCTAATTCTTGCATCTGAATTCCTTATGCTTTATGTTAGGCCATTTTTATGTTATTATAGATGTTAGTAATATTTTGAAATTTGAGAAATAGAGGAAGGTGAAACAATTGGGTTTGCTACTGTCTGTTCCTGTGATTGTATACGTTACATTCCAAAATATTCATGAAAACCACATCAAATTAACTTCAACTCGTATATTTTATTTATGAATTACTTTGAAAAATTTACCCATGAAAATGTAAAACTTCTTTTCTGGAAGTGACGTAGAGGTAGAGAAGAGAACAGCCTATACAGTACATCAACCAATTGCTCACACTTCACAGTCCCAACACTTTCATTTAGTGGTACACTGTATCTATTGCTACGCCAATGGAATCGCTGCAGGGAGTGGGTGTTGATGCTATCAACTTCTCCTGCCAACTATTTCAAAACTATCTTATTGCATCTCACTCCACCTTTCTGGACATAATGTAGGAAATGCAAACAGAAATTCCCCACTTCACTTTTTTATATTCTTTACCCTTAATATTGTAGCCATGACTGGCATCAATTCATAGTGGATAATGGTTTGAACCAATGTTTGGCCAATATTTTCATATTGAACAACATCTTTCTTGATGGTTTGAACCCATATTTAGCATACACCTAGGTTGGCCAATATTTCCATATTAAACAACATTTAGGTGTCTCAATATACTCATCAAACATGTCTGGTGCTTATCTAAGATAGATATTGAATTCTCTCTTTATGGAGAAAAACACAATATTAGCTTATAATTTGTAACAACTCTTCAGTCATTGTTTTCAAAGTTACATTTCAAAAAAATAATATAGAGTAAGATACTTTTGCTCTGGCACCAATTCTTCTTGCGATAGAACTATGATGATAGATACGTCAATCACATCGATATGAATAACAAAAGTATTTAAAGGATCAAGGAGAGTGAGTTCTAGTTCTTTTGTGAAGTTTTATTTGACGAATGATTTAGGATTATAATGTTGTGAGTGAGCCCAAGCAAAAAGTCTCTTTAGTGATCCTAACAATGGATTTGGAAATAACACACAAGTTTTCAACGGATATTCTATGAGAATTAGAGAAACCAAGTAATATTCTTACCTCGGGGATATTCGTCACGGCTCCCCATTCCCTAATTACCTTTGTTGTCTTGCCATCCATGGTGATGCAGTCAAATGTCATTTGCAATCTCTTGTATGATTGGTGTTACACTTATCTGATTCCAATTCAAGGTCTTGTTTCATAGCCATATTACATTTCTTCATGAGTTTGAACTATGAGAAAGAGATCTAAGCATTCATATGCCTCGTCCATTTAATGATGTTAGAAAAGGATAACACTCAAATGTGCTTCATGAGGGCTTTTTGACCTTGAAAATTTTGTTGGAACTAAGAGCATATATCATGATGATAGCTTCATTTGCGAGTGTGTTACCATATCTCACTATAGACGACTTGGACGAGAAGATTAGGGATGGAAAGTGTCATGTAGTATCAATTAAAAGACCACAAGGGGAGAACATCTATTCCTCCCAAGTCCATTATGGATTTGCACTCGGCCCCAACAAAAAAATTACAACCGCAACTGCACACATGCCCGGGGAAAGCATGAGCATGCCATTAGGGTGACATCAACCCTAAAGGGGGGAATTAAAAAATCTTGCTTTCTTTCACACAAGAAGCCATCGTTGACAATAGAAGGTTAGCCTAAAACCCACTGTGTTTGCAAGTTCACCCATGAATGTGGTTAAATTTAAATTGGTTTGATTTTTCCTAGCTTCATAATTGCATGCAATTTCTCTATGGAGTTGAATAGTGGTGAAACTTTGTCCATTTACAAGCCTGGCTAGTAAAAGGATGTGAAAAAAGGAGTGGGGACTAGAACTTTATGAAGAAATTTTGAGCCCTAGCTTCCTCAATTATGTTTGAAGTGACAATTAATTTTCACTCTATTTCTATGGGGAAAGTATATTATAATGAAATAAGAAGCTTGTTAATTACAACAATTAGAATGGACGATATATTGGCAGATTCATTGGGTTCAATTTTCTAGATCGGGCAAGAGTTTGTATAACATAAGGGTAGATGTGTTGTATTTGATGGGAGATTGGGTAAGGTGAGATGCCCTTTTTTGTTCTACTATTTTCTTTATAGATGTTGTAGTGGTAATCATTATGAAGAAGGTTTTCTTATTTTCCCATCAACTCGCATTAATTAAATGCGTGCTTCATTCCATAGGTAAATTTATATATGGATTTTTATTGCATGTGTTTTCCATTCATGAATATATGAATTCATTTTATAATAGCTGATATTAGAGATGAGGAGCTTTTGCCTTGGGAGAGAATGAAGATAAATACTTTCATGGTTGCATAATATGTAAATGTCTACATTTTGGTCATACTTCTTACATAGTCATGCATGACCCATGAAGAGGAGTTTTTGTTGTCTATTTTCTAGGGAATGCATCAAGGATATAGTTGGATATACCTTCAATGAACTCGGAATATGATTTTACCAACACTATAGGTGGACATTCATGGATGTTGTGTGTTTGTCCCATGTTTGTGGCTGGATAAACAAGTGACTTGGTTGTTTTTCCTAGTGTTGTAGGTGGTCTTTCATGCCTAATTTTTCAAGTTCCTAAACTCGGGGAGGATACATTTTACGGTGGGTATGAGGTGTGACAAGATCAATGCTCTAGTATTAAGTTGATTTAATATATGGAGGAGGAATGCTGGATATTGAAATACCTTTATCTTCGTTGGAGTGTGGAAAGTTTCTTATAATGAAATCATAATTTCATTTACTATCCAATAGAATGGGTGACCTATTTGTGAGGGTAATTACATGGGCTTTAACCATTAAATCAAGTTATAGGGTGTACAAAGGGAAGGTGGATGCATTTTATTTGATGGGATGGCCCTTTCCAGTTTTCTCTATTATCTGTACCACTTCAGCAAAAGTGGTTCAAACAAATGTCTCATTTTGGTCCCCAACCATGTTCTTTGAGTTCCCATTTGCTTTTAGTAGTCAATTTATTCGAAGTGGTTTATTACATGTGTATTCCATTGGTGCATATGTGCTCAATATTTATAAAAAATAAACTCATCAATTTGACACCATATACTAGAGGCAACAAATTGATTTGAGATGATGTCATCTTCTCTCCATACAATGGACTTCCATAAGAAGAATTTGGGCACATGATAGTTCACTAATTAGAATAAACTTATCAAAGAAGAGAAAGTTTAAATTAATTGAAACTTTGAGAGAAATATCTCTCAACACACTTTCATCCATACGTGTGCGAAAGTTAGATTGGCTCAGTTTGGTTTAGTTTTATAGTTGCATGCCCATTTTTTTCAGTTTTGATAGTTATGACATGACATAAAACACTAGTCACTCATTTCTTAGATGGAAAAAGGCACTGAGAATTGTCATATCATTTGGGATAAACACGAAGCCCTGTTTTTGTCAGAATCACAATATGCCTTGATAGTTATGTCTATATTTTAAATGGTCCATTGTATCTTCATATAGAAAACCTAGTTCATCAATTTTTGAACATAGAATTGGTTATTAAGTAACATGCTCTAGAAGAACATGGAGCTCTTGTTAGACCAACAATTTAGAGTGGTGCTACTTATGCTTTTTCCCATGATAACAGTCAAGTCAAATTAGTATACTTTTACATAGTCTCATAGTTTTCTCTATGTAGTTGATATATTACATGTAATGAGATTTCTTAGCGACATTGCATGCCATTTTTCTGTGCTTATTTCACTTATTCTCTCAATGTTCCATGAATAATAGAGTCTAAATAAATTGCATATTAGGTTCCAAAGAATGCACATAAAATTTCATTTTCATTCCCAACTTTATAAGCTAGTTTTGTCTCAAGTACTCATCTAACAACATTTCCCATCTTAAGTTAGATCCAAAGTTGTTTGCTTTCTGGATAAAAATACAATATTAGCCTATAATCCCTAGCAACTCCAAGATCAATATTTTATAAGTGACACTTGGAAAAGAGGAGACAAGATAACTTTCCTCCATCGCCACTTCTTCTTCTGATAAAATTGTGATAGTAGGTACACCACTTGCATTGATATGAAAAAAAAACGTATTTTAAGGATCCATGAGAGTGATTACTAGTGATTTTTTTAAGGTATACTTGAATAAATTAAGCTTATATTTTTTTCAATGGGCTCAAAAATATGTCCTCTTACCTTGAAATACATCTTGTATTTGAGAACATATATGATGAAAGTAACTTTGATTGAAAGCATGTCGCCACATCTTAGTATATAGAATGTGGATTATAATATTGAGTTGAGAAACAATTACAAAGCCATGAGTGGGGTGCAATTATTCCTCCAAATTTCCCTGAGGGATTTGCACTCATCCACACCTATTTTTTCACAACCACAAGCACACAGATGAGCACAGGATAAATCACGAGTTTTCCATCATGTAATCTTAAGCCATAAAAGGGGGGAATAACTGTGCCTCACTTTAATTAAACCAACGAGCCATTGTTGATAAAAAAATACCAATTTAAAAGTAATTTTGTTTGCAAGATCACCCATGAATGTTGTTAAAGTAAAATTGGTTAAATTTTGCCTAACTTCATAATTGTGTGCAATTTATATATGGAGTCAATTTGTGGAAAAACCTTGGCCATTTATAGGCCTTGTTAACAAAGTATGCCAGAAACAGACTAGGCCTAGAATTCTATGAATAAATGTCTAGTCCTAGCTTATTTAATAATTTTGGAAGTGACAATAACTTTAAATGTATTGTTGTGTGGAATTTTTATTTTAATGAAAGGAGAATCCTGCTAATTTTAATTATTAGAATGGGTGATATATTAGTGATTTCATTGGGTTTGATTTTCTAAATGAGGTTATAGTACATATAAAAAAAAGGTAAACATGTTAAATTTGATGAGGGCTTGGATGAGGCACGATGCCCCTTTATGCCGTGCTCTATTATTTTTACATATTGTAGGGAAAATAGCTATAATGAAGCATCTATTTTATTTTCCCAATGGATCTATGTACCTTGAATGCATGTTTTCTCCTACTAGATAATCTATTTCTAATGGTTTACTACATCTCTTTTACATTAACATCTCTCTATGTTGTTTTTCTAATATTTGGTATCATAGACGTGAAGTTTTTAACATGAGATAGCACCGAGTTTAAGGTTTTTCTAGTTCAAATTTTTTTTAGATGTATACTTGTCGGTCATAATTATTATATAGGCATGCATGACCAATGAAGGTATTTTATTGTTTCTATAGTTGTGAGGGCATGTGACATGGGTATAGTTGGATATGCCTTTAACAAACTTGTAATATACTTTTACCAACCTTGTGCATAAGTGTTGTATGTGTGTTCCAAATTTGTATGTGTATTTACATATGTGTTGGGATTTGATTGGAACAACATGAAGACTCAAAACATTTTGTTGTAGATTTATGTATTCATGAGGAGTGATGGAAGTATCAATACCTTTAACTTAGTTGGAGTGTGAAGGTTTCTTATAACCATAAACTCTAGCAATGTAACATAATGGGTGAATTATTTGTGTGGTTTATTACATGGGTTTGAATCTTTAGATGGGATTGGAGAGAATATAAGAAGAAGGTGGGTATCTTGTATTTGATGGCATGCCTCTTTGTGGGATACTCAATTGTTTATATCTATTGAGAATTGGTGCAGTAAAATGTCTTGTTTTTTCTCCCGAACTATGTTTTTCAAGTTCACATTAACTTTTATTAGTTAATTTATGCCTAATGGTTTCTTATATGTGTACTCTGTTGGCATATTTGTGCTATGTTTTTCTAAAAATAAACTCATAAAATTTCAGACCATATATTAAACGCAATAGCTTGATTTGAGATGATGTTGTCATCTCTGCATGTAGTGGACATCTAGGATAATATTTTGGGCATAGGAGGGTTCACTATGAATAAACTTATTAGAGAAGGGAGAAGTTTAAATTCATCTAAATTTCGAGATAAATATATCTTGCACTTTTATCCATACACATGTCCAAATTAGATTGGTTTTGTATGGCTTAGTTTCATAATTGAAAGTTTTTTCTTTCAATGTTGATAGTTGATATATGATATGAAACCTTCGTTGCTAATTGTTTAAAGAAGAAAGATAGTTCAGAGTGTCACATCATTTGGGATAAACATAAAGCCTTAGTTGTTTCAAAATGACACTATGCATTAATAATAATCTCTTCATTAAAGTGGCTATAATCTCTTCATTGAAGGACTCACTCATTGTATCTCTACATAACAAAACTAGGTAGTAATATTTTAGGCATAACATTGGTCAACGGGAAACAAGCTCCACAAAAAGATAAAAATATCATTGAACGAGCCTATGATTTTGTCCATGACAAATCAAATTGGACCTTTTGACATAGTTGCATAATTTTGTCACCTTTCTATATCGAGTTTATATATGGCTCAAACATTCGTGCACATACACATTTTTTTTTTGTATTACACAATCCTCAAACACAATAGGATATTTCGATGTGGCCTTCGGGAAATGCAAGGTAGCATAGTCATATTATGAAACGAGTTAGAGTTGTCAATAATTAAATTTTGTGAAATGATAAAATATTTTAAAGAAAATTTTATCTTTCATGCTAGGGCCCAATCTAAGCAATATTTACCTTTCATATTTCTTGCATGGTCAATTCTGTTTTTAAAAAATATGACCATTGGTCTAATTAATTTTCTCTATAATTTAATTTATGGTTCACTAATTTTAATTCTAGCTTTTTCGATGGACATAGTAATAATCGTTTGGACAAATTTGTCCACCGAAACCTAGATTTAACCAACTTCAAAATAGTGGAAAATAATTTATTAACCTATCACGAGGTGCTTTTGTGCTTTTTATTTGAGATCGATATAAATACCATCATATTAAATAACTTCTTTTGTGCGTTTTGTTTGAGAGCAATTTATATAAAAAAAGAAAAAGAAATCAACTTTCTCTTGATTTCGCATGAAGAAAATCACAGAAAAGCCTTGAATGACGGGGGATGAAAAATCGTGCTCTATAAATTCACCACCACCCCACTGGCCATTCAACATCAACGTGTGTTACAGATCACATTATGGATCAGAGCATCTTACAAATAATTCTGAACCATCTACCAGAAGAAGAAATCATAGAACCAGGAGACGACGCCTACAAGATTCTTCTGCCGTATTGCTTCAATGAAATGGCTGCGTATCGAGAGCTAAGAATAGCTCTGAAAGAGTCTCCAGCCAAACCCATGTGCTCAACCTACCGTTCAGAGAATAAAAATTTCAGATATTTTGACAACAGCTCCTCCAAGGTCTTGAAGGCTAGGTACAAATCCCTAGCCTGCAACCATTTCTTCACTCTGGGAGGAAAATGTTACTGCAAAGACCAGCATGCAGCTAGTGGTGAAGACCATCATCAAAGATCATGATCAACATACTCTGGTTTCAAGAAGAAAGATCAAATGGAAGGAGGCCGATTGCAGCATCAACATCAGAAGAGCAGGTGACAATGACTACTCGGTGTAGAATATGGAAACAGTCAACCTAGTTGATTTTATAGAATATTTCAACCAGGATGCAGAAGATTTTGTTCAAACACAATTGGAATTATACCAGAAGCAATACTGGGGCCCATTCAAACAGTACGCTGGTGATCATAAAGGGGAGTTGATATCTTCTGGATTGAGAAAAGTCGTGCCTCTACAATGTCTGAAACAAAAGGAAGGCGATCATCAAGAAATTAGTTGCAGAATTCGTTTGAGTTGCAGCTATGGTTTTAGCTAATTGATAGAAATTATTGTTTGGTTTTGAAGAATCTCACGGATATATTCTTGTGATGAAAATTATAGTTTCATTAGCTTGGTGCAAAGCACCCATATAAATAATTAACCTTCTCATTGATATTCTTCTCATCGTTCCTTAGAATAATCTATCATAGGAAGTGCTGGCCACCATTGATGGTTCATTTTGGTTTTTATTTCCTATGGGAAGCAATAGCATACATAAATGTCAATGACTCTCATTCTTGTATTTTAATTATAAATGTTAATCATTCTTATTCTTGTATTTTATTTTTTTATAATTTATGTTTCATTCTTTAACGTTGATGGTAGATTAAGGAATATTGATTATTTATTTTAATTTTTTTATAATTTATGTTGATGGTAGATATAAGAAATATTGATTACTATTATGTTAATTGTAGATTTAAATAATATTTTAAAATTTAAATAAAAAATAGCAAGTAACTTTATTCATGTGAGTTAGACAATTAATTTATTTTTCTTTTTGTTAAAAAACCTATATTCTATAAATTAAATGGCTCTCCAGGTGAGATATCTGGAGACTTCCAAAGCACTTCACACAATGCACTATATCTTTATTCAAAAGAACCTCGTACATATAGACTTGCACACTAACATATAGACTGGCACACTAACTGGGTGGTTTGAACCACTCCTTAGATAGTAGGATCTGAGACCTAATCTTAGAGTCTCAACCCTATCCTTATCACAACAAACAACTAATTCTAGCTTTCTCCATTAATTCAAGCAGTCCCCCTTAATGGAGAAAGGGTACTAAAAGAATAGCATACGCCTGGTCTAGTCTCAGCTAGGCTTACAATAGTATGTAAAAAACTTGGTAATAGAGTTTAAATTTTGGTCTTCTTGCTTGAGAGTCCATGCTTGTTCATTCCTAGGTGAGGCTTCATCTTTACCTTTTCTTCCATGAGGTAGTGATAGATCTACTCCACCTTTTTACGTTTTCTTCCCCAAAGACGAAATGCTTTAACTCTAATCATCCTCGATCTTGATTGTAGGTTGTCATCTTTTATATCTTGATTGCTCGTAATTGATAACACTTAAGCTTGATAGGAGAATTTTTCCTCTCACTATTTCCGGTTTCAAACATCTGAACATCAGCCATGTCATCTTCAACATTCATTGATGAAACTTTTATGTTGTCATCTTTTATATCTTGATTGCTCGTAATTGATAACACTTAAGCTTGATAGGAGAATTTTTCCTCTCACTATTTCCGGTTTCAAACATCTGAACATCAGCCATGTCATCTTCAACATTCATTGATGAAACTTTTATGTTGACTTCATAAAGACATGGTGTTTCAAGCCATGCTTCAAGAAAATTTAATTCCTCTTCAAATTTTGTTGCTTCTTCCTTGTTGTTGTTGCTAACATATGCACACATAGAAACATTCATAAGATCATCATAATTTGAATTCTTTCCATATTTGTCTTCTTTTGCTAAGTCTTTGCAATCAACTTCATGTGGCTTATCCAATTGATCTTCAAAATTATGTTCCTCTTTACTTCCTTCTTGAAGAAAAACTAGTGGGTCTTCTTGATCTTCAACAATACGTTCCTCTTTACATCCTTCCTGAAGAACAACTTGTGAGTCTTCAATATCACGATGTTGTAGAGCATATAGTACCTATCGATAATCATGGTCATTAATAAAACCACCAGGCCGCATGAAAAAAATATCATCAGGTGAAATATGTCTAAAAGTGCAACCATATTGGAGAAGTCCAGCTTATCTCACTTCCATATTTCAAGTGCAACCATATAAGTCTAAAAGTGCAGCCATATAATTGTGAAGCTGTTCTAGAAGTAGAGATCATAAAATCAGGAGACAACACCTACAAGATTCATCTTCCCTATTGCTTCGACGAAATGGCTGCATATGGAGAGCTAAGAAGAACTCTGAAAGAGTCTCCAGCCAAGCCCATGTTCTCAATGTGTATTTCAAATAATAAAAAGTTCAGATATTTTGACAACAACTCCTCCAACGCTTTCCAAGCCAAGTATAAATGCCTAACCCGCAACCATCTCTTACTCTTGGAGGAAAAAAATACTGCAAAGATCCCCATGCAGCAGCTAACGATCAAGACCATCAAAAGAAGAATAAATTCAACTTCAAATATCATGATCAACACAATCTATACTCAAGAAAGAAGATCATATGGAAGGAGGATGATTGCAGCAACAACAACATGACCAGAGCAGGTGACAATGACTACTCGACGTAAAATGTGGATAGAGTTAATCTTGTTGATTTGATAGATTATTTCGACCAGAATGGAGAGGATTTTGTTAAAACATAATTGGAATTATCTCAGGAGGCATACTAGGGCCAAAAATACTACCCTGGTGATAATGAGGGGGAGATCATATCTTTTGGATTGAGTAAATTTGTCCCTCTACAATGTCTGAAGGAAAAGGAACATGATCATAAAGATGAGCAGAATTCTTTTGAATTGCAGTTATGGTTTTAGCCAATTAATAGAAATTATTGATTTTGGTTTTGAAGGATCTCAATTCTAAGTGAGATGTATATATACTTTTGTGATGAAAATTATAGTTTCATTAACTTGGTCCAAATGTCCCATATAAATAACAAACCGTCTTATTCATATTATCCTTATAATTTCTTTGATTATTCTATCATAGAAAGTGTTGGCGAGGGTTGATTGTGGATTTTGGTTTTTGTTTGCTTCACAGTAAATAGAATTCATAAATGTAATAACTCTTATTCTTACATCTCAATTCCTTATGCTTTATGTTCGGCCATTTTTATGTTATTAGAGATGTTAGGAATATTTTGAAATTTGAGAAAGAGAGGGAGGTGAAACAATTGGGTTTGCTACTATTTGTTCCTATGATTATATTCGTTAGATTCCAAAAATATTCATGAAACCCGCATCAAATTAACTTCAACTCTTATATTTTATTTATGAATTACTTTAAAAAATTTACCCATGAAAATGTAAAATTGATTTTCTGGACATGGAGGTGGAGAACAGAATAGGCTATACAGTACATCAAATAATTTCTCACACTTCATAGTCACAACAATTTCATTTAGTGGTAAACTACACCTATTGCTACGCCAATGGCATTGGTGAATTCCTTGAAAATCTCTGAAATATTTTAGAGAGTGGGTGTTGATTCAGCGATCAACTTCTCCTGCCAACTAATTCAAAATTATCTTATTGCATCTAACTCCACCTTTCTGGACATAATCTAGGAAATGTAAACAGAAATTCCCCACTTCAATTTTTTATATTCTTTACCCTTAATATTGTAACCACAAGTGGTATCAATACATAGTGGATAATGGTTTGAACCCATGTTTACCATAAAACTAGGTTCGCCAATATTTTCATATTGAACAACATCCTTCTTGATGGTTTGAACCCATATTTACCATTGAACTAGGTTGGCCAATATTTTCATATTCAAAAACATTTAGGTGTATCAATATACTCATCAAACAACATGTCCCGTGCTTATCTAAGATAGATACTAAGTTCTCTCTTTATGGAGAAAAACACAATATTAGCCTATAATTTGTAACAACTCTTGAGTCATTGTTTTTGAAGTGAAAGTTCCAAAAAATTAGATAAAGTAAGATGATTTTGCTCTATCACTACTTCTTCTTGCAATAGAATTGTGAAGATAGATACACCAATGGCATTGATATGAATAACAAAAGTATTTACAAGATCAAGGAGAGTGAGTTCTAGTTCTTTTGTGAAGTTTTATTTGACAAATGGTTTACGATTATAATGTTGTGAGTGAGCCCAAGCATAAAGCCTCTTTAGTGATCCAATCAATGGCTTTGGAAATAACACACAAGTTCCCAAAGGATATTCTATAAGAATTTTAGAAACCAAGTAATATTCTTACCTCGGGATATTCTTGAGGGCTCCCCATTCCCTAATTACCTCTTCTTTCTTGGCATCCATAGTGATGCAGTAAAATATCATTTGTAATATATTGTATGAATGGTGTTACACTTATATGATTCCAATTTGGCCTTGTTTCATAGCCATATTCCATTTATTCATGGGTTTAAACTATGAGAAAGAGCTCTAAGAATTTGTATGCCTCATCAATTTACGATGTTAGAAAAGGATAACACTCAAATGTGCTTCAGGAGGACCTTTTGACCTTGAAACAATTGTTGGAATTAAGGGCATAGATCATGGTTATAGCTTATTTTGTGAGTGTGTTAGCATATCTCAGTATAGAGGACTTGGACGAGAATATTATGGAGGGAAAGGGTTGTGTAGTATCAATTAAAAGACCACAAGTGGAGGCCATCTATTCCTCCAGAGTCCATTATGGATTTGCACTCAACCCCAACCACTTTTTTGCAACCACAATGGCACACATGACCCGGGGAAAGCATGAGCATATCATTAGAGTGACTTCAACCCTAAAGGGGGAAATGAAAACATCTTTCTTTCTTCGACACAAGAAGCCATCATTGACAATAGAAGGTTAGTGTAAAACTCACTATGTTTGCAAGTTCACCCCTGAATGTGGTTAAATTTAAATTGGTTTGATTTTTCCTAGCTTCAATATTGCATGCAATTTCACTATGGAGTTTAGTAGTTGTGAAACTTTGTCCATTTACAAGCTTTGCTAGTAAAAGGATGTGAAAAAAGGAGTGGGGTCTAGAATTTTACGGAGAAATTTTGATCCCTAGCTTCCTCAATTATGTTGGTTATTACTTTTCACTCTATTGCTATGGGGAAAGTATATTATAATGAAATGAGAAGCTTGTTAATTGTAGCTATAAGAATGGGAAATATATTAGCGATTTCAATGGGTTCAATTTGCTAGATCAGGAAATATTTTGTATAACATAAGGGTAGATTTGTCGTATTTCATGGGAGATTGGGTAAGGTGAGATGCCCTTTTCTATTATGCTATTTTCCTTGTACATGTTGTAGTTTTAATCGTTATGAAGAAGGTTTTCTTCTTTTCCCATCAACTCGCATTAATTAAATTCATGCTTCATTCGATAGGTTAATTTATATATGGATGTTTAACTCATGTGCTTCCCATTCACGAATATATGCATTGATTTTATAATAGTTGATATTAGAGATGTTGATCTTTTATCTTGGGAGAGAATGAAGCTAAAGACTTTCATGTTTTCACAATGTGGAAATGTCTACATTTTGGTCGTATTTCTTACATAGTCATGCATGACCCGTGAAGAGGTGTTTTTGTTGTTTATTTGTGAGGGAATGCATCAAGGATATAGTTGGATATACCTTTAATCATCTCAGAATATGATTTTACCAACATTCACTACAAGGAAAGGACCCTCTAGCGAAGGTTATAAAGGAGGTTTTAGCATTATAAAATTGGCCAAAATTTTCAAAAAAACATTTGCTACAACATATGTTTATGGTTATGGAGGTTTTGGCAGAGCTTTTTATGGAAATTAAACACAAATAAAAAAACTGGGTGGCCAGAGGTTATTATGGATGTTTTTTTCATCGGTGTGATACTAAGGTTTCAACGCACCGGTGCAGGTCATCTAGTCGGTGGCCCCGAGGCGGTCAAATGTGCATGCACCGGGCCGTCATGGTATAAAAACGCACCAGGCATAGTGTTGGTATTGGTATTTGTACGGTGCCCATACGTCATAAAAATGCACCGACGTGTAATCTCACATAAAAGCACCAGTGCGCACCGAGATTTTTATTTGGTTTTGGTATTTGTGCGGTGCCCATATGTCATAGAAACGCACCAGTGTGCTTCAGCATACAAACCCATTAGGGTATAGTAACTGACATGCACCGGTGTTCATTTTGTATTTTTTAGAAATATCGACCTGTGACAGTGCAATTATTGTGATTTTTCTAAATTCATTATTGATCAAAAGTCGACACATCTTATAACAATATTCATACTAATTAAATTTTTATTAATGCATTTGAATGTGATTTTTGGATTAATTTGTTATATCATATCATAATTATTGTATTTTTTAAAATTCACTATTCATCAAAAGTCAACACACATATATGTTATAACAATATTGATATGAATTAAATTTTTGTTAGTGCATTTGAGAATGACAATGGAGAATGCAATAGCGAAAGTGGAGAATGCAATAGAATAAATTAAAACATATTTTATCATATATATATATATAGATAGATATAAGACAGTCTTTGTCATACAAAATGGGACAGTTATTGGTATCCCTTTGTCTTTCAATTGGGACACTATGTCCATTACATTAAACAAAATGTCTGATTTTATAGACAAATATTTCAAAAAATACAACGCCTTGCTTTGATGTCCAAACATAGTGATCATCATTCTTCACTTGAATTGCTGCCACTGCTAGAGCTACTCCCATGACTTGGGCTATTTTCAGGAATGTTTTCTTCATGGTGTTGATTGTTTTCCTCTTCTTCACCTTCCATATACAAACATAAAAATAAACTGTAATGAGTGTATATATATTAGTGAGAATAATGAAAATTTCAATATTAAATAATATATTACATCAATGTAAATCGAAAACAAATGGCGTACCATAGAAAACATTGACTCATAAACTATACAAATTCTTTCAAAACCATGTACCATGCCATCTTTCAAAACTTCATCTGTTGGTGCAGTTCCATACTTTATTTCCTGCAAGTTTTATACCCCATAACAAATCATATATTTAATGTAAAAGATTTTTTTGTTATATTAATTATAGACGGAGCTAAGTAAAATAAGATCGATAGATGCTTACAAATTCCACAATTAATTCCTTCTTTTTTGTTGTTATACATTTTTTCTATTAAAAGTCTGACATGTCTCATTGACCAATTCTCTGAAAACTCTTCTTGTAGTTTAGATAAGATTTGGCTCTTGGAATCATTGGATTGATTTTTGTATTGTAAGTGGAAAGTACGTCTATACATTCATTCCACTAGATCCCTCAAACTTTTGTAAAAGATTTTCCCCCTTTCGTTAACCTCCAGCACCACTCTAGATGAGGTAAGGAGCAATTCATTTTCATTTTCATGTTCTATTTTTTTCTTTTCTTAGAACAACATCCCTTTTCTGAGTTGTTGGTCCGTGTAGAACATTAAACAGATGTGAATTAATAGAATATTTGACACATGTTATCTAATTATTTTAAGTATATTATTAATTAAAATTAAAAAATGAAACTCATATTATTGGATCGATAGTATTTTTTCATTCACCTGATTCATCCTTTTGCAAATTTTCCATCAAGCTTTTACGCCCTTCTGGTCCTAGACCAGAATTAATCTTATCAAGCTTTATAATTTTGTTGCTCTACATGATACACAGTAAACAACACATATTAGTTAAACTTACAGATAGTTCAAAAATAACTTTTTTTGTAAATAATTTACAAAGAACTTGCCTTTTTTTTCTTTTCTTGATGTGTTATCAGTATTTTTTTACTTGATCTCTTGTCAGTCATTTCTTTATCAACCTGAAACTTGTACCATATCATTCATTAATATATTTATAAATAAATTTTCAACTTTTCAAGTAAAAAAAAAATCTCAAAAAACTGGTGCGCCTTTAATGACGTACACACCGACATCGGTGCGTGGGGGTATTATAAACGCACCGCAGAAAGAGTACAATAGAGCGTATGGTGCTCCATGTCAACAAGGAGCACCAATGTGTTACATGTTAACCACCACACCGATTAATAGACAAAAATAATAAAAATAGTCAAGTGTTATTTTTTGTAGCATAAACGCCCTGCGCAAACAAGGGACCACCATATGGTGCTCTCTGTCAACTAGGAGACCCGGTGCAGTGCATTATATGTTACATGGTGCACCGATTAACACAATAACACATTTTTTTTGCGAAACAACATGTTCGTTGTGTGCCTTAATGAAATAGCTCATTATCGGTGTGCCCCTCTTAACCTAGTACACTAGTGCCCTATTTTAGATATGGCGCACTAATTAAAAAAAAAAAAATGTTCTTAAAATTTTTATTACACAGTACTTGCACAATGCACTAGGATAATACAGAGCATCGGTGCACTAGGTTACTTGGGGCGCACCGATAAAAAAAAAAGCCTTTTTTTTTTAAATTTCACGCAAGGGCCGACATGGATTGGGATCCGACTATGCAAGTCGTACCGTGGGTTGGATGTCAATCTAAAACGAAAAGCCCTAATTCTGAAATCATAGAAATAGCGATAAGAAAGGGCAAAAACACAAATAATAAAGGGTTTAGGGTAGAAATGGATTTTCTTGTTTTGTTTCTGAAAATGAAAAAAAACTGCAGAAAAAGTAAAAAAAAATAATTAAATTTAATCACGAGATCATTTGAAATTCTATGCTACAGGGTTTGAATCACCAAAGGATTGGAATTTTGATTTTCTAAATATTTCTGTTCGAATGTATTATGCTGCTCCACAGTGCTCTCGTGCTCTCTTGCTGTAAGTATGTGTGTTGCAAATCTCTGGTGGAAATTTTTTGCAAAAGTAGTGAAATAATGAAAAGTGTTTAGTATTTAAAGACTTGTTTTATGAAATTAGATTTTCGAAAATATGTTGCTGCCCATTTTTCAATTTACCACTTTTTTTCACTTAAATAAAATAGAGTTGCGTGTTTTTTTTTTTTTTTTTTTCGGTTATTTGTCTTTGGTGTGTCACTTAATTGAACCGCACCGGTGCGTCCATTCATAACACGACACCGGTGCGTAGTAACTAAAACACATTGGTGCGATTATCTGTACATTAGCACCAATTTGCGATTAAGGCTCTGAAATTACTTTTAGGTGTGTACACCAAAATTTAGTGAACTCCAACCATAGAAATTGAGAATTAGAATTTTGTTTATTCTTGATGGAAATATGCAATTATAATTAGAATTTTGTTTATTCTTGAGAATTGGAATTAGAATTGAGAATTAGAATTGGATAAATTCTTGATGGAAATAAATATTCTTCCAATGCATTTTTTTTATTGCAAGAGGTGCCCACTGATTATGTGGACAGAATTCAATGGTGGGCGTGTGAAGATGCAATACTATAGGGCCCAAGTGGGAAATTGTGGCATGTGAGCCTGTGCTATGCTAACACTTGGGAAGTTTTCACAAATGGTTGGGAAAGTTTTGTTTCTGAGTAGTTTATTGAAGTTGGAGATATTTTAGTTTTTAGACATGTTGGAAATGTGCATTTTACCGTGAAAATATTTGGGCCATTTTTTTCAAAAATACACCTCTTCTTCTTTTAGAAAAATAAACTTGAACCTTTTGACAACCTACAACAAGAAAAGGTGCCAACATGAGCCTCTGGCATGCATATCTATTTCTGACATGCATATATATTTCTTCTGTTGAGGTATCGAAGGAATTGATCATGGCCAGTCTACTTTGCTGAGGAATCTACCTGAGTTTTCTTTGGTTCTACCAAAGGGTGAAGTTACTAACAGATACATGATTGTAAGCTCCCTCCAACCCTCATTAAATTGAATAATATGGAATAGTGCTCAATTATATGACATCAGTCTTCAATCATATTGCCAAAATATATGGGTTCTTTGTCAAATGCATAGCTACAAGATTCAATCATATTTCCACTACGAAAAATTCAACAGAAATACCAATACGACAGGGTCGGTATTGTCTACTGTCCCATGAACCCATAAACCCCACAAAAAATCTCAAAAACCTTTTAATAAAATGAAAAATAGTCCAAAATGTTTTTTTTTTTGTCTATTGCATTCTTGACACTCAAATTCTTCTAAAATATGTTCATGGAATTAGCATCCATAAGAGGCAACACAATGGTAATACACTCTAATTCTTCTAAACTCTGTTCAATGGAATTAGTACATGTGAAATGGTACATGTGTTATTAATTCACCAATATTTATACTTTTTAAAATGGGGTTCTATAAATAAGAGGACTTAATTACCTTTTACCTTATAAGACTCTTTTTTCGAAACATTATAATATGTATTTTGAATTAATATTAAAATCAATATTTCACTTGATAATTTGCAATTATGTTGGTGTCAATAAAAAATGGCCTACTCTATAAAGTTTTTTTTTTGGTATGTAAGATAATAATAAAATAATGATAATTCTAAAGTACATGAATTTATTGGCATTATTTTCGAAACTTTATTATGTTACAAAAATTCATATTATTCTAGATTTATTATTTTACAACTATTTACAGTTATACAAATTTACAATTTTAAAATTTTTAATAAAATCATTTCAATTTTACAAATATTTTACATACAATTACAATTTTACAATTTTGCATACAATTACAATTACAATTACAATTTTAGAATTTTACATACAATTACAATCATTTCACAATCAATTAAATATTACAATTACAATTAAAATTTTACAAATATTTTACACACAATTACAGTTAAAATTACAAATACAATTATACATACAATTAAAATTAAAATTTCAATTACAATCACGACATAATATTTAATAAATATCATGGTCATTTAATATTAAATTAATTAATAGACATCATGATCATGATAACATCTTACAAAGATCATATTTGACTAAAAAACACATTTAAATTCACTAACATCATCGTGATCATGATCATCTAACAAAACACAATTAGCATTGTCTAACATCATCACAAAAAAAACATCAAATATACATCTCATGTAAAATAACTCATGCTATCACATACACATATATCTACAAGCTACACATTAAATGAACATATCTAACATGACCTAACGATATACACATCATGATTATCACCAACATGTAAACTAGCAATTGTACCACATGGTGCAAAGGAAACGCCATAAGGCAATAGCATATGAAAGACTAGCAGATAAAAAACAATGATTTATTCATTATTCGAACTTACAACAACATAGGAAAGAGTAGAAAATCAAAATTAATGATTTTTTACTTCTTTTAATTTGAATTTTGATCTTGAGTAGGAAAATCTCACTAGTCAAATGTAATTCCATGCTTCACAAGGTGCCTTTTAACTGATGTGGCGAGATGTGATTGTGAGACCTTTTTCTTGTTTTGTTCCCATTGGCTTTCATGTCTTGTTATTAGTTGCCAGAATAGGTCGTATACTTAAAAATTAGAGTGTCTCCATTTTTGAACCGTGGAAAAATTCAAATAATCTCCAAAGGGTCGATGTATTTTTTTCCTTAACATGTCTATTCTTATCCTTCATTGTAATGAGAAAAAAGTTGAGATCAACATTGACAAGAGTAAGCTTATCAGGTGATGGACCCTCCAAAATTGATCCAAATGCACAAGTATCCACATCTCAACATCTCTAATCTAGCTTTGATATTTTTTCTTCTACAGATGGCATTAGAAGGGGCACAACGTCATCTCCCATAGTTCTTGCAACAAGACGAAATCAAGTTCATCCGACCATAGAAAGATTCTATGCCCCCTCGTCTTGATCTTGGTCCTCTTCTTGTTTCAAGAATGTCTCTAATAACATTTCTTGTTTCAAGAATGTCTCTAATAACATTGGCAAAAAGCAGGAAGTGATTGCCTAATAAAATAAAAGCAAGACACATCTGAATTATTGATTACGTCTCCTATGTTTTGATAGCCTTCACTGTAATAGAAAATATGTCTTGCATGTAAGGGACAAAATTCTCATAATGTGTAGAAGATATCAACACCAGGAAGTCAAAAGTAGCTTGTATTCACACGCTACTCTCATGGGATTCGCGAGATCCTGGGAAAGAGTATCTACAAAAACCACCTCACAAAGATATGCAAGAGTTTATGGAGTGGTATGTTTGGGATGTGTGGGTGGTTCCATTTGTTGGCCACCCATGTTGAGTAATAGTGTCGTGATAAGCTTTGGCCACTCGCTTTGAGGTAACTCAATGCCAACAATTTTACTATAACTTGTGATGAAGTAGATTGAGCATCTGGAAGATCTGAAGAAAGAGTTTGCAGTAAGAAGCTCTTCATTTGATTCTTCACAGCTCCATCCAGGGAGATCCATCTCTGTAATGTGCATTGATCTTCCAGGACATAGGCTCTCACATCTGAAATTCATATTTTCCATCAAGGATTTCCTTCACATCTAAAATTCTCTTTTTCTTTTTTTCTATCAAAGTGAAAGTAGAAGATAAAAACTCATGAAAGTAGTAGACAAAAACTCATAGTTAGTTCAAAACTGGACTTGCTTCACATCTAAATTCTTCTTTTTCTTTTTATTTCAAAGTGAAAGTAGAAGATAAAATCTCATAGTTAGTTCAAAACTTAAAATTAAAATACATCAACCATATTCGTTTGAAACACATAGTCTTAAATACTGAACGGGCCTAAATTCGGTCCTAATTTTAATAATATTTTCATACATTTTACATGGATTAAAACAATATGAGAGACCCTCATGGATTTTCACACATACATGGACGTTTTCACACATTAAAAAATCATATATACTAAAATAAAATTGTTAATAGTAAAATAATGTTGGTATTATAGAAGTAACTTTGGAATAATAATGTTATTCAGATTTTCATAATTATTAATACTATAGAAATAACTTAAAAAATTAATTGCATATGGTTTCTTTCCAAAACTAAATGATACAAAAGTAAAATAATATAAATATATAAAACCTAATGACATAAAAGTAAAATAATATAAATGTATAAATAGTAAAAATATAGGAAGAAACAAATTTTGAAAATTCCTCAAATTTCACCAAAAATCATATATACTAGGATCAAATTGTTAATAGTAAAATAATGTTGGTATTATAAAATTAACCTTAGAATAATAATGTTATCCAAATTTTCATAATAATTAATACTATAGAAATAATTTAAAAAATTAATTACATATGGTTTCTTTCCAAAACTAAATGATACAAAAGTAAAATAATACAAATATATAAAATCTAATGATATAAAAAGTAAAATAATATAAATGTATAAATAGTAAAAAGATAAGTATAAACCAAATTTGAAAATTCCTCAAATTTTCATTTCTTGCCCTGATTGAAGTGCTTGTGATTAAATGCCACACTTGGTCTGTCTTGATTCAACAAAATAAATAAATATGTTTTTGAAAAAAATGGAGGAATAGCTTAGGTTAGGGATGGTATGGGGATGGTATGTTGTTGTAACCGCCATTTAATTTCAGTTTTCCACACAGATAAAACAGACAGATAAAACCCATATTATAAAATAATCAGAAACACATATAGGGAAAACAAAAACAAACACAGAGGGAAAACACAACCATATGCAAATACTAATCATATGCAGTCTTCTCTTTAGTCTCAGAGTGTATAAATAGTAAAAAGATAATTTGAAAATTTCTCAAATTTTCATTTCTTACCCAGATTGAAGTGATTGTGATTAAATGCAACACTTGTCTGCCTTGATTCAACAAAATAAATAAATATGTTTTTAAAAAAAATGGAGGAATAGCTTAGGTTATGGATGGGGATGGTATGTTGTTGTAGTCGCCATTTAATTTCAATTTTCCACATGGATAAAACAGACAGATAAAACCCAGATTATAAAATAACCAGAAACACATATAGTTAAGGGAAAATCTCCGAAGACAATTCTCATTGAGAAATATTCTGTAGCACTTATATTCAAAATATTTGGACTATTAATTAAAGAAAACATTGCATTTCGAAAATGTATAATTTTTATTGTTAAAAAATCTACTTACCTTCAATAGCCCCGCTCCAAAAATCACAAGCTTGGTGAAGCCATGAGCAGCTCGCAAATCTACTTACCTTCAATATCCCTACTCCAAAAATCAGCAATCACAGGCGTGGTGAAGCCATGAGCACCACGAGGCAACCTATTCTTCTAGCAAAACTGAATGAAGAATTAAGAAATTAAATGTAGAAGTACAAGGGGCTACTTCGCGATGGGG
Organism: Pinus albicaulis; assembly: GCA_034641835.2. Taxonomy (NCBI): domain Eukaryota; kingdom Viridiplantae; phylum Streptophyta; class Pinopsida; order Pinales; family Pinaceae; genus Pinus; species Pinus albicaulis. The sequence goes on along the minus strand of CM076578.1, from coordinate 758,865,862 downwards.
AGGGGCTCACAATAAGTCAAATTAAACTCAGAAACCTCAGCGATTTCCAGTTTTCCCGTCACTGGACTCTCAACAGTAAAGAACCAAAAATATTATAAACTAAAAAGAATTATTTTCGGAGGCTACCCACTTAATTCAGAAATTTGCATGCACAGTTCCATCAAAACGAAGTCCACAGGTCCAGGGAGAAAGATGGGAGCAATCACCCCCAGAGGCTTGAAGGCTTTCACAGGCTCGAAGGTGTAACGAACTTTCTTAACTAATTTCCAGCGTTTTCCATCCTATGTTGATCTAATGGTGATAATTGTTTTAATCGTCTAACATATGAAATCAATAGCTCAAAAAAATACACATGGCATACAGAAAATTTGTTTTCAAATAATAACGCCTTACGGCGTAATTAAGTACAACTGCAACATGAACATAAAATACATGGACCATATATATATAAACTGAATAATTTCAGAAATATACAACTGTAATATAAATTTCATGGATCAGTTGGTGGTACAACATCAATAGCAGTACTAGTCGAGGCTTGCTCAGTCAATGGTTCAGCCTCGATGGTTGATGGTCCAGCCTCCTCATGATCATAAGTATTGTTGGATGTTGCAGGCTACTGACTGGACGTGGTTGATGGTCCATCCCGATCTCCATGATGATTGTTGTTAGATGCTAGTGGAGGCTACTCATCTAGCGGAGCGCAAGGTGAACGATCATGAGATGATGATTCGTTGCTCGCCGACTGTCGATCACGTGTTGCATCTCGAACATGCCTATAACATACACCGGTTCTCCTCAACCACGTAACTAAGGTCGTATCTCCTACAACATGCCACATCAGACTGTACATGTCGTGCAACATGCCTCTCCACATATGTAATAGCCTACCATCAGAATGTATGTCTCTCATATTAGTGAGCCTGATGCCCGCCTCAACAATTAATGCAGTGAGTTGGTCGTCAAAATCCACCTTGTATCTAGTATCAAGCTGACCGTGCCTAGCAAAAGGAAATACCGGCGCACCAGTAGGAGAAAGTCTCTCTGCACCAGCCTGATCCTGATGATCCTTGGCATCTGGCATGCCCTGGTCGTCATCAGGATCCACGCCTGGATCATGTGGTGGTGCCAACATGACCTTTCCATCAAAAGACCCAATTTCTACAAAATATATACAAGTACACAACAATAATTAGACAATTTCATTACAAAAATTTAATAAAATTAAGTTAAAGAACATGTTAGAATAAATTTAAATAAAACAGTAATATTACCTCTATCATCCAGTGGCTCATCATCTGTGAAGAGGATGTTGGTGCACCCTCGCCAATCCAATCCAGCATAAGAACAGGGGACCATAATGAAGGGATGCATATCGTCAACACTAGCTAGCAACTCTAGTGCATCATGTGATATCCTCACTAGAAACACAGTCTTGCCCCTCTTGGGCATCATCTTCCCCCACATGTGCATCTGTGCCTCGAACATCGGCCTACAAAGCTACTGAACAAAAGTAGGGCTCCTCTCTGGAAACCTCTCAAAAAATAAAAAAATAAAGCTCTGAAGAAAAAGGGAAGTTGACCCTCCCTTGTGCATGAGAACAACATCTATTTAAGGTTGTACAGAACTGCCGCAAAAAAATGGCAGACCACCTGACAAGTCATGGCTCCTGTAGTAAAGAATCAACATAATATATAAGCAAGCAAATAATGCGTTTCCTGTCACTGGTGTTGTGTGAAATGGTCGAAATCAGAAGTGAGAGGCACCTCACCTCCTCACTACCAAATGCACCAATACATAACTGACCTCCAAAGACCTGAAAATTTTAATGAGACAGTACATCTGCTCCAATGTATCTTTGGGAGTACACTAATTGACTCCATGCTACATAGCCAGCTGGAACCTCTTAGGTAAACTCCACCCCTCTCATTGATAGCCCTATAATGAAATATATTTCCTCCTCAGTGGGCATGTACCACTGGTTAGGACTAACCGGGAAAGCCTGTCGGTGGGAATTCCACCTGCAGATAAGATGTCTCAAAAACACACCATGGCCCTTTAGGGTAGTAGCCTCCTCCTAGAACTTGAGGAGGCCTACCTGCCTTAGGAGCCCTTGGGTAGCTGCTATAATAAGGTGAGGATACGCATCTCTCTCCCTCTGTCGTGCCTCCCACAGGCGAACCATGTCATACTGCTTCACCTATTGTTGTTGTTGTTCCCCCTCTTCTCTCTGAATTATTGACGTATTAAATAAAAAATAATTATTAAATGAGACATGTGTTTATGAATATAAATATATATTTTTTTTGGAAAAAAAAACAAAAAAAATCAGTGCACCACAAAAAACAGTCATGCACCGGTTCCGGTGCATCTTTTTTTTGTCGCGCACCGGCGGTGGTGCCCCAGATGATATTCAACACACTGTAGGTGGTCCACATAAAAAATTTCATAGCACTGTTGACTATGTACTATGTTAGGAGTGCGGTGCGCTGACTAAAATCTATGCCCCGACTCATATAGTTGGGTCAACGCACTGACCTCCTCACTTCATTACATAGTCAATAGTGCGTTCTTTTACCAAGCTACACTGTTGACCCTGTTGAAATTTGGAATGCGGTGCACTAACAAAAATACCTACCCTGGGTCTTATATTAAAGTCAACGCACCGTACTGACGCTATTCCACATGGTCAACGATGCAGCCGGGTAATCGATTGCACCGCACTTTTTTAAAATTTTAAAATAACATAGTGCACCTTTCGATACCATCCCGGAACTGGTGCGGATAACATTAGCACTGGTTGCAGTGCAGCCTGTAAATTTTATAGGCAGCACTGCTTACTAGTGCGAGCCAAACGTCTCGAGCACACCGCGTGACAAAATACTCATTTTTCTTTTAAATTGTTAATTTTAATGTTATTTGAAATTCTAATCCGCTAAAAAGCTTAATTATGGAAAAAAAAAGAAAATTACTTGTACATTTGGTTGTCGAGGAGGCATATTGGTTGTATAATTTGCAAAATAAAATTTTCCCACTGTTTGAAAAATGCAAGCTAGAGATTAGTGGGCAATGCACAGCAGAAATGCGTGCAATGGGTGCAATGGGAGCACCGATGTCAGGGCGGCTCAGAAAAGGATAAATTGCACCGGTGCTTGAGATCTCTCGAGCACTGAGAAAAGTGAAAAATGCGATTTTTTTGCCGTAATTGTTTTTTTATTTAACCCTGTTATGGTGTGCAATGTTTTATGGCACACCGGTGTGGAAGATTTGTAAAGAAACGATGCTCTACAGTAATAAGAGGCACTAGGAGGGTTTGTACAGAGTGCAAGGTGTCAGTTGTGTCAGTGTTTTGTGTGCATCCGTGCTTTCTCTTGTTGAGCACACCGGTGCGGTTTAGGATGATAACTGCACCAAACGAAAAACATCCACAAAATCTTCCACCCGCCAACCTCCTTTAGTAACCTCTACTAGAAACATATGTTTGGGGTATTTTTATAAGGGGTTCCTCAAAAACATCCGCTAAAGAGTATTTTTCTTGTAGTTATTATAGGTGGACATTCATGGATGTTGTGTCTTGTCCCATGTTTGTGGTTGGATACACATGTGTCTTGGGTGTTTGTCCTAGTGTTGTAGGTGGTCTTGCAAGCCCAATTTTTCAAGTTCCTAAACTCACATAAGATACCTTTTACAGTGGGATGAGGTGCAACAAGATCAATGCTTAGGTATTAATTTTTTGATTTAATATATGGAGGAGGAGTGTTGGATATAGCAATACCTTTACCTATGTTGGAGTGTGGAAATTTTCTTATAACGAAATCATAATTTAATTTACTATCCAATAGAATTGGTGACCTATTTGTGTGTTTAATTACATGGGATTGACCCGTTACATCAAGTTAGAGGGTGTAAAAAGGGAAGGTGGGTGTATTTTATTTGATGGGATCGCCCTTTCTGGGATGCTCTAGTATCAGTACCACTTCAGTAGAAGTGGTTCAAACAAATGTCTCATTTTTTGTCCCCAACCATGTTCTTTGAGTTTGCATTTTATTTTACCAGTCAATTTATGCCAAGTGGTTTATTACATGTGTATTCCATTGGTTCATATGTGTTCAAATTTTCTAACAAATAATCTCATCAAATTTGACACCATATACTAGAGGCACCAACTTGATTTGAGATGATGTCATCTTCTCTCCATACAATGGACATCCATAATAAGAATTTGGGCATATGATAGTTCAATAAGAATAGCCTTATCAGAGAAGAGAAAGTTTAAATTCATTGACACTTTGAGAGAAATATATCTCAATGCACTTTCATTCATACGTGTGTGAAAGTTAGATTGGTTCAGTCTAGCTTAGTTTGATAGTTGCATGTCTATTTTGTTTAGTGTTTATAGTTTTGATATGACATCAAACACTAGTCACTCATTGCTTAGATGGAAAAAGGCATTGAGAATTGTCATATTATTTTGGATAAACATGAAGCCTCATTTGTGTCAAAATGATGTTGATAAGTGGTTGTCATTAATTTCAACCCAAGCAGCCGAGGGGCTACCCTGATCTTGCATAGGAATTTTGACCTTCCAAATTACTATATTCCAAGTCAGGGATATTTTTTATGGTTTCTACTTGTCACTTCTTAGGGCTTCAAATATCTCAGCAAGAGAAAGGAATATTTATATTTCAAGCCAAGTACATCAAGGAAATGCTCAAGAAATTCAAAATGAAAGATTGAAAACCTATCCTTACTATGATGGTAACAAGTTGCAAATTGAGAATATATGACTCATCTAAGGATGTGGATCAGAGATTTTACAGATCTATTATTGGTAGTCTTCTATATGTAACAGCCTCCTGACCATATGTTATGCAAGCAGTTGGAAAAGTAGAAAGATTCCAAGCAGCACCAAATGAATCAAATATTATTTTCATCAAAATAATTATTTGATATCTAAAGGGCACAACAGAATATGGCTTGTGGTATCCCAAGGGTAACAATATCATTATTCAAGACTTTACAGAAGTATATTGGGCAGGAAGCGTTGATGATCATAAGAGTACTATTGGAGCAACATTCTATCTAGGTGGTTGTCTCATATCATGGTTGAGCAAATAGAAAACCTCAATCTCGGTATCTACAGCAGAAGCAAAATACATTGCAGTGGCAGCTTGTTTTACTCAAGTCATTTGGATGAAACCAAATTTTCAAGATCTTCAATTACAATTCAGTGAGCCTATTCCCATCTTCTATGATAACACCAATGCCATCCGCGTCTAAAAGAATCTTTTCATGCATTAAAAAACAAAACACATTCTGATCAAATATCATTTTGTTAGAGGACAAGTCACTGAAAATAATATCAAACTTGAATATGTTGGTACAAAATAAAAAACGCTGATATATTCACTAAAACTTTACCTCATCAAGAATTTGAATATCTTCGCCAGAATCTTTGGATTCTCCCAAGTTCTCATTAGATTTCCTTATTTAGAATATAAAGGTGGAGTGGAAGTGTGTACAGATCCGTAGGATGGTTGTGTGTCAAGGGGAGTTTCACTTTGACATTTATGTCAAAGGAAAAGAGAATGTTGTAGGAAGAGGTCTCAAGATCACAAGGGGAGTACTTGTGTTTCCATCAATGCCAAAGGGGGAGATTGTTGATCAGTGGTTGCCAGTGATCTCAACCCAAGCTTCCCATGGGCTACCTCGATCTTGCATGGGAATTTTTAACTTCCAAATTACCACATTCCAAGTTGATATGTTTCCCTTGATATATGGCACGCCACACAATTATTCACGGTTTGAGAGGTATACATGTTTGAAGTTTGTAACCCCAATTAGTGGGCTAAAACACCATGGGGTTATGGCATGACACTAATAATTGGTTGTGGCCATTAAAAATTAATTGATTAATAATTTGTAAACTCCTAAAATCCCTCCCAAGTTCACTTTTTGAATTCCGTCTCATCCTAAGCATTTATATAAATTGTGATCCTCATATCCTCCTCATGCCGGGATTTCCCTACTTAACACAAGCCAGCATGGAATTTTCACTATAATTGTTTTTATATGAAGGTTCAGAAGCTAAAATTTTTATCAGCTGAATCCGAAATCCTGAAGAAGCTCATGTAAAAATTTCATATCATGGTTCCCAATATTTTTGGAGATATGATCTCTGGAAGTTAGGGTTTTTGCAGGCTCTTGAACTTCATCTCAAAGAGGTGACCTTTGGAAAATCATCATAACTATAACTTTGAGTATCGGACTGGAATTATGTAAGAAGTGGCAGATAGTGCACGGACTTTAGTTTTATGTGTATCAATTTCAGGGCCGAATGGGGAAACAGTGATACTTGGTATGTCGTATAAGTTCGCTCTACTAAACCAATCCATAATTAGGTCATTCTGAGAGATTGGGCATACCTTTTTCTTGAAGAATCCAAATTGGGTCCAAGCTGCGGCATTTCAAGGAATACTTGTGGGACTACTATAGCAATGAAAATCACATATTGGGGATCTGAAATAACAAAGATACACCATATTTAGTATCGAGATCCTAGAAGGCAAGAAAAAGCTAGCTCATGTGTTTTCAAGGGTTGCAAAGTACCAGACTTTCTAGGGCAGCAAAGCAAAGCAAGGTGCAGCAAAGTTAAGATTCAAGTAATTATATTCTATATATGCATGTTCATCTCTTAATTGCATTAGGTTCTTTGTATTTTTTTTATTTTTTTTTAGCACTAACATATGCTCTAGAGGGTGAGGTAAGTTTTTCTATTATCATGTCATGGGTATTTCCTTGAAGACTTTTTGTAGGTATTATATATTCATCAAGATAAGACTCAATGCATGATCTAATCTTCTAAAGAGTGAGAAAGGGTAGCATGACAAGAGTATCAATCAAGGTGTAGAACAAAAACAAGAAGTTCACCACATGAAGTCTTCACATGGACAACACTGCATACAGTAATTGTAAAGGTATCATTGTTCTAATTCATTGTAAAAGCATCATTGTAAAATTTTTACAAGTGTCTATCTGCCAAGAATTGAAGAGGCGGTGTCGGGAGGTCTAGGATCATCATTAGGTATTTTTTTCATAGTTGGGGTTATGGGCTAGTGTGTCTTCTTCTTCTACATCATTCTATATCATTGTAAAGTGGACCATTTTCCCTGGTACGAGAGTCCATTCTACTTTTATTCTTCTATAGGGTGGTAGGGTGGTGCTAGGCTGGTGCATGAAGTAAGAAATAGGTTCAAGCTTGTGAAAAATTTGGGGTGTTAGGGTGGTGCTAGGGTGAGTTGTAGGTCATTGGGTGTTGGGGCATCCGTTCAGTTGACTACAGAAGAATCTTGTGTGTTGGAGCGTCCATAAAGTGGGAGATGGAGAAGAATTTTTTTCTAGATTCTAGGAAGTTAGAGCTTTATTTTTAATTGGATTTGAATATTAAAGAATTATTAGAAAAGCATTCAGGTGTTTTTTGTCCCAGATGGGGTTTCCACCTTAAAGAATGTGTGCATTTGTGTTTCTTTTGTTTACTGTTGTCATTGTAAACATACTTATAATAATTAGAAATTAACAAATTCTCTGAAATATTAATAATAATACTAATTGAAAGGAATACTAATTCAACCCCTCCCCCTCCTCCTGTCCCCCCTCTCAGTATTTCCAACAAATGGAAATATGCATTGATAGTTATGTCTTCATTTGAAATGATTCATTGTATCTTCATATAGAAAACCTAGTTCATCAAATTTTGATGATAGAATTAGTTATTAAGTAACATGCTTTAGAAGAATATAGAACTCTTGGTAGACCAAAAATTTGAGAGTGGTGCTACTTATGTGTTTTCCTGTGATATGAGTCAAGTTAGATTGGTATGTTTTTGCATAGTCACATAGTTGCATGCCTTTTCTCTCTGTAGTTGATATATGACATGTAATGAGATTTATTAGTTACATTGCATTCCAGTTTTTTTGCTTCTTTCACTTATCCTCTCATTTTTCCATGAATGATAGAGTCCAAAAAAATTACATATTAGGTTCCAAATAATGCATATACAATTTCATTTCCATTTCCAACTTTATAAGCTGGTTTTGTCTCAAGTAATAATAAAACAAATTTCCCATCTTTACATAAGATAGATCCCAAGATATTTTCTTTACATATAGATTCCCATATCATGAATGAATTGTTACACTACATGACCCATCCGCATTCAGGGTTAAACTGTTCAAGGATTTATCAACATTATTGAAAATATAGATTCTAGATGAGATATTTAACTTACCAACATTAACATCTAATGTAACACTTAAATTAAATATCATGTGAACTAATGTAAACATTTAAGATCCTTCCACTAGAAATATTAATTGATAATTTGACCAAATATTGTTTTCAAAATCCCAAAGTAGATGTTTACAAACTTCTTTCATTCATGTAAAAAAACCACCCTCTACTTTAACTTAGTTAAGTTATTCATTGGTTCTGCATTGGTTGCTGATTACTATGAAAACTCAATCACTAATGTTTTTGAATATTCTCCAGTATTCACTGCTCAAAGTACGCCTTATTTATAGTTCAAATTATTCTTCTCTATTCATTTTCTACATTTCATTTCTTACTCTTAAATTGTGGAAAAAATAAATGAAATTTTTATAAGTACTAATTGTGGATGGTTGTTTACATGAAAAATGGGAAAAACAGTAAAAGTAAGTATTCTAAAGCACCTTCAATGAAGGCCAAAGGAAAACAAGAAGAATATTAGTACAAGGAATATAATAAGGAATATAAGCTTAACTTACCATTTTACAATGGTACAACTAATCAAAATGTATTTTATGGTTGGTTAAATTGGGAGGAAATATATGATTATCTAGAGGAAGGATATTTATCCAAGAAATTAAATAATTCACTCATAGTTGTCTAGATATTAGGAGGTTAGGTAAACACAAATTTGTAGTTGGACCTACTATAATTCCCTATTACAACATGGTAATATTGATTCTCTCCCATGTAAATTTGAAGAGTTACACCATAATAAATAATGCAAAAGTTATTTGTGTATCTATAGGCATGAGAATTTAGATGAAATTTATAAATTGGATGAATTGGCATCCCGTGGAAGCATGTTTTGAAACCAATACAAACAAACTTTTCCCTTCAAAAAATTTTAGGAGTCCCTTAACTGTGATAATTACCATGAAATTTTGATTGCTTGGAGAGAAAAATGTAGAAAATTTAAAACTAGAATGTGTCCCTTTATTACACGAAATAATTGAGAAAGGGAAAAAATTCAATTGGCTCCAATAATTTGTTCCAATTTGTCCCATGGTATCAAACATTCTTTACAATTCCCCACTAGCTTTAGTGCCAGTTTTTACATGTTATCTTAACTTTTAGACGATGTTTGTGCATATGCACCTTTCCCACTAATGAAATGGAGTTGGATAGTACAAGAGAATCTAGTCAATATCTATTGCTCTACTTTATGGAAGGATATATATAAGAACTAATTTTACCATGTTTGGGATACTTTCATGCTACCTCTACATGAAGATTTGTTTTGACTTATTCCTCTTATAATGGACCCATCTAAAACAATAAAAGAAATTGGAGATTGATTTGTTGATAGGAATTTTCCCCTATATTATAATTTATGGTTGTGATATTGGTCCACACTTTTTTCGTGAGTACATGCCGAACATAAATTCTTTGAGGGAAATCACTAACAAAATGGAAATGTTAGGTATAAAAAAATAATTAAACAATAACTTAAATAAGATATGTCCTTCTTTCCCTTTACCTTTAGGATTATATTCATTGACAAAAAAACAAAATTTTAGGAAGGAGGTAAGGGATTTAGATGATGTTTCACTTTCTAGTTTCAAATGTCTCAAATATGATTTTGATGCCATTTTGAACAAGTATTTAAAGGTTTTCTTGTACTCTAAGTATTATACCCATAAACATGCTCCTTTTGATAATATTTAAAAAAAAACTAATGACTCTCAGAAAGTGATGGTTAGATCATGTAGTTCTCTAACCTCGTATGAAATCAAATATTTTATGTACTTTTGAGTTAAAAGAAAAAATAAATTTCTTGAGGAGAAAATTAGAACTAGAGGATTTTAAATGAAGGGATGGAGAAGGAGGCTATGGAAGAGTAGTATATATATACCTAAAAACAAGGAATAATATAAAAAAATGAATATCAACATGCAACTTCTACAGGTGATGGAAATAAAAAACTAGCTTCAAATGTTTAGGTGATAGAAACTTCTTAAAAATTTCAAAAAAAAAACAAAAAAATTCTAGTAGGAGTAACGTATTCCCATCTAAGGTGGAAAGTGGTTCGGAAAAAGTTATGATATTCACTCAATAAATTGGTAATTTTCTCTACACTTTCCTAGCACCAAGATTCCCCAATACCAACAAGCTTCAAATTCTCTTCAGGTTGATAGGCTTCGCATAGTCTGTCGATTTGATTTTTGGCCTTAATATTGCATGCTCTCGTTTTGTCTCTGGTTTCTCCAAATTTCTTTAGTGATTTTATTCTTCATATTCCTCCATTACATTGTAGCATTCAATTAGTTCTCTACAGAGCTGAGAGCGTCACTGCGCGAGACACAATGGCACTGATTTCTGCATAGTCATACCTTCTAAAGTAAAAATATTTCCTTGAACATCTTGTAATATGGAAAATGGAAAATGGAGAGTGACCATAGAAAAGGATTTGAAAGTCCATTTAATTTTTAAAATAAGGAAAGACAACTATCTTAATGGTTAATGATTATACACAATTAAATTAATCAATATAAATTCATGTTAATTTTGGAGGTATGAAGCATTAAGAGCGATCAAATCTCTCAAAGTGAAAACTTTTTGAATCCAAAATTTGAAAAATGTTTTCCACCTAAATAAGTTTTATTCCTCTAGAAACTTGATATATATAGAGTTAAGATGAATCTATGCTAGTCCTTAATAATATTATTTATATTTATATAAATTTCATGTCTTTATATATAGAAATTTTTATATTTTTTATTTTATTCAAATTTTAATAATACATATAGTTACATATATATGTGGTGTTCTTCTTTGAAATGTTTTAATAAAGTTTTAATTTTTTTTTTTAATGTGATGTACATAACATCAATGATATAAATACATGGATAATTTATGAAAAAAATTATTGTAAATATTAAAATTTTATATGCCTATTAATTAAATTTATATTTTCCCGAGGATTTGGGTTCTCATGGGAGGACAAATACACCCTCCTATCTTAATCAGTCGGACTAAACACATGCCGCAGGGTGCAGATCACTCAATAGATGAAATTCATGAGGATTAATTCTCCGTGCACTCATTCTCTGGAATTGTACTTTACTTTCTAGTCTGTCAATTTTGGCATTAAAATCTCAATGGATAGGGCTTCCCAACATTTTCTTCCCTGGTGTTTCTGCCCAAGAAATCCTCTACTCCTTTCAATGTATGACATCCAAACATGGGCAGTGACAGAGGCACGAGATGATGCCCTAGCAGAGATAGGGGCCAATAATATCCTCTGAAAACCTTTGATGAAGCATCTATTGTTTCTCTCTTTTCCTACGAAATTCCTAATCATATAAGGAGAAATGTGATTGCAATGGAGGAGGAAGAGACTTGCAGAGGTCTTCCAATGCTATGGCCCTCAACAACCTCCTCATTCACTAGCTCAAGGAGAGGGAGAAGGAAAAATCGAAGGCCATTGGATAGATTGCAAAGCTCTTTGCCTACCACAATCACTCCTCCTCCTCCTCCCTCAAGCATCTGGACAGGGACCTCAAAATTGACTATCACCACAGCATCCCTTCCTCCACCTCCCGCACTCTGTCCCCTTCTCACTCCCCCTCCTATTGGCTCATCCTTCCTACCTCTCAACTGAGCTCTGACGACCCGTTCTCCCACTGCGCAGTTCCCCTCCCCTCTAGTGGTTGACATCCCCCCCTCTCTCCCCCCTGCCCCAGTCCTTGGGGATTGTACATCCTGGAAGAAGTTCCAATGGACTATGGAAATGTGCAGCCTGACGGAAGTTCCCAAGTTGAGGGTGGCTCCAACAAAACTTTAATGTGGCTTCAGTGAAACAGGTGTTAACCTCTTAGGCATCGCGACACACAACAAGTTGGTTAACTTCAATCTAGTTTGGCTCACTCGCAAATCTTATTTTGTCTTATTCTATGACATCTGTGCACTTGGTATGGAGCCACGAGGCCCACTGTATAATTTTTTTTCTTTATGAACATTGGCTTACATGCAAGCAACACGAAGTTGCTAGGCTCAATGCTTCAATCTTTTCTCATTGTCAAAATTTTTTTAACAGTAAACTGCCTTTAAAATTTGAACTTTGATTTCCCCTTCAATGGGCAGAGAATTTTTGTTTATTTCTCTAGTTTCCTCACTCAAAGGTGGAGGATGCTCTCATGGTTGTACATTATGCATTTTTTTCCTTGTTAATATAATGTATATATGCTTGCTCACCAAAAAAAAAAAAATGAAATTTGAAATATAATGGTTGCTATTATGAACCGTTATTTTAATTTATATGGTCGAGTGTGTATGTATTTATTAATTAAATTTATATATTGATTAATTGTGTTTTAAAATAAATTACGATATATAAATTTTTCCTTTTGTTTGGTAATATTCCCTACAACACCCAAAGTTTTGTTTTAAAATATATAGTCTCTCCATAAGTCCTTAAGCTTTCACAAGTAAGATAACTCAAGAAGAAATATGGAAGACATAGTTATTCAATTATTGATATAGAAGTTTTGATCTAAACTTAAATTTACAGCTTGATACACAATGCTTATTTCCTTAAAACAAATAATTATATATTATGAAATATGGTTAAGAAGATAGTTAGTTATTTAAAATATATATATATGTTATGGAATATGGTTAAGAATCTTATTCATTATATTTTTAATTTTTTTTTAAAATTTTTTTTGATTTTATTAATAAAATAAAATTATGATGGAACAAATTAAATATAGTCATATTATTATTATTATGTTTCATTTTATTGAAACTTTAAATATGAATTTAAATGTTTATACCTATTTATAAATACTACACTATTTTTTTAATATTAAATTGATATTTATATATTTACAAGCATTTATGGACACTCTAGATAAAATTATATATGTTAGTTGGCTTTGGTTAAATTAGAGACAACTTACTGACCTTTGTTGAAATTTTGATTATTAATAAGTATACTTGATATAAATGGAAGAAGATTTTAGATACTACCCTGATAATGGGAAATCCATCAACCAAAATCGTAAACAAAAATTAACACTTCTAAGATGACCAAAAGAAAAGTCGATGGTTAGCAAAAGAAAATTTGATAGATTATGATAGAGAGTGAGTAGCCATCAAAGTTTAACATAAAATAACCATGAAAGGTGACATGTGCATTAAGAAAATAAGAAGATAGCTACACTAATGAATCGGTTTACTCTTCTATTACGAGGGACGAGGTGTTGGGAATTATATATATATATATTCAAATTAAAAAATATATACAAGTATAGGTATAAAAAAATTAAAAACTAAATAATAAATTAAAAATAATAAATTATCTTTCTTTTAATTCTTCAATGTTATTTTAATTAAAAAAATTATACACAACACAACGATCCCCCACTTTGATTAAAATGTTGATTAAAGGGGTAAACTATAGGGAAAAAATAACTAGTATGCTATGCGTATTTATATATTATAGGAGATGAAATCTATATAAATATATATTTCAATTATATTTTTATTCATATTTTACTGGTGTATATTAATAAGAAATATATATATATATATAATTTTCTTAATAACATTTTAATTAAAAATTTGTAAAATTTAATTATTAGTATATTTCTATTTTATTTTATAAAAAATAAATAATTAAAAAATAAAATTAAGTAAAAAGAAAAATTATAATTATATATATATATATATATTTTTATTATCAATTTATATATATATTTGTATATATTTATTGTCTTTTAAATTTACTTTAAATGGTTGGGTGAAAAAGTTATTCTCTTCCCTACTCAAATTCAAATTTCTTAATCAAAATAAATTTATTTTTTAATTAAAATAAATTTAATAAATTTTCTCAATAACTCCAATCACTGCAACCAATTTGATTCCTAATAAAAATTGAATTGAAAAAAAAAAACCATTAAGCATATCTACATGTACGGTATTAGAGAAAACTAAATTCATATAAAGACCCATTTTAAATAATATTTATTTTTCATATATTTTCTATTGCGAATTTTGGTTTAATAAAATGTGACCGTTGACCTAATTTCTCCATATCTTTGATTAATTGTTTAAAAAATGTGATCGTTGACATTGTGTCCATATCTATTCAATTAATAGTTTCAATAACTTATTGTTCACTAACTCTTGTTTTTTTTGGATGGATATAGAAATTTATGACCGTTATGAATTTATGCACCCTGCAACGTTATGAATTTATGCACCCTGCAACGAGGTGCTTTTGTGGCTTTTCATTTTAGAATAGTTTATGAAAAAAAACTTGTTAACATATAAAGTTGTTTCTTTTCTGTCTTTTGTAAGTGTTTTTGTGCTTTTTCATTAGAGAGAAATTTACATAAAAAGAGGAAAATAATTTTAGCTTTTCCTTTGATTGCCTATCAAGAAAATCAAAGAAAAGCATTGAATTAGGGAGATGACAAACCGCACCCTATAAATTCACCACCACCCTTCACACCCCCCAACTTCAACGAAATGGCTTCATATCGAGAGCTCATAAGGGCTTTGAAAGAGTCCTCAGCCAAGACCATCGGCTTATCTTATCATTGTCACGATCCTTAATAATTAAACATTTTAATTTTTTATTTTCGTGTGTATATATCCGGCTGAAACAAAGACCTAAAAATTAAAATGATAATCAAGTTCCACACCCAATATTAACAACACTAAACTAGCTTTTGAAATTCAAGCGTAGAGAGGTGTACAGTCTTCCTCAAATATACATCTAACTGAAATAAAAACTTCAAGCTCCACACCGAACATTAACAACACCAAGCTAGCTTTTGAAGTTCAAGTGTTTCTTAATAGCAATTTACAAGTGTAATAGAAGCCAAATGGCCAAAAACTCATAACTCATCGCTCATCGCCCATGCATTACCGAAACCTCATAGCAGCGCTCTGGTGAAAATTTCAAGCGTAGAGAGGTGTACAGTCTCCCTCAAATATACATCTGACTAAAACAAAAAACTCAAGCTCCAGACCAATCATTAGCAACACCAAGATAGCGTTTGAAGTTCAAGTGTTCCATAATAGCAATTTACAAGTGTAATAGAAGCCAAATGGCCACAAACTCCTAACTCATCGCCCATGCCTTACCAAAACCTCATAGCGGAACTTTGGTGAATCACAAAATTCAAATGAAAGGCAAAGGAGGTTGGAGGACTAGGGTAAATCATCCAGGATTTAAGCAATTCAATCTTAGCCCTTCGTTTCCAGAAATTAAATCTTTATCGTTAAGGGTGCCAATTACAAGTTGCACATGGAGTTCATGTCTACAATGGCCATGAGGCCTATGCATGCAACAATAGGTGTATCTTGTGGGCCATTATTTCAAATTACTGTTTCGGGTATAGAAAGAAATTTTAAATTCACCTAACACCTCAATTTATAAATAAATAAACAATGGAATCAGTCGGACACCAGAAATACAATAAGATGAGACTTGACATGGTTTATTATCATCTTTGTCATCATCATAATATGAAAATCAGGAAGAAAATAAAAGGGTCCCTTCATATGATCAATTTGCGACAGTCACCATTTCCAACTTCGCAAAATCAATGGAAATGGTTCTATGTATGTACTTTCATTGCCACATTTTTTCACTTCTATGTATAGGGACTTCACTGCAGGAGCAATACCATAGCAGGTGGTTTCATATTGGGGGATATATAATGAGGGAAAAATGACATAATATATTGGGGGATATATAGGGGGTAAATGGTTTTTATATTGGCAGGCATAAAAAATGAAGGTCAAAGCTAATGAAAAAATATAAAGGGGTATAAAAAATGTTACTCCGGGTATTTGAGTCAATCCCCTGTACTGCCACGTGTGTTTTCTCTATTTCTAGTGGGTCATATATCATTTTTATTCTCTACATCTCCAAATTATTTTATATAGTTTGAGTGGGCCTAATGATTAAGAGTATGTGTTTCCTCTTAATAGGTCACATGTTCAAAACCAAAAGGGGTAGAGGATGTATGCCTGGGGTAGAGTATGTATGTCTTCGTAGACTTAGCAATCAAATTGGATAATAATGATAATTATTCATGTAATGAAAAATGAATCGGAAGTGGTCAATTTGGGCTTCACTGCGCGCAGGAGTAGACTTAGGAGTGAGTCCCTTGTACCACAAACAAGGGAGTCTCATACACCAATTTGGCATTTAGCTTGGCTATGACCTTAAAATTGGATAATACTGATAATTATTAATGCTATTAAAAATGAATTTCTTCTATTTTTTTGTGTACACTCTCACTTTGAGAGGTGTTTTAGTTACAGTGCAATCTAATCAAACATTATCCCAAGATACTAGTTCTCTTTGCTATAAGTACATTGCAATTGGTTCCAAAATTTGTGCATAATTTACACTCATGCACCTTCTCTTGGATCTCTTTTCTTTAATTACATTACAATCGACACCTATGTCTGTGCATAACGTACAGAGACATGCCTTAATTTTTCAAACTTCGAGGATGTTGTTGCTACTTCATCATAATATTTCATGATTTCAAAGGTGTTTTAGTTACATTACAATCTAATCAAACATTATCCCAGGCTACTAGTTGTCTTTGCTATAAGTACATTGCGATTGGTTCCAAAATTTGTGCATAATTTACATAGATACGCCTTCTCTCGGATCTCTTTTCTTTAATCACATTACAATTGACACCTATATCTACGCATAACCTATAGAGACATGCCTTAATTTTTCGAAGTTCGAGGATGTTGTTGCTACTTCATTATAATATTTCATGATTTCAAATCGATTAACCAATTTTACGTAACAAAATTTAATAAATATTTGAATCAACAATGTAATCATTATATTGTTGATGTGATTAATGATGTGATTAATTTGAAAGACATTGTCTAGATTTAAACATTATTAAAAAATTAATAAAATAAAATTTTTATTATTGAATTTTAGAAAAAAAAAAAAATTAGTCAAAAAAAATTAAGCATTAAAACAAAAAATTGAACACAATATATCTTTTCGAGATAACCCACGATTTTTCATGTGTCAAAACATACCCACACTTGCTTTGGAGATACTAAGAGGTCTCTTGCTCCAATCACAATGTAATCATTACACAATAAAACTGCAACCAAGCATATTCAAAATAAATCGATTTAAACATTATTAAAAATAATAAAATTTGATTTCTATTATTAAATTTTAGAAAAAAATGCAACTTTTTTTTAGTCAAAACAAACTAAGTAGTAAAACCAAAAATTGAACACAATATATCTTTTATGAGATAACCCACTACTTTCCATATGTCCTAACATACCTACACTTACTTTAGAGATACTAAAAGGTCTCTTGCTACAATCGTAATCATATATATATATAGAGAGAGAGAGAATCCAACCATGAAGATAATGAACTATTGAAATCTTTCTAAATTATATATATAGATGAATTATAATTTAAATAATAATATTTAATTTTAAGTAAAATAATTATATATTTATTTTATATATAAATCACTTATTTAAATAAATAAAAAATGTATTTTCTTATAAAATATTTTAACATCCATAAATTATAATTATATATAAAAATATGATTTTTTTTCCAATTTTTCTTATTTTAAATGTTATGTCAACTTAAAGATATAAATAATTATAATGGTGAAGAAATAATAAATTATTTACTTTATATTATTTTAATTATATAAAAGAAAAAAAATATTATATAATTAAAATATTTTAGTGAAAAAAAAATTAATTTATAAAAAAAGATTAAAAATATTTTTAGAAAATTATATCTAATGGTTAAGAGTATGTTTTTCCTCCTAAGAGGTTACAAGTTCAAAACATGACGGGGTAGAGTATGTATTCTTTCTTAGACTAAGCAGTGATATTGTTACTTGGAGGTTGGTCCCTTGTCTCACAAAGAAGGGGGTCTCATACACCTATTTACTGTATGGTAGTGACCATAAAATTGGATAATAATAATAATATTAATATATTTAAAAAAAATTTCTTCATAATTCCAACTATCCAATCTTAAAGAAAATGAGAAACAATGTTAATCTTAATCAAAATGGGAATGATTTACACTTAATTTATAACTCCTTGAATTCTAATGATAATGAAAATGAAAAAGAATGTCAACCTTAATCAGAATGAGAATGATTTATATTTAATTTATAACTTCTAGAATTCTAATGAAAATGAGAAAGAATGCCAATCTTAATAACTAGCATAGATCCATCTTAACCAAGGATCTAACATGAGCTGAGAGAGATCAAATTTCTTCAGATGCAAACTTATTTAGAGTGAAAAAAATAATGTGTAATTTTTTTATTGTTTAAATTGGTTTTTTGAATGTTATAGAGATTACATAACATGTGTATTGAGTCATTTTATCTTATCAAAGCACATTAAATTGGATCTTTTATTATTACGGTTTTTTATTATTAATATACTTTTATATATATGTCAATACTAATTAATATTAAAATAGTTTACCCATAACTCACATGGGATATCTATTATATAAGACATTAAAATATTTACTTTTAATTTTTTTTTTATATATATAGATATTTATGAATTTAATATTTTAGCTCACATTACATTTTTATTTAGAGAATATTTTATTTTTATTTTCAGAGGGATGAACATACACATTGTCACAGTTGTTGTAGATTGAGTCTATCAACTTAAAGTTATGTAAAATTATTTTATTTAACATAAACATCGAAATACTTATTTATTACTGGAATATTGGAAAACTTAGTTAATTATTGTATTGCTCCATTTTTAATTGTTTAGTTTTTAATTGTTTATTTATATGGTTATTTAATTTTTGTTTTGGTCGACATTAATGAAAATTATTTATATTATTTTTTGATGATGTACTAGATTGTATAATGAGCCTCTCTGCTCAATAATAAGATACTTAATTTACAAATAAATACATAAAAACAAGTGTAATATGCAACATTTCTCTTTAGTACTTGTCTTTTATGCAAAAAAATATCAATAGATTTTAGTTGAGTTGTACATTATGGAATTGTACATTTTAATTGTTGATATTGTATACTTCTCCTATATTTATTTTCAAGACATTGAATCTCATCTTAATACTAAACAACATTAAAAAAATCCAATTTAAACCATGTAGATTTTCAATTTCACCAACAATAACATAGCTTTGCAAGAAAAAATTAAAAAAAAAAAAACTTTTAGACACCATTTTTTTAGGGCACTAGATAACTAACAAATTAAACCTTTTCTAAATCATTTCAGGTTCAAATTCATTTTACCGAAAATATGATTCAAAATGAAATATAATCTATCATCTTAAATCATGAATTATATTTAAATTTTATAATAGATTTGGAATAACTTAAATAAATATAAAATCCTTAAAAAAAAATTGAAGGAAGAAGAAAGAACAAATTTATTGGACAAATTTATCGAGGGAAACAAAGATTCAACCCTAAATTCAAAACAATGCAAAAGTATTTATTAACTCTAGAGTATAGTCTAGTTTTTTGGAACTGTAGAGGTTACCCTTGGAGGAGGGGACCTAGAATAGGGCCTGTTGCAGAAGGTAGAGACATAATTTGTCTCACAGAAACTCATGAACATGATGGTTGCAAAACTCCTATGTTTTACGGTTATTTGAAGTTAGAAATTTAGAATGAGGCAACAGAAAATCGAAAAGGGTACGGAGGAATTGGTTTTAGTGAAAGAAAAATAAGGTTGTCACATTTAGTTACTGGAAGAAGATACAAAAAAACAATATTTATGGTTCAAAATAATAGAGAATGAGAACAACATAAGAATTGCAGCATGTTATTTTGCACCTCAAGTATCAAATACTTACAAAAATAAGGGATTGGACAACAAATATCTGTATGCATATTTAAAGCAATATATTGCCACATATTCACAACATGAAGAAGTTCTTTTAGTGGGATTTTCAATGCTAGAACAAAAACTCAACAAGCTTGTATTATTTTTCGTAAAGAGGATCACAATCCTATTTGGCTCATTGAAGAGGAGAATTCTCGATGGTTGAGATGTTCAGAAGATGACAAATTTAGTAATGATTTTGTAGAGGAGTTGCTTACATTGTGTGGTTCTTTCAACTTAATTATCTGCAATGTTCTAGATAGATGGAAAAAGTCTGGGAACTTCACTTGCAACACATACAATGGGGCAAGTGTCGTTGACTATGTTATTGGTTCACAAAGCCTAATAGAAATAATAGATGAAGTTAAGATTGGACAACATATTTTGGATTTAAAATCAGATCATAACCCAATTAATATAAAGTTATCCTGGTTAGAAGAAAGACATAATAAGAGGAAAACCCAATGTTCTCAACAATCAGCATCAAGGGGAAAAATTCTTCTAACACAAGAAAATTGCACTACCTTCAAAACAATGTTGAAGAGATCAATCTAGAAGGATAAAATTGGCCCCCAAAGCCTCAACAACCATGAGTTAACAAATATAATCCAGGGTGCACTTGAGAAGTAAAAAAGAGTAAAAAATAGGAAATCATAATCAAATTTTTTTCCTGTGAATGTGTGGTTCGATTAGGAATGAAAAATGGCAAGGATAACCTTGAAAAAATAAGGAGAGGGGCAGATGGATGTAAATTTATATAAGCATATTTTAAAAAAGAAAAAATATGAGTTCATGAAAACAAGGGGGAAGAGTTGATATATTTAGGCAAGAATAACCCAAAATGTTTTTGGAGGGAAATTCAACCAGGGAATAAGAAGTTTGAAAATAATATTGCAGTCAATCAGTGGTTTGAATATGCAAGGAAACTCTATGAAAACTAATTATAGGTTTATCCTCCTCCCAGGATCAACATAACTACAAAGCTTTTCACCGGACATGAGGTGGAGGCAGGAATTTAAAAGTTGAAAACAGGGAAGGAAAAGGACTTGGTTGAAGTTCAAGCAGAATATCTAAAGTGGGGAATGAACATTTTGGCACCACACATCATGGAAATATTCAACAACGCCCTTCAACAAGGGTTCCCAAGCGATTGGACAACTAGTCTAGAAATTCCCCTTTTTAAAAGTGGAGACATTAATAATCCTTCCAACTATAGAACCATTATGATCTATCCTTTGTTTGAAAATATTTTTAGTGGCATGGTAGAAAATAGAATAAATAAGTGGGAAAAATTAAAAGAAAAAGGGCAAGCGGGTTTTAGGCCGAAGCATTCTACAGTAGATCATGGTATCACGCTGAGACACATTGTTGAAAAGGTTTTGGGGAGCAAAGAAGAAATATTTTGCTGCTTCGTTGACTTCAAAAAGTCATTTGACATGGTCCCTAGAGATAATTTGTGGCGTAGAATGGAAGAACTTGAAATTCCTTTACAATATAGAGTTGTTGTCCATAGGCTTTATGAAGAGGTGAAAGTCAAAATTAGAACTTCAGCAGATATTTTAGAAAGTTTTAAAAGTGACATCAGAGTCAAGCAAGGTTTCCCTTTATCCCCTACCCATTTTGGTTTATATATTGACAAACTCGAAGAGTGGCTAAATTTTCAAGGTGGGGATGGTGTTCGATTGGGGAAGTTTGTGATAAAGCTTCTTCTATATGTCGATGATCTTGTGTTGGCTTCTGAATCGACTCATGGATTTCATATGCACTTATATGCCCTTGAGAATTTTTTTAAAGAAGTGGGGATTAAAGTCAATACCAGCAAGACTAAAATAATGATTTTCTATCATAAAATGAAGCAAAGGCATCATACGTTCTTCTTCGAAGGAAACATTCTTGAAGAAGTAAATGAATACAAGTACCTCGGGATTGATTTCAAAAACAAGATTAATTGGGAGGATTTCATAAAGAAAAGAATTTTAGGAGGGTGGAAAGCATTGTATGCACTTCAAAACATATGTAGAGAGGCAAAGTTATGGGATTGGAACATGATCAAAGTACTTTTTGGACTCCTAGTTGGTCCAGTTCTATTATATGGGTGTGAATTGTGGGCTAGCAGCATCCCTATTTCAAAATGGAAACAAATTGAAAGAATTCAAAAACTCTTGATCATGAGAAAGTTCAAAATAAAACGTTAAGTTCCTTATGAGATAATGTTGAGTGAAATAGGGGCATCTCCCATCGAATCAATTTCCATGGTGTGTCTTATAATGTATCTAAAAAGAATTAAGCAAATGGGAGGATATAGATGGCCGAAAGTTATCTTCAATGAAGGTATGAATGAAAGAAAGAAATCATGGATGAGAAAAAATGACAAATGGATGCACAAATGGAATATTTACGTTAATGCATGTCCCAGAAATAGCAAGGAGTAAAATAATTTTGTGCTCGAGAAGTCCCGTAAGGGTGTATGGGGAAAATAGTTGGGTAGAAAGAAGAAGTATTATGTTCAGGAATTCAACCCCACTTGTGATCTTCAACAAAAAAGAGTACATTGGAGCTAGCATTCCGTGGAGAGAAAATATTCTCATTTATAAAATAAGAACTAACTCACACCAACTTTGGTGTGAAACAGGATTGTGGAAGATACCTAAAGAAGATTGGGAAGAAAGGGTATGTACTTTTTGCACTTCTGGGGCAGTGGAATCAGAAAAGCTTTTCATTTTGGAATGTGATGCTTTCAGTGACATCAGGGATAGTTACCGCAGTATGTTAGCATCAATTCTGTGGCATTGTCTTTTCAGTGAGGGAACTATTAGAAGGTTGGGTCATCTCATCACCAATTTGTGTAAGAAAAGAATTGAATTACAAAAGACAAAAAATTAAGGAAGCTAGTAGTCCCATAGACTACTTTTAGTCTCATGGACGTTAAAATTTCATTCTTTCATTCATTCATATTAAATAAGAAATAACTGATTTTATGTGCTTTTTTTCTTTTTCAGCTCAGATCGATACAAATACCATCATGCTAAATAATAGATTTTGTGTGCTTTTGTGCTTTTGCATTTGTTTAAGAGAAAAAAAAATTCAAATTTCCGTTGATTTCTCATCAAAAATATCACAAAAAATCCTTGAATGGCGGGGATGATGACAAAATGCACCTTATAAATTCACCAGTGAACACCCCTCATGCCATTCAACTTCAACATTTAGTGAAAAAATCAATGTCTCAAATATTAGAAGCCATGGATCAGTGAGTGTTGCAAATAATTGTGAATAATGTTCCAGAAGCAGGGATCATAGAATAAGGATACGACACCTACAAGATTCATCTGCCTTATTTATTCAACGAAATGGTTGTATATAGAGAGATGAGAAGAGCTCTGAAAGAGTCTTCAACCAAGACCATGTGCTCAACGTGCCGTTCAGAGAATACAAAGTTCAAATATTTTGACAACATCTCCTCCAAGGCCTTGCATGGCAGGTATAAATGCCTAGCCCGCAACCATATCTTCACTCTTGGAGGAAAACAGTATCGCAAAGATCCCCATTATCCCCATGCAACAGCTAACATTCAAGACCATCAAAAGAAGAAGAAATTTAACTTCAAAGATCGTGATAAACACAGTTTGGTTTCAAGAAAGAAGATCAAATCGAAGGAGGATGATTGCAACAGCAACAACACCAAAGCAGGTGACAATTACTACTTGGCGCAAAATGTGGAAAAAGTGAACGTAGTTGATTTCATATATTATTTAAACCAAGATGCACAAGATTTTGTTCAAACACAATTAGAATTATCACAGAAGGCATAAACTACCCTGGTGATGATGAGGGCGGGATGATATCTCCTGGATTGAGTAAAGTTGTGCCTCTACAATGTATGGAAGAAAAGGAAGGGGATAATCAAGATGCAAAAAATTCTTTTGAATTGCAATTATTGTTTTAGCCAATTAATAGAAATTATTGATTTCGGTTTTGAAGGATCTCAATTCTAACTGAGATTTATATATAGCGTTGTGATGAAAATTATAGTATCATTAACTTGGTGCAAAGGGCCCATATAAATAATAAACTGTCTTATTCATATTCTTCTCATAATTTATTTTATTATTCTATCATAGAAAGTGCTGGACAGGATTGAATGTGGGTTTTGGTTTTTGTTTGCTTCACAATAAATAGCATTCATAAATGTTATTGATTCTTATTCTTGCATATTAATTCCTTATGGTATATGTTTGGCCATTTTATGTTCGACCATTTTTATGTTATTATAGATGTGAGGAATATTTTGAAATTTGAGAAAGAGAGTGAGGTGAAACAATTGGGTTTGCTACTATTCGTTCCTGTTATTATATTCATTAGATTCCAAAAATATTCATGAAACCTACATCAAATTAACTTCAACTCTTATATTTTATTTATGAGTTACTTGAAAAATTTCACCCAGTAAAATGTAAAATTGCTTTTCTGAACATGGAGGTGGAGAATACAATATCCTATACAGTACATCAACCAATTTCAAACACTTCACAGTCATGACACTTTCATTTAGTGGTAAAATACACCTATTTCTATGCCAATGGCATCGGTTCATTTGTTAAAAATATTTGAAATATTTTAGAGAGTGGGTGTTGATGCTATCAACTTCTCCTGCCAACTATTTTGAAACTATCTTATTGCATCTAACTCCACCTTTGCTTGACATAATCTAGAAAATGCAAACAGAAATTCCCCACTTCAATTTTTTATATTCTTTACCCTTAATATTGTAACCATGAGTGGCATTGTTACACCAATTTTTGGTCATCTAACCTGTTATTATTAGATGGAGCAAAGTACACCATGTAAGACCAATTTTACCCTAGTAAAATTGCTTTCACTATGAAAGATAACTTAGTAATCAATAATTTATTAAGTTGTTTATGGTCTAAAAAGGAAACCCCATGAGGATATATTGAATAAGTCCATATTTTTTTGGTTTTTCTCAAGGGATAATTAATTAAAACACAGTTTAATTAATATTCTTGGTCATATTTAACCCAAAACAGGAAAATTAATTAGATAAATCATTATTTATTTTATTATTTTCTAGGAATAATTATTTAAAACATTATTTAAATAATATTGCTTGTTAAATTTGACTAAATAATTCATAAATAATTGAATAAACAATTATTTATTAAAAATTACTCAACCACATTATTAAAATAATAAATAAATCATTTATTTATTTATTATTTACAAATAAAGGGATTTGAACAAATTCAAATTCTTTTTCCCTCCAACAAAAATAATAAAATATTCCATAAAAGTTGGATCTAGATTTGGTTAATAATATTTTAATTATGCACCAATATCTAGACTAAATTAATATTTTTCTATAGACAGAAGTGTTTTTCCATTCATTCACTACCTTTTGTTGCCTAAAGATCACTCTAGATCTATACTTTTGGTCTGACTTTGATCCTCCATCATTGTCATATTTTTCTATCTTTTTTGTTTGTGAGCTCCCTTTGAGTTCCATATTTGTCTAGGTTTTCTACACCATCAAGAGAGAGAGAGAGATCTAAAATCTGAAGTGCTGAGGACATACATGAACACATCCCATTGAGGGGGACTAGTAACATCTTTCTATGCTCCCTTCCCAAGTGTCATAAATACATAATTATTTAAAGGTATTCTTCTCTTGTCTATTGGATGCATGAAGCAACTCTTGCTTTTATTTGTTATTTAATGTCTTTAACTGCATAGATCTAGATTTTGTAGCATTTATTCTAATCAACTAACTACAGATATAAGGAAATTGACAACCATCTTTGATGTTAGGGTTGTTTTTTATGCACAGCTAAAGTGAGTTTTTTCTGTATTCTTGTGATTAGAATTCACACTAACAATTGGGGACTCCACTGGGGATTTATGATTACAACCGTTGTCATTTTACAGATCCCTGCATGAACAGCTACTTCAACCCCTAGGGTTTTTCTTCAGCTTCCTACTTTTCTTTTCTTGATGTTGTTTTTAACCTTTAAAACCCTAAAATAGTAAAAACCCTAACTTCCATGTATTTCTGGGCCTATTGAACAGGTGACGGGTATCAGCCGCAGTTGAGACGACACTTTTTTTTCTAAAACCTACTCCCGAGAAGGCCAGAAGTGCAGGTCACACTTTTTGGACCAAAACTTGCAACCTCAACCTT
Source organism: Pinus albicaulis (assembly GCA_034641835.2). Taxonomy (NCBI): domain Eukaryota; kingdom Viridiplantae; phylum Streptophyta; class Pinopsida; order Pinales; family Pinaceae; genus Pinus; species Pinus albicaulis. The sequence continues at coordinate 758,839,461 of CM076578.1, read as the reverse complement.
CAGGGCGTAGAAAACCGCCAAAAAATTGCAACCTTTACGAAAAATAGGTTAGAAACTGCGACCTATACTTTTTGCGGGAATTTTCTGTCGTTTTTCTGATTTTGTCTACGCTATTGTTCAAGGTTTTTTGACCTCCCTCTCCACCTGTATTGGACCTATACTTTCTTTGATTTACTCGTCAAAGTAGGAACTAAGCCCCTTAGGGATTCAGTACGCTTCCACCTTTTTACGAGGAGTTTAGGTGAAGTAGGTCGTCTGAGATTTCAGTGTGTTCAGCCATTTTTTTCATATATGATCATGTACTTTCAGATCCATTTCAGATTGTTTATTCATCCATCCAAAACACCTCTTTTCGGTTTTTTTTTGTCCTCCTTTAGGGTCTCCTCCATTTCCCTTCAGTTTGTAGCCTTTCGCCACCTTTTTTGCAACACTTTTCCATCAGGTTGTTTTCTTTTTTCTACACCTATTTCCAGCAGATCTGAACTTTAGATCCCTTTCCCTCCCGTCTTTAGATCCATTGGCCATTTTTGTGTGTTTTGACTAGATTTTCACCACCCATAGACTATTTGTTGGGAAGCCCTCCTCCTCAGGTTTAAATTGATGCATCTTTAGCTGTTTAATTTCTGTCATATTCAGTTTACTTTACTGTTATTTTTAGATTTATTTACAATTATACAACACCTTTTTTCTTTTTTCTCTACACACGTCTCAGTTTAATTAAAATTAACATACTTATCACATACACACACACCCTAACTGAAGTGTACCTGGTTTACACCACCAGGCCAAGACTATAGCATTGTAATCAATTGATCCTGCACCTTCTTGCCCTTGTTTCAACATTGTAATCATTTGATCCTGCACCTCCTTTCCCTTGTTGGTCTCTCTTCCTTCTGTGATACGTGTTTGTTTTCCATCATAGTGCCCGCAAGGTGTTTATCCCGGAGACTTCTTGGCCTCCATCATCAGTTTCCATTAGGAATACTTAATCCTCTGCGTAGAATTCGAGTTAGCCCTCCACCGAGTCCCCCTTCTAACTCTTCTTCTGCTTCATTGGGTTCTCCTTCTGGCTCTATCCCCGGTTATCCTCTTGTCACCTTCACCATGTCTAGTTCAGGACCTAATGCTAGTGGTAGCCCCTTAAGTCATAACTCAACCCCATGACTTACCAAAACCTCAGAGCAGGGCTGTTGTGAAACCCAAAATGCAAATGAAATGCAAAGGAGGTTGGAGGACTAGGGTAAACCATCCAAGTTTTAAGCAATTCAATATCAACCCTTCATTTCCACAAATCAAATATCTATCGTTGAGGGTGCCACGAACAAGAGGCACATGGAGTTCATGCGTACAATGGCTGTGAGGCCTATGCATGCAGTCGATAGGTTTACCATGCGGGCCATCATTTCAAATTACCATTTCGGATAAAGAAAGAAAATTTAAATGCACCTAACACCTCAATTTATAAATAAATAAACAATGGAATCACTCGAGCACCAGAAATATAATAAGATGAGACTTGACATGGTCGATTATCATCTTTTTCATCACCATAAAATAAAAATTAGGAAGAAAATAAAAGGGTCCCTTCACATGATCGTGTTAGTGTCAGTATTTGCATACTTCCACCAGGGATCAAAACACATTTTGCATGTGCATCTTAGGTGTCCCATTCTAAAGAATTTTCAATCATTCCATTAGGTCATGATATAAATTTGCTCCACTAGTGGTTGTCCTTGTCAAATGTCCCATTTTCCTTCACAAGTATATGTGTTCTCATCCTCTTCAATGTCTTCATCATGCTAAGAACAAGCCCACTCTCATTTCACTTTTAGTCAATATCACTCATTGAGTCAATTTCTTTCATTTTTCATTAGGTCAAGGTTTTCATTAGGTCAAATCATTTCATTGTATCATTTCAATAAAGGGCAGCAGAAGGTGTGAAGGTGACCCAGAATAAACTCATGATTTTCTTAAGTCAGGTTTGCGATTATAAAGTTACATTTCATTTTGTAAGTTTTCATCTCAAAAATCTCATTTTGGAGATAAAAAAAACAAAGATATCTTTTATGTTCTAGTTTTATGTAATTTTAAAGTCACTATATGTAATAAAATATGAAAGCTGCTTGTTCCTAGCTAAAGACATTTGATGAAGGAATACAAAGGCCATGTCAGTCATCGAAAACATCAAAAAGTATTTTGAAAGGTTAATGAGAAGAAAGAAGTGTCGGTCCCAATCATTCAAAATCCAAAATTCATTCAAATTATAAAAGCCCATTTGCCAAAACAAATCCTAAGTTGTTCATGTGTCAAAGAGAAAATGTGATTTTGGAGCAAAGGAGTTTCGAAAAACGAAGAAACTGCAAAATTAGTTGGCACTGCGCATAGCAGTTGGGCGCTACGCATAGAGCATTTTTTCCAGTGCAAATTTACACAGCGTTGCTCATAGAGAGAGGGCGCTACTCACCTGGGTAAGGTGCTACGCTCAGGGCCAAAACCCTCCTAAACTTCTCCAAACGCCTCAAGGTTGTTTTATTCACCTCCAAAACAAGTAAGTGAGCCCTTGTAGCTCCCTCCTTATCCATTTTATGCTTTTTTGTGAGTTTTATGTTGGAAATAATTACAAAGGAACCCTATTTTTCCTTTGTCACTCCCAAAATCCCCATCTCCCTCACAAATTTCCCAAAACCCCCTTGTCCCAAATTCATTGTCCCTATACCCTACCACATCATCCCATACTTCTAAAAAACACTAAATCTACCTCTACATCCTCATCCCTAAGTCCCTTTACTCTTTTCCATTAAAATCCCAATTTCTAGGAATTTCACTATTTTTTCCTAGATTTCCCCCTACTTTTGACCTGTAATTAAATTATCATTTTCATCTCCCTTCATATTTTCACCTCTCATCACCTCACAAGGCTTCCCCGTCTCCCTTAATTTTTGCGACCCTATCTCTATCCCTTAAAGCCTTCATTTCATAATTTCGTTCCTTGCTTCTATTCCCTTCACTCCCTCAAAGTGCCAAAGAAACAAGCATGGAGATAGAGGACAGAGATTACAAAGAGGAGGAACACAGTGATGATGAATTTGAGGAAGATGAGATTGTACAACAAATAAGGCCACACAAAGGAGACAAAAACATCAAAGTAGAGCCAGTAAAGCTTAGAGAGCTAGAGGCTTCACCTTTAGCGGTGTCATGTTTCAAATATGTCAGGTGCTATGAGTTTTGTGAAAAGGTGGAGAGAGTTAAGCATCACCCTGAGTTAACTAGGATTTTCATACTGAACCTCCATGATAACAGGGTAACTCTCGCAGGTGTAAATTTTTCCATTTCCACTTCTATTATTGATGATGCTACAGGGATTCCAAATGTAGGGGAGAGATGGTACAAAGCATAGGACCTAGATGATCATTATTTTGAGCCTTACCTCAAGACCGGTACAAGAATGAAAAAATAATTTTTTTCCCTTTTAGTTTCCTCCTCAGCAAGTATGCACCGATGATGAAAATTATCATGAGATAATTCACTTGTGAGGGTAGATTCTCTAGATTGTACACATATCATATGAGGTTCATCATGCATTTCACTAGGGTCAGGATCCTGAACATCCCATATTTCTTGCTCCGGAACATTGAGAAGATGACATACTTGGTGGAAAATAAATAATATCATCACCAGATGAACAACCTCTATCATCACTCCCACATCAAACTCATTGTGCTTCATCATCTCAACCTACTTAACGTCTCTTATGATACCTTCATTTTTAGTGACACATTCAAAAATCCCCAAATTCCTCCACCAATGCCACAAGAGAGAAGGGAGACATCTACTAGCCCTCTAGCTACAAAAATAAGGAAACATAAAGTAAAATCACCCAGGAAAGTCAAAGAATGTAGTGTAACATATCAAAGAAGGCTTAGAAAACTATTTGCATCAGAGAGGAAAATGCTTGCTCCACATGGTGTGGAAGGGGATTTTCCTTCTTCATTAATAAAGAAAGTACACCAGGCATTGAAGGGAAAAGAGAAAATCATAGAGGTCATCCATGGAGAAACAGATCAAGAGCATGAATATGCCCATGAGGTAGAGGTTGATTTTGAGCTAGTAGACCTTGAAGGGTTTGATGACACTACCACGTCAAGCATTACCATCAAAGAAAAGGAGGCACAGATCAGAGAGCTACAAAAAAATCTTTGGAGGGAAAAATTCATCATCTCTTCCCTAGAGCAAGAGAAAAAACAGTTGACAGACAAGCACACTCTTTTAAAGATGAAGTTGCTGCAGGATATGAGGCAAAGAATGATTAATAAAACAAACATGGAAGATCTTGAGGAGGCTGAAAACATCAAGAAAAGGCCAAAGATAAGAGGCCTCAAAAGAGAATTGGAGAAAGAAAAGCAAGAAGCCCAAAGTCTGTGTTTTGATCAGCAGTTGGCAAAGGAGATTGAAGATAATAGAGAAGTGTGGCTTGAGAGAGTTGACATTCACTTGGAGAAGCTACTAATGGACACAAACATAGACAATCATATGCTTAGGCACATGGCCCATCACTATTAGACCTGGAACAAAATTTTCAATATCAAGGTCAAACAAATGAAGGATAAACTAAAGGAGATCCGGAAGGGCAAGAAAGGAGGTGACAAACACAAGATAATTGTTGATGCCTCCTTAGCTCAACTTCACATGCGATTGTAGGCCTATCCCACAAACTTTGAACATTTTTGAAAATTTTTGGAAATTTTTGAGATTTTGGGAAAATTTTGAAAAACACAAAAATTTCTACTCTATGCGCAGTGCCTTGGCACTGCACACTCTTTTGGTGCATAAAATAGAGAAATGGAAGACATCAGTGGGTTCATAATGATGAGGACATGCCCCTGTACATTTTCTAAGCATTTGGAGCAAAATTGGTCAGGAAAAAGGGCCAAAAACACCCAAAAAATCATTTTTCTGCCTCTTTTTCACAGTGGCGCTCCCCATAGAGGCAGTCTTGGGAGATTTAACTTTTGAGGGGTCAAAAAAGCTGAAAATATGAAACTAAAAGAGGATCTAGAAAGTAGACAGGACAGGATTTCCAATGAGCTATCATGAGCTCAATTTGGACATCTAGAAGTCCACCAAAAATGACCTACAAGAAGGGATATTTTTTCCTCCTTGGCACTGTGCATAGGACAAATTCTACATGTTTTGGAGTTTTCTCTGTTTTTCACGTAATTTTTGAGTTTTACCTCCCTAGTTGGGGTTTTCACCGATGTAATTGATAAAGATGAATGTAATTATGACGGGGATTAGTATACTATAGGTAGATTCAATAGCTTGAGTCCTCTAGAGGTCAAATGAATTTGTTTCCTCTCTTTTAGAGGCAAGCTGTTGGGTCTTCCTAGTCTTTAGATTCTTGTTCAACATTCAGTGGAAAATGATCCTCATCTCATGGATTCGACTCCCTGAGTTTGGGGTGAGTTCTTTTGAGGTCTATATCTTCTTCTTCTTTCTCATTAGTAAGGGTTGTACTCAGTGAGATACTTGGATTTTGAAGAGACACACTTTGTATCAACTTCTGAGGAGGAATATTAATAAGAATTGCAGCTATTTTTATGGGATCCCTGTTCTATGGTGTTTAGTTTCATTTTCTCATTTTATGCTTAGATGTTAGAACATTTTGTTTATTTCATCCATCATTTCATTGCTATTAAGTGAATGTTTTCAAGTTTGATGAAAAGAATCCATAATTTTTTATGCTCTGTTTTGGGTAAATATTCAGAGTCTGTAATTTCTTTAATTTAGAAAGAACCCATGATTCCACCATGCTCTTTCTAGCTCCTCACCTGTCTTGGTCATCCCACCCATTGAAATCCTAAAGTGCTAAATCACTATGCCTACCTTTCCCCATAGAACACCCCACAAATGTTGACCTAATTCTCCTTGTCGTGACTGTTTGACTCCTTCTGATCCAGCAAAACCCTATAAAATCAAAATCAAAACCCTGAGCTACTACACCTAGCCTAATATCTTCTTTACTCGACCATCTTGGATGTGATCCTTACAGAGAGAGCCCTCTCCTTGCCTAGTAGGGCTAGCTACTTGGCTAAGCATGGTTTGTGGTTACCTTGAAATTGCCTTCTTTAGCCTGAGATTCAATAGGAGTGATAACAGATCGATTTTCCACTATCACCATTTCCAACCTGGAAAAATCAATGGAAATGGATCTATATATGTATTTCCACTGTCACGTGTGTTTTCTCTAGTTCTAGTGGGTCATATATCATTGATGCTATGAAAAATGAATTTCTTCTATTGTTTTGTGTGCATTCCCATGGCAAGAGGTGTTTTAGTTACACTGCAATTTAACCAGACATTATCTCAGGCTACTAGTTCTCTTTACTTTAAGTACATTGCAATTGGTTCCAAAATATATGCATAATTTACATAGATATGAGGCTCACGAATGGAATTTGATGGGAAAATTGCCCATCACAGGGTGATTTACCCGTCAAATATAGTTTGAAAATTTATGAAATCGTTAAGATCCTTTTTTTAAACCATGAAGATGGGAAGAGGTGGTGTGAAAACGCGTCAAATACAGTTTGAATTTTTACCAAATCGTTAAGATCCTTTTTTGAAACCATGAAGATGGGTAGAGGTGGTGTGAAAAGCGGAAAATTTGACTGGTGAGTTTGTTTTGAAATGCCACCCTGATAAGCCTTATCCCGAATCTCTTTTCTTTAATTACATTACAATCCACACCTATATCTGTGCATAACCTTCATAGACATGCCTTAATTTTTCAAACTTTGAGGATGTTGTTGCTACTTCACTAGAATATTTCATGATCTCAAATTGATTAACCAATTGCACGTAACAAAATTTAATAAATATTTGAATCAACAATGTAATCATTACACAATAAGACCGCAAATAAACATTTTCAAAAAAAATATATTTAAACATTATTAAAAAATAATAAAATTGAATTTCTATTATTAAATTTTACAAAAAAATGGTACTTCTTTTTAGTCCAAAATAAACTAAGCAGTAAAACAAAAAAATTAACACATGTGTCTTAACATACCCACACTTTCTTTGGAGATACTAAGAGGTCTCTTACTACAATCACAATATAATCATTACACAATATGACAACAACCAAGCATATTCAAAACAAATAAATCTAAACATTATTAAAAAATAATAAAATTAGATTTCTATTATTAAATTTTAGAAAAAAAAAAATACAATTTTTTTAGTCAAAACAAACTAAGCAATAAAACTAAAAGTTGAACACAATATATCATTTCTGTCCATGTGTCCTAACATACCTACAGTTACTTTAGATGTACTAAGAGATCTCTTGCTACAATCAAAACACCATATCAAAAATTTCTTTTGTTTCTTTATATATATATATATATATATATATATATATATATATATATATATATATATATATATATATATATATATATATATATATATATATATATAATTAAAAAAATTATTTTGAATCCACCCATCTCTTAGAAAAAGAAATAACAAACTATTGAAATCCTTCCAATTTTTTTTTTCAAATAATATTTCTCTTTTATAATTTTGTATTATATATATATATAATTTAAATGTTAGTATGTAATTTTAAGTAAAATAATTAATATGTTTTTTTTCCAATATTTTTTTAAAATGTTAGGTAAACTTAAACATAAAAATAATTATAATTGTGAAGGAATAATAAAATATTTACTTTAATTTATTTTAATTATATAGAAATTAATTTTTTATATAACTAAAATATTTGACTGAAATATATATATATATATATATATATATATATATATATATATATATATATATATATATATATATATATTCTTATTTTTAGAATTTTGTCTTTTGTGATTTATGGTAGGTGTTTATCATCAGGATTAACTGAGAGATCCAACTATCCCATCTTTAAAAAAATGAGAAAGAATGTCAATCCTAATCAAAATCAAAATGATTTACATTTATAACAAAATGATTTACATTTAATTTATAACTTTTTCAATTGTCATGAAAATGAAAAAAAATGTCAATTCTAATAATAATAGAGCATTTAATTTACAATTAAATAAATAAAACAAATTTCTATTTAGTACTTGTCTTTTATGCAAACAAAAAAATTAATAGATTTTAATTAAATTGTACATTGTAGAATTAATTTTAATGGTTGATATTGTATACTTCTATTTTTTTTTAATACATTGAATCGCATTTTAATACTAAACAATATTTAAAAATCCAAATTAAACCTTGTAGATTTTGAATTTCACCAACAATGGCATAGCTTTGCAAGGAAAAATAAAATATAAAAAATATTTAGTCACCATTTCTTAGGACACGGGCTAAGTAACAAATTAAACCTTTTCTAAATCATTTGACGTTCAAATTTATTTTACGGAAAAGATTATTTAAAATGAAAGATAATCTATCATCTTAAATGATGAATAATATTTAAATTTTATAATAAATTTGGAATAACGTAAATAAATATAAAATCCTTAAAATAAAATTTGAAAGAAAAAGAGAAGACAAATTTATTGGACAAATATGTCGAGGGAAACAAAGATTCAACCCTAAATTCAAAGCAGTGCAAAAGAATTTATTAACATATAACGATGTCCTTTTGTGCTTTTTCTTTTCAAAGCAATGCGAACACCATCATATTAAAGAACAAAATAACTGATTTTCTGTGCTTTTGTGCTTTTTCCGCTCAGATCGATACAAATTCCATCATGCTAAATAACTTCTTTTGTGTGTTTTTGTGCTTTTGCATTTGTGTACGAGGAAAAAATAATTCAATTTTCCGTTGATTGCCCATCAAGAAAATCACAGAAAATCCTTGAATGGCGGAGGTGATGACAAACCGCGCCTTATAAAGTCACCAGTGACCACCCCTCATACCATTCAAGGATTTTCTCTGATTTTCTTGATGGGCAACATACCATTCAACTTCAACGTTTAGTGAAAAAAATCAATGTCTCACAGATCAGAAGCCATGGATCAAAGAGTGTTGCAAATAATTGTGAAGCATGTTCCAGAAGCAGAGATCATAGAATCAGGAGACGGCGCCTACAAGATTCGTCTGCCCTATTGCTTCAACGAAATGGCTGCATATAGAGAGCTGAGAAGAGCTCTGAAAGAGTCTGCAGCCAAGCCCATGTGCTCAACGTGCCGTTCAGAGAATACAAAGTTCAGATATTTTGACAACAGCTCCTCCAAGGCCTTGCAGGCCAGGTATAAATGCCTAGCCTGCAACCATCTCTTCACTCTTGGAGGAAAACAATACTGCAAAGATCCCCATGCAGCAGCTAACGGTCAAGACCATCAAAAGAAGAAGAAATTCAACTTCAAAGATCATGATCAACACAGTCTGGTTTCAAAAAAGAAGATCAAATGGAAGGAGGATGATTGCAGCAGCAACAACACCAGAGCAGGTGACAACGACTACTCGGCGCAAAATGTGGAAACAGTGAACCAAGTTGATTTCATAGATTATTTCAACCAGGATGCACAGGATTTTGTTCAAACACAATTGGAATTATCCCACAAGGCATTCTGGGGCCAAAAATACTACTCTGGTGATGATGAGGGGGAGATGATATCTTCTGGATTGAGTAAAGTTGTGCCTCTACAATGTCCGAAAGAAAAGGAAAGGGACCATCAAGATGAGCAGAATTCTTTCGAATTGCAGTTATGGTTTTAGCCAATTAATAGAAATTACTATTTGGGTTTTGAAGGATTCAATTCTAACTGAGATGTGTATACACTGTTGTGATGAAAATTATAGTTTCATTAACTTGGTGCAAAGCGCCCATATAAATAATAAACCGTCTTATTCATATTATTATTATCGTTTCTTTGATTATTATATCATAGAAAGTGCTGGCCAGGGTTGACTATGGATTTTGGTTTTTGTTTTCTTCAGAAACAATAGAATTCATAAAGGTAATGCCTCTAATTCTTGCATCTGAATTCCTTATGCTTTATGTTACCCATTTTTAATGTTATTATAGATGTTAGGAATATTTTGAAATTTGAGAAACAGAGGAAGGTGAAACAATTGGGTTTGCTACTGTTTGTTCCTGTGATTATACTCGTTAGATTCCAAAAATATTCATGAAACCTGAATCAATTTAACGTCAACTGTTATATTTTATTTATGAATTACTTTAAAAAATTTACCCATGAAAATGTAAAACTGATTTTCTGGACATGGAGGTGGAGAAGAGAACAGCCTATACAGTACATCAACCAATTGCTCACAATTTGCAGTCACAACACTTTCATTTAATGGCAAACTGTATCTATTGCTACGCCAAAGGCATCGCTGCATTCCTTAAAAATCTCTGAAAGATTTTAGAAAGTGAGTGTTGATGCTATCTTCTCCTGCCAACTATTTCAAAACTATCTTGTTTCATCTTACTCCACCTTTCTGGACATAATCTAGGAAATGCAAACAGAAATTCCCCACTTCAATTTTTTATATTCTTTACCCTTAATATTGTAACCGTGAGTGGGTAATGGTTTGAACCTATGTTTACCATACAACTAGGTTGGCCAATATTTTCATTTCGAACAACATCCTTCTTGATGGTTCAAAATCTCTGAAAGTTTTAGAGAGTGGGTGTTGATGCTATCCACTTCTGCCAACTACTTCAAAACTATCTTATTGCATCTCACTCCACCTTTCTGACATAATATAGGAAATGCAAACAGAAATTCCCCGCTTCAATTTTTTATATTCTTTACCCTTAGTATTGTAGCCATGAGTGACATCAATTCATAGTGGATAATGGTTTGAACCCATGTTTACCATACAACTAGGTTGGCCAATATTTTCATATTGAACAACATCCTTCTTGATGGTTTGAACCCATATGTAGCATACAACTAGGTTGGCCAATATTTTCATATTAAACAACATTTAGGTGTCTTAATATACTCATTAAACAACATGTGTGATCCTTATCTAAGATAGATATTGAGTTCTCTCTTTGTGGAGAAAAACACAATATTAGCCTATAATTTGTAACAACTTTTGAGTCATTGTTTTCGAAGTTACATTTCGAAAAAATAATATAGAGTAAGATATTTTTTCTGTACCAATTCTTCTTGTGATAAAACTATGATGATAGATACATCAATCGCATCGATATGAATAAAAAAAGTATTTAAAGGATCAAGGAGAGTGAGTTCTAGTTCTTTTGTGAAGTTTTATTTGACAAATGATTTAGGATTTTAATGTTGTGAGTGAGCCCAAGCAGAAAGCCTCTTTAGTGATCCTAACAATGAATTTGGAAATAACACACAAGTTATCAACGGATATTCTATAAGAATTAAAGAAACCAAGTAATATTCTTGCCTCGGGGAAATTCGTCATAGTTCCCCATTCCCTAATTACGTCTGCTTTCTTGCCATCCATAGTGATGCAGTAAAATATCATTTTCAATCTCTTGTATGAATGGTGTTACACTTACCTGATTCCAATTCAAGGTCTTGTTTCATAGCCATATTCCATTTCGTCATGGGTTTCAACTATGAGAAAGAGCTCTAAGCATTCGTATGCCTCATCCATTTAACAATTTTAGAAAAGGATAACACTCAAATGTGCTTCATGAGGGCCTTTTAATCTTGAAATTTTTGTTGGAATTAAGAGCATATATCATGATGATAGCTTCATTTGCAAGTGTGTTACCATATATCACTATAGAGGACTTGGACGAGAAGATTAGGGATGGAAAGTGTCGTGTAGTATAAATTAAAAGACCACAAGTGGAGAACATTTATTCCTCCCAAGTCCATTATGGATTTGCACTCGGACCCAACAATTTTTTTGCAACCACATCTACACACATGCCTGGGGAGAGCATGAGCATGCCATTAGGGAGACTTCAACCCTAAAGGGGGAAATTAAAACATTTTTCTTTCTTCAACACAAGAAGCCATCGTTGAAAATAGAAGGTTAGTCTAAAACCCACTATGTTTGCAAGTTCACCCATGAATGTGGTAAATTTAAATTGGTTCGATTTTTCCTAGCTTCATAATTGCATGCAATTTCTCTATGGAGTTGATTAGTGGTGAAACTTTGTCCATTTACAAGCCTTGCTGGTAAAAGGATGTGAAAAAAGGACTGGGGTCTAGAATTTTAAAAAGAAATTTTGAGCCCTAGCTTCCTTAATTATGTTTGAAGTGAGAATTAATTTTCAGTCTATTTCTATGGGGAAAGTATATTGTAATGAAATGAGAATCTTGTTAATTGCAGCTATCAGAATGGACGATATATTGGCAATTTCATTGGGTTCAATTTGCTAGATTGGGCAAAAGTTTGTATAACATAAGGGTAGATGTGTCGTATTTGATGGGAGATTGGGTAAGGTGAGATGCCCCTTTCTATTCTACTATTTTCTTTATACATGTTGTAGTGGTAATCGTTATGAATAAGGTTTTCTTATTTTCCCATAAACTCGCATTAATTAAATGCGTGCTTCATTCCATAGGTTAATTTATATATGGATTTTTATTGCATGTGTTTTCCATTCATGAATATATGCATTCATTTCTAATAGTTGATATTAGAGATGAGGAGCTTTTGCCTTGGGAGAGAATGAAGCTAAATACTGTCATGGTTGCATAATATGTAAATGTATACATTTTGGTCGTACTTCTTACATAGTCCTGCATGACCCATGAAGAGGAGTTTTTGTTGTCTATTTTAGAGGGAATGCATCGAGGATATAGTTGGATTTACCTTCAATGAGCTCGGAATATAATTTTACCAACACTATAGGTGGACATTCATGGATTTTGTGTGTTTGTCCCATCTTTGTGGCTAGATAAAAAATTGACTTGGGTGTTTGTCCTAGTGTTGTAGGTGGTCTTGCATGCCTAATTTTTCAAGTTCCTAAACTCAGGGAGGATACATTTTACGGTGGGTATGAGGTGCAACAAGATCAATGCTCTAGTATTAAGTTGATTTAATATATGGAGGAGGAACGTTGGATATAGAAATAACTTTATCTCCTTTGGAGTGTGGAAAGTTTCTTATAATGAAATCATAATTTCATTTACTATCCAATAGAATGGGTTACCTGTTTGTGAGGGTAATTACATGGGCTTTGAACATTACATCAAGTTATAGGGTGTACAAAGGGAAGGTGGGTGAATTTTATTTGATGGATGGCCCTTTCCAGGTTGCTCTATTATCTATACCACATCAGCAAAAGTGGTTCAAACAAATTTCTCATTTTTGGTCCCCAACCATGTTCTTTGAGTTTCCATTTGCTTGTAGTAGTCAATTTATGCCATGTGGTTTATTACATGTGTATTCCATTGGTGCATCTGTGCTCAATTTTTATAACAAATAAACTCATCAATTCATCAATTTGGCACCATATACTAGAGGCAACAAATTGATTTGAGATGATGTCATCTTCTCTCCATACAATGGACTTCCATAAGAAGAATTTGGGCACACGATAGTTCACAAGGAATAAACTTATCAAAGAAGAGAAAGTTTAAATTAATTGAAACTTTGAGAGAAATATCTCTCAACACACTTTCATCCATACATGTGCAAAAGTTAGATTGGTTCAGTTTGGTTTACTTTTTTAGTTGCATGTCAATTTTGTTCAGTTTTGATAGTTATGATATGACATCAAACACTAGTCACTCATTTCTTATATGGAAAAAGGCACTGAGAATTGTCATATCATTTGGGATAAACATGAAGCCTCGTTTGTGTCAAACAATATGCCTTGATAGCAATGTCTATATTTTAAATGATTCATTGTATCCTCATATAGAAAACCTAGTTCATCAATTTTTGAACATAGAATTGGTTATTAAGTAGCATTCTCTAGAAGAACATGGAACTCTTGTTAGACCAACAATTTGAGAGTGGTGCTACTTATTCTTTTTCCCATGATAACAGTCAAGTCAAATTAGTAGTCTTTGACATAGTCTCATAGTTTTCTCTATGTAGTTGATATAAGACATGTAATGAGATTTCTTAGCGACATTGCATGCCATTTTTCTGTGCTTCTCTCACTTATTCTCTCAATGTTCCATGAATTCTAGAGTCTAAATAAATTACATATTAGTTCCCAAAGAATGCAGATACAATTTCATTTTCATTCCCAACTTTATAAGGTAGTTTTGCTCAAGTACTCATCAAACAACATTTCCCATCTTAAGTTAGATCCCAATTTGTTTGCTTTCTGGATAAAAATACAACATTAGCCTATAATCCATAACAACTCCAAGATCAATATTTTATAAGTGACACTTGGAAAAGAGGAGACAAGATAACTTTCATCCATCACCACTTCTTCTTCTTCTAATAAAATTGTGATAGCAGGTACACCACTTTTATTGATATGAAAAAAAAAACATATTTTAAGGATCCATGAGAGTGATTACTAGTGATTTTGTGAAGGTATACTTGAATAAATTAAGCTTATGTTGTTGTCAATGGCCTCAAACATATTTCCTCTTACCTTGAAATACATCTTGTATTTGAGAACATATATGATGAAAGTAACTTTGATTGCAAGCATGTTGCCACATCTTAGTATATAGAATGTGGATCATAATATTGAGTTGAGAACCAATTACGAAGCCATGAGTAGGGTGCAATTATTCCTCCAAATTCCCCTTAGGGACTTGCACTCATCCACACCTATTTTTTTCACAACCACAAGCACACACATGAGCACAGGATAAATCATGAGTTTTCCATCAAGTAATCTTAAGCCCTAAAAGGGGGGAATAACTATGCCTCACTTTCATTAACCCAACAAGCCATTGTTGATAAAAAATACCAATTTCAAAGTAATTTTGTTTGCAAGTTCACCCATGAATGTTGTTAAATAAAAATTGGTTAAATTTGGCCTAACTTCATAATTGTGTGCAATTTATATATGGAGTCAAGTTGTGGAAAAACCTTGGCAATTTATAGGCCTTGCTAACAAAATATGCCAAAAAAAGACTAGGACTAGAATTCTAGGAATAAATGTCTAGTCCTAGCTTATTTAATAATTTTGGAAGTGACAATAACTTTAAATGTATTTTTGTGTGGAATTTTTATTTTAATGAAACGAGAATCTTCCTAATTTTAATTATTAGAATGGGTGATATATTAGTGAATTCATTAGGTTTGATTTTCTAAATGAGGTTATAGTACATATAAAAAAAGGTAAACATGTTAAATTTGATGAGGGCTTGGATGAGGCACGATGCCCCTTTATGTCATGCTCTATTATTTTTACATATTGTAGGGAAAATAGGTATAATGAAGCATCTATTTTCTTTTCCAAATGGATCTATGTACCTTGAATGCATGTTTTCTCCTACTAGTTAATTTATTTCTAATGGTTTACTACATCTATTTTACATTAATATCTCTCTATGTTGTTTTTCTAATATTTGGTATCATAGACATAAAGTTTTTAACTTGAGATAGCACCGAGTTTAATATTTTTCTAGTTCACAAAATTTTTAAATGTATACTTGTCGGTCATAATTCTTATATAGGCATGCATGACCGATGACGGTATTTTATTATTTCTATAGTTGTGAGGTCATGTGACATGGGTATAGTTGGATATGCCTTTAATAAACTTGTAATATACTTTTACCAACCTTGTGCATAAGTGTTGTATGTGTGTTCCAAATTTGTATGTGTATTCATATGTGTGTTGGGATTTGATTGCAACAACATGAAGACTCAAAACATTATGTTGTAGATTTATGTATTGATGAGGAGAGATGGAAGTATCAATACCTTTAACTTATTTGGAGTGTGAAGGTTTCTTATAATGAAACCATAGACTCTAGCAATGTAAGATAATGGGTGAATTATTTGTGTGGTTTATTACATGGGTTTGAATTTTTAGATGGGATTAGAGAGCATATAACAGGAAGGTGGGTATGTTATATTTGATGGCATGCCTATTTGTGAGTTACTCAATTGTTTATATCTATTGAGAATTGGTGCAATGAAATGTCTTGTTTTTTCTCCCGAACTATGTTTTTCATGTTCACATTAACTTTTATTAGTTAATTTATGCCTAATGGTTTCTTATATGTGTACTCTGTTGGCATATTTGTGCTATGTTTTTCTAAAAATAAACTCATAAAATTTCAGACCATATATTAAACGCAATAGCTTGATTTGAGATGATGTTGTCATCTTTGCATGTAGTGGACATCTAGGATAATATTTTGGGCATAGGAGGGTTCACTATGAATAAACTTATTAGAGAAGGGAGAAGTTTAAATTCATCTAAATTTCGAGATAAATATATCTTGCACTTTTATCCATACACATGTCCAAATTAGATTGGTTTTGTATGGCTTAGTTTCATAATTGAAAGTTTTTTCTTTCAATGTTGATAGTTGATATATGATATGAAACCTTCGTTGCTAATTGTTTAAAGAAGAAAGATAGTTCAGAGTGTCACATCATTTGGGATAAACATAAAGCCTTAGTTGTTTCAAAATGACACTATGCATTAATAATAATCTCTTCATTAAAGTGGCTATAATCTCTTCATTGAAGGACTCACTCATTGTATCTCTACATCAAGAGAGAAGCTCCACGAAAACATAAAACTATCATTGAACCAACCTATGAATTTTGTCCATTAACAAATCAAATTGGGCCTTTTGAGATAGTTTCATAATTTTGTAACCTTTCTATATCAAGTTTATATGTAGCTCAAACATTCACACATACACATATGTTTTTCGTATTAAACAATACACAAACATAATAGAATATTCGATGTGGCCCTTGGGAAATGCAACGTAGCATAGTCATATTATGAGACGAGTTAGAGTTGTCAAGAATTAAATTTTGCGAAATGATTAAATATTCGTCAAATATTAATGTAGTTCACCCTTGTGACTATATATATATATATACATACTCAGATTTATTATATTTATATGAAAAATCGACAATTGAGGAATTCCACACGGAGAATTGCCTCTCCTCCCAGCCATGAGAATCAATAATTATGTCTCAGTACTCCCCTGAGCAATTCAACTTCCAGAACAATAATTTAGAAAGTGACCTTAGAAAGTGACGTCTAGAGTTGATTCTCTGGCATCAAGGTCCAACTTAGCCAAGATTTCATTGTCCTCTGCAAGGTCTCCACTGGTTCATAGACTATCTCAAGATCACCATGACTAACACCATCCTGCATGATAACTCATATCCCCTTCTCCCTTCAAGTGCCTCCAAAATTTATTTCCTTCTCTTGCTATACTTAGAATTATTTTCCCACTGACATCTTTTCTCTTGAGAGAGAGAGAGGGTAGCTATCTATTCCAAGATTTTTCAATTTAATCAATATAATTAAATCAATTATTTTTTCATTTACATATCATCGCTATGTGTCTCCACTAACTCATTGTTTCCAAGGTTTTTCAATTTAATAAATATAATTAAATCAATTAATTTCTCATTTAAATATCATCGCTATGTGTCTCCATTAGCTCATTGCCACCCAGGGTGTTACATCTCCCCCCCTAATATGTAACACTATCCCCTGTGTTCATCCCTAACTTTGGAACATACCAAGATATGTTGCACACATAAGTTCGGCATCTTCCCAAATGACCTCTTACGGGCTAAAGTGTCTGCAATTTAACTTGGGTGATAACTCGCTTTCGTAAAATTATTTCTCTCTGCTTGTGAATACGTAGAGGCTCTACTAGAGAATCTCCATCATGTTCGACCTCCACAATCACAACTCTTTCATTAATCTTTACTAATTGTAAATCAAGGGAATATATATATATATATATCGTACTTACAAATAATCGTACTTACCTACACCTCCTGCCAACTAATAATATGTCTTGGGTCATATACATACTTCTTCAATAATGAAACATGAAATAGATTATGAACCCTTATGTGACTAGGTAGTGCAAGCTTATCCTCTACAGGTCCTATTCTTTCTAGTATTTAGAAAGGACCATAATCTCGAGGAGCTAACTTTTCACAACTACCCCACCTTAGGGTGCTTTTAAAAACAAAGGTTTTTTATTTTTTGTTCCTATCTCATGTTTTATGGTAACATGTATACCCTGTGTCCTTCAGTTGTTCCTTTTCTCTTGTCAATGAGGACTTCAACTTCATTTTTGGGCTTACCCCAAATGGATTTCCTCCTTTCCATGTTCTGAAAGATATTATCCCTAGTTTTTTTTTATCTTAAATGATATAAGGGTTTGGTTCTAAACATCTATTGAGATATAATTATCCCTTATATTTTCTACCCATTAAGGGTTTAGGCACAACTGGTTAGGTTGTACAACCTCTTTTATATGTACCCTTGTAAATTATTAAATTTTTTATGCTAAGACTAATCGATTGTCAAGGAGCATTTTTGACTTCAATGTTATGTACAATTTTGTAGTTTAATATTGAATGGTAATTTCTAGCCTTTTATGGAACAATATTTTTGGTTACTATTAAGTTGATTGAATACATTGTTAAGGTACCAAAGTACATGAATAATTATTGTATTCATGAGGGTTTGGTATGTTTGTTAAAAGTTATATGTTAAAATAATTTACTGTTCTTCTTAAAGTGCATGCAATTTTCTTTTATCTTCTAGGTAGCAGAACACATTTTGGGTGGCTATCGTTTTTGACCTGCCCCAGAAACCAAGCAACTCTCTACATAATTAGCGCACTTTTCCCCTTCTGTATTGGTTCCTTTCTTTACAAAGTTGGTCTCCCCTCTTGGTATTTCAGCCAAAATTATTATTATTATTACTACCTTCTCCTTTTGTCGCAAAAGGTTTAATTGGTTATCTATTGTTCTTTTCCTACTCAACCTCCTCATTTTTTATCATTCCCTAGATAGTTATCACTGCTCTTAGTGGAACTGTTTTTCTAACACTACAATTAGTCCTTCTTTGTGTAAATTATGTATTTATAAAGCTTCTTTGTCTTAACTATAAGCCATGACCCAATTTGGGTAGGCTAAGACTATATTCGTTGTTACCCTTAATTACAGACAACATTACTTACTCTTTTGTTAGAGAAAGGTAAAAAATCCCTATTTTCAAACACAGTGCTTAAAATATTTCTCTTACTATTTTTTACTTAAAATCATTACAAAAAAACATGTCCCTTATCATTAAGCCCCATAGCATATGTCACATAACACCAGTTCTATTACTATTTTGTAAGAGATATTCATAAAATATTAACAGAGATATTTGGGAAAGATTAACAAAGTTCACACCTGCGATTATATATATACATAAACAAATTTATCATAATTATCTAAGCAATCAACAATCGAGGAATTCCACAAGGAGAAGGACCTCTCCTCCCAACCACGAGAATTGACAATTACATCCGAGTTCTCCCCCTAAGAAATTCAACTTCCAGAACAGTGGTTTAGCCAGTGACCTCAAGGGTCGATTCTCTGGCATGAGAGTCCAACCTAGCCAATATTTCATTATGATTTGCAAGGTCTCAACAGGTTCACAAACCATCTCAAGAGCACCTTACTAGCAACATCCTGCCTAATAACTAGTATCCCCTTCTCCCTTCAAGCTCCTCGAGCCTTTTTTTCCTCCTCTTTTTATCCTTGGCATTCTTTTCCCACTGAGATATTTTCTCTCCATAGAGAGAGGGTAGCTAACTTTATTTAATTGTATGATAAGTGACAATCTCACTTGGTCTTCTCGAGTGAATTTCAAGGTTTATTCATTAATCAATAGAATTAAATCAATTAATTTCTCATTCAACTATAATTATTATATGACTCCACTAACTCATTGTTTACATAGTTTTAATAATAAAAATAAATACAAAATGTTTACCTCCGAGTGTTACATAAAATTTCTCAAATTTTGTAATTAAGGTGTTGGGTACTTAATATCATGAGATGACTTTTCCATTTTTTCACTATTTATATGATATGTCATGAAATGACTTTTCCATGTTTTCACTATATATGAAATATCCTTTTTTTTTTTAGATAATGAAACAGTGTTTTGTATTCCACTCTTTGTTTTAGATTCTTGTTGGTGCTTGCTTCTTATTTCCCTTAAACGAGGTTTTTTGTTTTCATTCTAAATAAAATATTTAAAAAAATATAGATTTTCAAATCCTTAAATATTAAAAATGATTTACTTTCAACTCATATATTTTATATTTTAAATAAAGAAGATTATTGATAAATAACTATTATTTTGTTATTTAATATATTTAGGAATGTTAAAGAGAAACCTAATATTTTATATTTTAAATAAAAAATATTATTAATAAATAGATATTATTTTGTTACTTAATATATTCATGGATGTTAAATAAAAGCCTAATGGAAACCGCTACCATCTTTTTTTTCAATTTTCTCCTTCGTATTATATTATTATGATTTTTTATTAATTTTCAATATATTAATTATATTTTTATATGATTTTCTATTAATTTTTAATATATTAATTATATTTTTATATTTTTTATATAAAATCAACAATATATATATTTATATTCAAATAATTAATTTTTACTATTTATAAATACATTAATATTCACATTATTAATTAATTATTAATTATTTGATTTCTAACTTTGTTCTTTAACATAGGCATAGTATCTCTCAAATTTTTCCAAATCTGAAGTATTAGTTGAAATGGGAAAGAGTTATATTTTCTTAGATTTATGAAAACTTCTAATATTTCTAGCATACAAGTTTCAGAATTTTAGTAATATATTTTCCTTTATTGTCATACTTATTTTGAAGTAGTTTTAAAAATTATTTTGAAATAGTTGTGAAAGCTAAAAATATTGTATGTTTAATGTAATTGGAGTGATAATAATGATATTCTCTTATGGAAGTAAGAAAAGTTTATTTTTTAACTTCTACTTTTTATATTGGCAATGATTAGTGCCTGCAGGTAATTATAAGTAAACATTTTTTCTTCTTTTTATATTGGCAATTATTAGTGCCCGCAGGTAATTTTAAGTAAATATTTTTTCTTTACATATATAGAGTTGTTAAAAGCAAACACTCAATAGATACATATTTGTGTTGTGTGTTTATATAAAAATGTAATAGTGAAATTTAATTATATTCGTTTTTATTATATAATTTTAGTAACTATGCAAACTTAGCATAATTTCCACCATTCATAGTTGTTACAACATTTCGTCGATAATAGATAAATAAAAAAAATGAAAATTGTATTTGTGAATTTATGTTTTTTTAAAGGACAAATGATGATATAGGTTTTGGCATTTTGAAGTTTGTGTAGAGAATCAAACTAAAGTAACCTTCAATCTATTCAAATTTCTAAAAATCTCCAATTATATTGTAAGAATATATTGTTTTTATTGTTTTGAAATCCAAATAGGGTTATGAAGTTTTTGTTGTTCAATACTCAGAACTTGTGAGATGCTTGACATTAATAACGATACATGGTTTTTTATTTTATAAATTATTAAATTAAAGTAGATTAATTATATTGTTGACATGTTTTTTTGTTTAATTAATTAATTTATTTTTTTTAAATTTTTTATTTACATAAATTTTTAAATATTAAAAATAAAATTCTTTCTCTCAGAAACTATATTTCAAATAAGATGATCATTATTATTTTTTATTTAATATATTGATGGATATTATGTGATAATCCAATGGAAAGGGGTTATTATCATCGTATCCCTCAACCTTTCCAGTTTTGAATTACTTATTGAAATGGGTAAGAATCGTATCCTCACATTTTTGGAATTGATGTTTATGACAAGTCCCGATATTCTAAGAATGGGAGAACTCTAGCAATGTCTTTTTTCTTTAGTTTTTTTTTTAATTAATTGTAGGTTTAATTTAACCATATTAATATTATATTGGTAGAGAGAGAAAGGATGGTATCTTATCATGTGAGGAAGGAATGAAATGTCAAAGAAATTCATAAAAAAATGTTACTATAAAAAATTACAATATAGGGGAGTTGATATATTAATTTGTTCTTTAAAAAAAATAATTTTATATATGAGGTCACATGAATTTAGCAATTTTCCATGTTTAAGACATTTATCAAATTAAAATAAAATGTGTTTGGAATTATTTATTAATTTTTTCATTTTTATTTGAATTAAGTTAAGGTCACTTTCAATATTTAGTAGATTTTTTTAAAAATTATTAACAGATATTACAAAGATTATAAAAAAATATTAAAATATTATTCAATTGTAACAATCAAAACAATATTTGAAATTTTAAATTAATCTAGTAATTTTATCTTAAAATATTTAGATAGTCAAATTTTTATTTTATTGCATTGTATTGACCATAATTTTTTATTAATTGGAAGAGCTACATAATATATTTTTATTAATTGGAAAGGCTACATAATATATTAGTCAAAAATAACCTCATAAAAAGAAAAACTATTTCAAATTTTAAATTAACGCAAAAACAATTTACTAGATAATGAAACTTTTATTTTCCTTTATTTTATTTCACTCATCATAGCCTTGAGCTACATAACCTAAAAATAGCCATCAAATATAATTTTGTAACTCAAATATAGTGGTCACTTTAGACAATGAAACTTTTATTTTCTTTTATTTTATTTCATTCATCATAGCCTAGAGCTACATAACCTAAAAATAATTGTCAAGGATAATTGTGTAACTCAAATATAGTAGTCACATAATTATATGAAAATAAAATATAAAAGATCCTATTAAAAATAATTACTTCACGCATCTACATATAATATAAAATTTTTATCAAATTCATCCCTCTTATAATTTTCAAAAAAAGTTGTAATAGTAAAGTTCACTTTTTGTGTTCATATATATTACACATATTGTAACTTCTCTTTATTAGTTATGGATTTCCTTCGCATTATTTTTTTTTATCACACAATGTCACATCATTTAATAATGTCCACTTGGATTTTGACCAATGATATGGCATTATGTCTATATGGGAAGAGAACCACAATACTTTGTTATATTAATAACACCCATACCTCATTTTCCCTCCATGGGAACATACAAACACTTGATGAAAGGGAGGAAAACTAAAACAAATATAGGGAAGTATAAACAATATATAATTAGTCATCCCGTAAAATCCTAAATTGATTAGAATTGAGGATGTCTACATCCAATTTGAGTACCATGAGTATCAATTCCATTGGGGATAGAGTGGTCGGGTTAGTTATGCTTAGGCATGCTAGAAATAGTGTTGCTAAAATCATTGGCAAGCATGAGCCAATAATTTTTTTTCTACCTTGTGTATTTAAACTATACAATGTAGTTCAATTCACCTAACAATGCAATGATTAGTAGACACAATTTCATATGACATGTCTATTAACATTCTATTAAGTTACTGTGAAAGTGATTATAATTAGGAAACTCACATGAATGAAACTAAGTCACGATGAAAATTATAAGTCATAAATGAAAATATGTGGTTTTACTGAAAGGGGATTCTCCATGTCATTTATGTTTTTATTTTAACTAAAATGGGAGTCTCCATGTCATTTATATCTATGGTTGTAGTATAATGGTTTTATTAAAAGAGGGAATCCCCCTATCAATGGGGGTCAATGAAGAGTTATCAACATATGGAGAGTTGGTTTCCATTAGAGGGTTTAGGCTAGAAGTGAATGAGAAGTTGAGTGTGGCAATTGCAAACATTTTGGATTCTAAACTATCAACTGACAAGTCACAATTTTATATCAATTTTTATGACATTGAGGTGCACTAAGCTCTCTCCTCTACCTTCTTTCAATGTTTTCAAGTATTGTGTATTAACATATGGAATTTACTACTTAATATTAGAAATCAAAGGGTTTCAAATGGGTTTATATTTTAACTTATTTTCATTTTTTATTAATTTTGTGAAAATAAAAGTGGGATTCATTTTATATATAGTGACATAAATGTATTTTCTACAATAAAAAATGTAAGATGATTTTAACTAATTTATAGAGTAATCTCACTAATGGGAGAAATTAATGTTATTAAGTCATATCTTCCAAGGAACAATGAAAACATCAGTGTCTAATAAACATGGAGTTACATTTTATCCCTAAACCTCCAGCTTGTCGAGCTCAACATAAAAAATCATTTACTCTCTCATATCTTAGTTGTTTCCCACATTTATAGTGCATCCACACCCATATGCATCCATCAAAGTAGTTTTTTTCCATAAAGATTATATTCAAATTCTACAGCTCCTTTTCATCCACATCTGATTTCATATCTTACCTGCTTCTACCATGCCTTAAACACCCTCTCACAGTGAAGGAAATCAATAAATTGAAATCTTACAAAAAATAGCTCTAATTCTTCTACATTAAGCTTAGAAAAGTGCATCCACGCCCATATGCATCCATGGAAGTAGTTGTTTTCTATAAATATTATATTCAAATTCTACAACTCATTTTCATCTGTGTCTAATTTCGTATCTTACCTACTTCTACCATGCCCTAAACACCCTCTCACAATAAGGGACATCAATGAATAGAAATATTACAAACAATAGCTTTAATTCTTCTACATGAAGCTTAGAAAAGACATAAATTTCACATCAAAATATATTCAGTGTATAGAGTATCAAGTAACGGTTTTTTTTTCAATGGATTCAAAAAAATTATCCAAAAATGTGCACATTTAAGAAGTTCTCATTACCATTTAACTTAAAGGACATCATAACTCTACATGATTTGGCTGCCCAAGTGAACTATTGACTAATATAGAAATTTGATTTTATATAATCACACTATGCTATCATTATAACATGAACAAATTTTGTGTTATGTGATGGAAACAAAATTTGTTCATTTTATTTTTTTTCTCTTTATTCTATTTTCTTGCAAACCTTGTTTTCTATCTACTTTTTACATAAATGCATTCACTATTTACAATTGTGACTAACTCTGCTTAACACATACTTGGGTATCATCATTTTTCACACAAATGGTGGTAATATTATTCATCATTAACATATTGATGATACATTTGCTTGGAAATGTATGTAATATTCTTCATTCTTGATATAGTTTCAATGTGTACCCTTTAATTAGCCAAATAGATGGATTCTTGTGTTTCAAATTGTATAGGCATGTTGGAGCGGGGCTTCCTTGAATGCTTACTCACAAGAGATTATAGGGCTTCATCATTGAACCACACCAACCAATATTTCTTTCGGGGAAAAGCATTTTCACCTCTTTTCACCACCTATAGTAGTTTTGGTTTTATTTTATTTTTTAATCTTAGGAGGTGTTAGATACAATGAAATATATAGAATTTTTTGGTGCTCCCTTCTCTTGCTTTAGGGGTATGCTAGTTATGTTGATTGCATATTTGAGAAGTATTTTCGAATTTGACAAATAGGAAATAGATCAAACAATTGACTTCACTTTTGTCAATTAAAGAATTGACATTTATATTTCTATTTGTCAAATTAAAAAAAAAAAAATCATAAAATCTACATCAAATTAAGTTCAAATTTTATATTCTACTCATGAATTACTTCAAAATTTCTTCTAAATATTTTTATAATTTTAAATATATATAATTTTTATTTCTAAATTCTCTTCTAATCTAGTTTTCTAGTCAAACGCAACTGAATGGTTTATAACTTCATATTAGTATTAAAAAGTGAAGTTGTTCACCCAATTGGAGTTGAGTTTAAATATATTAAAAACAGGAATCCTACCACAATCAACAATTTACATATACTAATGTGTTAGTTATGTGATATTCCATATATTGTTCTTCAGTTCAGAAATGCTAGCAATGGTCTCGAGAGATAATTAAGTAATATGCTTAGAAAAAGGTGCTTACATGCTAGCTATTAGCAAACCTCTGTTTAGAGGATGTCCAATTCCAAAGCAATGGCCAAGCAAATGATACTGAGTGGAATCAACGCATCAAATGCATAGAATCATTACATCCTCCATGTAATTTTATGCCACTCTGTACGTCATTAAATATTTAATTACATGCATTATTATTTCATCCATGCCTACCCTGCACTCTCAGCTGCAAGTTTTCTTGTTTTCCTTTCGCATTCAAATACAAACACCGCATATTTTACAAACATTCAAAAGTAAATGGACGTAGTGACACCGCATATTGTAGCTCTAGAAAGATGCTCCAAATTCAAAGCAGATGGTGAACAAGTAGATGGAATGATATTAAACTCTATGCTAGATGCATTGGTTATGAGTAAGAGAATTTTAGCAATATCTTTTGCCTTTATTGTCGAAGTTATTTTTAAGCAGGCGTGAAAGTAGTATAACAAAGTGTTTAATTGTGGTGATAATATTGAAACTATGTACAATACTATTTTATTCTTGAACTTTAGAGACTTTATTTAGTAAATATTTTTATTTCACATATATATAGAATTGTCATATATAAAATTGTTAAAAATAAAATTGTTAAAAGGCAATATTGGATACATATAGATTTGGATTATAATTTTATATAAAGGTACAGTAGAAAACTTTTATTATATAATTTTAGTATCTATGTAAAGTTAAAACAATCTGCATCTTTCATAATTGTTACAATAGTTAATTGATAATTAAATTATATTTGAGAATTTCTATTATGGTGTTTTTTTTAAAGGATGAATAATGATATAGGTTTTAGCATTCGAAAATTTGTGTAGATCATCAAACTAAAGTAACTTTAAATCTATTCAAAGTTCTCAAAATCTTTAATTAGGTTTTGAGAATATATGGTATTTATTGTTTTTAAATACAAATAGGCTTTTCATATTGTTGTTGTTCATGAAATATTCAGAATTTTAAAGATGCTTGAAACCTAGTATTTTGAGATTGATGATGATATAAGATTTTTTATTTTATGAATTATGAAATTATAGTAATTTATTACATTGTTCGGTTTCTTATTTTTGTTTTAAAATATATATATTTTTTAAATTTAATGTTTATGTTTTAAATATTTGAATTTCTAAATATTTAAAATAAAATCATTCTCTTCAAAAATTATATTTCAAATAAAACGGTCATCATTTTCTGTTATTTAATATATTCGTGCTTATGAAGTGACCAAATGTTGATTGAAAAATGGCTATTATCATTGTAGCCCTCAAATTTACTTTTTTTGAATTACAAGTTGAAATGGGTAAGAATTATATCCTCGCATGTTGATGACAAGTCTCAATTTTCTAAGAGGTTGAGAACTCTAGCAATGTCTTTTGCCTTTAGTTTTTTCAAAATAATCTTGAAATCTACATAATAAACTACTGTATTTTTAATTTAACCATATTGATATTATTGGAGAGAGAGGGATGTTATTTTATTATTTCAGGGAGGAAAGAAACATTAAAGGGAATTATGTGTTCTTATCATGCAACCAAAAAAGAGGAAATTTACTATAAAAAAATTGTACAATATTAGGGAATTCATATGTAAACAATTTTGTATATTGGATCAAATGAATTCAACAATTTTTCATTTTCAAAAACATTTTTCAAAATAAAGGCATTTATTAAATTAAAATAGAAAGTATTTGAAATTATTTATTAACTTTTTATTTTTTTATTTTTTTCCAATTAAGTTAGGATAAATTTCAATATTTAATAGAAATTTTTTTCTCAAATACTAAATTATTTGTAAAAAAAATTATTTAATTGCAACCATCCAAATTATATTTCGAATTTCAAATTAATTAATTTATTTTATTTTGTTAAACACCATGTTAAAGCACACACATGGTGTATGAGGAAGATAAACACACACACACAAGAGACTCAACACAATGAAGGATAAGTGTGAGGCTTTCTTATTTTTCCATTATACATGATGTACATTTATAGTACAATGGTGTGACTCTTGGTTTCACATTCCAAGGTCACTTGAACTCCATTGTGACTTTTTTCATTCCACACCTACCCATAGAGGATTAGGTGTTCCAACACCCCCCCTTAATCCGAAGGGGTATGTGTGAGTCCAAGAAAAGAGTTGTAATACAAATATGCAAAGTATACATGGCAACACTTGGGCTGAATCAACTCTCTAAAATGTTGGAAAAAGAGGTGGTTTTAGGATGACCACAAACACTGGAACACAATACTTGTTGCAGTTCCCGGAACTCTTCCAAAACTGGCAAGAAGCTGAAGGCTTATGCTAGAGGAATTGTCCCTCATAAAAAAGGGAGACCTTCAACCTAAAAGAAGGGAGGTCTACTACCTCGTGGTGGTTTTAGGTTGTCCACCAACCAGATGATGGTTTTAGGTTATCCACCAACCGAAAATGATGGTTTTAGGTTATCCACCAACCAAATATGATGGTTTTAGGTTATCCACCAACCGAAGGTATGCTCATGGGCATCCGTATTCCTCGGCTACATCTTCCGAACCGAATGACGAATTATGGCTCGTGCTCGCTTGAACTGTCACAACTCGAACATGGAATGAGAGATTGTGGCTCGTGCTCGCTTGATCCCTCGATGTTGAAGCTTGTACATCGCCTGGCCGCCATGTCGTGGACAAGGTGAGATGATGGCGAAAACTCAACTGCAAGTTTGCTCAATATCCGCGAACAAGTTCTAACATGTGTCGTAAACATCTTCTTGGCTACTGATGCCCATTGCCAAGAAGCGATCCATCCAAGATGAATCTTGGTTCTTGCAGGAGGCTTGTTTTTGAAGCATCTGTCTGAAGAATGTGTGTGCTGACCACAATGCTTGCATGGATGAAGATCAAAACAGTGATCTTTCATATGGCCAACTCGATCACAATGTTGGCATTTTTCAATCTGATGTTGTTGTGGAACAGGATCTGGAACAACTGTAGGTGAACTGTCATATAGGAATCCGGCACTCTGAAATATGATGGGCTTTGTGTAGTTTGGAATATGAAAGGACACATCCTTGTCATATCCAAGACCAGTTTTGTGCTTGTTGTGGACAAGCTCTTCCCAAGGTCTGATGATGGGCTTGAGAAGTGCAGGGTGAAAGACTGCATCTGCATGTAAATCTGCTCTAGTACAAGGCACTGAATGAGGATCAACTGCAACTTTATCTTATTTCTTTTGATGAGAGTCCTTCACAATATTCTGAACAGAAACAGGTTCAGAATGGTGACTCTTTTGCTGAAGTTCATCTCGCTGAAGCTGAGATTCCAACTGCAAAAACTCAATCTTTTCATGTGCATCTTGCAAACAACTTTGAATATTACAAAGAGCATCCTTGCTCATTTTTATCATGTCATCAACATTTGAATGAATGAGGTTATTCAAGAACATTAATGCCTCATTGATTTTAGCCATTTTTCAACAACTTAGGCTCAAAAATTGAAAGGGTGTTGGCTTCAACCGAAAATGCACCCGTTTACAATGTGATGCAACAAGAAATACAAATGACTCTAAAGAATTTCCAACTATGGAAATCTCAAATACAAAATCTGCTCCTCAAATGATGGAGGACAATCAACAATGACTTATATCAACAATTTTCCAACAACTCAAATACTAATTGCAACTATGAAGAAGAAATACAATGTCAACTCAATACAATATCTCTGCAAAATATTTGAATGTCCAGCAAAAACACTTGTGCAAGAGGCCTTTGAGGCAGCTGAATTTTCCTTCAAAAAGTTGTTTTAAATGATGGCAAACTTGTCTTCTCATGTGAAATTCTTCAGAAAAGTCACCCTTATGTCAATGCCACAAATCATATAATGTAAAATCTTCTCTTTTCTCTATGTATAGTCCATGTTCTTCATATGTCATTTCCTCTTTTTCTGATGTTCAAATTCTCTCTTTCGTCTCTCTCTGCTGTTTTTTTATTTTATTTTAATTAATTTAAAATTAATTAAAAAAATGGGAATATGTTAAAAAGGGAAAGGGAAATTAAATGGGAGGGAGAATTTAAAAAGGGTGGGAGAAATTTTAATTTAAAAGGGAAGGGGGATTAATTTAAAAAAAGAATTAATTAAAGGAAGGGAATTAATTAAAAATGGGGATTAATTTTAGTGGTAGGAGAGGGAAATTAAATTAAAAGGGAGGGGGATTATTATAATTGTGGGAAGGGAGATATGAAAAGGGCAAATATAAAAAATGCAGGACTTATTATATGAAGGGAATTTTATTTTAAAAAGGAAATTAATTAAAATGAATGGAATTAAAAAAAATGGAAGGGATTTTAATAATGGAAAACGAGTTAATTAGAAATGAGAGAATTTAAAAATAGTGGGAGAGTGGGGTATTATACAAATGAGAGAATTTAAAAATAGTGGGAGAGTGGGGTATTATACGAATGAGGAAATTTAAAAATTTAAAAGGGGAGGGCGTTTATTAAAAAAGAGGAGCATTGAGTGTAAGCGCACGGAGAGGGAGGGATGGTAATGTGAAGGCGTTAGTAAGGGAGACGGAACGAATGTTGGGTTGAGCGTATGTTGAGATGAGGGGGCATATGCTGCAGGAGCGGCCTTGAGGATTAGGGTGCGAGTGTATTTAGAGTTAAGTCAAGAGGGAGCATTCGTAGCAGGTAGGGTGAGGGGTCAGCGTTGAAGGATGTGAGGCGGAGCGATAAGGTGTGATAGAGCTGTCGTGTAGAAACAATGAAAGCGCAGATGGGTTGAGAGCTCGAGGGAGCAGTGTTTGAGTGGAGGGACGACGTTGAATGCACAGGGAGGGGCGTGTTAGAAATAGGGAGGGGCAGGGGCTGTTGCAGGTTTAAGGAGAGCAGGCGGGAGTGGTAGGCGTAGATTGGTGGAAGGGGAGATACAAGGGCCGAGTGTTTGGTTGCAGAGTGAGGCCGAGTGGATGGGGAGGGCGTAGTGTGAGGGAGGGGGCCGTGGGCAGATGTTGTGGGTTGAGCGTAGGATGTAGCAGGTGGGTCGACTGTAAGGTGAGAGGGGAATGGGATAGGAAGGGAAGTAGATACAATTTTTTTTTTTTTTTCAATGTTAGAACAACAGAAAGGAGTGAAAGAGTAAAATGCAGCAGCTTTTTTTTCTTCAAATGTATAGCAGAATCTTGTAGACTTGGAGGAGAAATTAATTTTCTCAGCAGCAGAGAAAATGCAGAATTGCAGAAACTCAGAAGTCTTCCAATGAAAACTCAGAAATATTTCCATTGAAAACCCAGAAACTTGTTCAGAAACCCAATATAAATCGTATCCAGCAGCTCTTCAAAATGCAGAATTTAAAATGCAGAGATTGCAGGAAGAAATAAACCTTCAGATGTGCAGTGCTGCTTGCTGCTCTTCTTCAAAACAAATGCTGAATGCTGCCAATTTCTGAATGCGGCCAATGTCTGAATGCTGCTCTTTCTCAAAACCAATGCTGCTCTTCTTTAAAGCACCTCTGAATGGCGGCAAAAATTCTGCTGCAGAAACTCTCTAAAAGCTGCAAAAATGCAGATATGCATAGGCCATAAACAAAAATGGCTCACTCAATTTGGAGCAGGGCCAGCAATTGCCCGCTCTGATACCATGTTAAGCACCATGTTGAAGCACACACATGGTGTATGAGAAGAATAAACACACACACAATGAAGGATAAGCGTGAGGCTTTTTTATTTTCCATTATACAAAGATGTACATTTATAGTACAATGGTGTGACTCTTGGTTTCATATTCCAAGGTCACTTGGACTCCATTGTGACTTTTCGCATTCCACACCTACCCATGTAGGATTAGGTGTTCCAACATATTTTAACTAATGGGAAGATCTAGATAACTTGAATATAGTAGTCAAAAGTAACTCCATGAAAAATAGACTATTTTAAATTTCAAATTAACGCAAAAATAATACTTTACTCTAAAAAAAAATTAGATAGTCGGGATTTTATTTTATTTCATTGATTATTGTCTTTGACTATGTATGAGAGCTACATAGCCTAAATATAGTGGTTAAGGATAACCCTTTAACTTGAATATGGTGGTCGCATAACTCTTTGATAATGAAATGTAAAGGACCTTATTAGAAATAAATGCTTCAATCATCTACATATAATAAAAACGTGATATCATGTTCATCCGTCATACAACTTTCAAAAGAAAGGTTTAGTATTAAAGTTTACCTTTATTATTCAAATATATTACACATATTGTTTACTTTACTTTTCTTTATTGGTATCGATTTCATTCAAATTATGCCATTTTATTATACAACATCACACTTTTTTTGGGGTTAATTTTTTACTTCAAGTAAATTGGTTGCTTTTAACAAATGAGATGGCACTATGTCCACCTGGGAAGTGAATTAAAATACTTTATTATATTAATAACACCTCATACACCATTCTCCTTCCACATGAACAAAGAAACATTTCGTGAAACAAAGGGAACTAAAACAAACCTAGGGAAATATAAACAAAATATAATTAATAATTCCACAAAATCCTAAATGGATTAGAATTGAGGATTCCTACACTTAATTTGAGTACTATGAGTATCAATTTAATTGTGGTTATTGTGGTCAGGTTAGATATGCTCAAGCATGTTATCAATAATGCTTCTAAAATAATTGGCGAGCATGAAGTAGTAATTTCTCTTTTACTTTGTGTATTTAATTTATGCAATGTAGTTAAATACACTTATTGACGTTGTTGGAAATATCTTAAACAGGGGGATCTCCCTGATATGAGTCTCGATTAGACCTCACATTGTTTGGAGTTGGAGTCCCAACTAAAAATATAGTTGGTTGCTATAAATGTGATCTCAAAGATGTGCCTTGGCTACAATAAACACAAAATAAGGCATACACATATTTGGTAATCAAAAGTAAGCAAACTTTGTGTAATATCAATTCTAATGCATAAGAGGTTTTTTCACACAAATGGAAAATAATGAGCCTCTAGAAGAAAAGTAATAGTACTATCCTTAAAAAGGCACATGAACATATAAGGAATTGTTAGTTATCCTGCAAAATATTTCACAAGATCACAACAATCATGAAAGCAACTACAACACACATCCAACAAGAAACATACAAAGTTAATGAAATAGTTCATTGACATAGCATGAATGAAATAACATATACCGTAAAAATTTAAAGAATAGTCTTATAATATCCACGATACATGCATGAAAGTGTGTTGGATCTGAGAGCTTCTAATAATTAAGTGAAAGTTCCAATTATACAATACAATAATATGACACTAGCCCCAATAGTGGAACATGAAGTTATGAGGGCTTATTTATAGCAAATGGGATGACCTTTCATCTCCCTTTGTGACCTTTCAGTTTCTCTCATGGCTCTTGGACTTATTTTATCTTTATTCTAACTAATGACTCTTCATATTCCACATTTGACTCTTGGAATTCCCCTTACATTTACACTTTTATTATTTTCTAAATACAATAAGACAAAAATCCCCATATAAGACAAAAATGGGCTAGAGCCTAATAAGACAAAATTTTATACATCATGAGTCAACTGGAGGAAACTATAGCTAGACAACTTATACTTGTTACTATTTTGTAACATATTGGTACCAATATTTATATTGTGTTACTATGCCCTCAAAATTAGATGAAAGATCTGGATTATATTGGACTCTTGCCTCCATAGCATCCAGGTAGATAGTTTTCGAACTAGATTGAGCTTCATTCCATAATAAGAACAACTTCATATTTACCTTAGCAAGTATTTTTATATACAACTCCATATTTTGCCTTGTAATCTCCAAGTCATCTTTAGTAATTACCTGCTTCAAGTTGTTCAATTATTCTTGGTTTTTTTGCTTGATAAAATTTCTACCCGTTGTCTCTGCAAATTCTCTAAAAAATAGAATCTTCTTTGCTCTGACTAGGGAGTCCAAGTTATGCCATGCATAGGTGGGTATAATGTTGTCCATACATTTATCAAGTTTCTTCTTACTTTGTAAAAACATTGTAACCTCAACGTTTTCCAATTCAACTTCTTGTTTTGTTTTCCTAGCCAATTCTAATGGTGTATTCATGTACTCAGTGCCCCACTCTTGGATCCCACTGATAGCTGTATGATTTTCCTTTATAACTTTTAATTTTACCCATGATCTCTTTTACATGTCGTGTAAGGGCACTACTGCCTTATGTAGAGTGATAATCTCTACATATAGTTGTCTCATGATGTCTCTCAATGATTGGATTTCATCATATATTTATGCTCATAGCTCCTTCAAGTTATAATCAACAGAAGAAAATATTTGGTTCTTATCTTGGAGATGATCTATATGCTGTTTTTTAGTAGCTAGATCCCTTGCTAATTTCTTATTCTCCTTCATCAAGAAATTTGTATTCACTTTTGTAGTTGATGCAAAGGTTGAATTTGTTGCTACAATTGTCTTTAGATTTCTCCTGGTGTTAGTCGAAATCATCCTCTCAATGTGAATGGAAGTAAGATGAACTATGTGTTTGGAAAAAATACTGAGAGGGGGGGGGGGGGATGAATCAGTATTTAGATCTGACTGATAACTTTTTAGTTTTTCTTTCTCAAAAACCCATATGCTACTTTACTGAACCCAACTCGCGTATACATACAGATATCCTTAACAAAACTTGCGTATTACCAGAGATCTCATTATGCAAATAATTCTTTACTTATCTCATTGCATCATTCATTAATTAGATGTCTAGTAAGCAATAAACATGTGTAGTAAGAACAGAATAAATCATCACACATAAGCATCACACATGAACACCAGGATTTTAAGGTGGAAACCCAATTCGGGAGAAAACCACCGCTGTCGTCGTCTCAGTCTTCAATATTTATTATAAAGAAAACTTCTTACAACATTGTACTGGCGCAGACTCATACCAGCACACAGGAACCCACCTGCAGAAGGCTACAACCTTCTCTCATTTAACATCCTCTCCTGGAAGGGAGCCACAACACCCTGCTCTCGTTTACCAGCCTCTCCTGGAAGGGAGCTACTACCCCCTGCTCTCGTTTACCAATGACCACTGAAAGGGAGCTACTACCCCCTCACTGAAGGCTTCGACCCTCAGCACTACTGCAGACCACGTTTCATCAATTTTCATACTGGATCAAAAACCTTCAACACAACCCTTCACTAATCATCAACAAACATACTTTGCCCAATACTTCAAACAGAACAGTGAGACCACTGTAACCAGAATATCAGAAATAACCCAGACTTCAGAATAGATATGCAGATGTAAACTCAACCCTGAACATTTATTGAATCAAATATCATACGCTACTTCTCTTTACTGAAACCACGTGTATACGCGCTTCCCTGCTTACCAACCTGCATATGCCTCTGTGCATAACATGGAATGCATACACTACTTCTATTTACTCAAGACGCGTGTATACGCGCTTCTCTTCGTATCAACCTGCGTATACTTCTGAGAACACTGATTTTTCAGAATGTGATCAAACTCAGATTCAGATCTGAAATCAGATTTCTGTTCAAACAATCTATCAACCATGCAGAACTGTTTAGACAGTCATTATTCCTTTATTGAATCATCAACCAACAACTTGATCTTTAATCAGAATTATCAGCACAATCAATCATTCAAACAACCCAGATATGTATGAATACCTCCTTGACAGACAATAGTAAAACAACATAACAGATCAGACATTTCATTCCACACACTTCAGCAAAACCCTAGATTCCATACGCGCTTTTACTTCAGTGAACCTGCGTATATACGTGCTTTCACAGAGACAAACCTATGTATACTTCAGTGCATTTTATTCTTCAGAAACCCTGACTGCCATACGCGCTTTTCTTTAAGCGGACCCGTGTATATACGCACTTTTACTAAGACAAACTAGCGTATAGATCTATAAAAGATAAACTTTGTAGAACAGTCCAAATCTATAAACTTACCCAGATTTCTTCAATTTCTTCATCAGACTTGCGTCAGGTCTTCATCATTTATTTTCCAGATCATCCTAGAGATTCATCATTTCTAGATCTAGTGTTCTTGAACCTTCATCATATCCATAGGTGCATCATAGATTCAGATCTATCAATTAATAACAAAGTTAAACCATGCAGATATACTTCAGAGTGAATTATTCATTAAAACCCAGACATATGCACACCTTGCACTATTATTCTCTTCTCCTTATATAGGTTTAGCCTTTATCAATAACATGAGTCAAAACCACTCAACCTCCGATGGTATTCCTGGACGGGATCAAATAGATAATCCAGCGCTCAATACTATGGGCCAATACCATGGTTATGTCCCCTGGTTTTATAAATTTAGAGTGCAAATAGGCATACACTACTTGTCACGTACATTTCCGTGTACATACGCTACTTCTTGTTTACAAACTCGCATATGCTTTGTGACATATCATATTTATCATCTCTCTGGCACTTACTGAAATTTCTTTCTCTGCTACTTTTGAGCTGCTTGTAGATACATCAGATTTACATCATTAATAAATTCATCAGGTCAGTGTCCATCAAGGACAACTTCATCAAGTAGGTTGCCATCAAGGACAACACATTGCATCATATTGCCAACAATCTCCCCCTTTGGACTTGATGGCAACCATGATGGTGTTTGATCATCGCAACAGATAGATACAAAACACCATGATACTCTCCCCCTATTCAAACACCATGATACTCTCCCCCTTTGACATCAAGGGAAAAGGGTGGATCAAAACCAAAACAAGGTTTTTCTTCTCATGTAGAAATAAGAGCTCTGTAGATCTAATGTGCACTGAAGTTACCATGCTCCCTCTGAGTTCATGCTGAATCTTCAAACATATTTTTTCAATGAAGTACATGACTCTATGACCTTTCCTATCACTAGGGACTCATACTTACATCAATGATCCAACCAAGTGGATTTACATATGTGACTCAAGTACCCAACCAAGTCGGTTTACAAATTTGATGAAGTCCTTTCATGACTGAAAAATACAATTTTACATCATAGATCTCAACATGACCTTTTCATCAAATTACAACAATGACCTTTTGTAACAAATACCAAAAATACCTCAAGAGAGAGATCATATTTTAGAACCATCATAATGCCAACAATGCATTATTCTCAGCAAGGCTAATGCTCCCCCTGAACCTGTACACCTGTTCTTGAGCCATTTCACTCCTTCATCTCCCTCTTAGCTTGTGCGCCCTGAACACTTTCAACAGAAAATCATCAAGGCATCTTCATCAAATATCAGAGAATGAAATAGAAATATGAGAGCTGAAACATCACCAGAGATACCCAAAAGCACCATAGCTGTGCTGAAGAATGCTGACCCAGAAAAATTTGTCAGCAACCACCCATACATGGTTTTCTTTGTATAAACTTGCATATATACGCGACTGTCTTTCAGGAAATTCGCGTATCCAATTTAATCTTCTGCATTTAAGCAGATCTGATCTTCTGCATGGTAGAGACTACTCCCAGCTTTTGTCTGAGATATTCGAACGCTTCCCTGGGTATAGGTTTGGTAAATATATCAGCAACTTGTTCTTTGGAGGGAACATACTCCAACTTCACCTTTTGTTCAAGCACTTGTTCACGTAAGAAGTGATACTTGATGGGAATGTGCTTGGTCTTGGAATGCATAACAGGATTCTTTGAGATACTGATGGTACTTGTTTTATCACACATAATGGAGATAGGAGGTGAACATTTGATTTGAAAGTCTTGTAGGGTTTGCATCATCCAAAGAAGTTGAGTGCAACATGATGCGACAGCCACATATTCTGCTTCTGCTGTAGATAAGGCAATAGAGTTTTGCTTCTTGCTAAACCAATATACTAACCGGGGCCCCATATATAATGCACCACCACTAGTGCTTTTCTGATCATCAACATTTCTAGCCCAATCTGCATCAGTGTAAGCATGAAGAGTGAGATCAACATTCTTTGGATACCATAGTCCAAAGTCTTGAGTTCCTTGTATATATTTGAATATTCTTTTGAAAGCCTAAAGGTGAGACTCTTTTGGATTAGCTTGGAATCATCCAACAATCCCAACTGCATGCATAATGTCTGGTATAGTCCTAGTGAGATAAAGTAGACTTCTTATCATAGATCTGTATTCTGGTTGATTCACCGTGGGAGAATCATCATGAGAACTGAGATTACATCCAGTTATCATTGGTGTACTTACAGGTTTGCACTCTTCCATGCCATACTTCTTCAAAATTTTCTTAAGATATTTTGCTCGTGATAAGAATATGCCATCTGTAGTTTGATGCACTTGCAAGCCAAGAAACAATGTTAGTTCCCCAAGTAAACACATTTCAAATTCTTGCTGCATAGAAGAAGCAAATTTCTGACTCATAGATTCTTCATTGCTTCCAAAAATGATATCATCAACATATACAACCACAATCAATATTTTATCATTTTCAGTTTTTGTGTATAAATTGCTATCAGCAGACCCCTTTGAAAATCCTTGTTGATGAAGATATTTGTCAAGACGATAATACCATGCCCTTGGAGCTTGTTTGAGACCATATAGAGCCTTTTTAAGTCTACAAACAAGTTTTTCATCATTTCCAAAAATGAATCCTTCTGGTTGTTCTATATAAACTTCTTCTTCTAGATCACCATTGAGAAATGTAGATTTAACATCCATTTGATAAACTTTGATTTGTTGGAAGCTTGAAAAAGCAAGAAACATTCTTATGGCTTCAAGTCTAGCTATAAGAGAAAAAGTTTCTTCAAAGTCTTTACCTTCTTTTTGAGCATACCCCTTGCAGACAAGTCTAGCTTTATTTCTTATAACCTCCCCATTCTCATTGAACTTGTTTTTGAATATCCATTTTGTTCCAATGACATTTTTGTC
The DNA here is from genome assembly GCA_034641835.2 of Pinus albicaulis. Classification (NCBI taxonomy): domain Eukaryota; kingdom Viridiplantae; phylum Streptophyta; class Pinopsida; order Pinales; family Pinaceae; genus Pinus; species Pinus albicaulis. Next base: position 758,800,662 of record CM076578.1, on the reverse strand, counting down.
ATGCGGTCTTGGTACTAATTCCCAAGTGTGATTCTTTTCAATTTGATCAAGCTCTTCATTCATGGCTTGAATCCAACATTCATCTTTGCTAGCTTGATTGACATTGTGTGGTTCAATAGTCGATAGAAATGCCAGATAGCTAGAAGATCCCACAAGAGTCCTTCTTGTTTGTACACCTGATCCCTTATCTCCCAAAATTTGAGATTCTGGATGATTCTTTTGAACATATCTGGATGGAGCTTTTTCAGATAAATCATCTTCAGGTTCTTCATTGGGTTCACTGTCTATATCATTTCTATTTGATGTAGAAGGATATATGTCACCATCGTCTTCATCTGTTGTTTGTTTTTCTTCTTTTGGAGCTGCAGGAGACTCATCAATAACAACATCAATACATTCAACAATCTTTCAAAGTCTTTTATTGTAACATTTATATGCTTTACTCCTAGAGGAGTAACCAAGAAATATTCCTTCATCTGCTCTGGGTTCAAACTTGCCAATTTTTTCATCATTATTTTTGATAAAGCATTTTCTCCCAAAAACTCTAAAGTGCTTCACAGTGGGAGGATTGCCATACCATAGTTCATATGGAGTTTTATCATTATTTACACGAACATGTGCCTTGTTAAGAATATTTACCACTGTATGTGCTGCTTCTCCCCAAAATGTGTCAGGTGTTCCAGAATCATCAAGCATAGCTCTAGCCATTTGTTGAATTGTTCTATTCATTCTTTCTGCTATGCCATTTTGTTGTGGAGTTCCAGCTACAAAAAATTGTCTTTTTATGCCATGTTGTTCACAAAATTCAAGGAATTCATTTGAAGTATATTCTCCTCCTCGATCAGATCTAAGACATTTGAGTTTTAGATCTAATTCATTTTCAACCAGAGCCTTAAAGATCTGAAATTTCTCAAATGCTTCATCTTTGTGCTTCCGCAACCCAATCCAACACATTCTAGAGAAGTCATCAATAAATAAGATATATTATTGTTCACCGCGGGGTGAATTTTTCCTCATAGGTCCACATATGTCAGTATGAATAAGTTCAAGAGGTCTACTTGATGATCCTTCCTTGGCATTAAATTGCACTCTGGTCTGCTTGCCGAATTGGCAAGATTTGCATATGATACTTTCAGGTAGAGTAATATTGGGAAGACCACGAACAACATTAAGTTTGCTTGATTTGTTGATTTGAGAGAAGCTTAGATGCCCCAACCTTCTATGCCATAGCCAATTTTCTGAAGATTTACTCAAGTAACATTGTTCTTTGCAGTTCTTCAATACATATAGGTTGCTTGGAGTTCTTTTTCCTTTTATAATTGCTTTACCTGTATCAAGATCACGTACCACACATTCTTTTGAACTAAAGACAACTTTAGTTCCTTGATCACACATTTGACTTACACTTAATAGGTTATGCTTTAATCCATCCACATACATGACATCATTAGCTTTCACCTTTTCTTTTAGAAACACAGACCCTTTTCCCTTAATTACCGTCAGAGTATCATTTCCAAATGTAACCTTCTTTTCTTTTTCTAGAGCACTATATGCAAGAAGTTTGTTTTTGTCACCTGTCATGTGTCTTGAGCATCCACTATCAATGTACCATTGATTTTCTTCACCTTCTGCAAATAATTCTATGCCACAATTTTCAACCTGTAATTCCTTCTTTTTCCATACTTTGGAGCTTGAAGGAAAATTCTCTTTTGGCCGAACTTTGCTCCTGCATTCAGATTCTTCATGGCCAAAGTTATTGCAATAAGCACATTCAACTTCATTTAGAAGAGGAGAAAAGTTGTTATAGGTATTATTCTTTGTTTCAATATCAATCCTTTTCTTTCTTGATTCTCTTGTCATGATGGTTTTATATGCAACACATTGAATAGCTTTATGACCAAAATTGTGACATGAGAAACATTGTCCATTGAAGACGAAATTTCTGCGATCATGAAATCTTCTACTTGAATTTACCTGTTGATTGGTGTTTCTTTGAAAGATATTCTTGTTACTGTTCTTTGAATTGAGATGATCATGCTTTACCTATAAAGATTCTTTATTCCCTTGCTGAGTGGCAGAATGTTGTAATCCAGCTGTAGCTGCTTTTAGATAATTTGGTGCTGAAGCCTGAGAAGATTCTCCGATATATCCAAGACCTGTCTTTATAAGAGGAGAACGTTGTACCTTGATAATCTCATCTAAGGTTTCAGATCCTTTAGCAAATCTAAGATTCAGAGTCTTTACTTTCTCAAGTTCTTTTCTTAGACTTACCACTTCACACTCTAATTTCTCATTGTGTTTCTTCTCTTCTTCAATATGATTTTTTGGAGTCTCTATGATTATTTTTCTTTCTTCTAAGCATATTTTGAGTTGATTGTTTTCATCAAGAAAATCATTGTCCTCTAGAGCATCCATAAAAGTATATTTTTCTTCTCTAGAATCATTTTCAAATGCCATGAGAAGTCTAAAATCTTGTTCACATTCTTCCTCACTATCAGATAACCCATCACTGTCTTCATGAGTATAGTAACTTTTTCTAGTGTTAGACCAGTTATTATTTCTTCTTGCTACTTCCTTCCCTTTTGCAACTGTTTCTTTATGAGGACACTTAGCAGCATAATGACCAACTCTTCCACAATCAAAACATTTGAAAGGAAGCTTACCTCTGAACCGTCCTGTGCCAAGTTGAAGTTTCTTTACAAAATTTACCTCATCTTCTTCTGAGATATATCCTGATTCTTCTGCTTCTTGTACTTCTTTCCCTTTTGTAGAAGCTCTAAAGACGGATCCTTTGATTTCATATGGTCCTAACAATGTTACCGATGAAATAGGTAACCTCAATGTTACCTACTTTTTGAAGTATCAAGAAAAACCCCTGATTTTGAAAAAGTGGCGATGCAGAATCAAGAAAAAAAAAATTGAGCATGTTTTTGGCACTTTAAGTTTTTTTCATTTTGTTTTTTTTTTTAAAGTGGTGTTTTTTATGTCGATTTTGAATAGTGGTGGTGTATCATCACCAAATTTTTTTTATAGGATTGATTTTGACACTATAAATTTTCTAATGTCTTCTTCTTCTGTGAGATGTTTATTTTTAAGTGCATTTATGTACTTGTGTTTTAAAAATAAAAAATAAATTTTTTTTTTAAAATAAAAACTTGTAATGATATCTTCACTTTTTCACATACATAAAAGATGCAAAAGGGTCAATATTCTAAAGTTTATATTTTCTACATGTTTATGTATTGTTAAATAATTTTTCAATGCACATCAAAAAGTTGTCGCTAAAAAACCAATATTTAGAACCATATGACAAAAAAATACAATTTTTCAATATAAATACAATGCAAAAGATACACTTTTACAGAGTTTTTGTTGAAAAAAACATGTTAAATAAACTAATTTTTTGGGAGAATCTTAACAAAAAAACTTAAGAAAACAACATTTTTATTGAAATTTATGTCAAAAAATAATAGCAATCACATGTTTTTTGCAAAAAAAAAGGGTTGTTCTCATAAAATATCAAAGTCTAAACATTACAAGTAAAACTGATTATTAGTTCTAAAAAATAAGTTTTGTTTGCAAGCATAACTTAAACATCATCAACAATATCAACTAATACATATTCAACATCATCTCGAACGGCATTGATGGCTTCTTCCGCAGCATTTTCTTCTTCATTTTGATCATCACCGTCTTCTAATGGATCTTTCATGTCAGCAAATCTTCCAAAGTGTCCCTTTCCAATCATTCCATATAATGGTGGTTGAGGTTCCTTTGCTTTTTTTGCCACACGTGATTCAATAAAATCTCCTTTCCTCAAACCAACTTTTTTCTTCGCATCTGGAATGAATTTAAGAGCGTTAATTCTTTGTTGAATAAATTTGCATTGAACTGGGTCTTTCTCAATGGCAATGCAATTTCTTCCTTTTAGTAGGAAACATGCTAGTGTTGTACCTAATCATCAAGCACAAAAAAATAAGTAAGAAAATTAGTATGGAGACATAAAAAGTAAAAAAGACAATATTTAAATTTAAATTTGTATATTAAAACTTACCTGAACCTGAGAATAAATCCAAAACCCATTCTCCTTCATTTGAACATAGATTTATAAGATAGTTAATCAATTCTTGTGGTTTTTGATAAATGTTAACTATATCTCCTTTTGCATCTTTATCCTCATATGTTAGTTTTCTTACCACTGCATCATAAATCAATACTTGAATATGACTCTTCCCATCTACTCGATTCATAATAATATGCTTATAGCTATTGTCTTTTGTCCAAAATTCAACATGGATGAACTCACAATCATTTATAATAGGCTGATCTTCGGAAGAAACAATATTTAACTTTTGCCTGTAACATAACATAGTAAAAGTTCAATTAAATTTTACCTGAATAAAAAAATTTAGGAGGAATAAAACATACAATTTCAAAATCTTACCATGTAAGTTGCATCCTTGAGTTTGCTTTACCCTTGAAGCTTGTTAATAACATTGGAAACTGTGTGTCTGAATGAAATGTCACAAATCGCTAAAGTGGTGATGTTGTCACTTCTCGAAAACCCGTAACCACTTTACTAAAAGCTTGATAAGTATATGGTTCTCTATCATATTCAGTGTCTGGGAAATTGAAACCATGAGGAATATCTACAATAACTAGGCCATATTCCCTTTTAGGTATTAGTGATGCAATGTCTTCACAATCACCTTGTATTATTTGATATTGGACACTATCGAGCCCATTCCAAATGTAATGATTAAGAGTAGGATCTAGTTCAACATTCATAAGACGCTTCCTTCTCATGTTCTCCATCTTAATTTTTTCAATAAAGCTTTTGAAAGTATCCGGTACTCCATTTCCATCCTTCTTCGACATCTTTAATGACATAAAAATATATATATAGATATGTATAAGTAATAAAATAAAAATAGTTAAAATATGAATAAAATAAATTTATAAATCAACATACCTTATTGAATGCAATATAAAACTCTTTTAGTGTTGATGTAGAACTTGCTTCTGGGTAGTTGCGTACAACGTCATCCCAACCGTCTTCATTCAACATTTTAACCATGTGTTCTTGTATTTTCATAAAAAATTTCTAACTGAATAAATCAAGTTAAAAACGTTAATATATTGACATGTATAAAAAATTCTACCAACATCATTATGTTTTATTTAAAATAAAATTATAATGAAAGAAATAATTCAAGAAACTTACTTTTGAAATTCTGCACACATTTCTTCCATTGATAATTCACTCGACTTCACACGGGCTAATACTGATTTGACTAATTTATCATCCTTCACACCTTGCATTGTTCTCCAAGGTGTAATAGTCATATCCTCTGCAAGCTGCTTCATTTCAGGACCCCCCTTACTGTTGATACATATTATGGGTTTACTCTTTCTAACCTTCTAATTTTTTATGGAAATATTCTCCCATCGATCAAAAATCTCATCAATCAAATCCCATACCTCCCCAATTCTAAATGCCAAATGAAAAATGTTATTTGTGCCTCTGAAGAGATTTGTATTCAATTTTCCATCTTTTGCTTTTTTTTCATCAATTTGATAACCTGTTTCCATTAAACATTCCTTTCGAAATGCTGCACTAACTTCTGTCTTATCCCCACGACATTTTTCTATGAATTCATTATGAATAAATCTGACCCTTTGGATGAAATTCATTTTCATTCTGTACTCATTATCTGCATTATGATCCCATGCCAATAACTTTGATTCCATTTATGTTAAGCCAGCGTAAATGATGCATTTCACTTTTTGAAAAAGATAGTTATTGGGATATTCTGCAATCAATTGTCTCTTAGCCTCTATTGAATGGTTCCCTCCAATTACATAATATTTATAATCAAAACATTTTGTCTTGTCAAATGCTTGTTTGTTGGGAACTTGACATGGATCGACAAGAACCACATAATCCACCACATGCGCATATGGATTGAACCTGAACAATGTTTTCAGATTATGTACATGTAGGTGATGGGCCTTTCTAATTTGATATTGAGATTGTCCTTCATCTGAGCCATAAAATTGGTTAACATTAAGTTCAAATGTTTGGCCACCAATAATTAATTTATTCTTCCTCAACTCTTATCGAATAGCATTTTGTTTTGTTTTAATAATGCCATCCTCTAACTCAGCACCTGGTGTTATGATTTCTCTGCTTCCGTAAGAGCTTTCAATTTGTTCTTCATTACTGCTCATGACCTTTACAGGTTCACCAATATTTGATTTCCTAGTCTTATTGGATAACATATCAGTTTTTTTATAAACAAGCTCTCCTTCATGAGGTACAAGAGAGAGATCTTTGGCAATTTTTCTTTTTGGTGTCTGATCTGTTTTCTCCTTTTGCACAATCGTTCTCATGTCCTCCTCACTAATTCTATCATAATTTTCTGTTTCATGTTCGACACCTTCAAAAGAAACATGTTTAAGTTTACTAGATTGACCCACCTTAGTGACTTTTGGTTGATCCCCTCTTTGTACTGTTGCAGTGTCACGAGTTATTGCTCTTTGCTTCAATCTCCTTTCCTCTGCTTTGTCTTTGTGGAAAGTTTTGATCACATCCATAACATTTGGCACCAACATATAAATACCATCAAACATGTTTGAAAGACTCGGAACAAAATCCTATGAAACAAAATAAAACATGTCAATGATCAATAATTTATAAAAAATTGAATCATCCTTACAATAGTGCATAGAGGAAATAAAAATAAGCATACTTACAATGTTATTTTCAATGTTTCTTGCTATTTCTTCAGAAAATTTTGAAGTTATTTCATCTGTGTCGTACTTGACGATTGATAGACGATATCTAACCTTCTCACGTTTATGAGCCTTCCTTGCAAGAACATAAATAGTGTTTGTATTCGGGACCATACATATGTCTCGTACTCTGCCCATCACATCATATTGCTAATTTAAGTCAATCATACCACAAATCAGATAGATGTGTATATCAGCCTCCGTTTCACTATCTTCAAGATACCATGAGAAATTGGTTTTATCTATTTCCTCGACGTTCTTCCAATCATAAATAAGCTTTAATGAACCTGGTGCCCCACTTGCTTGACTTTTATTAGTGTGTGCAACAATATCCTTATTGCGTCCAATAGTGTCCATAGTGCGTTCAGCTGCAACTTTAGATTTAGGAGTTGTATCCATAGTGCGTCGAGCTGCAGTTGTAGATTTGGGAGCTACTGCCCTAGGTGCAGAAACATTCACAAAAATATTTTTTGATGCCATTTTCCTGATATATATATATATATATTAGTTAATGGAAAAATATTGCGGATAAAATAAATTTAATAAACAAAATTTATTTCTAAAACTAAATAGTTTGAAATTAAAGTAGTAAAATTAACTATAAAAATTTTCATTTAAAAACAAAATATTATAAATCATATGTATATATATCTATATAATATGTTTTGAATACATTTTATAAAAAATTTAAAAATGTGTTTAAATTATATAAAATAATTTTAAAAAAATAAACTAGTATTTTCAAACTTCAGTTTTTGTTTAATATTTAAAAAAAAACAAAAAAGTTACTAACTATTTATAACAAATGTTATAATATTATATAATTTTTTATTTTTTTAATTGTATTGTTATATAGTTTTTTTTTAATTAATTTATATTGTTATATTAAAACAAATGTTTTTTTTTTTTAAATTTATTATATTGTATTTTTTTTTTTAATTATATAATGTTTAAAAACAAAACATAATTGTTGTTTAATATATATATATATATTTTGTTATATTTTGAAATTTTTAACAATTATTATTTAACAATGTTTTTATTATATTATATAACAATTTTATTTTTTATTTATTTATTTATTTTTAATAAATATTTTTATTATATTATATAACAATTTTATTTTTTATTTATTTATTTATTTTTAATAACAATGTTTCTATGAAGTTTTAATTGTTTTATTAAAACAAATTATTAAAAAAAAATAAAAAATAAAAAATAAAGAACAAAATAAAATTAAAAAATGTTTTCTTAAAACAAATTATTAAAAAAAAAAAAAATTTAAAAAAATTTAAAAAACAAAATTATAAAATTATTAAAAAAAAAAAACCAAAATTAAAAAAAAAATTTTTAAAACAATTTAAAAAACAAAATTAAAAAATAAAAAAAAAATAAAACAAAAAACCAAAATTAAAAAAAAAATTGTTAAAAAAAAAAAAAAAAAGAAAACAAAATTGCAGAATTAAAAAAAAAAAAAATAAAAAAATTAAAAAAAAACATTTAAATTTAAAAAAAAAAAATGTATCGGCCTGCCCGTGGCGCCGCCCGACCGGCCTCGGCGCCCAACGACGCAGTTTTTTTGTTATTATTATTATTATTTTTAATTTGTTTTTAATTTGTTTTTTGTTTGTTTTTAAATTTGTTTTTTAATTTCGATTTTTAAATTTTTTTTTATATAATTTAATTACTAAGACATTATTTATTAATAAAAAAAAAAGTTAAAAATATCAAAATATAACAAATTAAAAAAAAACAATTTATTAAATCACAATAATGTTTGGTTTTTAAACATCATATAATTTAAAAAAAAAAAAAAACAATATAATAAATTATAAAAAAAAACATTTGTTTTAATATAACAATATAATTAAAAAAAAAAAAAAAACTATATCACAATACAATTAAGATATATATATATATATATATATATATATATATATATATAACAAAACAATAAAAGAAAAAAAAATTTAAAGATTTAAAATTAAAAAAATAAAACAAAGATTTAAAATTAAAAAAATAAAATAAAATAGAATATAAAATAAAAAAATTCTCAAAAAAAAAAAAAATTAAATAATGAAATCACTGATATATTTATGATTAAAAAAAAAACAAATAAAAAATATTATAATATTACTTTTTTTTTAATGTGCATGGTTGTTTTATGGATTTTTCTGTCTAAATGAACCTATAAGTCTTAAAAAAGAAAAAAAAAAATCTAAATTTTTGTTCTTAAAATCCTAAAAAAATTAGTTTTTTTTGCATTTTCTTCACTAAAAAAATATTAAAAAATCAAGGTTTTTGAACCTAAAAACCTTTAAAAAGTATTTTTTGGACACAAAAAAACTGTAGAAAAACAAATTTTCCCCAAAATCGTCTTTAAATTGACAGAATAGGAGGAAAACTAACCTTTGAAATGCAAAAAGCTGTTGTCACCAATGCCAACACAACGCCTCCACAAAATTACGAATAGCAACACAATGTCTCCAATGCCAATGCAATGCCTTCACGAAGTTATCAATGCCAATGCAACACCTCCACAAAATTACAAATAGCGACACAACGCTTACAAGGCCAATGCAATGCCTCCACGAAGTTACCAATGCCAACGCAACACCTCCAAAAATTTGCTCTAACAAATACCAGAAAACTTAATGTGATGTGATGAATAGAAACAATCATTCTTTTTAAATAGTGTATATTGTCTGATTGGTTCACTGTTTAACGAATGTGGGATTAAAATTTCAAATTTAAAATATTTACATTTAGTTTATTATATTCATACTATAGTTAAAATACGTATTATTTGCATGTAGTTATCATAATTAATATTTTATTTAATAGTTACATGTACTGAATGTTGAATAATTCAAATATAATCTCAGATTAAAAATTAAAATATGAAATACTTACATGTAGTTAATTATATTTAATATTTTTTTTTTTTCTAAATTGTGCTAATTCTATTATGTAAACATTATAGTACAAAACTACCTCAGTTCAACTATGATAGCTTGAAACTGGGCTTGAAGGCCAAGCTTTATCCTGATACTGAACTGCCCATATAGGGAAACCAGTTCTATAAAAACAGGAGCACCGCCCTTGTATAGGGAAACCGGTGTGGTGTTTATAACATTTGTCATGAGAAAACAACAGAAAGATAACACTATCGACAACCAAAACCAGTATGCTGCTGTGGATAACAAAAAACCAGTATCTCTAGCAAATTAATCTAGTTCAGAGACCATATTGAGGCATGTCATAGCAGAGTTAATTGGTGTTGATGGGAGAGGCGTGCTCCTCCTCAATGGGGCATCCGTAGTCGTCCCCGGGATCTTCAGCATCAACATCCGCGTGTTGATCTATTACGTTTTGAACTTCATTCGCGTCCACCTGCATAGAGAATAGGCCCAAGGAGGGCGTTGCAATGACAGGGGGTTCGCCTATATCGGCATGGGGCGTTACAGCAGGTCTGGGGCGGGGGTCATTGGGAGCGGGAGAGGGATCAAGAGAAGCGGGAGGGGATTCATGCCAAGGAGGAGAACGAAGAGTAGGTTCTTCTCGCGGGGTAATGGTGATAAAGGCCGTAATGGTGGGATGATTAAAAGCACTGTCAAAATGTAGCTCCGCTCTCTGCGTGGTTTGACGAATAAAATGGCTACCAGAGGGCTGAGGGGCAGAAGAGGCATAGTTTCGAGGCGCTTCATGAGGCGGAGAGGTAGGCGGATGAGCATGGGCAGGGTCAGAGGGACATTCAAAGGATTTCCGACTGGAGGAGGGCCGTTTACTTACATATCTGCCGCGAGTGCGTCCTCGACGGCAAGCCGTTCACTGTCTGAGTCTTGGCATGGCCGACTCGACTTCGTGAACCGGTCTCAGGCAATGGGGAAAGGCTTGGAAAGGAGCTGGAGCACAGAGCGAGCCAGAAGGAAACTGAGAAACGATTTTTGCTTGACAGAGGGCGCTATGAGAGAAATGAGAACCAGGAAGAGTTTCAAGGAAGCTATAAAGCGAGCAGCGGCGGCCGGTGTGTGTGCGAGCACTGGGCTCTGCACAATCCACACAGCAAGCACCGCCAAGGGGTTCCAAACATCTGCTTGTGGATTCGGAGAGCTCTGCAAAAACCAAATCTGCGTTCATAATGAAACGACCGGGCTTACCAAGGAGGATGAAGAGCCGGCGTTGTGGAGTAAATGCTTTGCTCGCAGGCAAATTGAAGAGCAATTTAATGGCGTCGTGGAGGGCCATGTGACCACCACATGCCAAGAACCTTGGGAGTTGGATAAGGCGGTTGTCCCATCGAGCCTGCTACATAGTTAATATTATAGATAAAATAGTTAATATTTTCATTTAGTTATCATAGTTAATATTTACATGTAATCAATGTTTAATATCATGGGATTAAATTTTAAAATCTAAAATATTTACATGCAGTTAATTATAGTTAATATTATAGTTTAAATAGTTCATATTTACATGTTGTTATTTTTGTAAATATTTACATGTAGTCAATCTTAAACCATTCAAATAAGAAAATTATATTAGTTTCGAAGACATGCATGAAAGGAATATTTTGTGGATATTTTATATAGAAAGTATGGTGAAATATTTGAAGACCAACAGTTTATTAATAAATTTTGAAATATATTTTAGATGAATATAACATAGTTTAAAATTTAAAATTTAAAATATTTACATGTAGTCATTATAGTTAAAATAATTAATATTTGCATGTAGGTATTATAGTAATACTATAGTTAATACTTACATCTAGTCAATGTTAAATCATTGAAATAAAAACATCATTTTAGTTTAGAAGGCATCCATGATAGAAATATTTTGTGGATATTTTGAATATAAATATCGGTAAAATATTTCAACATAAACAGTTTATTAAAAAAAAATGTTAAATAAATTTTTTGAGTAATATTTGTACCAAATATTTGAAATGAAAATTTTGGAGGGAAAGTTTTTCGCGAAATTTTTTGGAGGGAAATTTTTTCGTGAATTTTTTTGGAGGGAAAATTTGGAGGGAAATTTTCAGTCTTTAAGCTATATATTGTAAGTGGGAGAGGAATTTGTATCATTCAACCTATTCTTGTTGAAAGCCACGGTTTCTTCTAATAGCGAAGTTTTTCTTTCTACAACATCAACATCTTTGTCACACAACAACTCTATTCAGAATGATGAATATAACGGGAGTTCGTTCACCATGAATAGAGAGTTAAAAAATCGACTTGGTTGTTATCCTAAAGATAATGAGAACAAAATTGATGAGGTGCAGCAAAATGAAATTTCTGTAAATCAAGCGCTAGTTATACCACTTACTCTTAATCCTAAGGATTATGAAAGCAACAGTGATGAAGGGCATGATGAAGAATTTCCAGAGTTAAAATTTTCACTTCGTCTTAATCCCAAGGATTATGAGGACACCATTGATGAAGAGGGAGATGAAGAATATCCACTTCAGCTTAATCCTAAGGATTATGTGAGAACAACAAATGAAGAGGGTGATGAAGAATCAGAGATAAAATATCCACTCCGTCCCAATCCTCGAGGAGCATGCCAAACACCATCGTTGAAAAGTGGGGATGTAAAATTTCCGCAGTCAAAATATCAAATTCGTCCTAATTGTAAGGATTATGCGAGCACCACTGATGAAGAGGAGAATGATAATGTTTCAGAGTCAAAACATCCACTTCGTCCAAATCCTAAGGATTATGCCAGCACCACTGATGAAGAGGGAAATGAAAAATTTACAACATCAAAATTTCCACTCCATCCTAATCCTAAGGATTATGCAAGCACCATTGATGGAGAGGGGGACAAAAAAATTCCAGAGTCAAAATTTCCACTTCGTTTTAATCCTAAGGATTATGTCAGCACCATAGATGAAGAGGGGAATAAAGAATTTGCAAAGTCAAAATATGCACTTCGTCCTAATCTTAAGGATTATGCCAGCACCACTGATGAAGAGGAGAATGAAGAATTTGCAGCGTCAAAATATCCACTTTGTCCTAATCCTAAGGATTATGCCAGCACCACTGATGAAGAGGGGGATGAATTTCCAAAACCAAAATTTTCACTTCATCCTAATCGTAACGATTATAAGTTCACCACTGATGAATAAATATAGATTTAAGGCATTCACTTATTCCTAATCCAAAGGATTATGAGAGCACTAGTGAGGAAGGGGAGGGCAGGGATGAAGAAATTCTATGGAATACAAATTAAAAGCTTCCACTTATGCCTAATCCCAAGTATTATGAGAGCACCACTGAGAAAGGGAAGGATGAAGAGTTTATTGTAAATGATAATTTTAGAGGCACAAATCTGAATATTGCATTTTCTCTAAGTGATCATTTCAAAGAAACTCATGGTGATGAAGAATTGAATCCTCCCAGGGAAGAATTTGAAAGCATGGATCAATATGGTGAAAAATTTATTTTGAGTGGGGGTTACAAAAGTGTCGCTGATTCTTGTGAAATTTTTTCTTCAACTGATGATGGTAAAGAAATTTTTTTAGGCAATGATGTTGATGAATTTCTTAACTTGTTGAGGATGATGATAGTGGGGATAATATTCCTCCTAATGGTGATGAAACCACTTTTACAAAGGATGATGGAATGATGAAGCTATTGCAAGCAAATATTGCAACTAGGAGTAGGAGTAGACCTTTTCATATCAATCCAAAGCATTCCAAATTTATACAAGGTGAGGAAAATATCTCACGACAAAAAGTTATGTCGTTCATTTGATTTCAAGAATGTTGTCGAAGGGATTGTTTTACAAGGATTTCACCCTGCTTTGGATTTTGGAGAAAGGAAAACATATATGTCAATGAATAAAAGCATGCAAATTATATTTAGTGGGTTTCCATGCACCTACACTAGCAAAAGTTATGATTATCATATTAGGAATGTATTGCTCTATAGAAAGGCTTTCAAAATGTTGCATTCAATTGGTAATTGTTGTTTTTCAAGAATCCAAGAAAAACTGGAAAAGGATCCCACATATTATTCAGAAGTATGTTATAAACGGGAGGTTGGGCCGTTTTCAAATACTGCTAAGACATGGATGAAAGACTTATTTTCAAAGCATGGAGAGTGTATGCCAAATAAAGACACAATACATATTCCAGATAATTTCTCAAGACGAGAAATATTCATCTTATACAGAAATTATGTAGAAGTTGTTGAAGGAGTTGGTAATTTTATTACATATTATTATTTTACAAGGTTATGGAAAAATGAATTCAACAATGTTCATATTCCTAAGAAGACAAGGATGGGAGATTGCAGCACATGTGCTTCTCTTAAAGAAAAAAGAGATAAATGTCAAAGGGAAGAAAGAGGTATGCGTTCAAAACATTGTTTTTTAAAATTGGATAGTTATCAACTATGAAAATATATTTATTCATATGTTTCTTTTATTTTATGTACAGATTCCGTTGTCAAAGAACTTCAAGAGAATCACAATCAACAAACAAGTGAAATGAAAAAGTTGTATAAACATCGAAAGAAGTGTTATGATCATCCAAATAAATATCAGGGTTTAATAATTGATGGTATGGACCAAAAGAAAACACTTCTTCCACATTTTGTTTGCATGCCAAAAAAATTACAGGAGGAAAATTGCATTCAGTTTCACTTGGTTGGTTGTATGGTATTTAATGAGAAGATGTTTCCAAGAGTTTTCTTCACAACTCCAAATATTCACAATTATGCAAATCTGACCATAACTATAATCCATGATGTGGTTACCTATTGGTCCGGATTCTTCCCCGGTTTTGTATTTACAATTAGACAACACAAGTCATGAGAACAAAAATCAAGTTCTTTTTGGGTATCTAAACATGCTCGTTGAATTGGGGATTTTAAAAAAGATAAAGGTAGGTTTCTTTCTTGTTGGGCATACTCATGACCATATTGATCAAAAGTTCAGTCATTTTTCAGAAACATTGAGGAGGAAAGGTGTTGGGAGCCTGCCATCATTAATTGAATGTATTAAGAAATCGTACATTCCAAAGCCTGTTTTTCATGTGTTGGAAGAAACTATTGACATGCGAAGGTTTATTTTTGGATCGCATGGTGAGGAGAAATGCATTGAACAACTTAACGACATTAGCTTCAAAAGATCAATTTCGTATCAAAAAAATTGATGGGATAACACTTATATGGGGCAAGAATTATTCAACTATTGAAAAATGGCCACCATCATCAGGTTTAGAATTTTTGAAGTTCACTCCAAAGCGTCGAATATTTTCATCAAAGATATTGTTATTACAATAAGTTGCTAAACTCCATAATGCACGAAGGCATAAGAGACACATAAATTATTCTGAATATCTGGAGGAAATTAAAATATGTATTAGAGATACATATGAGTACTTCGATGTTGCTGATTTAGTTTGGTGGGAGTATTTTTTTAGTAATCAAAGTGATACAATTTCAAGATCAATAAATGTGAATATGCTTTTGAAGACTCCTTTTTTTTGGCCACAAAATATGCCAAATGAACATTAGGAAACACACATTGTTGAATAAAAACTGTCTCAAGCTATTATTAATTCTCCACAGGTAGAGGAAAGAGAAATCTATATTTGTTCTAGAAGATCACGTGCACAACGTGAAGCCATGGAAGACCTCTACAGGGGTTCTATGCAGGATGTTAAGGAGGGTTGCATGATAGCCATGTTAGCAGATGAAGCTCCACTTGGCTATCCATTCTGGATTGTGAAGGTTATAAAGGTCATTAATGAAAATGAATATATTACAGCTGTTGATGTACATTGGTATGCCACAAGTACCCACCCTTTCAATGGTGTGTACAAGCCAGAGATGGTAGTGGAAAAAAGAATTGGCAGAAAGAGAAAAAGAAAGGGCACAAATATAAATTGTCGCCGCACATATGTCTTAAAATTGGAGGATGTTGACATACTTGTGTATGACTTGAATTTGACAAAGAGAGGAACTCTTCGGTTGCAGACCATAAATATTTTGAATAAATTGCTACTGCACGACCATCGTTGAAATGGACTCTCGTTGCATCGTGTGAAGAGAGATCTAAAAGAGACTTTGAACTCAAGGTGGGTATGTATGTTGACTCAGATGGAGCACTAGTTGATGAAAGAGAAGAATATGGATCATCTTCATCTGCATCGATCCATTCATCTGAAGATGTAGATTATGATGGTGTGCCAGAACCTATGGCTGATTTTGAATAACTATCTAAGACACTTTTATGTAATTGATGTTTGCATGATAACTTGAAATAGAAATTTTGACTTCCATGTCATTTTTCATGAAGTTCTGAGACATTTCTATGTTTGTTGGATTATATGTTTTAGTTATGAAGAATTCATTTCTTTAGAATATCGACAATGTAACAATGAATTACAAAAATAATTTATGTTATATTCAATGTACCAATGTTGATATTTTAATTATAAGTAAAATAGAAAATAGAAAGAAATGTTGAATTTTTAAATTATGCAGTGATATTACCATGATATTATGTATTGTTACCATTTGGTATAAGATACTTTTAAAAGTTTTAATAATTGTATGCGTCATTGAAACAGAACACTTTGTTTTGATGCTTGATTTTTAGGTTTTGGTTGAAATTATATTTAAATTTGTCTTATGCTAAGATTTGAAAAAAGATAAGTTTTTATCCTTTAAAATTAAAATTACTCTTACTTGTTTCTGTTCAATGATATTTTTTTCATTTACTTGTTCATTTTTTAAAATTGTTTAAGTCTTATAATTTCTCCATAATTTCATTGTTCAAGTATGTTGAAAACTTAAGATTGAAAAACTTTAGATTTACAACTTGTCATTAAAGTTTTTATGCGCTACCAAATTTTATCTTTAATGTTATGGTTGACAATAATTACAATTTTGGGGTTGTTTAGAGTCAAGATATTTTATGTTTAACAACATGGATGAAAATTGTTTGAAATGATAAGCCCTTCAGACATGTATTTGTTTATCTTTAACATCATCTATCAAAAATGTTAGAAATTTACGATTTTAAAAAATGTCCTAATATGTTGTCTTTAATTCCATTGTTACAAGTGTCAAAATTATGACACATTTTTTTTTTGTTATTCCAGCATCAACTGGTTTTGTTTTGAGGGTGTTTTTTCAATCCTTTTTTCAACAAACAATTTTGTTTTTAGCATAATTTTATAAAATGTTGAAATTTGACCTTAAAAAAAAACCAAGTGCGTTTTGGAAGACACACTTTTTTTTTTGGGGGTGTTTTTTCATGTTTTTTGAGACTTTTTGGGCTAGAGTTCCCGTTTTGAGTTCAGGTTACCTATTTGATCAGTAACAGTGTTTCCTCCTCTTCTCATTTCATATGCAGTTAGTATGCCATGAAGTTGCACTGCAGTAAGATTTTGAAGATCCTGTTTTCTTCAGAAGTGAAACTTTTTGACTCAAATTTTGTCGTTGATCTTAAAAATTTCCTCAACTTGATAGATTCGGTTATTGTTCACCCCAGTTTCTCATACGATTTACAACATCATCAAGACGTAAAAAGAAAGCGATACTCTCATCACTATGCATCTTTAAATTTTCATATTCAATTCGAGAGTTTGGAGTTTTGCACTTTTTACCTTTGCATCACCTTCATAACTTAGAATGATTTTGTCCCATATTTCTTCTTTGTATTGTTGCATGACTTTGACAAATTCTGATTCAGTTAGACTTCCTGTTAGAGCATTGACCGCCTTTGCATTTGTTTCATAATTCTTCTTTTCTGTCGGATCTGTTGGTACTGCGGCTGGATATTGATATCCTCCTTCAACAGTGGCCCATACATCTACTCCCAGAGACTGAAGATAGGATCTCATCCTTGTTTTCCAGAAGATTAAATTGTTTCCGTTAAAGAGCGGAGGCATGATAGATGTTGTTCCATCTTGATTGCTCATCTTGCTTGATCTTCCTTCTGGCAGTTAAGCCTTTTGAGAAGGACCTGCTCTGATACCAATTGTTTGGAAAAAATACTAAGAGGGGGGGCGGGGGGGGGGGGGTGAATCAGTATTTAGATCTAATTGATAAATTTTTAGCTTTTCTTTCTCAAAAACCCATACGCTACTTTACTGAACCCAACTCGCGTATACACGCGGATATCCTTAACAAAACTTGCGTATTACCATAGATCTCATTATGCAGATAATTTTTTACTTAGATCATTGCATCATTCATTCATTAGATGTTTAGTAAGCAGTAAACATGTGCAGTAAGAATATAATAAATCATCACACATAAGCATCACACATGAACACCAGGATTTTAAGGTGGAAACCCAATTCGGGAGAAAACCACTGCTGCCGTCGTCTAAGTCTTCAATATTTATTATAAAGAAAACTTCTTACAACATTGTACTGGCGTAGACTCATACCAGCACGCAGGCACCCACCTGTAGAAGGCTACAACCTTCTCTAGTTTACCAGCCTCTCCTGGAAGGGAGCCACAACCCACTGCTCTCGTTTACCATCCTCTTCTGGAAGGGAGCTACTACCCCCTGCTCTCGTTTACCAACTACCACTGACAGGGAGCTACTACCCCCTCACTGAAGGCTTCGACCCTCAACACTACTGCAGACCATGTTTCATCAATTTTCATACTGGATCAAACAGCTTCAACACAACCCTTCACTAATCATCAACAAACATACTTTGCCCAATACTTCAAACAGAACAGTGAGACCACTGTAACCAGAATATTAGAAATAACCCAGACTTAAGAATAGATATGCAGATGTAAAGTCAACCCTGAACATTTATTGAATCAAATATCATACGCTACTTCTCTTTACTGAAACCGCGTGTATACGCGCTTCCCTGCTTACCAACCTGCGTATGCCTCTGTGCATAACATGGAATGCATATGCTACTTCTATTTACTGAAGATGCGTGTATACGTGCTTCTCTTCGTATAAACCTGCGTATACTTCTGAGAACACTGATTTTTCAGAATGTGATCAAACTCAGATTCAGATCTGAAATCAGATTTCTGTTCAGACAATCTATCAACCATGCAGAACTGTTTAGACAGTCATTCCTCCTTTATTGAATCATCAACCAACAACTTGATCTTTAATCATAATTATCAGCACAATCAATCATTCAAACAACCCAGATCTGTATGAATACCTCCTTGACAGACAATAGTAAAATAGCATTACAAATCAGACATTTCATTGCACACACTTTAGCAAAACCCTAGATTCCATACGCGCTTTTACTTCAGTGAACCTGCGTATATACGCGCTTTCACAGAGACAAACCTATGTATACTTCAGTGCATTTTATTCTTCAGAAACCCTGACTGCCATACATGCTTTTCTTTAAGCGGACCCGCGTATATACGCGCTTTTACTAAGACAAACTAGCGTATAGATCTATAAAACATAAACTTTGCAGAACAGTCCAGATCTATAAACTTACCCAGATTTCTTCAATTTATTCATCAAAATTGCGCCAGGTCTTCACCATTTATTTTCCAGATCATCCTAGAGATTCATCATTTCTAGATCTAGAGTTCTTGAACCTTCATCATATCCATAGGTGCATCATAGATTCAGATCTATCAATTAAGAAAAAATTTCAACCATGCAGATATACTTCAGAGTGAATTATTCATTAAAACCCAGACATATGCACACCTTGCACTATTATTCTCTTCTCCTTATATAGGTTTAGCCTTTATCAATACCATGAGTCAAAACCACTCAACCTCCGATGGTATTCCTGGACGTGATCAAATAGATAATCCAGCGCTCAATACTATGGGCCAATACCATGGTTATGTCCCCTGGTTTTATAAATTTAGAGCAAAAATAGGCATACGCTACTTGTCACGTACATTTCCGCGTACATACGCTACTTCTTCTTTACAAACCCACGTATGCTTTGTGACATATCATATTTATCATCTCTTTGGCACTTACTGAAATTTCTTTCTCTGCTACTTCTGAGCTGCTTGTAGATACATCAAATTTACATCATTAATATATTCATCAAGTCAGTTTCCATCAAGGACAACTTCATCAAGTAGGTTGCCATCAAGGACAACACATTGCATCATATTGTCAACACTATGTCATTAGGAAAATTATTCCTCCTTTCGTGTATGATTATGCCCTTTAGATGATCAAAGGTTAGCTGTTGAATATCCATGACGATATATTCATTTGGATGACATACTCCCATTTCGATGAATGGGATGTGGCCACCTATAAAAGGAGGTGAAGGTTGATTGTTGAATTTTTCTACAATGGGCACAATTTTTGCCTCTTGATTCTCTTCCTCTTGCTCAATCTCCATGTCTTCGGCCTGGATCTTCTCCTCAATTTCTCATGCAAACTCTTCATCCTAATTTTTCCTGCTTTCTTCATCTTCCAACTTTTTCTTTTGT
This sequence comes from Pinus albicaulis, assembly GCA_034641835.2. Lineage (NCBI taxonomy): Eukaryota > Viridiplantae > Streptophyta > Pinopsida > Pinales > Pinaceae > Pinus > Pinus albicaulis. Next base: position 758,780,437 of record CM076578.1, on the reverse strand, counting down.
TCTTCTTCTAGATGTTTCTATATTTCTTCTTCTTCTTCCTTCTTTCTTCTTTATTCCTTTGTCTCTGTGTCTTCTCTTTATTTCCTTTCTTTCTCTTCCTTATGCATTTGTTCCTCCTCTTGATTTTTTTCTTCCGCCTACCTCTTCTCTTATTCCTGCTACTTTTGTTTCATTTCTTTTGATTTTTTTTATTTTCTCTGCTAACATGGATTCTCTTAGGATAATAGTATCTGATTTGAACTTCTGTCTCTACTCTATTTGTGTATTATGCACTACCTTCCTCATATTTCACACTAACCGGGGTGGGAACATACTTTTGATTTATTTCTTAGGTAACACTCTACTCATGTTCTATACTATAATGACTTACCTCTTTACCTGGTATATGCGGTTGGGAAGTATTATAGAAATTATTTATTTTATCTTCCTCAAATCTAACATAAGTTTGATAGGCCCAGGGAAAATGCAGCTTAGCAGAGTGTCTTTTGCACACCCCTCTAGGATTGCACATGTGGAATCTCATCTTAATCAACTTAAGGCTTTTGAGTTGTTATACTTTTTCTTTTTTAGCCTAAGATCTTAAGCACATAGGATCCCACTTGCAAAGGGAAGGAAGACCAATGTTGAAATGGAAAGAAGAAATGGCTTCTAATATAATTTTCCCTTGATATTAGAAGTAAATTGTAATTCCACATCTTATGACAATTTGGACAAGTTAACTGAGTCATGAAGACTTATTTAGCTTATTTAATTCAATTTGAGGGTCAAACTGGAGGCATGTAGAGTTTTCCCTAAGTTTTAGGGGGTCCAGTTGCAGTTTATTTTGAGTTGTAATAACTCAATTATTTGAGTTAAAATCAGTTTAACTAGTTATAACTTAGAGATGAGCTAGTGATAGGTCCATTGAATTAAAAATAATTTAATTCACATGTAGTTATCAATAAAATAACTGATAATTTTCTATAAATATATGTTGCAAGTCAGTTCTAAGGAAGGCCCAATTGAGATTGGAGTTAAAGGGAAGAGAACTATCAGTTGTATAATTAAAAAATTGTACAATTCATGCATGAGTTCATCAGGACATCTTGGATGTATTGCACAATCTATTGATGGGAATTTCCTAATTAATAGGGGCTCTATTAGCCTAGGAATGCGTAAACAAGGTTGAGCAACACAGAGCAGGAATTTGGTTAAGTATCATACCATTCTTGTTGGGATCATAGTGTAGAGGTTTGTCAGGAAGATAAATAACATTGTATTGTTTCATGTTCTTGAATTTATGTAATATATCGCTAGTGGTGTTTTTATCTGATGATTTCTCCAAATACATATTTATGTTGTGCGATTGAAATTCTTTCTCTTTCTTGTTCATGTGATTGTGTGACCATAATTGGTTTCTCCATTTGTAGAATTGATTCAATATTTATTTTAGTACATTACGAGATCAATTGAATCTATTTAGGTATTTCTGTATGGTATCAGAGCAGGAATCACAATAGAGGAGAAGAGTGCAAGTATTTTTGAACAGGTTAATTGAATTCACAGATTTATTCTTTGGGACTAGAAACAAATCAGGATGTCTTTCTCTAGATTGAGACTCGAATATGCCCTTGAGGGTAATTGAAATTAAATACCATGGAAGGATAGGATGGAGGAAGTGTTGGAGGATAACAGACTGAAGGAATTTATTGACAGTCATATTCCCCAGCTCGCAGCAACAGATGCTCAACTTCTTGATGCAAGGAAGAAGAATGTAGCAAATGTGAGAAGGATTCTATTAGAAGGAGTTCCAAATCATACTGTCTCAAACCTCCATGGAAATGAAACTCCATATTATATGTGTAATTCCTTAACAGGTCCATTTCAAAATAGCAGTGACCATAGGAAGCTAGTGTTGAAGGAAAATCTCAAAAAGATTAAGATGGAGAAGGGCGACATGATTCGAAAATACTTGACGAAGTTCACTCAATGTCCAAATAAGATTGGAAGTGTTGGGGTGATAGTTTCCCAAGATTATTTGGTGATCCTAACACTTCTAGGCCTTCCCAAGAGATATCATAGCTACTAGGACTGGATGAATGGGAGGGAGAATCTACCAGAGTGGGAGAAATTATCGTCTGACTTGGTACAAGAAGAGATTTGGAAAAACACCATAGATAGATCCCCATAAAAGACCGATGATGAAGAGAATTATGCCTTTGTTGGAAAGGAAAAGAAAGGGAAAGGTAAGGCGTCCCATTACAAATCATATTATGGTTAGGTGGGCAAGAAGCAATACTTTTCAAAGGTAAAATGTTTGCACTATCATGAGCTTGGAAACTATGCTAAAAAGGGCCCGCAGAAGAAGACCAGCAAGAAGTCCTCAGGATGAGTGGCAGGTGAAGCACTTGCATCACAGTTCAATTTGGATTCCACCCTCATCGCATGTGTCGTTTCATTGGTGATGGCTTCTGTGTGGTACTTATATAGTGGAGCTTTGTTCCATATGACTAGAAACAAATAATTCTTCAGTAACTTGGAGGAGAAGGATCTCCAGATGTACATAGAGATGGGAGATGACAGGAGGTATGGTGCTACCAGCATAGATATAGTTACCTTATGATATGTATTCAAGTACTCCTCTCACATTAAAATATTTGATGTATGTTCCTGGTTTAATGAATAATTTGGTTTATGTTGTTATGTTGAAATTTTGTGGCTATAATGTGATATTCAGTGAAGGAAAGGTGTTCCTTTGTCACAAAGCCATAGGACAGGTGAAGAATATTAGGCTTCAAGTAAAGAACCTCTAAAAATTGGACCTAGAAGCCTTTGTTTCCTTGAGCACGAAACTAGAGAAGGTGAAGAGCCAAGACATCGGTGAGTTATGGCATAGGAGATTGGGACATCTACACCATGGCACTTTGAAGATAATGCAACATATTTCTAAAGGACTTCCAAAGGGTGCACTTGAGAAACAAGATATATGCAATGGGTTTACAATAGGGAAGTATACCAAAGCCACCTTTCACGATAAGGAAATCAAATCAAAGGCGATCCTTAAGAGAGTTCATTTAGACATGTGTAGACCATTCTCAACAACTTCAACAACAAAGGATAGGTATGATGTGATTTTTGTAGATGAATTGTCAAGCAAGTGTTGGATTCTCTTCATGCAAAAGAAATATGATAGTTCTCCAAGTTTTTTGAGTTCAAGGGAGTCATCAAGAAATATACAGGGAAGAAGGTGAAGGCTCTGAGGAGCGACAATGGTAGATAATATGTCTCTAACGAATTCAAGAAATTATGTTCTTCAAAAGGAATTTGAATGGAATAGATAACACCTCATAACCCACAGTAGAATGGGGTTGCAAAAAGGAAGAACGAAACTATTTTGGGAGCATCACGAGCTATGTTGCATGATCAGGGCCTATCGTTTCATTTGTGGACAAAAGCATGCAATACAAAAATATTTTTGCATAATAGAATCCCTCATCAGATATTTGGGATGAGTACACCAGAGGAAGCATTTTCAAGTAAAAGAGAAAATGTGTCACATTTTAAAAAATTTGGTTCATTAGTTTATTTCCATGTGACAAAAAATGTGAGGAAGAACCTAGAGCCAACATCTGAGTTGGGGATATTTGTGGGATACACTGATACACCTCATAACAATCAAGTATAATTTCCAGCACACAGGATGACAGTGGTCAAAAGAGATGTGAAATTCAATGAAGAGAAGGCCATGCGAATTTTCCCTGATAGGGTGCTTCACTTGCATGTAGTTGAGGAGATCTTGGCTCCAAAATAATAACCTCAATATGTGGAGAAACCACAAGCTGAGGTGCAAAGAATATAATCACCCACTCATGCAGAGACATCCCGAGACAGAAGGAAGTGCACCATAGTGGCTGAAAGGTTGTTCCTTGATGCTAGAGAGAATGTGGGAGAACCCAAATCACAATGTTAGAAGAGAATGTCCCCTGAGTGGTACACTGGATACATGGCTCTTATTAGAGAAGGTGTAGAGATAGAGCCATAGGACGCAGTGCAGAAACAAATTTGGGTTGATTCCATGGTTGAGGCGATGACTCCATTATCATAAACACTACATGGGAAGTTGTCTCAAGACTGAAGGGGAAGTCATTTGTATGATCCAGGTGGATCTACAAGGTAACGCAGGCAGCAGATGGGAGTGTGCACAATATCAAGGCCAATTTTGTGGCTATAGGATTCTATCAGGTGGAGGGGATTGACTATGACCATACTTTCGCAGCAGTCACAAGGTACTCAACAATAAAATCCATCCTTGCACTCTTAGCATAGATGGGATGGCAGATACATTAGATGGATGTAAAGACAACCTTCCTTAATGGGGTGATTTAGGAAGAGGTGTACATTGAGCAACCGGAAGGTTTTGAGACCTTCGACATAGTTGCATGTGTGGAGACTCAAGATATTTTTGTATGGGTTGAAGCAAGCACCCCATGCTTGGTACACTGGTATCGATAGTTATTTCACTGGGTTGGAATTAACCACGATTGAAGCATATGAGAACCTTTACCATGTTGTGGTAGAAGGTAAGATTTTAATCATTGTACTTTATGTCGATGATTTGATACTAGCAGGTGACGAGCAACTCATTAATTCTTACAAAGAGGATCTTGCAAGAGAATTTGAGATGAAGGACATGGGGATCTTGCACTATTTCCTAGGATTCGAAATATGGAAAAGAGATGGGGAGATATTTATATCTCAGGAAAATTATGCCAAGGAGGTCCTAAGGAAGTTCCACATGGAGGGTAGCAAACCCATGGGGACTCTTCTAACTGGAAAATGGAGGAAGGTGGATGTTACTTCAGGCAAGGTAGTAGATGCTACTATTTACATGAACCTTTTGGTTTCACTCATGTATTTGGTGAACACAAGATCGGACATATTCTATGTATTTAACCAACTTAGTCAAGCTATGGTTAAGCCTACCAAGCTCCTTTGGAAGGCAAGAAAGCATGTGTAGAGATACTTGATATGCACTGCAAAGTATGGGCTATGGTACAGAGGAGAAAATGGAATGAATCTCCAAGGCTTCACCAATGCATATTGGGAAGGCATTGCATATGATAGGAAGATCACATCAAGGGGAATATTCAACATAAGATTAGCAGTAGTTTCCTGGTACAGGAGGAAACAGAGATCAGGTGCACTCAGTTCAGCAAAGGCAAAGTACATGGCAGTCAGTAAGGTAGCATGTGAGGCCATCTGGATGAGGAAGATACATGGTGGTGTGTTTTGTTGATAGATGGATCTGACGGTGATTTATTTTTATAACCATAATTACATCAAACTCTGAGTTAATCCATTATTTCATGATAGGTATAAGCATATTGATATTCGGTATCACCATCTTATATATTGTGTGCAGAGGCAGATTATTTCATTAGAGTGAATTCCCACGGAGGAGAAGGATGTAAAAATCTTGAAGAAGGAACTATCAAGAAGAAAATTTGAGTTCCATAGAGGCAGTACTGGGGTAGCATACAATCCCTTTCTTGTTGAGAGGGAGTGTTGAAATGGCAACAAGAAAATGCTTCTAATTTAATTTTCCCTTAATTAAATTAGAATTAAATTGTAATTCCACATCTTATGACATCTTGTATGAGTTAACTGATTTAGGAAGACCTAGTTAGCTTATTCAATTCGAGTTGAGGTTCAAGCTGGAGGCATGTAGAGTTCTCCCAAGTTTTAGGGGTCCATTTGCAGTTCATTTGGAGTTGTAATTAGTTAACTCAATTGTTTGTGTTAAAATATGTTTAACTGGTTCCAACTGAGAGATGAGCTAGTGATAGGTCCAGTGAATTAAACATGATTTAATTCACATGTATTGATCAATCATATAATTGATAATACTCTATAAATAGTTTTTTAATGTCAATTTTAAGGAAGTTCGAGTTGATATTGGAGTTAAAGGGAAGAGAACTATCAGTTGTATAATTAGAAAATTTTACAAGTCATGCATGATGTCATCAGGACACCTTTGATGTATTGCACAATCTATTGATGGGAATTTCCTAATTAATAGGGGCTCAATTAGCACAGGAATGTGTAAGCCAGGCTGAGTAACCCAGAGCAGGAATTTCGTTAAGTATTAGACCATTCTTGTTGGGATCAGAGTAAGACAGTAAACAGAGTGCACATGTTTCTTAGGAAGAGGAATAGCATTCTATTATTTCGTGTTCTTCACTTTATGCAATATACAGATAGTGAGGTTTTTAGTTGAGGCTTCCCTAGATACGTCTTTGTTTTGTGTAATTGAAATTCTTTCTCTTTATTTTTCACGTGATTGTGCGATCGTAATTGGTTTTTGCAATTTGTAGAATTGATTCAGTATTTTGTTTTAGTACATTACAGGATCAATTGAATCTATTTAGATATTTCTACATCCAAGGTGCCTTCTTCTTCTTTTATATAAAACTGAGAAATAATTATTCTTGTTGAAATTCAACAAGAAAATGCACCACACACTAGTGTGGGATTCCATGTCACACATGAGTGAGGAATTTAGTGACACATTAGTGATAATGTGGGCAACCAATTTTTAAATAAATTGGAAAATAAATTGTATCTTATCTCATAATAACTTGTAATAGTCAACTAAGTGTGATACACTTAGTTAGCTCAAGAATTTCAAGTTAAGGGTTAAAGGATAGGCATGTAGAGTGATTCTATTATTTACAGGGTCCAGTTGCAGTTGTAGCACTAGTGTGGTGTGAGTGCAATCATTTAACTCAAATTAATTGAGTTAAAATCAGTTTAACTAGTTCTAACTAATTGATGATCTAGTGGAATATCAAGTGAATAAAAATATATTTAATTGAAAAGTAGTGATCTACAAGTAACTGATGATTCACTATTAATAGCTACATGCATGTCAATTCTAATGACAACCCAGTTGAGACAAAGGTTAAACACAAGTAAACTATAAATTGTGTTTTTAGCGAACAGTCCAGGTGAAATTATAAAGCCACAGGAAGCCCATGATGGATTGTGCAGTCAAGGAAGGTTGGAATTCCTATTTAATAGGAATTATGTTTCCTAGGGATTGCTTGAGCAAGGCAGGCTAAAGGATGACAGGAAATTGGCTATGTATTGGTCAAATTATTCCTAGATCAGTGTGAGACAATTGGTAGAGTGTATGAGGTTGTGGTGAGCACACATGCATTGTATTGTTTTATGATTCCTTGGTTGATTATGCAATAAATATGGAGGGGTTTTGAGCGGTTTCCTTCCCCAGGAAAATCTTGTGGTGTGGGATTGATTTACTTCTTTCTATTACTTTCATGTGATTGAGTGATCGTGATTTATACTCCGCAAATATTGTAGAAGGATTTAGTATCTTGTTTTAGTACATTGCATGATCGGATTGAATCCATTGGTGTAATTTCTACAATGCTAAGGTGATAGGAAACATCATGCATGACCACATTATCTATCACATATCTCAAAAAAATATGTGGAGGTAGCTGTGAACCAAGTACTCCAAGGCATGTCCCATTAGGTGAGACAAACCAATTTTCTACTTAAGCAACTATATTCATTGCCTCATGGGACATGCAAGGAGCTTCTTCCTCAAATATCATCTGATATAAAACCTTGAAAAAATTATCAACATGTTTGTCATACATTCCCCTCTAACTGTACCCTAACAACATTTGCAATACATATGGACAGGGAGGTCTTTGGGGGCCCAATTCCATTTTGGACCAGAGAATTCATGGCAAGCACATATTCCATAAATTAAATAGACAAACATAAAAAATTGTGGTTGCTTTATTTTAGGTGGGTTTTTTCCTTATTCAATTTTATTTACAGTTGTCAAGACATTAGATGTGACCAATTGAATATATTATGTGATGAACAGATACAACATGTAGGTCCATCCTTCGGGGAAGGATTTAGTATTCCTATGTCTAGAAACTCAGAAAAACATAACCATAAGGTATTAATACGCTATTATGAGAGACTTGGTTTTAAAATTATTGCTTGGCTTCTAGAAAAATTTGGTTAGTTCTTTCCACCATGACATAATCACTTCTTTAATATTTAAATAACTCCAAGCTACATATAATTGAGAATCTAAGTGTTCGTTAGGCTTGGGAAAGTTGTAAATCAAATGAATGTAATGTAACTACAAGGAAAATACCCTATAGAAAAGGTTTTTTTTGGAAGCCCCTATAAAAATAGCCCAAAAATTCATTTGTAGTGGAGATGGGCGGGAAAATGTTTTAGCGGAAGTTTTTTTAACAATGTCTCTATAATATAAAAACACATCAGCGCCTTAATATACACATGAGATCCAGTTCGTAATAGAACATGGTGCACCCTGACATATTTATTAAAAAAAAAAAAAGGGCATTAAATGAAAAAGAGCACCTACCCATATACTATTCGATAACACCGGAAAAGGGTTAAATTTACGAAAATTGTTAATCATAAAATTCTTCGGTGCTACACTATGAAGATGACCCTGTGTTAAACCAATAATCTAATTCCTCGATGTATACACAACATAACACACCGCTGAAGCGTTATTTAAAACAATTGTGTGCCACAGATATATAATGCATTGGTGCTTACACTACTTGATAGCACTAGATAAAGGTTAAATTTAAAAAAGGTTGGTCCTAAAATACTTTCCACCATATTGGTGTTATATCCACTAGAATCAATGGTGTTGTTCTTGTATTAAAATTCCCTAGTGCATACTTAAAAATAGAACCATTATACAATTTTTAATTTAAAAAAAAACGTGGTGTTATATTCCAATGAAGCATTGGTGTTGTTCATGTATTAAAACACCCTGGTTTGTCCTAGAAAGAGCCCCATGAGGGGTTTTTTAATTTTTAAAAATTTTGGTGCTATATTCCCATGAAGCGCGAGTGCAGTTCATGTATTAAGACATCTTGGTGGGTCTTAACAAGAGCACCACTATAGATTTTTTAATTATTAAAAAAATGTGCTGCTATCTTCCCACGAAGCACCAATGTTGTTCATGTATTAAGCCACCTCGGTGTGTCATAGAAAGAACACTGCTAGGAAATTTTTAATTTAAAAAAAATATAGTGTTATATTCCCGCGAAGCACCTCTGTATCTCATGTATTCAAACGCCCCAATGCATCTTAACAATAGCATCGCTATAGGTTCATTAATTAAAAATAAATCAGTACCAAATGGAAATCTGATTTTTACCAAAGTTCAGTGTTGTAGTGATCTGAAACATCGGTTCCACTCTTTCCTCAAGCAAGTGCCCTGCCATTGGTGTTTCTCTTTCTCACCATCCTTTTGTACCATGCTCAGTGTGTAGCTTTCCAATTTTCTCAAATGGTGGTGAATTTTTTTATCTCAATTATGTGTCAACTATACCTCCCCAATAGCTAAATTTCTAAGTAATGTCTATGTCTCTATCTAATTTAATTTTTTAGTGGATAAAAATGGAAAAATGTGTCAAAAAATCCACTATTTTTTTATTTTTTTCCCATGAAATTCGTTCAATAGGTTCGGCTCACACTGATAGCGGTGCACCATGTAAATTTATAGGGTGCACCACAATTTGGTGTGTGAGCCTAATGCACCACATTTTTTGCGATGTGTTTCATAAATTACAGTACACCGGGAAAAATTATAAATTGTACATCGTTCCATACATTTTTAGGTTACTCTTAGTGTGTTTATATTTACCAAACACACTACACACATTATATTAAAAAGAAATAGCTCAATGTGTTTGATAACCTTAACGTTCCGTACTGGTGTGAAAAGGTTATATGTACACACAAATGCGTAAGTTTTTATATACACATCACATTGAAAATTTATGTATGTACACCAAAGGTGGTGCGAATTATCTATGCACACACTATTTTTGGTGTTGTTTTGTTTGATAATGTGTGAGAGTTGGTGCATTACTATTTTTTTAGAACACTGGGGATATTTTTTATTCTTTGTAATTGAAATTTATGCTTCCATATTTACAAATACATTTTTAATTTCATAACAAAATTCATGTTTTATGTATGAGGCTGATGTATTTTACATGTCAATCATAGAGTAGAGATGTCAAAAAGAGCAGTAGCAGGAGTAGGAGAAAATTTAGAACCAATACAATGTGGTCTGACTATGGAAGGAATGAGAGAGGGATAGGGATTTATACCCTTTCCCTATTAGCACAGTGACCTGTCTAATCTTGAGGAATGTTTTCCTCCTTAAGTACTATGAGGAGGCTACATCCCTTAAGGTGAACTCTTGCTTGTTGGTACAATTGATCTATCAGTGGAATGTCCAGGAGTAGTCTTTCCATGTCAGTCTTATGACATGGTATACGCCCTATGAAGAGGAAATATATTTTATCACTGACCTATCCACGAGAGGGGAGGATTTTCCCGAGTTCCCCGATATATGGGGTTACAGTAGAGAGTCATCTTGTCTACTCTCATAGATTTGTTGGGGGTGATGTAGCCCATCCAAGATATTTTTAGGTGTGTGAGGGACAACTACAGTTTTATTCATTTGCTGCACAAGAGGTTAGGTGCCTCTCATTATTAGTGACCACCATTGCACACTATACTAGTGATGGGAAGCGCATTAGTTTCCCTCTTTTTTATTATGTTGATTCTTTGATGGAGGCATCATGATATATCAGATGGTCTACCATTTTTTTGAGGAAGTTTTGTAGGGCTTTAGATAGATGTCGTGTGATGTTACATGGGAAGATGAACTTCCCTTTCCCTTCAGAGATTTTTTATTTTTTTTTCGACAAGTTTCTAGAGACAAGGGCTACATTTTACCATCTCCCTCCTAAGTCGATTACTAAGGTGTGGATATGCATGTGGGGCCATATGATGCCCAAGAGGGGCCTTCTATAGTATCCAACCAGGATTTCTGCCTAGGCACTTGTGCTACTACCTACTGAGGATGACCACGCATTTATCTTGGTGTCATGTCTATATGAATGGATGAATTGGAGATAGTGTCCCAACATCCTCTTCACACCAGATGATCCTTCAGATGATAGAGGTAATATTAGTGTTTTCTTTAATTAATCTAACTCCATTTTATTATCTTAATTAATTAGAATATAATCTATTATAGTACGTTCTTTAACTTTTTTATTAAATTGTTTAATGAACTTGTCTAATTATTATTGTGTACTATATATTTTGTAGAGATTGGAACATTCATTGGGAACATTCTTCCTTCCCCACCATAGGGATCAGATGTAGAGATGGGTGAGGCCTAAGAAGTTGAGGCATATGATCCTCAAATGAAAAGTGGTGGTGTTGGAATCTGAGCCCGTAGGGATGGTATTAGACTTAGGATGGACAATTGTGACCAATTGTATAGAATTTTGGTTGAGGAGGGAGTTAGCCTTGCAAGGGCTCGAGACATCAGAGCAGATCTCAGGCTCCTAGAGCTCTTAAAGGACTTTTTTCAAGATATGATGAATCTTATGTGTCATATCGTCAGATCTACCATGATACTGGTAGTGATGAGGGATGCAAGGCATGCAACAGATACATCACATGAGTCTTCATGTTGTTCTATCCCATCAGATCATGATGATGAGGGTGGTGATCATGCTTCTGGTTGTAATAACCCATTGAACAATGGCTAAGGTGTTGATGATCCCTCTTGTAGTAATCCACCTCGTCATCATTTGCCTCATGATGATCACCTAGTACTGGAACCGTTGCCTCATGTTTCTCCTGAGATATAATACCAACAAATTTTCCTCCACCTGATAGTTCGACTATTGAGTTAGTACTTAACAAGGCTACAGATCAGGATACAAACCAGGTTTCCACTACTATGTTTGTTGTATTAGATATTCAATAGAATTGATTTGACTTGATGTTGTTGTTTGACTTGTTTATATATATATATATATATATATGGATATTTTTTTTCATGTTTATGTACTTAATTTATATGTTGGTGTTGATATGTATATTGTTAGGTCATGTTAGATATGTTCATTTAATGTGCTTGTAGATAGATGTGTATGTGATAACAATTATTTGACATGAGATGTATATTAATTTGAGGTTGTGTGTGGGGATGATGTTAGATTACAATCTTGTGTTTTGTTAGATGTGATCACAATGATGATGCCCTAGTATATTATTAGATTTGTGTGCTAGCTAATGACGTTTATATGCGTTAGAGATGTATATAATTAGATGATGGTAGTGAATTTGAATGTGTATATTAGATGATATTTATGTTTTTTAGATGGTTATCATCATGATTTTTATTTTTATGAAATAAAATTTATTATATATTATGTATTGGTGAACTTATATCAAAATTTTGTATTGAAATTACATGCAAAATTACTTAATTTAAAAAAAAAATTGCAAATATTTTTCTTATAAAGTACAAAGTTTAGTAGGGTTGAAACTATAATTGTAAAATTACCATAAATATATTTATATTGCTTATATAGTTCATTCATATTCATTCTAACCTAAATAGTAAAATATTTCAATACTCACAAGGAATAAATAATTAAAGTAAAATATTTTTGTTAGTTATTAATAAGACGAAAATGTGTAACTCATCGAGTTTTTAATATAATAATAATAATAATAATAAATTATTCACAAATACAATTTAAACAATGAAAATTTGCACTATGGTCTATCTATATATAAATATATAAAACCACTATAGATCCATCTTAGTCACAGATTTATCAATTACTAAAAGAGATTAAATATTTTGTTATTGTGGTTTAAATTTATATATTTTTTTAATAATAAATATAAGTTAAATAATAAAAAAATCATACTATATTATATTTAACTTTTTTACAAATAATATATTTGATTTTTCATAATGAACAACTCAAGATTATTTGGTATCTTACTTTGATAGTCTTGAGGCATGTCATGAAGCTGTTGTGGTAAGACTAGGGGAGCATACCTAGCAGCCATAGCTTGAAGTTTATTTTGGCTAGGAGGTAAAGTAGAAGTGCTTGGGGCTATGATGGAAATGATAGCTAATGAACTAAAAGTTGTATTTGAAGTGCTAGGAAATGAAACTGGAATGTATATGGAACTACTAGGAAATGAGGATGATGTGTTTAAAAAATCAAAAGGTGAGGTAATGGATATAGTGGATGAAGGGAGTGGTGGAAATAGTACTCTAGGCTGTAAAGGTAATTTAGGGATAAATGGATCTGTAGATGAGTTGGCAGTGGAAGTTATATATGATGTAACAACATACAGAGATGAAGCTTTAGCTAGTATTATAGTGGTATGTAACTGAGAAACTGGAGGTTTGTTTGTGTAGGTCAATAATTGAGCTAATTCGATAGCATCATCAATATCTTGGAGAATAGTAAAATTAATTCCTTCAATTTTAGTCTGATATTAAACTTTCTTTGATTTAGAATTTACTGTAATATTTTTCTGTTTTGTATTCAAGAATGAAATAAAAACAGGGTCTAAAATAGCAGTTTTCAAATCACTTTTAGATTTACTTCTAAATAAATAATGCTCAAATTTCAGATAAAAATCAATATCTTGCAGACTTACTAACTCTTCTGGTAATGAATTGACTCTTTTTAATGATACTTCGGCTTCCAAATCTTCTAATTGCTTTTTCTTTTTACCGATTCGGTCTAGGCTGTCTACTATAATAGTAGGCTTAGGATCCAAGTTAGACCTGGTATAATAAACTTTCTTAGAAGCCAGAATTACTGTTCTCAATACCCACAACTTATAAAAACAATCTTAAAGTAAAAGGATGTATAAAATTATTTTCTTTAAGACTAGTATTATGACTGAGGATTGGTTAGGTCCCCAGTATGGTCTCCAGTAATTTTAGGTCTCTAGTAATTCTAAAGTTGTGAGATTTTGGTTTTTAGTCAAAGAATACTAGAGGTAACCACAAACCAACTTCAAACTCTCAGATCTAACCTTCCTAGGGTTCAGAGAGGGCTCTCTCTTTAAAATTTAACTTTTTTTCAATTTGTAAATATTAGGATACTTATGAAAGTGCAACTTTGGTTTTTTTTGGTATATTTGGTGGTAAAAATCACTTGAAAGGATGGATAGTGGGAAATCTATTTGTCCAATTTGGCTAAGGAGTCAAAATCAAGAAACCAGGACTGGGATCAAGGCCAAAAGGTCAAATTTTTTCAGGGCAAGATAGATAACCATTGAAGATCTTGGAAAGTTGTTTTTATGAGGTGGTATGATCAGGATAAAGGGCACTTAAGAATCCTTTGATCCGGAAAAGGAAGTAGTATGAAGAGGTCAAACGAGAGAGGGAGAAATTAAGGATTCTCTACACTGGAAATCAGAGGAAAACATATAAATTATAACTAGTTAAAAACAAGGTGCTTTTAACAAATCCTATAGTGATGTTCCTAGTTATACATTCAAATTTAGAATAAACATAAATGGATGCACGTAACAAAGATAGATAAAAATGAAAAGTAAGGAAATACTTCACTCCAAATAGCTCATCACAGGAATCTTGAAGTATGATGCCAATTTGTTTTGATCCAGCCTGCTACTCGAATTTTTACACACAAAAGCTTTAAAGTCCAAGAAGAAATGACTATAACAATCCTAGAAATTTTATTCCACACAAAATACTTCTAAAGATGAATTATTTATACATAATGTTTTACAAAATATCCTAGAAGACTTCTAGGAATTATCTTAGGAAAATAAAATATCTTTACAGCAATAGTAGAGACAGTTTCTTAACAAATCAGCAAGTTATCCTATTTATCCAAAAGAAATAGAAACTGTTTTGAGGATAAGATGAAATTGGCTGCCTTGGTGTCCTCCTTGCTGGCTCTTAGATATTTTTTGGAATCTGATCTGCCTTGTCTGATACTCTTTCTTGAATACTCTTTATTCACTGATACTCTCTAAATTGATACTCTTTGACCCTTAGCCAAATATTGTTTACTGCTGTAAAATCTACTTTGACTATAATTCAAAAAACAATTTAGTCCTCTTTTGATCTGTCTATCTTATATCCTTTATAATAAATCTGTAAGTGATTTCCAATCCTCATCTTTAAGAATTTGTATTTTCTTTAATTTCCTAAATTTTTCATCAGCTTCAGTATATCTAGCAAAGGTTGGCTTGATGATAAATAGGTGTTTTATCTCATGGTTCAAGTAGAATAAGTCTTCAAAACTCTTGAGTAACACTTTTCCAGTTGGTATGCCTTGACTTGTTGGTTTATTTACGTGTTCTTTTGCAAACTCTGTAATATTCTTATCATATTCATTTTGAGGCACCAGTTTACCATTAATGACCATAATATTAGGCAGTCCTTTTTGCCTCAAATTTGTAAACCTAACCATAAACCTGGTTATGGTAGTATTCATACTTTCACACTTTTCTTCAAGTTGCCTCATCAAATTTTTCTTTGTGGTAACTTTCCTAATTTATAGGATAGTTTCAGTCCTGTCTATAATCTTGAGTTCTTCCAACTCCTGTCTGTTTTTGCTGTTAAGGAAAGTGATTAACCTTACAGCTTGCTCTGGTTTGTTATCCAACTCAATTTGACTCTTTTAAATTTCTTCTTGTGCTTTTAGTAATAACTCTCTTTGCTAAAAAATTAACTGAATTAAAGGTCATACATCATGGATGGATTCAATGACATTGTTCCAAAGGTGATTTTTTATGTATGATATTTTCTCCTTTAATGTCAATTCCTTCTGCAATTTCTTCAAATATTCATTCAATCTAATGGAATTTTGTTCATGTGTCTTTGCATTTATCTAAGCTAATTTATTTGACTTCTCAAGATTTTCTACCATCTTTGTCAACTTGTTAAACGCATTTGTCTCTAAAGACATTTCTTCCATTTCTTTCACTATTTTTCTGGCCTCATTTGTAGGTTGTATTGTTGTTGTAGATGATTCAGTAGTTGAGGTTGTGGAAGAAGTCACTGGCACTGCAGTAGCCAGTGATTCTTTGGGTGAAAAATTTTGAGCTAATGTTGAAGGCACTGTTGCAGCGATAATTGGAATAATTGTAGGAATATTTGGTTCTTTCACTGTTTCCTTTTCTTGGACAAGTTTTTCTATCTGTATTTCCATATCCTTAACCTAGGATGTCAACTAAAGAATTTAATTCATCAAGTCATATTTTTCACTCTGTTCCTGTATGATTTATTTTGTTTGAGGATGTTCACTTTTAGGAATTTTGAGTTGTTTCCTCAAAGATGCTATATCTTCATTTTTCTTTTTCACCAACAATTCTACGGCTTTGATATTAGCAAGGTCATATCCCACCTGCAACTCTAGTTCTTCTAAGGCTTTTATCCTTAGATCCTTGGCATACAATGAGGCTTTGTCCAACTTCATATGATCTTGCATGTTGGAGATGGTTTTTTGAAGCTTATGAGCATGCATGGCTTTATTTGTGACAGTAGAATATAAAATTTCTGAGGTTTGTCAGTGGAACTCAATTTGATCAAGAGCGTGGATTTTATCTTTCTAGACTTCGAAATCAAATTTCTTATAATCAACCATTGTCTTTGGTGATTTGACTATGGGATGCAACACTAACATGATTAGCTTTTGATTTGAATAATAAAATGCAGAAAGGATCCTATTTTGTACACTTGGAGTCTGTTTGAGATATTGAGAATAAATATTATTCTTTGTCTCTTCATTCTTTAGTTTAATCTGTTTATATTTCTCTTTGATATCCAAATCCTTTTCCTCAGATGCCTGTGAGGAAGAGGCTTCCATGCTTTGTTGTTTTTTCATCAACTGTGTATCTTTATTATTGATTTGTTCTTCATTCTGATTTTTAGTTGTTCGTTCATTGATAATTACAGTAGCAACATTTGTCTCTGGAAAATCTATATTGGTATTTAAAGGCTCTGTTTCTTCTACATCAATTGTCACTTTTCCTTTACCTGTTGAATCTAATTTGGGTCTTTTGTTATATATGAGGTTGAAATTGGTTTGAGTTGTAGTTTCTGCCACATAGGCTCCTTCTTCCCTTACTCTTTTAATGGACTTCTCTGGTTGATTTTTAGTCTCTAAGGTATGACTAGTATTACCTTTGCTCACTGAATCTATTAAAGTGTTTTTAGTCCATTCAATCTGATTGACAAACTTTTCGATTTCTAGTTTTTCTTCATGAATGAAGGGTGTTAACTTGAATTTAACCCTTAGTTTACTCAACATCCCTTGTGGATCATAGTTCCAAGGAAAACTCTCTTCAAATTTATATTCCAATAATTGATTAGCTGTCTCTTTCTCTGCATCCCTGTGATTGCAAATAAATGGCCCTATCTGATTCTTTAATTTGAATTGGGTTTTCTTCTTAGCTTCCATGAAATTTATGGAATCAAAGTTTAGGATCTACCTGATATACTCCAAGGCAAACATCCTCATTGAAGGATGTTTGGGTAACTTGTAAGGTAACAAGCTTGACCCAAAGACTCTGATTTCAGTATATTTTTCATACAAATACCAGTCACCAACCTTACTCTGCTCTGATAACTGCAATATCTTTTTCATTTCTTCATTTATTATTGGCTTCTCTGTTTTGGTCAACATTGTGATCACTGGATGTAAAAATAACTCTGAAAATTATGAATAACTGAAATCTGTACATTCTTTCCTTAACAAGGATGTCCAAAAAATGACAGATAGAGGATTTCCCTCTATGTCAAGTTTTGGAGAGTAATTGGAAAATTATCTTATTGGAAGTATAAAAACATATGGAAAAGGTTGGAGGTATATCTGAACACTCCCTTAATTTGAAAATTGGTCAATTGATAATGAATACCATCAGCAATGAAACTGGCATAATCAAATATTATTGATGGGGGTTGACTTGGGGAGAAAGTGGATAAGAATCCCAGGATGGATTCATCGGTGTGTTCATCAGTAAAATATCCAAGGATGAAGGAAAGCATGGAAATGAAATGTCTTGAACCTTCAGGTAATTTAGCAGTAGAATATGGAGGATTTAGATTAGGAATTTCTACACGTAGAGGCATAAATGTCTGAAAAATCATGAACCTTTTGGGAAAATATAGGCCAATATATAACTTGGTGAGGGCCTCTATAGACAAAGGGACTTCTTGGGGGTGAGGATGAAGTTGTAACATCTGGTTAATTAATTCTGCAGTAATGGTAAAATTCACATCTTTATTGGCATTTACAATGGCTCTTTGCTTAGGAACATAATACTACTGACACAATCTAATGACCTCTTGACATGGGTGAGTTAATTGAACAATATGTTTGGGAAAATGAGATTCCCAAATATATACTTCTTATTCATTACCTAATGAGTTTTCATAGCACCAGTTATGGATATCTAGCAAGCTAAATTCAACAATGGGATCTGCTACCTTGTACTCAGTATCAGCTAGTGGGATGTGTTCAATATCAACAACAAGTGGTTGAAGAGGATTTACAACAATAATAGTATTTGAAGTTATGGTAGGGGTAGCTTTAGATACTTTGGAACCTTCAGGCTTGCTTGTACTCTGCTTCTTAGGCATTTTGGACTACTTCTGCAAGTTTAGAGAGTTTATTGGAAAAATTTGGCAAAGTATAGATTTTTTCTTTGGGCTTTCTTCTCAATTAGGTCTGTGAAAGAGTTTTATAGGCTTTTAATTGATTTAAAACAAGAAATAAGGTTTTCTTGAGTATTTTAATGGGAAATTGGGCTAAAAAATCTTTTGAAAAGGGTCACAAAGGCTTGGGATACTTGTAGAGGTTTTCTAATTTGATTTAAGCTTGAAATAGTTCATTAAACTATGAAAAACTCACAAATTTCTTGAAAAATTATGTGCAACAGAGAAACAAGGTTTCTAGAAAAAATTTGACAGGGTCTGGCCTGTTTTTGGGGCTTTTTGACAGTGTCCTTCGATTAATTCTCTTAAATTCTAAGTTTGTTTTTTCTTTTAAAGGCTTTTTAAAAATTACTTGCAAGCTCAAATTTTAGAAAAATACCTTTTATATTCAGGTATTCGGCTTTCGGAAGATGTGTCTGAGGTTTTTGAACGAAACACAGCTTTTGTGGGTTTCCTAGAGCAAAGTAGAGCTCCTCGATGATCTTCAATGGTCACAGGGCAAATTTTGTAGGTTTTTGGGCAAAAAATGGCAGAAAATGGCTTATGAAGGATGTTTTCATAGTTGGGAAGGCGCGAGTAACAGGTTAATGCAGAAGAGAAAGGAATAAATTTTGTTTGCAAGGTTTAATATGTATTTTGGTCACATTACTTCTGCATTGAATGTTGGTCACATCGGGCGGGAGCAACAGTTTCACACTTCAATGGATCAAAACAACCAGTGGTTATCGCGCGGAAATTTGGTGGTAAGTGGTTTTGGCTTGAACCGACACGATCCAATAAGAAAAGGGCACGTGGAGGAGAGATAAAATTGTGAAACCACCCATTTTGTGCATATTTGGAGCTCGAGTGTTCGTGCAAATTTTCTATGTGATATCAGATGTCAGTAGTTGGATTTGGGTTTTAAATGCGAATGGTCCAGATTCGTTGGGGAGCTGCGTCGGAATGGAGTGGGACCGGGCTGTTTGCATATGCAGAAATGGGTTTTGAAATTTATAAATAAACATTTATTTAATTCAAAACCTTGGGTTATACGATGGCAGGCGGAAAATATAATGTATATTTAAATTAAAACATTTATGAAATGTTCCAATAATACATATAGAGGTGCGGTATTATATTATTTTTTTTTTCCAAAATTTTGAGAGATGTTTGAATACTATAAGGGCGGGATTAATTTTATAGATAGGTTTTAGACCAATGGGTTGTAAGGCAGGGTTTTATATTGCGCATGTGGAATATTAAACTTTGGTCTAAACTTAAAATAATTGTTTTTGTGGGGTTATATTTAAAATATAAGGGAATTAATATATACAGGTAGGTGTAGTTTTAGGGATTTAATAAAATAGGTTAGAAGTTAATATGAGAAAAGGGTACTAAAATAGAAACAATGCACATGTTACCTCTAAGTAACGTACAAAAATAAAGCATTACTCATCTTTGTTGTATTACTTCACTTATACTTAGGATAAATGATTTTTGAGGGTTTTATGAATGATTTTAAAGGGAATGAAGTTAATTATTTTAGGGTTACAATTTTACTAAGTAAAAAATGTGTTTTATTTAGGAAAAAGGGGATTATGACTTATGAATGAAGGTTCAATGTTGATAAATGTAGGTTTAACGTAGAACTCAATATTTTAACTAATCAATCATCGAGCCTTGGGTCCAGTCCCAACAAAATTCAGAGAAATGCTCTGAGCCTTTTTGACTTATAGTTTAGAATACTGAATACTTGTATGAGAGGGGAAATTAGTGATTTTTCCCATTGATTCTTTATTACATTCTTGCTCAACTATCTTTTACCTACCCAACTTTATTTCTAACATATTTTCTTCATTTTTGTAGGTGTATTTAGGCTTGCAACCTTAAAACATTTTTCTTTCAAAGCATAAAACTGTCTAAATCTACCTTATTTCATCTGAGGGCTCAAATTAAATTGTTGAGCTCCTCATTATTCTCTACCTATATACTGATTTTTCAATTTTAAATTGTTTGAAAAATCTTTATTCTCTATTCAAAACATGAAATTGAAAGCATGAAAAGTTAATATTAAACTGTTTAACTGATCATGGATTATGACATTTATTGACACTCTGCGCATAATCATTATTCTTACAGTAAAAAGTAAAAGTAGTGGCATTTGGATTTTCTCACTTTCAGGTAGTATTTATCTTTTTTCTTTTGGGATGTATATTTTTTTATGTCCTTTGATCTTTCTTTTAGGACTTTTTATCCTCTTTTTGTCTTTTTATTATTTTTCATTTTTTCAAAATATGGGAAAAAAACTTGCAGAAATCAAGGTATGTACATATTTATAAGACTATCAAAGTCAATTCAAAATTTATGGATCCTATTATTATAGGACCCTAACAGTGGCTCCACATGGGGATGGCATTTCCTGGTGAAATGTCAAGAACTTTGACACTAGTAGCCTTTGGAATTTGACTGTGATGATCCTGTAAATGTCTTTTGACATCTGTAGTTTATTTATACTTATGATATTTACCTCTCAAAGATTAGGGCCTTCTCTCTGGGCTTCAACTTTGTTAGGGAAACATCCAATGCAATCTAAACTCTCCAATGTATATGTACAATCATCAAAGTGAATAAAAAATAACTATTTTTTAACTCAGGATAGTAGTAGTGCTTCAGCATTCTACCATTTACAAGTCCTTCTTGCAGATATGTTCCATCCATTTCTTTAAAAAAGAAAGCATTATTACCTCTATATATATAAATCACATAAGATCCTTTCCACATAAAATCAAATTTTACATGTTTACCTTTGCCTGCTCTTCTGGAATCCCACTTTAACACTTTATCTCCAATGTAGAAATCATCCTCTTTAGTCTTTTCATCAAAAAATTTCTTGATCTGATCCTGAATGACTTGAGATTTGATATAAACTTCTTCCCTTGTTTGTTGCAAGTGAATAGTTTGATTGATCCTTCTTTGAATGTCATTTGTTTCAACTTGTAACTCTTGGATAATTTTCATCACTGGTACACCTAGGGATGATGGAAAAACAACATCCATTCCATAAACAAGTTGATAAGGGGAAGTACCAATGGATTTTTTAGTAGTAATTCTATTTGCCGATAAGGCATTGACTAACTTCTTATTCCGATTCTTTTTATTGTCTTCAAGTAAATTTTTGATGATGTTTACAAGGTTCTTGTTTGAGGATTCAGCTAGGCCATTACCTTGGGGGTAATATGCAATAGAATGACCTAAGGTAATATGGTATTTGTGGAAAAATTCAATCATTTTCTTGGATTTTAATGTTGGTGCATTGTTAGTAATTATCTTTTGGGGAAATCCAAATCTTGAAAGAATGTTGTTTTCTAGGAAAGAGATAATGAAAGTATATGTGGCTTGTCTGGAGGGTATGGCTTCAATCCACTAGGTAAAATAATCAGTGGCTGTCAAAATCCACTTATGTTGGCCTGAAGAAGGATGGTGAATTTCACCAATGAAGTCTAAACCCTCTTGTTGAAATGGAATTTCAGTTAAAATAGGCTTTAAGGGGAGGGGTAATAATTTATTCTTACCCTAAAAAATTTGGCACTTATGACAGGAAGTTACATACTTTTTGACATCAGAAAAAAAAGTAGGCTAGTAAAACCAGTTCTCACGATCTTGTCTGCAGTAGTTTTCCAATATAGATGTCCTCCACAGTAACCTACATGAAACTATTAAAGTATTTTGTCAGCTTATTCCTTTAATAAACAATTTAATAAAATCCCACTATGATCTCTCCAAAAAAGTACATTGCCTAAAATACAAAATCTTACTGCCTTTAGCTTTAAGAATCTGGCTTTGATTCCTGACAATACAAGAGGAGCTTGTAAGTTTAGGAGTAAAAATATGATATCTGTATACCAAGGCGAGTCTGAGAAGGATTCACTGCTCATTGGAGTCGCCATCTCTTCCTGATCATCTACCTGGGAAATAAAATTTATGTCTAGGGAATTACAGTTAGATTTAGCCATAAGTCTGGCTAATCCTTGACCTTTGATGAGTTTTGTGGGTTTTATCTCTATGTCATATTCTAATATAGTGGAAATCCACTTACCTCTGCTTCCATCAGGACCATCCTGTGTAAGAATGTATTTTACTACAGAATTTAGGACATAGGCAATGATATGAGAGTAGAGAATATAAAATCTGAAGTCTTTAGTGCCCTTAATCAAAATTAGGGCTTATTTCTCCATAATTTTGTAATTTGACAGGGCATCTCTAAGGGTCTTACTGAAAAAATCAATGGGTTGTTCAAATCCTTGTTCATTTTTCTGCAGTAAAACTGCAACAATGGAGTGTTCTGAAGAAAATGAAAAAATTATGAAATATTTCTTAAAGTCACGACTTATTAGGACTGGATTTTTGGTTAAGGCTTGTTTGATGGATTCAAATGACTGTTTGGCCTCAATAGTCCATTTAATAACTAAATATTTTTTAAGCATGTTATTTAGTTCTCTTATTATCTTAGCTAAATTGGAATCTTACCTAAAAAGGCTTGTAATTCTTTGATGTTTCTTGGTGGACTGATGTTAATAATTGCTTCTATCCTAGCAAGATCTATTATGATTCCTTCTTTAGAAATTATGTGTCCAAGTAACTTTCCTTCTTCTAATCCAAATAAAATTTTCTTAGGGTTTAAAGAGATGGCAAATTTCCTACACTTAATAAAAACTTGTCTCAGATGATCCAAGTGTTCATTATCAGTTTTGGAAAACACAGTAATGTCATCTACGTAAATTAATAATAAATCATGTATTTCCTTTGCAAAATATATGTCCATAGCTCTTTGAAAGGTTGCCCCTGAATTCATTAGGCCAAAAGGCATTTTCACATACATAAAAGTGCCCTAAGGAGTAGTAAATTTTGTTTTGGCTTGATCTTCTTTTTCGACTAAAATCTGGTTGTATCCTGAAAAGCCATCTAAAAGTGACATCCTAGAAGATCCAACTACCCTTTGTAATATATGATCCATTTTAGGTAAAGGGTAATTATCTTTCAAGGACACTTTGTTTAGATTCCTAAAGTCGACACATAATCTAATCTCTCATGTTTTCTTTCTTGTTGGAACTAGGTTGGAAACCCAATCAGAATATCTGATTGGTGGCATTATCTATGCATCATACATTCTTTTCACTTCTTTTTCTATCAAAGGTAATAAAACAGGGTTAATTCTTCCCAAATTTTTCTTAAATGGTTTTTGGTATTATTTTATTGGAATTTTATGTTGGATTATGCTGGTATCATAGGATTTGAGATCCTCATAAATCCAAGCAAAAAAATGTTGATATTCCTTTAAAAGAGTAATATATTTTTCCTTTTCTTGTTGAGGTAATGTTTTCGAAATTTTGATTATTTTGGGTTTTAACTCTGAACCAATATTGCATTCTTCTATATGAGATCTAACTAGCTCTAATTTATGTTTTCTAGCTACATCATTTGAGTCAAAAATATCTTCTAAGGGAGTTAAACCTTTGAGTAAGAAATTATCCTTAAGATTCAATATATATGTTTCATCATCAATAATTTCTTCAAGCTCTACTTTCTCTAAAATATCTATATCTGATTGACTATATCTAGTTGGTTTAGCAAACTTTATTTTATTTACATCTAAGTTATTAAAATCTATTTCACAATATAAATCTTGATCTATAGTACAATCTGTGTCTATCTTACAGTTTTGAAATTCACCTTCATTTTTCATAAACTTGTAAATCTGTTCATCTTGAGAAAAAAATTTCCAAGACTTAAGGTTGTATGGAATTATTGGCCTATTCTTGACTTCAACAGTATATCTATGATTAGGTTGGAATGGTAAATTGCATGTACTAGCAAAGGTTGCTAGACAGTGAGCCTGCATATTTTGTTTTCTAGGTATAGCAGCAAATTTACATTCCAATAAATCATTAGTTAAATATATCATAGTGTATTTGTATCTACTTAGTCTAGGATTGTAAACAACATATAGTCCATTTACTTGTTTTATGATCAACTTTGAATCTCCCATGATTAATATTCTTTTGCCTCCTGAGTTCCTAATAATTTGGAGTCCTAGAATGAGGGCTTCATACTCAGCCACATTATTGGTACATTTGAAATTGAGCCTAAAAGCATCACCTTCTAAGTGATTAGTCTCCATGTTGGTTATCCAAACTCCTGCTCCTACTCCTAATTTATTTACTGAACCATCAAAGTCTAAATGCCATAGAGATTCATGAAAAATATTATCATTATTTGGTGTTTTCTTTTTCTCTATTAGTTCAGTTTGGATTTCATTAGTTTCAGAGTTACATAAGATAAAAGAATCAAGGTAAGTTGGTGTAGAGTAAATTGGGTAATTTATAGATCTTTCCGCACTGTTGACCATGTACTTCGTCAATGTTTCCCTATATAACTTCTTAGACTGACCAAAAACTGATATAGTTGCATAACACATGTCCAATTGTAGATATCCCTATAACTTTGCTCCCCATGAGCGAGAAAGTAACATTCCATATTTAGGTGGGATATCAGCTACTACAATGTCAATTAATATACTCTTACCATAATATTGAACTAGTGTTACACATAAATCTTTGATTAAACCTAGGCATTTAACTTTACTTGAATCAAATGAAAACAAGTCTTTGTGTGGCCTTGTGATTTCTAGATTGAGAGTTTCCATTATGGCTTTAGGCATTAGATTATGGGAAGCTCCTGAATATAGCATGGCATTATGTAAAATTTGATCATGAATGGTAAGACTGATATAAAATGAAGGAACTACTCCATCTGCATGTTTTCCATTCACATCTGGGTCAAAAATCAACTCTGGCTGATCATCATTTAGATTTATGGAATCTTCTCCATCATTCATGTTTAATGTTTCAGTTACGGTTGATTTATACAAGTCATGTTTTACCAATTCCGTCAGAGGAGTTGGTATTTTCAGCTTTGCAATTTTAGATTGTATGTTGAATACAGATTGAGCTTTACTGATTTGAATCAATTCTTTGGTAACTATAGTTTGTGTTAGTTTGTCTTGTTTTTCTACAGTTATTTTTTCATTTTCAATAGGTTTAATGTTCTTTTTTTGAGTTTATTGTGTTTTACTGTTCCTAAATTTCTTTTCAGGGATTGTCTGTGAAGCAGTAGATGTTCTTTCAGACTTAGAATTATCAGTAGGTGTTTTTGAAGTAGCAGTTTTTGGATCTACTAATTTAGGGCCAGCAGAGGGTATTTTAGGATCTAAATTTGTTGTTTTAACAAAATTAGAAGCTTTAGTAGTAGTAGATATTTGTGAAACTTTTGTAGCTTGAGAAACTTCATTAGTAATATCAATAATTTTAGGGCTTGATGCATTTTTAGGACTAGAAATGTTTTGGGAAGAACTAGAGTTTTGCTTATTTTCCCTTGGGATAATTTGCAGAAATTTTGTTTTGGGAGCTTTTACTATTTTCTTATTCTGAGTTTGGGAAGTTTTCTTGGTAGAAGACTCATTTTTTTCCTTATTTCTAAGGTTATATTGACTGTGTATTTCATTTATAGAATAATCATAACCTTGTTTATAATCAAAGGATTCACTTGAATCTAAATTGAGTCGTTGGAGTTCAAATAATTCCTAATCTTCCTGAGTGAGAAAAATAGTATTATTATCATCTATTCCCATTAGATTTATTGCATCATCATCATCATCATTATTCTGAGAACTTTCAACATAGTTATCTTCAAATAGGGGCCTTATTTTTTGGTCTCGGGCTGTTTCTTTTGATTTTATTGAATTTGTGTTTTTTCTAAAATTGGGATTTTTGATTTGTTGTTGATTATCCCACTAATATTTCCTCTCTATGTTGTCTAATATATCCATCATTATGTCTAAAGTTTTAGCTAACATATCTATTTTTTAGTTTGAATTGGAAGTTTATTCTTTAATGGTCACTCTTCTCTTATTTCTTAGTCTAGCTTTTCTGGCTAAAATGTTTACTTCTACACTAACAACATCTGTTTGCATTCTTTCTAAGGTT
This sequence comes from Pinus albicaulis, assembly GCA_034641835.2. Classification (NCBI taxonomy): domain Eukaryota; kingdom Viridiplantae; phylum Streptophyta; class Pinopsida; order Pinales; family Pinaceae; genus Pinus; species Pinus albicaulis. The sequence goes on along the minus strand of CM076578.1, from coordinate 758,753,803 downwards.
TCTGCATTTCTTTCCCTCAATCGATAAGCCATGTCCATGTCAAATCCATCAAGTAATTTGAGTAATACATTATTAGGGGTGGGTTTAATATTTGGAGGGATGGAATTGTAAACACTATTATATCTAGTGCAGTAGTCTTGGACTGACTCATTTGGAGCTCTTCTCATGGCATCAAATTCAGACAATATCTAGAGTGGATTTTTTTTCTTTTCCAATTTATTTAAAAACAATCTATGAAATACAACTAAATTAGTTACACTACCAAAAACAAGACCTCTAAACCACTTCTTAACCCTCCTGTCAATGTTTGTGCAAATAACCTCATTTGAACATCAGAATCATCAATCTCATGGAGTTAAAAGAAATCAGTCATTTTATTTATGTGTTGATGAGTTGTATAATGGGTAGTGGCATCAAATTGTGTTATCTTACTCTGATAGTCTTGAATCATGTCATGAAGTTGTTGTGGTAAGACTAGGGGAGCATACCTAGCAACCATAGCTTGAAGTTTAGCTTGGCTAGGAGGTAAATTAGAAGTTCTTGGGGTTGTGATGGAAATGATAGCTGATGAACTAAAAGTTGTATTTTTGAAGTGCTAGGAAATGAAACTGGAATGTATATGGAACTACTAGGAAATGAGGATGATGTGTTTAAAAAATCAAAAGGTGAGGTAATGGATATAGTGGATGAAAGGAGTGGTGGAAATAGTACTCTAGGCTGTAAAGGTAATTTAGGGATAAATGGATCTGTAGATGAGTTGGTAGTGGAAGTTATATATGATGTAACATCATACAAATATGAATCTTTAGCTAGTATTATTGTGGTATGTAACTGAGAAATTGGAGTTTTGTTTGTGTAGGTAATTCAATAGATTCATCAATATCTAAAAGAATAGTAACATTAATTTCTTCAATTTTAGTCTGATCTTGAACTTTCTTTGATTTAGAATTTACTGTAATATTTTTCTGTTTTGTATTCAAGAATGAAATAAAAACAGGGTATAAAATAGTAGTTTTCAAATCACTTTCAGATTTACTTCTAAATAAAGAATGCTCAAATTTCAGATCAAAATCAATATCTTTCAGACTTACTAAATCTTGTGGTAACGAATTGACTCTTTTTAATGATACTTCAGCTTCTAAATATTCTAACTACTTTTTATTTTTACTGATTTGGTCTGGATTGTCTACTATAATAGCAGGCTTCGGATCTGGGTTAGACCTGGTATAATAAAATTTCCTAGAAGCCAGCATTATTTTTTTCAATAACCACAACATATAAAAGAAATCTTAAAGTAAAAGGATGTATAAAATTATTTTCTTTAAGACTAGTTTTATGACTAAGGATTCAAGGTCAGGTCCCTAGTATGGTCACCAGTAATGTTAGGTCTCTAGTAATTCCAAATTTGTGATATTTTTTTTTCTATTCAAAGATCACTAGAGGTAACCAAAAACCAACTTCAAACTCTAGGATCTAGCCTTCCTAGGGTTCAGAGAGCGCTCTCACTTTAAAATTTAACTTTGTTTCAATTTTTAAATATTAGGCTAGTTATGAAACTGCAGCTTTGGTTTTGTTTTGGTATATTTGGTGGGAAAAATCACTTCAAAGGATGGATAGTGGAAAATTTGTTTTTCCATTGGGCTAAGGAGTCAAAATTAATTAAACAGGACTAGGATCAAGGCCAAAAGGTCAAATGTTTTCAGGGCAAGATAGATAACCCTTGAAGATCTTGGAAATTTGTTTTAATGAGGTGGTATGATTGGGATAAAGGGCACTTAAGAATCATTTGATCTGGAAAAGGAAGTATTAGGTAGAGGTCAAATGAGAGAGGGATAAATTAAGGGTTCCTACACTGGAAATCAGAGGAAAACATATAAATGATAACTAGTTAAAAACGTGGTGCTTTTAACAAATCCTGTGGTAATGCTCCTAGTTATACATTCAGATTTAGAATAAACATAAATGGATGCATGTAACAAAGATAGATAACAAAGTAAACTAAGGAAATACTTCACTCTAAATAGCTCATGATAGGAATCCTGATGTATGATGCCAATTTGTTTTGATCCATCCTGTTACTCGAATTTTGACACACAAAAGCTTTGAAGTCTAAGAAGAAATGACTATAACAATCCCATCAATTTTATTCCACAAAAAATACTTCTAAAGACGAAGTATTTATACATAATGTTTTACAAAATATCCTAGAAGACTTCTAGGAATTATCTTAGGAAAATAAAATATCTTTACAACAATAATAGAGACAACTGCTTAACAAATCAGCGAGTTGTCCTATTTATCCAAAAGAAATAGAAACTGTTTTGAGGATAAGATGCAGCTGGCTGCCTTGGTGTCCTCCTTGCTAGCTCTTAGATATTTTTGGAATCTGATTTTCCTTGTCTGATACTCTTTCTCGGATACTCTTTATTCACTGATACTCTCTAAACTGATACTCTTTAACCCTTAGCCAAAAACTATTTACTTCCGTAAAATCTACTTTGACTGTAATTTAGAAAACAGTTTAGTCCTCTTTTGATCTGTCTGTCTTTTATCCTTCATAATAAATCTGTAAGTGCTTTCCAATCCTCATCTTTAGGAATTTGTATTTTCTTTAATTTATTAAAGTTTTCATCAGCTTCAGTATATCTAGCAAAGGTTGGCTTGATGATAAATAGATGTTTTATCTCATGTTGCAAGTAGAATAAGTCTTAAAAAATATTGAGTAACACTTTTCCAGTTGGTATGACATGACCTGTTGGTTTATTTACCTGTTATTTTTCAAACTCTGTAATCTTCTTATCATAGTCATTTTGAGGCATCAGTTTATCATTAATGACCATAATATCAGGCAGTCCTTTTTGCCTCAAATTTGTAAACTTAACCATAAACATGGTTATGGTAGTATTCATACTTTCACACTTTTCTTCAAGTTTCCTCATCGGATTTTTATTTGTGGTAACTTTCCTAATTTCTAGGATAGTTTCAGTCCTATCTGTAATCTTGAGTTCTTCTAACTCCTATCTGTTTTTGCTGTTAAGGAAATATATTAGCCTTACAGATTTCTCTGGTTTGTCACCCAACTCACTTTGAATCTTCTAAATTTATGCATGTGCTTTTAGTAATAACTCCCTTTGCTCAAAAATTACCTGAATTGAAGCCCATACATCATGGATGGTTTCACTGAAATTGTTCCAAAGGTGATTTTTTATGTATGATATTTTCTCCTTAAATGTTAATTCCTTCTGTAATTTCTTCAACTCTTCATTCAGTCTCATGAAATTTTGTTCATGTCTCTTTGCATTTATCTGAGCTAATTTATTTGACTTCTCAAGATTTTCTACCATCTTTGTCAACCTGTTAATCTCATTTGTCTTTAAAGACATTTCTTCCATTACTTTCACTATTTTGCTAACCTCATCTGTAGGTTGTACTACTATTTTGCTTTCAGTAGCTGAGGTTGTGGAAGAAGTCACTAACACTGTAGTAGCCAGTGGTTCTTTGGGTGCCAACTTTTCAGCTAAAGTTGAAGGCACCACTGCAGTGATAACTGGAATAACTGTAGGAATCTCTGGTTCTTTCACCGTTTCCTTTTCTTGGACAAGTTTTTCCATCTGTATTTCCATCTCCTTAACCTGGGCTGTCAACTCAAGAATTAAATTCATCATGTCATCTTTTTCACTCTGTTCCTGTATGATTTCTTTTGTTTGAGGAGGTTCACTTTGAGGAAGTTTGAGTTGTTTCCTTAAAGCTGTTATATCTTCATTTTTCTTTTTCACCAACAATTATGCTACTTTCATATTAGCAGGGTCATATCCCACCTGCAACACTAGTTCTTCTAAGGCTTTTATCCTTAGATCCTGGGCATACAATGAGGCTTTTTCCAACTTCATCTGATATTGCATGTTGGAGATGGTGTTTTGGAGCTTTTGAGCACTCATGGCTTTACTTGTGACAGTAGAACATAACATTTCTGAGGTTTTTCTGTGGAACTCAATTTGATCAAGAGCATAGATTTTATCTGTCTGGACTTCCAAATCAACTTTCTTATAATCAGCCATTGTCTTTGGAGATTTGATGTGGGCCGCAACATTGACATGATTAGCTTTTGATTTGAATAATAAAATGCAGAAAGAAGCCTATTTTGCACATTTAGAGTCTACTTGAGATATTGAGAATAAATATTATTCTTTATCTTTTCATTCTTCAGTTTAATCTGTTTATATTTCTCTTTGATATCCAAATCCTTTTCCTCAACTTCCTCTGAGGAAGAGGCTTCCATGCTTTTTTGTGTTTTCATCAACTGTGTATCTTAATTATTGATTTGTTCTTCATTCTGATTTTTAGTAGTTGGCTCATTGATAATTACAGTAGCAACATTTGTCTTTGGAAAATCTGTATTGGTATTTAAAGGCACTATTTCTTCTACATCAATTGTCAATTTTCCTTTACCTGCTGAATCTAATTTAGGTCTTTTGTTATATATGAGCTTGAACTTAATTTTAGTTGTAGTTTCTGCCACATAGGCTACTTCTTCCCTTACTATTTTAATGGACTTCTCTGGCTGATTTGCAGTCTCTAAGGTATGACTAGTATTATCTTTGTTCACTGCATCTATTAAAGTGTTTTCAGTCCATTCAATCTGATTGACAAACTTTTCTATTTCCAGTTTTGCTTCATGGATGAAGGGTGTTAGCCTGCATTGAACCCTTAGTTTACTCAAGATCCCTTGTGGATCATAGTTCCAAGGAAAACTCTCTTCAAATTCATATTCCAATAACTGATTAGCTATCTCTTTCTCTGCATCCTTGTGATTGCAAATAAATGGCCCTATCTGATTCTTTAGTTTGAATTGGGTTTTCTTCTTAACTGCCATGAAATTTATGGAATCAGAGTTTAGGATCTGCGTGATATACTCCAAGGAAAAGATCCTAATTGAAGGATGTTTGGGTAACTTGTAAGGTAACAAGCTTGACCCAAAGACTCTGATTTCAGTATATTTTTCATACAAATACCAGTCACCAACCTTACTCTGCTCTGATAACTACAATATCTTTTTCATTTCTTCATTTATTCTTGGTTGCTCTATTTTGTTCAAAATTGTGATCACTGGATGTAAAAATAACTCTAAAATTTTTTAATAACTGAAATCTGTACATTCTTTCCCTAACAAGGATGTCCAAAAAATGACAGATAGAGGATTTGTCTCTATGTCAAGTTTTTGGAGAGTAATTGGAAAATTATCTAATTGAAAGTATAAAAACATATGGAAAAGGTAGGAGGTATATCTGAAAACTCCCTAAATTTGCAAATTGGTCAATTGATAATGAATACTATCAGCAATGTAACCAGCATAATCAAATATTATTGATGGGGGTTGACCTGGGGAGAAAGTGGATAAGAATAACAAGATGGATTCATCAGTGTGTTCATTAGTAAAATATCCAAGGATGAAGGAAAGCATGGAAATCACATGTCTTGAACCTTCACGGAATTTAGCAGTAGAATATGGAGGATTTAGCTTAGGAATTTCTATATGCAGAGGCATAAATGTCTAAAAATCATGAACCTTTTGGGAAAATCTAGGCCAATATATAACTTGGTGAGGGCCTCTATAGACAAAGGGACTGCTTGGGGGTTAGGATGAAGCTTTAAAATCTGGTTAATTGATTCTGCAGTAATGGTAAAAATCACATCTTTATTGGCATTTAAAATGGCTCTTTTCTCAGGAACATAATACTGCTGACACAATCTAATGACCTCCTGAAATGGGTGAGTTAATGAGACAATATATTTGGGCAAATGATATTCCCAAATACATAATTCTTCTTCATTATCTAATGAGTTTTCATAGCACCAGTTATGGATATCTAGCAGGTTAAATTTAACAATGTGATCTGCTACCTTGTAATCAGTATCAGCTATTGGGATGTATTCAATATCAACAACACATTAGGGGAATTTTGAGGTCTAAAATGGGCCTCCTAAGAAAAATGTACAACAAAAATAAACTTTATAAAAACCAATAGGATTCAAGATGATGATGTCAACCATGGGGGATGATTTACCATTTTTTAAATAAAAGGGTAAAAATATTAAAAAATAATAAAATAATAAAACTACTTTTTCAACTCGTATTTTCAACTTATCTCCCACAATGTTTACTCAAATTTCGAGTGGGAGTACTCGTTGGATGCAAAATTTAATTCCTCGTCCAAGGAGTACCCATGTTGCATACTTTCAATGAACCTTGCTACATGAAAAATGGGAAATATGTAAAAAAACGTGATTACAATCACGTTTTTTATGTATTTCTCATTTTTCGTGTAGTAGGACCCATCGAAAGTATGCAACATGGGTACTCCTTGGATAAGGAATTAAATTTCGCATCCAACGAGTACTCCCGCTTGAAATTTGAGTAAAAACGTTGGGAGATAAGTTGAAAATATGAGTTGAAAAAGTAGTTTTTTCATTTTTCCCTCTAAAATTTGATGATGTCATCAAATCTTATTTGATTTTTTCCACTATTATTTTATAATTTCCTTAGGAGGCCCATTTTAGACCTCAAAATTCCCCTAATGAGGTGGTTGAAGAGGATTTCCAACAATATCAGTATTTGAAGTTATGGCAGGGAAAGGTTTAGGTACTTTGGAACCTTCAAGCTTGTTTGTACTCTGTTTCTTAGGCATTTTGGGCTACTTCTACAAGTTTATACAGTTTGCAGAAGTAATTTACGTTAGCAGAGGGTCTATTGGACAAGTCTGGCAAAGTATATCTTTTTTCTTTGGGATTTCTTCTCAATTAGGTCTATGAAAGAGTTTTATAGGATTTTAACTGGATTAAAACAAGAAACAAGCATTTCTTGAGTATTTTAATGGAAAATTGGGCTAAAAAATATTTTGAAAAGGGTCACAAAGGCTTGGGTACCTGCAGATGTTTTCTGGTTTGATTTAAACTTGAAATAGTTCATCAAAGTGTGAAAAGCTCACAAATTTCTTGAAAAATTGTGCGCAGCAGAGAAACAGGGTTTCCGAAAAAAAATTGACAGGGTCTATCATGTTTTTGGGGCTTTTTAACAATGTCTTTCGATAAATTCTTTTAAATTCTATTTTTTTTTTCTTTTAAAGGATTTTTAAAAATTACTTACAGGCTCAAATTTCAGAAAAATACCTTTTGTATGCAGGTATTCGACTTTCAGAATATGTGTCTATGGTTTTTAAATGAAACACAACTTTTGTGGATTTCCTGGAGAAAATCACAACTCCTCGGCAATCTTCAATGGTTACAAGGAAAATTTTGTAGGTTTCTGGGCAAAAAATGTCGGAAAATGGCGTAAGAAGGATTTTTTCAGAGTCGGGAAGATGCGATTAATGAGTTAATGCAGAAGAGAAAGGAATAAATTATGTTTCGAAGGTTTAATATGTATTTTGGTCACATTACATCTACATTGAATGCTATTCACATGGGGCGAGAGAAATGGTTTCAAATTTCAATGGATCAAAACAACCAGTGGTTATCGTGCGGTAATTTGGTGGTAAGCGGTTTTGTCTTGAACCCACATGATCCAATAAGAAAAGGGCACGTGGAGGAGAGGTTAAATTGTGAAACCACCCATTTCACGCATATTTTGAGCTCGAGTGATCACAAAAATTTTCTACGCAATATCAAATGTCAGTTGTCAGATTTGGGTTTTAAATGTGAACGGTCCAGATTCGTTGGGGAGCTGCGTCGGAATGGAGGAGTGGGACCGGGCTATTTGCATATGCGGCAATGGGTTTTGAACTTTATAAATAAAAATTTATTTAATTCAAAACCTTGGGTTATACGATGGGGGGGGGGGGGAATATAATGTATATTTAAATTAAAACATTATGAAATGTTTCAATAATACATATACGGGTGCGGTATTATTTTATATAATTTTTTCAAAGTTTTGAGAGATGTTTGAATAATATAAGGGCAGGATTAATTTTATAGATAGGTTTTAGACCAATGGGTTTGTAAGGCGGGGTTTTATATTGTGCATGTGGAATATTAAACTTTGGTCTAAACTTAAAATAATGGGTTTTAAAATAATGGGTTTTTGATGCAGGAGCATCAAGACCAATTTTCAATTTTTTTTATGTAATAAAGGGGGGTGTGACATTTTTATTATTTTATTAATTAATTTGTTATTTTTAAATAAAATAGGAGATAATTTAGACAAGTGAGGATTTTGTAAATATTCTTTTATTAATTAAAAGGATATGAGAGAAATTAGCTTCAAGATAATTTAGAATTAATGATGGAGCCTAAGTTGGAATTAGTTTCAAAGTTTTAGGGATAAAAATCTATCTTTTAGGGATGTTGAGAGATTTGGGGATTTGTTGAGATTTTAAAGGGATTGAACTCAAATTAGTGCATTTTTAATTTGTATAAATTAGTAGGCCTCAAAGGAAAATAAATCAGGTAGAATAAAATAGGGAGAGAAATATGAGACAGAGGTTTTCCTATACATCTATGTACAGCTGAAAGGGCCATGGATTTTGAAAATCTGGCCATGTACAAAGGGTTTTGAAATTGATTGCATTTGTTTATACAATGAGGAATTTGTTCTGGAATTTGTGTGTGTATTATAATTCTGGTCGAATTGGTAGAATGATGTTAGAGTTCTTAAATTCAGTCATATGATAAGCTTTGTAGACAAGCTCTGCATATAAGTTTAAAGAATCGATATTATCAGTATTATAGTTGTTATTTGTAATGGTGAATCTGGGTGCTTTTATGTCAATTTGTAGTAAGGGCGCACTATGAAATTGTGGTCATAGAGCTAAACGAAATAACGTTGGAAAGAAGCTGTTGGTTAAAAAAAACTATTGGATGAAATTAATTTGAAATCAAACACAGAGCTGTTTACACATTGTATGAAGCCGACTAAGAAATGAGGTGAGGAGGACCGGACATCCTGTTGATTAGCAAATGAAATCGGAAGCCCAGCTTTTTGAATGATAAGAGGCCGGGTTTTGAAAACGTTGGCCATAAAAGCCAAGACATTGTGACAATTGCGTTGAAATTCACATTGATATGAATGCAGAAGTGTTGTAATGGATAGAAAAACATGAGGAAGAGCTTGTGTATAATCTTGTTGTGGTAGCGATGAACCAGAGAATAAATTGTAAATGCATTGGATTGTTCAATTAGAAGGCGAATTGCAGAGCAGCGTTGAAAATCGATTAATGGTGGAGTTGTATTTAACGCATCTGGGTTAATACTGTTTTTATTATTAAAGTACTTCATTGAGTTTGTAAGAGTGAACGCAGGCCATTTCAAACTTGGGCAGTTTTGGTGCGTGGACTGGAGTAATGGACTGAAGAATTAACTGCAGTGTTGACCAGCGCTGGAGAAAGTCAATGTATGGTAGCGTTAAATGCTGAAGTGCATTGAGAGTGCGTGCTACGGGTTTGAGTAAGAAGAGATAAGTTTATTGCGTGGGCGAATGTGTTGATATTCGATTTTAAATCAGAGTCTGGTTGAAATCGATCAGCGGTTAAATCGATCAGCATTTTCCAGAAGTTTTGAGTCGGTTCAATTTGCGTTGAGTTTGGAGGATGTGTAGAATAGAATTGGCATTGAAATTTATTCAAAAATTTATTTGTGAAGAGCTGAGTTATGAAAACTGCGTTTTAAAGCAAAGGCACAGTCCACAGATGTTAATAAAAGTGTATTGCCAGTGGTCGATTGGATATATGGATTTACAAAGTGTTGAGGCAGAATGAGGTGTTCATGGAGAGAATGTTGAATAGTCGATGTAGAGGAATTGCATTGCAATTCAATGGAAACCGCACAGTCATGTTGAGCGTTGGAAGGCGATGAAGAAAGTAAGTTAAAGTCTGGCCATATTGTTGTTATATGGGACTTTGAATTCTTGTTGAATATAAAATGGGAGTGCTGGCATTTTCTTAAACAATCCCACTAGCATTAAATCAAACATTGTGGTGTATAAAATCGACATGTGTGGTTGAACTTTAGAACATGTGCGCATTCTTTGGTTTTAAATTCCCGTATTAAAAACATATGTGAATGTTGGTGGTTAAATGGAAATGATGGATGAATTTGAGTGGTGTTTGATAAACTTTTCATGAAGTTTTAAATTGATTTTAAATTGAGAAAGGTTCTGTAGACCATAAAAAGATATGAGAATTGGTTGTAAGTTTGATAATCATAGTGGAATGATTGTGAGATAAAGCTTCCGCAAATGACAGTGAATGAAATTTCCCGAACTTAAGATTTCAATTGAGTGTAAATGTTGAGATGCATTCTTATATGCAATGATTTGGGAAGATTCTGGGTTTGCAGGTTAGCCCTGCGTCATTTTGGTATCAGAGTTGGAATAGCTCTGTGTGGAGATTTAAGTTTTCAATTAAATTAATTGCATGTGTTAAGATCATATTTTGAGACTGATGAATGTTGCAGCACAGGTATGAAGTGCAGTTGAGGAAGGAAGCGAGATCAAAAGAATCTTGAAAGATGAGTTTGTAATTGATATTTAACTCTGGTTTGAAGACTGTTTGCAGAATTTGGTTGCAGGCATAGTGAAGAAATCTCAGCAGGAAGAAGCAGATCACCGCTGGAGTGCAGTGATGGAATCCAGCAAAGGATTCTAAGAGAAAGTGGCAGAACCTAAAGATTCAATAGAGGTTGAATAAAGTTGCAGATGAGTGAAGCGTAAAGGAGTAGTGGAGAAATGCTCGAAAGGTTCCAGCAGAGGACCGGGTGATTACCAAAAGTCCAGATCCGGAGAAAGGGATTGGTGAGGTAAGTGGCAGCAGAAGAGTTTACTGTTGCAGAGGCTTGGTGCAACTCATGGGTGAGAAACTCATGCTGAAGGAGATAACTACTGAAAGTCATAAAGGAGAGAGCAGAGGTTCAGAAAGAGGCCACAGTAGAAAGAGGGAGAAAGATGCCAAGGCGAATGGCATATTGAAGCAGTGGACTGATGAGGAATATGAGAAAGAGAAAGCTGAGATCGCGGTTCATCTCGATTTGTTGATGGAGTTGTTACAGGAAAGTGTGAAATACCAGAGACATGGTTGGCTGATGAGGAAGAGAGTGAAGTGGAAGAGGCTACAACAGAAAAGAGATCGACAGATAAACATGCAGTTAACGGAAGAGGTGAAGAAGCTCGAGCAGATGATGAGTATACAGTTGAGACGTGAAGAACTCAGAGAAACTGAGTTGGAAGTGGAGGTTTCCATTTGTGAAACAGAAGAGGAGATCATTGATGATTTCTTGAGTTACTGGGTAGATCCAGATCAGCTGGATAATGTGAACTCTTGTATTTTTGTAGCCGACAATTGTGATGTGATTACAGGTGTTGAGGAGGATGCACAATCTTGTTAAACTGTCACAACCATGGAAAAGAATCTTTCGAGAGATAAGTACTTTGAAGAAGAAATCAGTGATGCTTTTTCTGTTACAGTACAAGAGGAAGTTCATGTGAATGAAGAAGAGGATCAGCTGGAAGAGCTGGTATATGAACCGACAGTTAAGACTGTTGAAACTTGTAGTTTTCAAACTGACAAGTTGTGTATGAATGCAGGAATTGTAAGTGATGGTGATGTTATGCTTCAGCAATGCCACAGAGAAATTGCATTGTTGGAATATTTGTTGGAGAATTCAGAGTATGACAGAGAGACTTCCGCAGAAGAAAGAGTTCAGTATAGTGAACGAGAGCATAAAGACATCATGGAGACAGATGGTGTGAGAGAAAGACTGGTTGGCAGTCTTGAGAGTTCTTTGGTAAGATAAAATCAGCATACTGATGTGCTGATGGTGATGGAAAATTCAGAGCAGCATACTGAGGTGCTGGAAAAAGAGGACAAGGCACTGATGCCTTATGATTTTTGTTTTAACAAGTGTTTTGTGAATGCAGGTATGGTTGCAGGTACTGAAGAACATTTGACTCTGTTGAGCAGTCAAATAAATAAGGAAGACGAGGATTCTATGGAAACATCTAATCCATGGAATGAAGATGTTATGTTGCTAGAAATGATGCTGAATGATCAGAATTCAGTGAAGAAAGAATCTCAATTGCAGAATTGGGAAATGCAGATGCAGAGAGATGAAGACAGTAGAAAGAAGCACACAATGTACCAGTCCAGTAAGTCGCTAATAGGAGGAGGCAAAGGAGAAGTTTTCCATTGTAGAAGACAAGTGGGCATGGATGATTGGGTGGCAGTAAGAAATGAGAAAGTAAATACGGAGCAATCAAGAAGTCAGCAAGTGACAGTAAAAATAGAGTGAGTAAGAACTGAGCAAGCCGTCTTAGCTCAACAGGCAGCAAGAAATCAGCAGTTTGAAGATTTATTGGACGGAGAAATTGAATTAATCAGAAGAATCATGATGAAAGTATCTCAGAGGAAGATATCAGTAGGAAAGAGGAAGAGAAGCAACAGCAGCAAAATGAAGACAGAGACAGAGTGTGAAAGTGCAGCGAGTGGAGCAAGACAACACAAGATATGGAAACCTGGAGAAAATCAGCAGACAGCAGATATAGATGATGACTTGTAGAACAAAGTATGGGATCGAGGGAAACAAGGACAAAGACTTAAATGCATGACCAGGAGATTATGGTCTTTTTCAAATTTGGGAGTCTGATGCAGGAGCATCAAGACCAATTTTCAATTTTTTTTATGTAATAAAGGGGGGTGTGACATTTTTATTATTTTATTAATTAATTTGTTATTTTTAAATAAAATAGGAGATAATTTAGAAAAGTGAGGATTTTGTAAATATTCTTTTATTATGAGAGAAATTAACTTCAAGATAATTGAGAATTAATGATGGAGCCTAAGTTGGAATTAGTTTCAAAGTTTTAGGGATAAAAATCTATCTTTTAGGGATGTTGAGAGATTTGGGGATTTTTTGAGATTTTAAATGGATTGAACTCAAATTAGTGCATTTTTAATTTGTATAAATTAGTAGGCCTCAAAGGCAAATAAATCAGGTAGAATAAAATAGGGAGAGAAATATGAGACAGAGGTTTTCCTATACATCTATGTACAGCTGAAAGGGCCATGGATTTTGAAAATCTGGCCATGTACAAAGGGTTTTGAAATTGATTGCATTTGTTTATACAATGAGGAATTTGTTCTGGAATTTGTGTGTGTATTATAATTCTGGTCGAATTGGTAGAATGATGTTAGAGTTCTTAAATTCAGTCATATGATAAGCTTTGTAGACAAGCTCTGCATATAAGTTTAAAGAATCGATATTATCAGTATTATAGTTGTTATTTGTAATGGTGAATCTGGGTGCTTTTATGTCAATTTGTAGTAAGGGCGCACTATCAAATTGTGGTCATAGAGCTGAACGAAATAACGTTGGAAAGAAGCTGTTGGTTAAAAAAATCTATTGGATGAAATTAATTTGAAATCAAACACAGAGTTGTTTACACATTGTATGAAGCCAACTAAGAAATGAGGTGAGGAGGACCGGACGTCCTGTCGATTAGCAAATGAAATCAGAAGCCCAACTTTTTGAATGATAAGAGGCCGGGTTTTGAAAACGTTGGCCATAAAAGCCAAGACATTGTGACAATTGCGTTCAAATTCACATTGATATGAATGCAGAAGTGCTGTAATGGATAGAACAGCACGAGGAAGAGCTTGTGTATAATCTTGTTGTGGTAGCGATGAACCAGAGAATAAATTGTAAATGCATTGGATTGTTCAATTAGAAGGCGAATTGCAAAGCAGCGTTGAAAATCGATTAATGGTGGAGTTGTATTTAACGCATTTGGGTTAATATTGTTTTTATTATTAAAGTACTTCATTGAGTTTGTAAGAGTGAACGCAGGCCATTTCAAACTTGGGTAGTTTTGGTGCGTGGACTGGAGTAATGGACTAAAGAATTAACTGCAGTATTGACCAGTGCTGGAGAAAGTCAATGTATGGTAGCGTTAAATGCTGAAGTGCGTTGAGAGTGTGTGCTGCAGGTTTGAGTAAGAAGAGATAAGTTTATTGCGTGGGTGAATGTGTTGATATTCGATTTTAAATCAGAGTCTAGTTGAAATCGATCAACGGTTAAATCGATCAGCGTTTTCCAGAAGTTTTGAGTCGGTTCAATTTGCGTTGAGTTTGGAGGACGTGCAGAACAGAATTGGCATTGAAATTTATTCAAACATTTATTTGTGAAGAGCTGAGTTATGAAAACTGCGTTTTAAAGCAAAGGCGCAGTCCACAGATGTTAATAAAAGTGTATTGCCATTGGTCGATTGGATATATGGATTTACAAAGTGTTGAGGCAGAATGAGGTGTTCGTGGAGAGAATGTTGAATAGTCGATGAAGAGGAATTGCATTGCAATTCAATGGAAACCGCACAGTCATGTTGAGCGTTGGAAGGCGATGAAGATAGTAAGTTAAAGTCTGGCCATATTGTTGTTATATGGGACTTTGAATTCTTGTTGAATATAAAATGGGAGTGCTGGAATTTTCTTAAACAATCCCACTAGTATTAAATCAAACATTGTGGTGTATAAAATCGACATGTGTGGTTGAACTTTAGAACATGGGCGCATTCTTTGGTTTTAAATTCCCGTATTAAAAACATATGTGAATGTTGGTGGTTAAATGGAAATGATGGATGAATTTGAGTGGTGTTTGATAAACTTTGCATGAAGTTTTAAATTGATTTTAAATTGAGAAAGGTTCTGTAGACCATAAAAAGATATGAGAATTGGTTGTAAGTTTGATAATCATAGTGGAATGATTGTGAGATAAAGCTTCCGCAAATGACAGTGAATGAAATTTCCCGAACTTAAGATTTCAATTGAGTGTAAATGTTGAGATGCATTCTTATATGCAATGATTTGGGAAGATTCTGGGTTTGCAGGTTATCCCTGTGTCAGTTTTGTGGGGTTTTATTTAAAATATAAGGGAATTAATATATACTGGTAGGTGTAGTTTTAGGGATTTAATAAAATAGGTTAGAAGTTAATATGAAAAAATGGTACTAAAATAGAAACAAAGAACATGTTACCTCTAAGTAAAGTATAAAAATAAAGCATTTCTCATCTTTGTTGTATTACTTCACTTATACTTAGGATAAATGCTTTTTGAGGGTTTTATGAATGATTTTGAAGGGAATGAAGTTAATTATTTTAGGGCTACAATTTTACTAAGTAAAAAATGTGTTTTACTTAGGAAAAAAGGGATTATGATTTATGAATGAAGGTTCAATGCTGATAAATGTAGGTTTAATGTAGAACTCAATATTTTTAACTAATCAGTCATCGAGCCTTGGGTCCAGTCCCAACAAAATTTAGAGAAATACTATGAGCCTTTTTGACTGATAGTTTAGAATACTTAATACTTGTAGGGGAGGGGAAATTAGTGATTTTTCTCGATGATGCTTTATTAAATTCTTGCTCAACTACCTTTTACCTACCCAACTTTATTTCTAACATTTTTTATTCATTTTTGTAGGTGCATTTAAACTTGCAACCTTCAAACATTTTTCTTTAAAAGCATTAAACTGTCTAAATCTACCTTATTTCAATCGAGGGCTTAGATTAAATTGTTGCGCTCCTCATTATTATCTACCTATCTACTAATTTTTCAAGTTTAAACTTTTTGAAAAATCTTTATTCTCTATCTAAAACATGAAATTGAAAGCATGAAAAGTTAAGATTAAACTGTTTAATTGATCATGGATTATGGCATTTATTGACACTCTGCACATAATCACTATTCTTGCAGTAAAAACAAAAAGTAGAGGCATTTGGATTTTCTCACTTTCAGGTATTATTTCTCTTTTTTCTTTTGGGGTCTATATTTTTCTAAGTCATTTGACCTTTCTTTTAGAACTTTTTACCCTCTTTTTGGCTTTTTATTATTTTCCATTTTTTCAAAATATGGGAAAACAACTTGTAGAAAGAAAGGTATGTACATATTTATAAGACTATCAAAGTCAATTCAAAATTAATGAACCCTATTATTATAGGACCCTAACAGTGGCACCACATGGGGATGGCATTTCCTGGTGAAATGTCAAGAACTTTGAGACTAGTAGCCTTTCGAATTTGACTGTGATGATCCTATAAATGTCTTATGATATATGAAATTTGTTCATACTTATGATATTTACCTCTCAAATATTAGGGCCTTCTCTCTAGGCTTTAAATTTTTTAGGGAAACATCCAATCCAATCTAAACTCTGCAATGTATATGTGCAATGATGAAAGTGAATAAAAACTAAATATTTGTTAACTCAGGAGAGTAGTAGTGCTTCATCATTCTACCATTTACTGGTCCTTCTTGCAGATCTGTTCCATCCATTTCTTTAAAAAAGAAAGCATTATTACCTCTATATCCATATATCACATAAGGTCCTTTCCACAGAAAATCAAATTTACCATGTTTATCTTTGTCTTCTCTTCTGGAATCCCACTTTAACACTTTATCTCCAATGTAGAAATCATCCTCTTTAGTCTTTTTATCAAAAAATTTCTTGATCTTATCCTGAATGACTTGAGATTTGATATAAACTTTTTCCCTTGTTTGTTGCAAGTGAATAGTTTGATTGATCCTTCTTTGAATTTCATTTGCTTCAACTTGTAACTCTTGGATAATTTTCATCACTGGTACACCTAGGGATGATGGAAAAATAACATCCATTCCATAAATAAGTTGATAAGGGGAAGTAGCAATGGATTTTTTAGCAGTAAGTCTATCTACCCATAAGGCATTGACTAACTTCTTATTCTGAGTCTTTTTATTGTCTTCAAGTAACTTTTTGATGATCCTTACAAGGCTCTTATTTGAGGATTAAGATAGGCCATTACCTTGGGGGTAATATGCAGTAGAATGACCTAAGGTAATATGTTATTTGTGGCAAAATTCAATCATTTTCTTGGATTTAAATGCTGCTGCATTGTCATTAATTATCTTTTGGGGACATCCAAATCTTGAAAGAATGTTGTTTTCTAGGAAAGAGATAATAAGAGTATATGTGGCTTGTCTGGAGGGTATGGATTTAATCCAGTTGGTAAAATAATCAGTGGCTGTAAAAATCCACTTATGTTGGCCTGAAGAAGGAGGGTGAATTTCACCAATGAAGTCTAAACCCCATTGTTGAAATGGAATTTCAATTGAAATAGGCTTTAAGGGTAAGGGTAATAATTTCTTCTTACCCTAAAAAATTTGGCACTTATGACATGAACTTACATACTTTTTGACAACAACAAAAAAATTAGGCCAGTGAAAACCAGATCTTAGGATCTTTTCTGTAGTATTTTTCCAATATAGATGTCCTCCACAGTCACCTGCATGAAATTATTCAAGTATTTTGTCAGCTTCTTCCCTTAATAAACAATTTAATAAAATCCCACTATGATCTCTCCAAAAAAGTACATTGTCTAAAATTCAAAATCTTACTGCCTTTAGTTTTAAGAATCTAGCTTTGGTTCTTGACAATCCAGGAGGAGCTTGTAAGTTTAGGAGTACAAATATGATATCTGTATACCAAGGTGAGTCTGAGAAGGCTTCACTGATCGTTGGAGTCGCTATCTCTTCCTGATCATCTACCTGGGCAATAAAATTTATGTCTAGGGCATTATAGTTAGATTTAGCCATAAGTTTGGCTAATCCTTGACCTTTGATGAGTTTTGTGGGTTTTATCTCTATGTCATATTCTATGATAGTGGCAATCCACTTACCTTTTCTTCCATCAATACCATCCTGAGTAAGAATGTCTCTTACTACAGAATTTGGGACATAGACAATGATATGAGAGTAGAGAATATAAATTTTGAAGTCTTTAATGGCCTTAACCAAAGCTAGGGTTTGTTTCTCCATAATGTTGTACTTCAAAGGGGAATCCCTAAGGGTCTTACTAAAAAAAGAAATGGGTTGCTCAAATCCTTGTTCATTTTTCTGAAGTAAAACTGCAGCAATGGTGTGTTCTGAAACAAATGAAAAAATTATGAAATATTTCCTAAAGTCAGGACTTATTAGGACTGGAGTTATGGTTAAGGCTTGTTTTATGGATTCAAATGATTGTTTGGCCTCAATATTCCATTTAAGAACAAAATATTTTTTAAGCATGTTATTTATTTCTCTAATTATCTCAGCTAAATTGGATATAAATCTTCTTAAAAAATTAATCTTACCTAAAAAGGCTTGTAATTATTTGATGTTTCTTGGTGGAATGATGTTAATAATTGCTTCTATCCTAGCAGGTTCTATTCTGATTCCTTCTTTAGAAATTATGTGTTCAAGTAACTTTCCTTGTTCTAATCCAAATAAACTTTTCTTAGGGTTTAAAGAGATTCCAAATTTCCTACACTTAATAAAAACTTGTCTCAGATGATCCAAGTGTTCATTATCAATTTTGGAAAACACAGTAATGTCATCTAAGTAAATTACTAAGAAATAATGTATTTTCTTTGCAAAAGATATGTCCATATCTCTTTGAAAGGTTTCCCCTGCATTGATTGGGCCAAAAAGGATTTTCACATACATAAAAGTGCCCTAAGGAGTAGTAAATGTTGTTTTGTCTCGATTTTCCTTTTGGACTAAAATCTGGTTGTATCCTGAAAATCCATCTAAAAGTGACATCCTAGAAGAGCCAACTACCCTTTGTAATATATGATCCATTTTAGGTAAGGGGTAATTATCTTTCAAGGACACTTTGTTTAGATTCCTAAAGTCGACACATAATCTAATCTCTCCTGCTTTTTTTCTTGTTGGAACTAGGTTGGAAACCCAATCAGAATATCTGATTGGTGGAAATATTTGTGCATCATACATTCTTTTCACTTCTTTTTCTATCAAAGGTAATAAAACTGAGTTAATTCTTCTCAACTTTTGCTTAAATGGATTTTGGTCTTATTTTATTGGAATTTAATGTTGGATTATGCTGGTATCATAGGATTTGAGATCCTCATAACTCCAAGAAAAAACATCTTGATATTCCTTTAAAAGAGTAATACATTTTTCCTTTTCTTGTTGAGGTAATGTTTGGAAAGTTTGATTATTTTGAGTTTTAACTCTGAACCGATATTGCATTCTTCTATATCAGATCTAACTAGCTCCAATTTAGGTTTTCTAGCTACATCATTTGAGTCAAAAAGATCTTCTAAGGGAGTTAAACCTTTGCGTAAGAAATTATCCTTAAGATTCAATATATCTATTTCATCATCATTAATTTCTTCAATCTCTACTTTCTCTAAACTATCTATATCTTCTATTTGGTTTAGAAAACTTTATTCTATTTACATCTAAGTTATTCAAATCTATTTCACTATCTAAATCTTGATCTATAGTACAATCTGTGTTTATCTTACAGTTCCGAAATTCACCTTCATTTTTCATAAACTTGTAAATCTATTCATCTTGAGAAAAAAATTGCTAATACTTAAGGTTGTCTGGAATTATTGGCTTATCCTTGACTTCAGCAGTATATATGTGATTAGGTTGGAATGATAAATTGCATGTACTAGAAAAGGTTGCTAGACAGTGAGCCTGTATATTTTGTTTTCTATATATAGCAACAAATTTACATTCCAATAAATCATCAGTTAAATATATCACAGTGTCTTTGTATCTACTTAGTATAGGATTGTAAATAGACTATACTCCATTTACTTGTTTTATTATCAACTTTGAATCTCCCATGATTAATATTCTTTTGCCTCCTGAGTTCCTAATAATTTGGAGTCCTAGAATGAGGGCTTCATACTCAGCCATATTATTGGTACATTTGAAATTGAGCCTAAAAGCATGACCTTCTGAGTGATTAGTCTCCATGTTGGTTATCCAAACTCCTACTTCTGCTCCTAACTTATTTACTGAACCATCAAATTCTAAATGCCATAGATATTCATGAAAAATATTATCATTGTTTGGTGTTTTCTTTTTCTCTATTAGTTCAGTTTGGATTTCATTAGTTTTAGAGTTACATAACATAAAAGAATCAAGGTCAGTTGGTGTAGAGTAAATTGGGTAATTTATAGATCTTTCTGCACTTCTGACCATGTACTTCATCAATGTTTCCCTATATAACTTCTTAGGCTGACCAAAAAATGATATAGTAGCATAAGACATGTCCAATTGTAGATATCCCTATAACTCTGCTCCCCATGAGTGAGAAAGTAACATTCCATATTTAGGTGGGATATCAGCTACTAAAATGTCCATTAATATACTCTTACCAGGATATTGAACTAGTGTTACACATAAATCTTTGATTAAACCTAGGCATTTAACTTTACTTGAATCAAATGAGAATGAGTCTTGGTATGGCCTTGTGATTTCTAGATTGAGAGTTTCCATTATGGATTTAGTCATTAGATTATGGGAAGCTCCTGAATCTAGTATGGCATTATGTAAAATTTGATCATGAATGGTAAGACTGATATAAAATGGAGGAACTGCTCCATCTTCATGTTTTCCATTCACATCTGGTCCAAAAATTAACTCTGGCTAATCATCATTTATATTTATGGAATCTTCGCCATCATTCATGTTTAATGTTTCAGTTATGGTTGATTTATAAAAGTCATGTTTTACCAATTCTGTCAGAGGAATTGGTATTTTTAGCTTTGCAATTTTAGATTGTATGTTGAATATAGGTTGAGATTTACTGATTTGAATCAATTCTTCTTTGGTAACCATAGTTTGTGTTGGTTTGTCTTGTTTTTCAACAGTTATTTTCTCATTTTCAATTGTCTAATGTTCTCTGTTTGAGTTTCTTATGTTTTACTGTTCCTAACTTTCTTTTCAGGGATTGTATGTGAAGCAATAGATGTTATTTCAGACTTATAATTATCAACAGGTGTTTTTGAAGTAGCAGTTTTCGGAACCACTTATTTAGGGTCAGCAAAGGGTATTTTAGGATCTAAATTTGTTGTTTTAACAGAATTAGAAGCTTAAGTAGTAGTATATTTTTGTGAATATTTTGTAGCTTGAGCATATTCATCAGTAATATCAACAATTTTAGGGCTTGATGCATTTTTAGGACTAGAAATGTTTTGGGAAGAACTAGAGTTTTGCTTATTTTCCATTGGGGAAATTTGGAGAACTTTTGTTTTGGGAGCTTCTACTGTTTTCTTATTCTGAGTTTGGGAAGTTTTCTTGGTATAAGACTCATTGTTTTTCTTATTTATAAGGTTATATTGACTATGTGTTTCATTTATAGCATAATCATAACCTTGTTTATAATCAAAGGATTCACCTAAATCTAATATGAATTGTTGGAGTTCAAATAATTCCTGATCTTCTTGTGTGAGAAAAATAGTATTATTATCATCTATTCCCATTATATTTATTGCATCCTCATCATCATTATTATTCTTAGAACTTTCAACATAGTTCTCTTGGAATGGGGGCCTTATTGTTTAGTCTGGGGATGTTTCTTTTTCTTTTCTTGAATTTGTGTTTTTTCTAAAATTGGGATTTCTGATTTGGTGTTGATTATCCCACTGAGGTCTCCTCTCTATGTTGTCTAATCTATCCATTATCTTGTCTAAATTTTTAGCTAACATGTTTGTTTTTTAGTCTGAATTGGAAGTTTCTTCTTTAATGGTCACTCTTCTCTCATTTCTTAGTCTGGCTTTTCTGGCTAAAATGTTTACTTCTACACTAATAGCATATGTTTGCATTCTTTCTAAGGTTTCTACATTTCTTTCCCTCAATGGATAAACTATGTCCATATCAAATCCATCAGGGAATTTGAGTAAGACATTATTAGGGGTGGGTTTAATATTTGCAGGGATGGAATTTTAAACACTGGTATATCTAGTGCAGTTGTCTTGGACTGACTCATTCGGAGCTCTTCTCATGGCATCAAATTCAGACAATACCTGGAGTGGATTATTTTTATTTTCCCATTTATTTGAAAAAAATATATGAAATAAAGCTAAATCAGTTACACTACTAACAACAATACCTCTAAACCATTTCTTAACCTCTCTTGTCAATGTTTATGAAAATAACCTCATTTGAACATCAGAATCATCAATCTCATGGAGTTCAAAGAAATCAGTCATTTTATTTGTGTTGCTGAGTTTTATAATGGGTAGTGGCATCAAACTGTGGTATCTTACTCTGATAGTCTTGAGGCATGTCATGAAGCTATTGTGGTAAGACTAGGGGAGCATACCTAGCAGCCATAGCTTGAAGTTTAGCTTGGCTAGGAGGTAAAATAGAAGTGCTTGGGGTTATGCTGGAAATGATATCTAATGAACTAAAAGTTGTATTTCAAGTGTTGGGAAATGGAACTGGAATGTATATGGAACTACTAGCAAATGAGGATGATGTGTTTAAAAAATCAAAAGGTGAGGTAATGGATATAGTGGATGAAGGGAGTGGTGGAAATAGTACTCCAGGCTATAAAGGTAATTTAGGGATAAATTGATCTGTAGATGAGTTGGTAGTGGAAGTTATATATGATGTAACAACATACAAAGATGAATCTTTAGCTAGTATTATTGTGGTACGTAACTGAGAAACTAGAGGTTTGTTTTCATAGGTAAATAATTGAGCTAATTCAATAGCTTCATCAATATCTATGAGAATAGTAACATTAATTTCTTCAATTTTAGTTTGATCTTGAACTTTCTTTGATTTAGAATCTACTGTAATATTTTCTGTTTTGTATTCAAGAATGAAATAAAAACAGGGTATAAACCAACAGTTTTCAAATCACTTTCAGATTTACTTCTAAATAAAGGATGCTCAAATTTCAGATCAAAATCAATATCTTGCAGACTTACTAACTCTTGTGGTAATGAATTAACTCTTTTTAATGATACTTCAGCTTCTAAATTTTCTAATTGCTTTTTCTTTTTACTGATTCGTTCTGGGTTTTCTACTATAACAGGAGGCTTAGGATCTGGGTTAGACCTGGTATAAAAAACTTTCCTGGAAGTCAAAATTACTGTTTTCAATACCCACAACTTATAAAAGCAATCTTAAAGTAAAAGATGTATAAAATGATTTTCTTTAAGACTAGTTTTTTGACTGAGGATTGGTTAGGTCCCCAATATGGTCGCTAGTAATGTTAGGTCTCTAGTAATTCTAAAGTTGTGAGATTGTTGTTTTAAGTCAAGGAATACTAGAGGTAACCACAAGCCAACTTCAAACTCTAGGATCTATCCTTCCTAGGGTTCAGAGAGGGCTCTCTCTTTATAATTTAACATTGTTTCAATTTGTAAATATTAGGCTAGTTATGAGAGTGCAGCTTTAGTTTTGTTTTGGTATATTTGGTGGGAAAAATCACTTGAAAGGATGGATAGTTGGAAATATATTTGTCCATTGGGATAAGGAGTCAAAATCAAGCAAACAGGACTAGGATCAAGGCCAAAAGGTCAAATTTTTTCAGGGTAAGATAGATAACCTTTGAAGATCTTAGAAAGTTGTTTTTATGAGGTGGTATGATCAGGATAAAGGGCACTTAAGAATACTTTGATCCGGAAAAGGAAGTAGTAGGAAGAGGTCAAATGAGAGAGGGAGAAATTAAGGGTTCCTACACAGGAAATCCGAGGAAAAAATATAAATGATAACTAGTTAAAAACAGGGTGCTTTTAACAAATCCTATAGTAATGCTCCTAGTTATACATTCAGATTTAGAATAAACATAAATGGATGCATGTAACAAAAATAGATAACAAAGAAAAGTAAGGAAATACTTCACTCCAAATAGCTCATCACAGGAATCCTGAAGTATGATGCCATTTTTTTTTGATCCAGCTTGCTACTCGAATTTTGACACACAAAAGCTTTGAAGTCCAAGAAAAAATGACTATAACAATCTCAACAATTTTATTCCACACAAAATATTTCTAAAGATGAAGTATTTATACATAATGTTTTACAAAATATCCTAGAAGACTTCTAGGAATTATCTTAGGAAAATAAAATATCTTTACAACAATAATAGAGACAGATGCCTAACAAATCAGCAAGTTGTCCTATTTATCCAAAATAAATAGAAACTGTTTTGAGGATAAGATGCAGCTGGCTGCCTTGTTGTCCTACTTGCTGGATCTTAGATATTTTTTGGAATATGATCTTGCTTGTTTGATACTCTTTCTCAGATACTCTTTATTCATTGATACTCTCTAAACTGTTACTCTTTAACCCTTACCCAAAAATTGTTTACTGCTATAAAATTTTCTTTTGACTGTAATTGAAAAAACAATTTATTCCTCTTTTGGTCTGTCTGTCTTTTATCCTTCATAATAAATCTGTAAGTGCTTGCCAATCCTCATCTTTAGGAATTTGTATTTTCTTTAATTTCCTAAAGTTTTCATCAGCTTCAGTATATCTAGCAAAGGTTGGCTTGATGATAAACAAGTGTGTTATCTCATGTTGCAAGTAGAATAAGTCTTCAAAACTCTTGAGTAACACTTTTCTAGTTGGTATGCCTTGACGTGTTGGATTATTTACCTATTCTTTTGCAAACTCTCTAATCTTCTTAACATAGTCATTTTGAGGCATCAGTTTATCATTAATGACCATAATATCAAGTAGTCCTTTTTGCCTCAAATTTTTAAACTTAACCATAAACCTCGTTATGGTAGTATTCATACTTTCACACTTTTCTTCAAGTTGCCTCATCAGATTTTTCTTTGTGGTAACTTTCCTAAATTCTAGGATAGTTTCAGTCCTGTCTGTAATCTTGATTTCTTCCAACTTATGTCTGTTTTTGCTATTAAGGAAAGTGATTAGCCTTACATATTGCTCTGGTTTGTCAGCCAACTCACTTTGAGTCATTTGAATTTCTACTTGTGCTTTTAGTAATAATTCTCTTTGCTCAAAAATTACCTGAATTGAAGGCCATACATCATGGATGACTTCAATGACATTGTTCCAAAGGTGATTTTTTATGTATGATATTCACTCCTTTAATGTCAATTCCTTCTGTAATTTCTTCAACTCTTCATTCAGTGTGATGGCATTTTGTTCATGTGCCTTTGCATTTATCTGAGCTAATTTATTTGACTTCTGAATATTTTCTACCATCTTTGTCAACCTGTTAATCTCATTTGTCTTTAAAGACATTTCTTCCATTGCTTTCACTATTTTGCTGGCCTCATCTATAGGCTGTACTACTGTTGTAGATGATTCAGTAGCCGAGGTTGTGGAAGACCTCACTGGCACTGCAGTAGCCAGTGGTTCTTTGGGTGCGAACTTTTCAGCTAATGTTGAAGGCACCGCTACAGTGATAACTGGAATAACTATAGGAATCTCTGGTTCTTTCACTGTTTCCTTTTCTTGGAAATTTTTTTCCATCTGTATTTCCATATCCTTAACCTAGGCTGTCAACTGAAGAATTAAATTCATCATGTCATCTTTCTCACTCTGTTCCTGTATGATTTGTGTTTTTTTAGGATGTTCACTTTGAGGAAGTTTGAGTTGTTTCCTCAAAGTTGCTATATCTTCATTTTTCTTTTTCACCAACAATTTTGTTGCTTTGATATTAGCAGGGTCTTATCCCACCTTGAACACTAGTTCTTCTAAGGCTTTTATCCTTAGATCATTGGCATACAATGAGGCTTTGTGAAACTTCATCTGATCTTGCATGTTGGAGATGGTGTTTTGGAGCTTCTGAGCAGTCATGGCTTTATTTGTGACAGTATAATATAACATTTCTGAGGTTTTTCTGTGGAACTCAATTTGATCAAGAGCATGGATTTTATCTATCTGGACTTCCAAATCAACTTTCTTATAATCATCCACTGTCTTTGGAGGTTTTACTATGGGCTGCAACACTGACATGATTAGCTTTTGATTTGAATAATCAAATGCAGAGAGGAGCCTATTTTTCACACTTGGAGTTTGTTTGAGATATTGAGAATAAATATTATTCTTTATCTCTTCATTCTTCAGTTTAATCTGTTTATATTTCTCTTTGATTACCAAATCCTTTTCCTCAGCTACCTGTGAGAAAGACGCTTCCATGATTTGTTTTCTTTTCATCAACTGTGTATCTTCATTATTGATTTGTTCTTCATTTTGATTTTTAGTAGTTGGCTCATTGATAATTATAGTAGTAACATTTGTCTCTGGAAAATCTGTATTGGTATTTAACGGCTTTGTTTCTTCTACATCAATTGTCACTTTTCCTTTACCTGCTAAATCTAATTTGGGTCTTTTGTTATATATGATATTTAACTTGGTTTCAGATGTAGTTTCTGCCACATAGGCTCCTTCTTCCCTTACTCTTTTAATGGACTTCTCTGGCTGATTTGCAGTCTCTAAGGTATGACTAGTATTACCTTTGTTCACTGTGTCTATTAAAGTGTTTTCAGTCCATTCAATCTGATTAAAAAAAATTTGTATTTCTGGTTTTGCTTCATGGATGAAGGGTGTTAACTTGCATTTAACCCTTATTTTACTCAAGATCCCCTGTGGATCATAGTTCCAAGGAAAAATCTCTTCAAATTTATATTCCAATAAATGATTAGCTGCCTCTTTCTCTGCATCCATGTGATTGTAAATAAATGGCCCTATCTGATTCTTTAGTTTGAATTGGGATTTCTTCTTAGTTGCCATGAAATTTATGGAATTATATTTTAGGATCTTCCTGATATACTCCAAGGAAAAGCTCCTCATTGAAGGATTTTTGGGTAACTTTTAAGGTAACAAGTTTGACCCAAAGACTCTGATTTCAGTATATTTTTCATACAAATACCAGTCACCAACCTTAATTTTCTCTGATAACTGCAATATATTTTTCATTTATTCATTTATTCTTGGATGCTCTATTTTGGTCAACATTGTGATCACTGGATGTAAAAATAACTCTGAAAATTCTGAATAAATGAAATCAGTACATTCTTTCCTTAACAAGGATGTCCAAAAAATGACAGATAGAGGATTTACCTCTATGTTAAGTTTTTTGAGAGTAATTGGAAAATTATCATATTAGAAGTATAAAAACATATGGAAAATGTAGGAGGTATATCTGAACACTCCCTCAATTTGCAAATTGGTCAATTGATAATGAATACTGTCAGTAATGAAACTAGCATAATCAAATATTACTGATGGGGGTTGACCTGAGGGGAAAGTGGATAAGAATCCCAATATGGATTCATCAGTGTGTTCATTAGTAAAATATCCAAGGATGAAGGAAAGCATGGAAATCACATGTCTTGAACCTTCACGGAATTTAGCAGTAGAATATGGAGGATTTAGCTTAGGAATTTCTACATGCAGAGGCATAAATGCCTGAAAATTCATGAACCTTTTGGGAAAATATAGGCCAATATATAACTTGGTGAGGGCCTCTATAAACAAAGGGATTGCCTGGGGGTAAGGATGAGGATGTAACATCTGGTTAATTGATTCTGCAGTAATGATAAAAAGCACATCTTTATTGGCATTTACAATGGCTCTTTGCTCAGGAACATAATACTGCTGACACAATATAATAACCTCCTGACATGGGTGAGTTAATGGGACAATATATTTGGGCAAATGAGATTCCCAAATATGCACTTCTTCTTCATTATCTAATGAGTTTTCATAGCACCAGTTATGGATATCTAGCAGGTTAAATTCAACAATGGGATTTGCTATCTTGTAATCAGTATCAGCTAGTGGGATGTGTTCAATATCAACAATAGGTGGTTGAAGAGGATTTACAACAATAACAGTATTTGAAGTTATGGCAAGGGTAGGTTTAGGTACTTTGGACCCTTCAGGCTTGCTTGTACTCTGCTTCTTAGGCATTTTGGGCTACTTCTGCAAGTTTAGACAGTTTGCAGAAGTAATTTAATTTAGCAGAGGGTTTATTGGACAAATTTGGAAAATTATAGCATTTTTCTTTGGGATTTCTCTTCAATTAGGTCCATGAAAGAGATTTATAGGATTTTACCTGGTTTAAAACAAGAAACAAGGGTTTCTTGAGTATTTTAATGGAAAATTCGACCAAAAACTCTATTGAAAAGGGTCACAAAGGCTTGGGATACCTGCAGAGGTTTTATGGTTTGATTTAAGCTTGAAATAGTTCATCAAAGTGGGAAAAACTCACAAATTTCTTGAAAACTTGTGCGCAACAGAGAAACTGGGTTTCTGGAAAAAATTTGACAGGGTCTACCCTACTTTTGGGGCTTTTCTCAGTGTCTTTCGATTAATTCTTTTAAATTCTAAGTGTGTTTTTTATTTTAAAGGATTTTTAAAAATTACTTGTAGTCTCAAATTTCAGAAAAATACCTTTTGTATGCAGTTATTCGGCTTTCGAAAGATGTTTCTAAGGTTTTTGAATGAAACACAACTTTTGTGGATTTCCTAGAGCAAAATACAGCTCCTCGGTGGTCTTCAATTGTTACAGGGAAAATTTTGTAGGTTTCTTGGCAAAAAAAGGCAGAAAATGGCTTAAGAAGGATGTTTTCACAATCGAGAAGGCGCAAGAAATAGTTTAATGCAGAAAAGAAAGGAATAAATTCTGTTTTGAAGGTTTAATTTGGTCACATTACTTCTGCATTGAATGTTGGTCACATCGGGCGGGAGAAATGGTTTCAGATCTCATGGATAAAAACAACCAGTGGTTATCGCACGACAATTTGGTGGTAAGCGGTTTTGGCTTGAACCCACGTGATCCAATAAGAAAAGGGCACGTGGAGGAGAGATAAAATTGCGAAACCACCTATTTTGCGTAGATTTGGAGCTCGGGTGATCGTGCAACTTTTCTACGTGATATCAAATGTCAGCCATCGGATTCGGGTTTTAAATGCGAACGGTCTAGATTCGTTGGGGAGCTGCGTTGGAATGGAGGAGTGGGACTAGGTTGTTTACATATGCCGAAATGGGTTTTGAAATTTATAAATAAACATTTATTTAATTCAAAACCTTGGGTTATACAATGGCGGGAGGAAAATATAATGTATATTTAAGTTAATACATATACGGGCATGGTATTATACTATATAATTTTTTCAAACTTTTGAGAGATGTTTGAATACTATAAGGGTGGGATTAATTTTATAGATAGGTTTTAGACCAATGGGTTTGTAAGGCAGGGTTTTATATTGTGCATGTGGAATATTAAACTTTGGTCTAAACTTAAAATAATGGGTTTTGTGGGGTTTTATTTAAAATATAAGGGAATTAATATATACGGGTAGGTGTAGTTTTAGGGATTTAATAAAATAGGTTAGAAGTTAATTTGAAAAAAGGGTACTAAAATAGAAACAAAGCACATGTTACATCTAAGTAAAGTATAAAAATAAATCGTTGCACATCTTTGTTGTATTACTTCACTTATACTTAGGATAAATGATTTTTGAGGGTTTTATGAATGATTTTGAAGGGAATGTAGTTAATTATTTTAGGGTTAGAATTTTACTAAGTAAAAAATGTGTTTTACTTAGGAAAAAAGGGATTATGATTTATGAATGAAGTTTCAATGCTGATAAATGTAGGTTTAATGTAGAACTCAATATTTTTAACTAATCAGTCATCGAGCCTTGGGTCCAGTCCCAACAAAAGTCAGAGAAATGCTATGAGCCTTTTTGAATGATAGTTTATAATATTAAATACTTGTAGGGGAGGGGAAATTAGTGATTTTTCCCGATGATTCTTTATTACATTCTTGCTCAACTTCCTTTTACCTACCCAACTTTATTTGTAACATTTTTTCTTCATTTTTTTAGGTGCATTTAGGCTTGCAACCTTAAAACATTTTTCTTTCAAAGCATAAAACTGTCTAAATCTACCATATTTCATCTGAGGACTCAGATTAAACTGTTGAGCTCCTTATTATTCTCTACCTATCTACTGATTTGTCAAATTTAAACTGTTTGACAAATCTTTATTCTCTATCTAAAACATGATATTGAAAGCATGAAAATTTAATATTAAACTTTTAACTGATCATGGATTATGGCATTTATTGACACTCTGCACATAATCATTATTCTTGCAGTAAAAAAGTAAAAGTAGTGGCATTTGGATTTTCTCACTTTCAGGTATTATTTCTCTTTTTTCTTTTGGGGTCTATATTTTTCTAAGTCCTTTGATCTTTCTTTTAGGAATTTTTACCCTCTTTTTGGATTTTTATTATTTTTCATTTTTTCAAAAGATGGGAAAAAAACTTGCAGAAAGAAAGGTATGTACATATTTACAAGACTATAAAATTCAATTCAAAATTTATGAACCCTATTATTATAGGACCCTAACAGGAACAATGGAAAAGACTAGTGGAATGCCCTAAGAAGAAGTGGGAGGTGTGGATGGAGAAGTAGCAATGGCCACACTGAGAGGTGGAAACACTAACATGGCAGCTGAGACTTTCGATGTAGAAGGTAACAAGTTATCAGACTCCACCATAGGGTAAAGCATGCACAAAATCACATGAGTATAGGCTGGTGTTGAATCATCTGGGTTCAACTGCAACAAAGTAGGTCCTAATTGATCAGTCAAAGGTGGATTGGCAGGAGCATCAGATTCATCCACCAATGTCTCAATAGAGACTAGATCACTATCAGTGGGGCCGGGTACAAATTCCAATACTATGTGATGGTCCAAGTCTTTAGCACTGATAGACACTCTCCATGCAGGAGTAATGAGTTCACCTCGTTTAGGAGGTAAACCGTGAAGACAACATGACTGGCAACAAAGAAATTCAGCTAGGGTGATTATAATTAAAACATATTTATGTTATTGCAAAAGACCCTAAGGCCAAAACTATGATCTCAGACCAAAAAACACACACTAGAAACTTCCTAAAAGATAGCATACACAAAAAAAACCAAATAATATGGCAGTGTAACATTTATACTAGTGATCCGCTTTCTAGCTCTTTTAGCTGCGAACTCAGTGCAGGTGCCCTTATTAGCCATGGGGCACCTTACAAGAGGAATGAGAGAGCATGACTAATATTTTTCCTAGGTACATAGAAGAGGACCTTGACCCTGCACCTGTGTATGAGCCCTAAGAAAAAGGTGACTATGGTCACAGCCTAAAATAACACAACCTGGGGGGCCAGCCGTAGGACAAATATACACAAAAGGACAGGGAACTTAACTCCAAAAATGAGCTAAGACCGAAACCCTCTTGAGAGTGTCCTCCCAAGTCGTCCCCAATCGATAATGACATGGTTTGTGTGTGTGTAAATTCTGCTATATATCACCACCCGAAACTAAGAGAAATGGGTCATGTCACCCCACCTAGCCGAAGCGTGACCTTGAGCTTGACCCTCTTGTCAGAAGGGCTTCCCAAACTGCTCTATTAAAAATGGATTTTACTCCCTACCATAATCTATTAAGTTGATTTTTTGGTCTTGGAGCAGTTAAATCACTCTCTTATCTCCAAGACCCTAGCCTAAGCTAGTGTTGGTGTACTACTAGTGAAAGTAAAACACGAATCTAGTTGATTTTATTATCATGTTGATTTTAGTGGTTGTTGTTTACACAATGGTTGTTGTTTACACAAGTAGGATGCAGCGTGAAACTGAGATGGTGTGTGAGACTCTTGGTTAGTCACCCTAATGCTACTGTATGAAATTTTCATTTTCACTTCGATAAATGCTAACTACAGGAGGGTAATATTTTTCATAACACACCAATGCCTACTATGATGAAATTCTCACTAGATCTTCCTAAATGAAAATTATCCCAACAATTTGTGAATTAATGACCCAAAAAACAAAAAAAAACCAAAAAGAGACCAAATCAAGTTTTCCAAGCAAGAATGAAAAGCACTCCAAAATTGAAACAACTAGGAAATTAAAGCCCAATCAATAAAACACACTCAAAGTAATCAAAATAAAATCCAAAGTGTAAAACGAAGGTGATGTCAGCCAAGCTAGGGCTACAACACAATGGATAAACTAGGGCCAATGTTCTACAAAGGACTAAATCAAACCCTAGAGGCAAGAAAGCCTAAACAAGATCGAATGGAGGTGATGTAAAAAAATAAAAACACCCTCAAAAGAACTTGTCCAGATGATAGTTTCAAAATCAGTCACAACATCACCATTTGTGACACAAATGAGAAAAATATCAAAGATATTTCTCAACAAGAAGGAACTAAAATGAGAAAAAGCCACGAAATCTAAAGGAAAGATGTAAATCAGGTCTAAACATCTACTGAAAATAGCCAACCAATCTAATACTAAAATCTATAGGCAAAAATCAAACCTCAATCCAAGCCACCCAAAAACCTAGGAAGCAATCCAAACAAGAATGAGCAATGGAAGACCTTGAAAAAACTAATAGAAATAGATATGAATAGAGACATACAACATTTGATAAGCTACAAAAAATGATAAACCAAACAAGTTTACAATAGATAGGAAAGTAGCGAGAATCTTAATTCTCAATGAAAGACAAGAACTCCTCCAAAGAGGGAATTTACCAATCCAAAGAAAAGTAATGAATAGAAGTAGATCTAGACAAGATCTAGCAAGAAAATAGGAGGCCTGGACTGAATAGAAGGAAAAATAAAAATTTCAAGCATAGAACATGACTTTTCCCAGGGATAAACAACATGGAATTATGCACAGGACAAGCCATAGGGCGACTGGACACACACAGAGGCCTACAAGGTAGTGTCTAATGATCTATGGATGGAATCACATGCGTGTAAGGCAGAGTCTAGGGAAAAAACTCAAGCTAGTGAACTTCAATCAGCCATAAGATCCTCATACGAAGTCTGTTTTCAGTGATTATTTTTTATTTTTGGATGAAATTCCGAGAGGAATCCAGTTCTATGATAAATTATATCAAATTTTGTAAACAAATTTCAAAATTTTATTTTAAATGCACGATCTATTATTATCCCGTATAAAAAACAAAAACAAATCTCCAGATCTAATATCAACTCATATCTAAAGAAAATGAAATCAATGGAGATCAAAATGAATAAAAAAAACTATAGAGAACTCAATGAGAAACCAAGCAAGAGAGAAATCGATCAAAATCAGAGGCAAAGCAGACAAAAAGAAAGTATGCTCTCATTCAAACCACTAGTTCTATTGCATCTAAATTTTCAAGGAGTTGTTGCTACGTGATATCGTGTTCGATCATATCACCAGATTTAAGAAAATAAT
The DNA here is from genome assembly GCA_034641835.2 of Pinus albicaulis. NCBI lineage: Eukaryota > Viridiplantae > Streptophyta > Pinopsida > Pinales > Pinaceae > Pinus > Pinus albicaulis. Next base: position 758,720,766 of record CM076578.1, on the reverse strand, counting down.
ACCAATGAAACAATAAATAAATCCCAATCCCAAATGATCAACAATGCAACATACAACCAGTTCTATGTTATAAAAAATGAGATCACACCTGGCCTGATCGCAGGTTGGGGAAGGGTTTTGAGCTCGATGTAGATCTTGCGCTCCACTTGAGCGATATATGACATCTGCATCTATCTCTTATCCTTGCACACAATCACAAATAAACAAAGATGATAGGTGATATTCCTCAGAATATCGTTAGATCAAAAGCAATAAAATCCACTATAAGATCTATTGAATACACAATCATATAAGGGAAGCAACATGAATTTTCATTGATCGTATAAGAGAATACAATTTTTATACCTTTGCCTCAAATTTTCATTTCCTCCAACTTGTAGGATTGTCTCCTCTCCTAATACAATAGATCTCTCACCCTATAGTTTGGATACTTCCTCCCCACACCCTTTCCTCTTGGTGAGATTATATAGCCTCATTCCATCCTTTGGGAGAATGTATCTAGACACCTATGGGCTTAATAAGTTAGGAAACTTATATAATAATGGACCCCTATCTAACTCATACACAAGTGAGTCAATTTGATCTCCCTGGAAATGAGAAACTCTAGAAACATTTTTCATAATTATGAGATTTTTCTAAATTATCTCAATTATGAAATAATTATTATCTCATAATTATAATATTTTGGGAAAATAATTATGAGAAATTGCTCAGTTATGTAATTTCACCCTTTTATCATAGGATAAATCTCACATAAGAAAAAGAAAAGGTAAAAAGGGATGCATTTTAGCCAAATAATTCAGGTAAGTTGTTATTGGGTTTCTGGAACTATAATGGAGTGGAAAATAGGGTTATAACAACACTAAGAAAAAAACAAATGCTTGCTTGCATTAATCAAATGAATAGAGATGTATTACAATTTGTTTGCTCAATTTAGCACAACCTACAAGTGCATAACCTATCTCTCTGGTCACAGAGAAGCTATGACCTATAATTAGTTAATATTTGCCTATGTTTTATCTCCTATTTCCTTGCACTTTTACTTGAGAAATTATGACCCTATTATTTAGGAATTTCTCCAAAATGGGTTGCGTAATTCTTTAGGATGATCATTTAACTACATGCAACACCTGTACACCCAATAATAGGTTGAAACTGATGTTACACTACCTTGGAATATCTACCAAGCCAGGGGAACTCGAGTTCTCTTCATGCACTAGGTATTTGAGGTTGATTGATCAGTTAAATGGATGATCACTGAGTTTGACTAAAGTCCCAAAGCACAAATTGATCCTCTTCTATTTCATCCAACTATTGGAACTAGTTTATGTCAGACACACATGGAATGTACATAAATAGATGAGAAAGATAATCATCTGTACCATATTATTCACATGATGTACATTCATAATACATTATTGTGACCCTTGGATTCATCTTCTAAGTTCTCTTGAACTTCCTATGTCTATTCGCCTTCTACACCAACCCTAGGAGGATTAGGTGTCCAAAATCCCCCCCCCTTTAATACGAAGGGATATGTATGAGTCCAAGAAGAGAGCTATAATACAAATGTGCAAAGCATGTATGGAAAAACTAGTCTGAATGAACTCCCTTAAATGTTAGCATAAGGAGGTGGTTTAAGGATTACCACCAACACTGGAACGCTTAGTGGAGTTCTTGGAACTATTCTAAATATAGCAAGAAGCTAAGATCTTCTTCTAGAGGAAGTGTTACTAATTTTTTGAAGAGGGAGACCTTCAACCTGGAAGAAGGGAGGTCTACAACCTGCGATGGTTTAAGGATGACCAACAACTCTGGAATGCTTGATGCATTTCCTAGAACTCCTCCAAAACTGGTAAGAAGTTGAAGTCTTATGCTATAGGAAGTGTCCCCAATTCTTTGAAGAGGGAGAAGCTCAAAGATCGCATAGATGGTTTAAGGCTGGCAACCAAAAAAAGTCATGCTCATGGGAATTTGTGTCTCTGGCTACAACTCTGAATTTGGAATGGCAGGTTGTGGCTTAAGCTCGCTTGAACTGTTGTGTCTCTAGCTACAACTCTGAATCTGGAATGGAAAATCATAGATTAGGCTCACTTGATGTGGCTTTGAAGCTTATAGATGACCATCATTTCCCCCCTGTCAAATAGAAGGTGATATTGTGGCAAAAAATCAACTGCAAGACTTTTCAATACCCTTGAAAAAATTCTGACATATGACTGAAACATCTTCTTGGTTTTTGATGCCCATTTCCAAGAAGCGATCCATCCAATATTAATATTTGTTCTTGTAGGAGGCTTGTTTCTGAAGCATCTGTGTGAATAATGAGTGCGCTAACCACAATTCTTGCATGGGTGAAGATCAAAATAGTGATCTTTCATATGGCCAACTTGGTCACAATGTTGGAATTTTACAATTTGTTTTTGCTCCTATGGAAGAGGAGTGGAATCTAGAACAATTGAAGGTCAGATATCATAAAGAAATATGGCACTTTGAAATTTTATGGCCTTAGAGTAGTCTGAAATATGAAAGGACACCTCCTTGTCATATCCAAGACTTCCTTTGTGCTTGTTATGGACAAGCTCTTCCCAAGGTTTGATGATGGTCTTGGGAAGTGCATGTTGGATTTTTTCTTCTACATTCAAATCTGATCTTGTACTGGGCTCATTTATCTGAATAGTTTCTTGTTTCTGATGGGATTTTGTCTCAATTTTCTAAACAAAAACAAGTTCAGAATGACAACTCTTTTTCTAAAGCTCATCTCGTTGTAGCTCTGACTCAAGCTACAAAAATTGAATCTTGTCTAGTGCATTTTTTAGACATGTTTGAATATTTGAAAGAGAGGCTTTGCTGATGTTTATCATCTGATCTACAGTGGAATGTATTAGAGTATTCAACAGTTCTAATACATCATCAATTTTGGCCATTTTCAATCTCAAGAATCAAAATTCAACAAATAAAAGTATCGGCTTCAAGTTCTCAGCTAAATTTGAAATATATATCTTCCTTTCAAGGTAAAATAGAAAGTGAGATAAAATATCCTCAGCAAAAAATACTAAGGAACACAAAAGGCCTCAACAAAGCTTTATAACCTCTCTTCAAATGAATAGATATCCAACCTCAATGGTCTCCAATGTTTAAATTATTTTAAACTATTCAAAAAACCACAAACTATAAAAACACAGAGCTTAATCAAAATCCACTTATGAGCTCTATTGCAGTGGCATGCAAGGTTTTTGTTTCTTGGGTACCAGAAAAATATATGAACATTGGACACCCTTATTATAGGGTCGACTTCAGCCTTGCAGATCGTGTGCTACAAGTATCTTGACATCGTTGCAACAGTAATGAGATGGGATCTATGGTACTTATTTTTAAATGAAACGTAAGAGATTTGATATCCACAATATTGACCACAACAGGTCAGTGAAGCTCATTCGAAACACAAAAATTTGGGACTCATGAAATTATGTCAATACTTCTCTGCTGAAAAGTCAAGGTTTCAGTTCCATTGTCATGTTTTCAATAATAAAGATAGCTATTGGGGTTGCTAACATGGTAGGGGCAGCATATATGGAGCAGTGTGAGGCAGTGGAATATTAAGGGCCACAGGAGTGAGCCACTAAGGGCGCAGTGGGAGGGGTTTGGCATGAGGGGAGCCATGAAGGGCGCAGTGGGAGGGTGTAGGTGAACCAAAAGGGAGGGAGAGTCAACGAGGAGGGAGGTGCCGCTATGGATAGGTAGCAACACCACCTTAGTAGGAAGGAGGTCCATGGGAATGCAGAGGGTATGTGCGAAGGGAGGAGTGGGAACACAGAGGGTCTGTGTGAAGGGAGGGTCCATTACATAACGCTCATTCATATACGTAGTTGGAGATACTCCATATGAATCGACAACGTGGGAGGTTCAAGGATAACCAGTGCTCACGGATAAGCTGTGGGAGCCAAATGTCAAACATGAGAGGTGGAGACAATGGGCTTGGAGACTGAAATGTGTATGACATCCTTGTATAGGAGTGCAGTAATGTCTTGACAACATAGAGAATTATGCTACAACGAGGGAATATAATTAGCGAGGGAATCTCGGTAGTGCTACAAGAATGGAAGAGCTATAAGAAATAACACTAAAAAGCTGGAAGGAGTGTTATGTTGTGTATTCCATAACATTAGGCCAGAGCGTTATGCTGTGGTTGCAAAGCGTTATTCCATGTCGTTATGTTGCGTATGCAAAAATTTTATGCCGGAAAGGACACATTCTATCTACATGTTTGTGTGCATCTAGTTCTTTCATGGAAACAAATCCTACACAAACGATCCATTTTATCATTATCAATCAATGTTATGCAAAAGAACTTTCGTTGGCACAACGAGATTTCGAGCTGAGAATATATTTTTTATTATAATTCGAGCTCTCTCAACAATAATATTTGCGGAGACACAAAATGACAAGCTAATAATAGGGAAGTGTCATTATGGGATGGTAGAGAGATGCTTCACTCTCACACTCTCAAAGAATTTATCTACGCGCATATTAATACTAACATTAACACCATCAATAAGGATGTGGGAAGGTTGTGCGAGAAGGGCCAAATCAGAAAAAAAACATCAAATGGATCATAAGGAGAGAGTAGAGAAATCCTTTTTTTTTTTAACACAAAGAAAATAGGAACAAAAAATATCGTAGAGAATTGCAGGAGTTAGATGTAGAGAGAGGCTAAATTTTAATATGCAACCTGTTCTCTAATACCATGTTAGACACACATGGAACGGACAAAAATAGATGAGAAAGATAATCATGTGTACCATATTATTCACATGATGTACATATATTATACATTATTTTTCCCCTTGGATTCATCTTCCAAGGTCTCTTGGACTTCATATGTCTATTTTCCTTCTACACCAACCCTAGGAGGATTAGGTGTCCAACAATTTAACTAGAAAAACTGTTAGGTAATTGATCTTGATTGCTCTAAATTAGCATTCACACATGCTAAATTGAACTCTAACTCCTTCAACTTGAATTTAATGAGTAAACTGGGTGACACAAGCCATGCCACACATGTTAACATCATCTATGTTGTTTGTTGATGTGTAAATTTGAATTTTCTCAATTTAATCAAGGCAACATCAAATTGAGAATTTCTTGTTGCATTTTTCAACAATGTAAATGACGATGAATTGGTCCTTAGCTCATTTTGAGTGGTGCTAGAGGTTAATGAAAGGGGGGAATTTTTTTACAAAACTATGAGGGATATAATTGAATGAACGTATAGAAGTACTTTCCACTTACGAAATGAAAATCAATCCAATGATTCCAAGAACCAAATTATATCTAAAACTATAGGAAGCGTTTCCAAAGCAATGGTCAATGAGACCTGTCAAAATTGCAATAGAAAAAACATACAACAAAAAAAAAGAATCATTCAAAAGGTTATATTTCTAATAAAAATGGTTTTCTATAATTATATGTATATATTACTACAAATCATTCTTTTATTAATATCAATTTTGTTATATTTAGTTTTTATATATCAATATAAAATAGTTTTTTACTTTTTCAAGAAGATTATGAAAATCCCAAAGGATCAACAAGTTGATATGCTAAACATGTCAGTAGGAATGTCCAAAAAAGTGTACAAGGAGATGGTCAAAGAAATGGACATAATTGCATCATAGGAGGAGCCATCTCAGCAACAACGCTCTTCAAATGTATGTAACCATGATTGAATTTGTACATATAAACACATAATTTAGCATTAAACATTAAATTTTAAGTATTTTCTTGCAGAAAAGAAATCAAAATGGAAGTCATTCAGCACATAAAACATGATGACAAAGAAGAAAATGGTTGATATCAATGTTTGTGAATAATTGTGAATATTTTCCTATAACAACTAAAGGTTTCTTTTTTGTATATTTTAAGTTTTTTTACAACAACGATCCTTAATTTATTCAAATAGGTACTAACATACAAAGAAGAGCCATCAGAAAAATTGATTGGCATTCAGTTAAATATGGGTTGTGAGTATATGTTTTCATATCAAAAATTAATTGTGGAATTCATAAGTATCTAAGTTTTTTTACTTCTTTGAGTTTATAATTAATATAACAAAAAACTCCTTTATATTAAATATATGATTTACAATGGGCTATAAAACTTGCTTGAAACAAATTGTGGAACTATGCCAATAGAAGAGTTGTTGCAACAAGGTGTGAGACTTGGTTTTGTAACCATGTGTATTGTTCATGAGTCACTTCTTGTTATGGTACATTTCTATTTGATTTACATTGATGTATATTATTTATTCCAATTTTTATATCTTCACCAATGTAGATACACTCATTACACTTTTTTTTTTTTATGTTTGTAGATGGAACAATATCATGAGGATGAAAAAAACTGATGCAATAAAAAATACATTCATCCAAATAACCCAAGTCATGGAAGTACCTCGATCACTAACAATAGTTGCAACGAAGAATGATGATATATTTTGATATCAATGCAAGTTGTTGTATTTTATAAAATAATTTTCTATGAAAATAAAACATTTTTTTTAATGTAATGGGCATAGTTTCCCAATTAAAATACAAGGGGTTAACAAGAAAAATCCCATTTTGTATGAAAAAGAGCCTCTTATTGATACAATAAAATACATTTTAATTTATTCTATTGTGTTATCCAATTTCGTTGCGAAAATGTTACACCACTGATTAAATATATGGATGATTAAATATTATAATTAAGAGATATGAAATATGATAATAATAAAAATTAATTGAACCATCATATACAAATTACACTAATCAAATTTTAATTTATATGAATATTTTTATAAGATATATGTCAATTTTTTATGAATAATTGTTTAAAAAAATCACTATAATTGCACTGTCACGGGTCAATGTTTCCAAAAAAGAGAAAATGTCATACAAAAAACCAGTGCATCCATAACATAAACACACACAGATGCGTTATGCTCTATAAAAGCACCGTTATGGAATTTTTTTTGGATGGTCATTTCCTTTTCTAAAAATGACAGCACTGGGGCATTTATTTCTTCAAGAATTGGTATTATTTTCAATTAGCACCTTGATGCATTGTAATTCTTAAAGCACCGATGCTTTCATAGAATTAACACCCTGATGCTACAATATATTATTCCCATCGCTGGTGCATTCTTACAATTAACAACATTGGTTCTTTTATATCAATAATGGACTAGTTATTTTATAAAAAGCATATGCATAGGAACTGTGATTTTAAATAAAAGCACTGGGTATGCAATATTTTTTCCCTGCCCCAACATTGTTCCTAAAGAGAACGCCCCAAGGAATTTTTTTAATATATACGCACTCAGGTAGTATACATTTCAAGAAAATGCCTTCTTTGCATTTGACACATCAATGATTTTATTTATTTATGCAGTATGGATGCTTTTATATATTTAGCACTCCGGTGTTATTTTTCCAAGAAGCACACCACTAAAAAAACATCTGCTAAGACCTTCGACTGCCTAGATTTTTTTCAATTATGATTAAGTTCTATTATAATCTCTGATAAAGCATCTACCACCACATGCATATGTGTTATCGGATGTTTTTTTGACAGTTTTTTCCAATTTTTAAACACTAAAAACCTCCTTTATAACCTCTTTTAGAAGATATTTTCCTTCTAGTGTGTGGTTTATATGAGACAATTTGTTGCCGACTGATGTTGTTTAATGCCATTCTCTTGGTTTCTAGACCCTACAATATCCACTTGATAACATCTGAACATGGGAGAACTAGATATTTACAAGCCACCTTATGGAACATTGATCGATGGATGTTCATATATACTTCCATAACCTCTAACTCTTCACTGAACTCTATGGAAGTGAATGCATCTTTGATGGTGATCCATGTGATAGCAGGGTCCTTTTCCATATATAAATGTGTGTTTGATATGATAAGGACTCTTGTCATGCTCTCTTCAATGGTCTCTTTGGTACCACTATCTATCACCTTCTTTGATAGAGATTTCTTGAGAGGCATGGTGCTATCTAATGATAAAAGAGTGATGTTTTCAAGATCTTTAGTACCTATTACAAGAGATGCACTGATGGCGATATTAAGTTAGTTCAAAATAGGTTAGCTAGGGAATTAACTTCCAAGCAGAAAAATAGTCACTAAGGGAGAGGATTGCACAATGTTTGGAATCAAGGAGGAAGACTAAGCACTGGAAACATTCATTGTGCATTTTGGAGGAATACTATGTAGTTTTGGGTTGCAAGGGAGCTGATTGTGCACTGGATCTACGCAATGTGTAGTTTCTACTATGGAAGGAGGCCAAGATTACATAATGCCTATTTTTAGTTGGCATATAGGGGTCACAAATGCTTGTGATTGCACAATGTGAATTTTAGGAAGGCCAGTGATTGTACATTTCACAGTTGTAGCTGGAAAAATAGGGCTTCTGCTGAGAAATATTTCGCAATGTGTTGTTGGAGAGGCCAGTGAGGTTCAAGGATTATGCAATTTATTTCAGTATAGGGGAAAACTATGGATATGTGACATAAGAGGGAATGGTGTAGAGGGAATGGTGTGGATATACTTAAGAATCAATCAGATTAGCCACTAACATCAAGTAATAATATTGTGAAAATAGAATGACGTGCATGCATAAATACACGTAGTAGAAATAATAGTTGTTAGGGGAAAAGGTAAGAAATGTGACGTGAAAATTGTAAATAAAATCAAAAGAATAAAATGAAACTTGTATAATTTAATAGAAATATAAAAACCACTTGTTACAAGAATAATTAGAACAAACAACACTTGCAAATAAAAAAACAACAAAAGTGACAAAAAGCGGAAAAAAGCGACACTTGAGGAAATTACCCGAAAAATTAGTGCAAATGGGATGCAAAGCTCCTTGAACTCGTGAGGAAGGCTATAGCTCCAATGGAGAGTGTGAGAATGATATCTATGAGCCTTTATTATATATATTAGCACTCACAAATAGGTTTAATATTCCTAACATGCATGCCTAAAATCAACGTGGGACTGACACTTGTCTTTAGGTCAAATTTGGAAACTTGTGCCACAACATTGGATGGATATGTGTAACTCCTATTTATAGGAGTGTGAAGCTCACTAATCCTAGGGACTACATAGTTCACTGGCTAAAGAGACTGTGCATTTCCCAATGACAAGGGACTACACGGTTTCATTGCACAGTGAGTTCTGCAGTTTCATCCCATAGTGATGATTGTACAGTTTTCCTTCACAAAAATTACCTGCCTTCACAATTACATAGTTCAATCTCACAAGGGTTTATGCATTTCCTGTGATCATGGGGTATTCACTCAATGCACCTCTGACATATCATGTGCATTCATGGCATACTAAAAAATACCCCGAATTTGACTACATCTTATAAAATAACTCTAAAAATCATATTATCTAACCCCTTACCAATATGAACCCAATACAACTTCCTAATTTAAAAATCCATACTATCACTAGATATTGTAGGTATCCATTTTTTCATTACCATTTTTTATAACCCCTTATATTTCTCGTTAACTTTTAGCTCCATACTTTATACTTGCCAATATAAAAAACCTTTACCCCCTATATATCACCCAATATATTATGTCAAGTTTTACATAATATATATCCCCCAATATGAATGCATGTGGTATGATATTTCTCCCCTAATGAAGCCCCCATGCCTATGATACAGGATTTTGGAGTTTCTCAAGACAAGGCATGCAACATGTGCTAGATCAAGACAAGGCTTTGCTTATGCTTGGGAAGTGTTTGCTTGTCTTCAAAATTTGTGCAATTATTGTTGACAAGACCTAATTTTCATCATGAAAACATAGTTAATTCCTCTCAAGCCTAACATGAAATAATAAGTCATTGTGATGCTTAATAAACAATAACACTTGATATTAGTTAAAACAATAGTTCTTACGATTAAAGGTAGGCTCCAACATCAAAGTGTAGTCAAAATTTTGGAAGGCAGTTGTAGCAGCTACAAAACTTGGAAACACATTGGTAGAACTCATACTTCTTTATATGGGTCTAACCTTTACTTACAAAATATATATTTTTAGGAAGTATTTTTTCATCTTGTCGATCACCAAAGTTTCCTTCCTTAGCTCAATTAAAGATAAAGGTTTCTTCTATTCCTTTCATCGGCCCAAACACTTCCAGGAGAAAGTTAGATCTTAGTTGTTTTGATAATGGGTTAGGATTATATAAAAATATGAGCGAAATATGCTAGAGTATTAGAATAATATCTGGTGTTGCTCCAATACTAGTAGGCTTGTTCAGTACCCCAATGGAGTCGTTGCATGAACAAAAACATTGGTTCACTGCCATCTATCTTGTTCAGTACCTCGACGAAGTTGCATGCTTCACCTCTCTGTGTAGGAAGCCTTTCTCTTCTATCACCTATTTTTTATTTTATTACATTATGCTCATTGGAGCTTTATCGACGTTTATGTCACCATGGAAAGAATATGGATCCCGACTTACTGAGAGAAAGAGAGGTTGTTCCTTTAGAGACTATTATATATACCTCTGAAATAAAGTTTTCTTGCTTAGGTTTCCTCCTTTCCTTCTTTATTTGATCGAGTTGACTCGTTAAAACTAGCTAAATATAAAAGGTCGAATCAAGAAAGAATATCCAATTAGAGATACAAGCGTCATAGATCTTCTAAGGTTTTCTTTGAGAAAGAATCATATTTTATGTCTAATCATCATGGACTGAAAGAAATAAGGTCCATGCAAGGAAGGGGTGGAAAATTAACCAAACATTAATAGTTATACAATGTCCTCTTTAAAATTTTCCATGCTTGTGCAGAACCAAAACAAACAACTCTCATACAATTCTTGTTATAAACAAGTGTGAAATGAAAGACAACAAATTAAACAAGAATCAAAACAAACAAGCAAAAGGATATACTACAACCACTCCTAAACTAAGAAAAGGAAAGGTTAGGCTTACATCAAATGAAATTTCCAATGGAACCATCGAAGCATTTCCTAGCCTGTATAGGTGAGGGAGGGAAAGATAAGAAATATGATAAAAAAAATTACACAAGGAGAATGTTTGAAGACTCAAAGGCTTGAAACATTAGCATAAAAGTATGATAATAAAGCTTATGCTAAAGAATCTATTGGTGTTTTTTGATGGTCACACACACATTGAAAACTTCTTATGGAAGGACATCCATTTTAACTTTGAATCTTGGAAAACATCAAGAAATATTGAATATTGTTAATAGAAAATGGCCTTTCCAAGTAAGACTCCTCTAACACTTCAACAATGGGATCATGATAACAAGGTGAAGAATATTATGATTGAAAAGGTGACTAATTTTCATTATGTTTAGTCATATCATGAATATTTTCCCATGATTAAATATCAACCTGGTCATGTTCGAAATACTCACCAAGATTATGAGATCCTGACATAGCTACCAAGAAATGCTAAAGTGCCTAGACTTCTCGGTAAGTTTCCAAGCCATCCAATGATGAATCATCAAACAATGATGGCTTGGAAAGGTAAACAGATGAAGATACAAAATCGTCAATATATGTATCGATGAAAACATTAAGCAAGACACTAATTAGATTATATTTGAAATTCAAATCCAAGGACTCTTCATGATCAAATGAATCAAAATAATGTTTTTTTTTAAAACAAGGAATTGAAAACTCTTATTCTTCACACAATAAAGGTGAGAAATAAGGCAGATCATGAGGAGTGGATTCTAAGATAGAAATATAAGGGTTAGTTATGGTTTATGTATTACAAAAGTTCAAGAATTATTTGTTGGGAGTGCACTTCAAGATGTCCACTCATCACTCTGTGTTGAAGGTTTTGGTGAATAAGCCTATTTTAGGAGGAAAAATTTGTCGATGGTTATTTTTTTTCCAAGAGTACGACTTCAAAGTTGTAGTCAAACCAAGAATATTTAATTTAGAGCCTAATTGTCTATCAATAATAGAGACATAAGACCAACTCACAAGTATCGAGGATAACTTGCCTGACACATAGTTATTCACAGTCACGGTCGTGGATGATCAATTCGTAGATATTATTCAATTTTTGGCCACAAGAATGGTTCTTGTGGAGTACACTACACAGTAAAAGAAGGAGATGGTAGTTAAAGTGGTTCATTTCTTGTTTATTGCAAGGCACTTGTACAAAATGGAACCAGATAAAATATTGTACAGATACATCCCTGAACATGAAGGGAAAAATATCTTGACAGAAGGTCACGGAGGAGTAGCAAGAAGAGAGTATGTAGGAAATTCTACTACGCAGAAGATCTTGAGCGTTGGGTTATGGTGGCCCAGAGTGCATAAGGAATAAAATGAGTTTTGTTGAGCATGTGATGCATGCCAAAGAATAGGAAAGCCATATAGAAGAGACGAAATGGAATTAAATCCATAGGTGATGATGCAAGAATATTAAAAATGGGTTATTGAATTTATGGGGCCTATTAACCCATCATGAAAGAATACTGGTGCGATATACATAATCACTGGAATTTATTATTTGACACGGTGGGCCAAGGCCTGGATAGGGAAGGATTGTATGCAATACAGCCGCGAAGTTCATATTTGAATATATTGTTTCTAGATTTGGGTGTCCAAAGATATTGATGAGTGACAGGGGCTCACTTTTCTTGCATAAGGATACTGAGGTGCTGACTAAAGAATTCCAAGTATACCATCAGAAAAGTACCCGATATCATCCACAGGCGAATGGGACTATCAAAGCCTTCAATAAGATTCTAGAGAATGCACTCACAAAGGTGTGTAATGTGAACAGAAATGACTAGGACCTAAGGATTCCAATGGTATTGTGAGCATATAGTACGAAATGTAAGAAACTAATAAGACAAACACCTTTTAGTTTGGTATATGGACACGAAGCAGTCATGCCTATGGAATACATTTTTCCAAGTTTGATAAACGCATATTTCACAGACATGGAAGAATCTGATATAGTGGAAGAAAGGATGGAACCGTTTATTTTTCTGCAAGGCTAATATAGGTTCATCCCATGTTTTGATCAGATTGTGAAAAAATCAAGGGAGAAAGCTTGGCATGACATGCACATCAAGTAGAAGAAATTTTTGGAAGGAGATCGTGTACTTTTATATGATACCAAATTCACGAAGTTCCTAGGAAAATTTAAATCACATTGGTTGGGACCGTATATCCTCAAGCACGTATCTAATGGTGGCATAGTTAAGCTCGCAAAGTTAGATGGTTTGTTGATTCCAGGAGGAGTGAATGGTAGCAAATTGAATATATATAAGGAATAATTTGTCCCTAGAGCATCACACTGAAAGATAAAAGGAGAACAGTCATAGTGCGACCTGTAGTTGAAAGTGGGCACTGGACTATAAACTACTCTGCAGAAGGGACTTCACTGAAGGAAGATTACTATGGAATAATCAGGAGTATGGCGAAGTCTGAAAGAACTGTGAAAAAGGAAGAATTTCAATGAAAAATAAGGGGACGCAAGGAAGATAATTGGAAATATGATCATTGGAAGGAAAAAGTTGTCGCTAAAAGGAAGTTTTCATTAAGAGGCACGAGAGAATCACATTTATGAAGCACAGCTGGTTAGATATAGCACCATATTTGCATTAAATGAAGAATATCTAAGCTATCATGAGGTTTGAAATTCAAATTCATTATAAAAGCTATATCTCACTTCACATTTTACACTTTGCACTATGGAAAATTCAAATTATGAATTTGTTACCAAGTGAAAACCGAGCATATTGTTGTATGTCTCAGAGAAGTTTTGAAGAGCTTGCCAAAGTGTTTCTGAAGAAAGGGATACCAGGCATCATGGAAGCTGCAACACCAAGTGTACTTGTGTCCCCAACATGGATGAGGATGCCACAAAAACAAACAACCATAGAAGAAGGACCGAAGAAAATATGTGAAAAGAGGCCAGTTGAAGCCTCTGGAGTAATGAAATCCCCAAGGAAGAAGCTATTGCATTAAAAACAAACAAAGAAAAAATAATACAAGAAACCTATAGAGAAGGCAAAGAAACCATTGAAGTAGAAGGAATCCGAACAAATCCACGACATTAAGGAGGAAATTGAGATGCAACAGACGGAGACATAGGCCACAAACCATCATACAATGTTGGTTATTGGAATGGACGACTCCACCCATAGGAGGCAATGAAGTAAAGAAATAGATCGCGCAACATGCAGGTACAAGTGGAAAAGATAAATACGTCTAACAGACAGAGTCAGGGCATGACGAGGGTGGTTAGGACCCTCCTAGTGATGTAGAACTATAAGATTCACCATTCATCATCTAGAAGAGGGTCCTTTCAGTAAATCCCATGAGCCAAAGGAAGAAGCAGAAGGCAGAAAAATCTAGGGCAACAACACCACTTGTCCTCATTAAGGGGGACATCGACAAGATTGGGGATAAAATTTTCAAGAAGTGATAGCGGAGTCATGCAAAAGGATCAACGATCGATACAACATGCTCCTAATTGGTTTCGAGTAAAGAATGGTAGAATTGAAGGTACTAGTGTAGACAACCATACAACCCGAGCAAATAGCTAGACCATAGGAACAGACGATTCAACTAGTGTAGCCAGAGTGCTGACTAGAGACAACATTTGGAGTAAGAATTTTTCAGGTAACAGGACAAGAGTTGTAGTTTGACGCTGCTGAAGATAGATAGCGTGTGAAAGGATGGGAAAATTTTAGCATAAACATCGTCGCACTTCTGAAACAAACATTGCACGAGTTCCACTAAGGAATTATAGAAGAGTTAAAAGGGCGAGAACAAAGTCATTTTTTGATAAGCATGTAGATATAGAAGGATATAACTACGATAAAAAAGGAGCTCGATCGGATGATCCAACAAAGATATGAGGAACTCCAACAACAACAACACCTAGCAGAAGAAATTGGCAAGACTTGTAGTGAAATATTGGACATAGAGGTCTCTGAGGAGGAAGCACCTGTAGAGAAGGTTGCAAAGCTCGGTCTCACAATCAATGATTCAAATAATAAGTTCATCAAGATGAAGTTTGACTATGATGTGAATATTTCTTAATTGCAAATGAGGCTACAGCCAACCACGCCACCGGAAGTATGTGAGCAAAGGGAGATGGAACTCAAAGTTATAGTGAAAGGAATCTTTGACATAGTGGAAAAATGTGGAGAATTGCTAGATGATACTATGGACATTTGGACCTCATTACAGGAGGATCCAAATATCCAGAGAATTGAAGAAGAGATATAGATGAATCAGCAGTAGCTAGAAGAAATTAGGGCAACTACAAGGACCTTATTAGCCTCGCAGAGGCTCGCGGAATCACATAAGAAAAAAATATTCAAATTCAGATTGAAGATATTTAGAGGAATGATAATATTATAACATCGAGGACTCAACCATTGTAGGATGAGGCCCTCTAACTTTAGTAGATAGTAGATGGAAAGCTCAAGGTCCTATGAGAGAGGCATAGAGAAGTGCTACAGAAGATAGTCAGACTAGCAACAAAGGAACTACTAAAGGAAGTGTGCAAAGAGGAAAAGGAAGTAGCATAAATACTTCAACAGTATAATTCCACCTACAAAAGCATCACAGGTAAGATTTGGGGCAAAACAATTGAGTGATTTAAGATGATTCACATGTGACTGTTGGGGGCCTGTTGGGCGCAACCCAAATTGGTCCAATTTTGGTCAACAACTCTGCATTTTTAGGAGCGAAGTGCATGGTACCGCGAAGTCATATCTACGGTGTGGAGTCTAGGGGCTTCAGGGTGGGTCAAAGCCCCTCATTTTTTAAAGGGGTTTCATGATTTTTTTATTTTTTTTTGTCGAATCCCATGGTATGTGGACCATGGATTTGTGTCTATGTAATGCATATAAAGCGATGTAAGGCTTTTTCAAATACATAATCATGAATTAAGTCTATGGTAAAGGGTTAATTTTATCTATATTTATGTTTTTTTTTCCTTCAGGAAAGGCTCCATAACTAAGTGCGCGAGACCTTGTAAGAGTTTGCAGCTTAGCGCACATACCACCTATAGATGTGCGTGCAAGTTGGAGAAGCTGAATGTACTGAACATATCCATATTAATAAATAAGAAGAATTTCTTGGCATATTTTTTATTTATATGTGTTGTGTTGTTGTTTAGTCATTTATGCAAAGTAATGATTGCAAGTATATGTTGTTATGGTGCACTCTATCTTATTATGTAATGGAATTATGTTTATATGAATGTGATGAAGTAAATGGTTAATTTATACAGTGCAGTAGTTATATATAGGATATAATATTAAGTTAATATAGAAAAGAGAAGTAAAATCCACCTCGCGCCCTCAAGGCTACAAAAACCTGGTTCTGTAACCACCCATAGCCACCTCGGGTGAGACAACGATCTGCTTGCAAGTCGTTGCCGAGAGGGTTGGTGTCTCATGGTTTTGTTGGTGTGAAGTACACATCCAAACCTAGGTTAATATCAAACAAGCCAAATATATATATATATATATATATATATATATATATATATATATATATATATATGGATTATAGTAGATCTCTCATCATGTTAGATGAATTGATTCTTTGATAATATATTACCTCTTTTCAAAATTTATTTGAATTCATTTTTAACATCATTTTCAAAATTATTTATTTCATATGGTATCGCTTTGTTCGTCAGACCTTCCATATAAACAAACGAAGGAAGAGAAGAAGACTAGTCCCATGTCTTTCCTTCCAAATAATAATATATACATATATGACAAGATGGTATAACTCATGAATTGGCTTTGTCTGTCTTTGTTTTTAATGTCTATGTAGAAAATAAATAGTGTTTTATTAGCCCTTAGTGAACTTGCAAATTGATTTTTATGACTTTCCAGTGCCATTCCCTTTCCTTCTTAATATTGTTCCCATATTCTTGTTTGTTTTCAAACTCAAATTATTGCTCATTTGTTAATTAGGAATTCCACATATTTCATTACCTATAAGGTAATTTGTGACTTTATTTTCATTACAATTTATCATATTATTTAACAATAACATAGATAAGGGTAGAGGTATTGGGGGAGGAAACAAAGTTCAAAATTTAGGAGTTAGAAGGGGAAAATTACCAAGAGTATGAATTCATTTTGATGTTGATTCACAATAACTAAGGTATTTTATTTGTACTAGTGAGGTAAAAAATTTAGGTCAACCTCAGCCTCAGTCTATGGTACAAAATCAACCACAACAACCCCTTATTCATCATGCATCAAGCATTGGTATTCCTGTGCTACCCATGAATTTTCTCTTGTTGTTCTCCCTAAAAATGATGGTTGGAAAACTAACATCCCTGGACAACCTCTGTATTTATTTCAAGGTTGGTCAATTGCCTCGTTGCATCCTCCTCCAGAGGAACATTTTTCTCATCATTTATAGTTCCCTACTTCGCGTGTAGTCCAATATCCCTACAAAACACCACAACCTTCCACACCTGCTAGTCAACACCCTCCATCTTCTCAACAAGTCTCCAAACAACCCACTGTGTTTGTTAATCCCATTGGCTAGTCTTCCAAGGAAGAAGTCATTCCTCAACCTGTTGTATGTGATAAAAGATATAAATCCCAAGTCACCCTTTCCGATTCTTCACATGGCTCCTCACATTATATCATGCTTCACTCTCACCAACAAGAGAAACAGGGAAAATATGCTCCATCACATAAGCAAGGAAAATAGTTTATGAAGTACTTGTAGCAGATTATTGGTATGTTTATGGATATTTTTGGGTTATTACTGCTAACAGGTTGATCTATGATTATGACAATACATCATTTTCACTTGGGTACTGTTCACTAAAAAAACATATGGATATTTATGATATTCTATTTTATCTATGATAAGGGTTTTGTTTAAAGGAAGAAACACATGACTATGCATATGAATCTCTTTTTATAATACATAAAAAACTTTGTTTATACATATATTCGTGGTGCATTTTATATATATGTATTATAACAATGGAAAAACAAGGAGTGTTGAGAGACACAAGTGTTTATTTTTTAGGTGTTGATCCGATTTTGGTATGATATGTGGAGAAATTATCACGTTGTGGCATATATTTTGATTCGCTACACACGAGACATGGATATTCTGTTTTCAAATGGTATATTGTATTATTATGACTATGGTTGGGTTTTTTGTGGGGGGGAAATGTTTGGTCACGAATTTTCTTTATTTATGTATTTAAGACAAATAAGTTATCAAACCCATTCAATGGAAACAAGGGTACCACCTACAAGAAAATGAAACCTAATACAATCATTTAAAATGGATAAACTTTACAAACTATTTTCAAGTCATTTAAAAAGAGGAAGGATCTACGAAGGTGGAGAGAGAGAAATATGAAGAGAGGTGTGCCATAAAATTTCTGGTTGTCATGTTTTCCTCTGATTTTTAATTTCTTAAAGTTAGAATCCAATATTGATGGTGACAACAATCTTAATTCAATGAAGGGAGACAAATTAGGGTGAATTCATTATTATCTTCATGTAATTTTTTAGGTACCTTGTCTTTCTAATCTATCTCATTTCTTCTGAAGGTTTGGTCATCTTTTAACTAGTGCTAACAACTATCATTTTAAAAAGAAGAAGTTGTCAATATTTGTACTTGCATTAAGGAGTACAATTTTTTGTCATTCTTTTTTTTTTTCCAAGGTATGGTATATCATTTCATTTATATTGTAGTAGTTCTGTGTTGATACTAGTCAAAATATTTCATAGAAATCTGCCTATTAATATTTTGGATATACTTTTTCATCATTAATAAAATAAACCCTTATTTTAAAACTTTGTATTCTACATATTTCAATTTTTCTTTTACATTTTTATAACAAACATATCTCTTTGTATTTTTTTTTATATAATTGTCACAACTTATGGTGTACATAATTTAGGGTCCTTAAGACCATATTCTCACTAGCTCGGCGCTTTAATTAAATTTGATTTATATTTTCTATTTTTGTTTTTTTTTTATTATCATATTATTTACTATAAATATTGTATTTCAGATGTATATATTTTCATTTCTTTCTTAATGGAAATCCTTCCTTCATGTACCATAAACCTTCACTATAAAAACATAAAAAATATACAAACATGTAGTTTTAAATTCCAATCACAGTGTCTCATTATCTCATTGAGTTAATGATATTCGATGAGTTAAGTTGTTAAAGTTTAACAAACTTCAACAATCATCAACGGGTCTATCTATTTGCAATGTTTAATGCTTATTTGATTTAGTGACAAGATTTATAGTCTACTACTTCTAGAATGGTAATTTAAAATTTTAAAATAAAGGAAAGGGGGATTTTATTACCCTTTCAAGCATTTAATTTATTAAGAAAAAAAATATAATACATTGGTCTCTTTTTAGAATCTCACAAAACTCTGTTATATAGTTTCTGGTATCAATTTTGCTGGCAACTTGATAAGGTTTATTGATTAAATAACATGTGGATTTTTTTAAATAAATCATATAATGGTGGGAATGGATTTAATGCACTCATAATTCAATATAAAAAGGTTTTCCTACTCTCTAAAGCCTCTCATTTGTTAGGCCAAAAAATAAAAAATAACACAATTTTGTTTCAACAATCTTAGATATTAATGGTATTTGTTAGCAACTAGTTGGGCTTACTAAGGCTTATTGATAAAATAACATCTGGGACACTCTTTTATGGGATAAACAATGATTTCACTTATAATTAAAAAAAATCAGTAAGGTTAGTGTTGATTGATTTGATAATAAGATTTTTGGTCGAATTCTTTCCACAGTGGCAATTGGTTTCTAGAGGCCTTTGCAAGCCCATTGTTTATTAAGAAAAAGAGAAACATATGAAGTTAGTATACATTAAAAATCCTAGATATCTGTATTTTAGAATATTTTTTATTAATTATGTTAATAAATGGATTATGTTTTCCTAAATTTTATTTATTCAAATCACAACCAACCTCTGATACCAAAAGCTCGACTAGTGATTATAAGATGTGTTTCTTTTTTCTATTCCCATTCTCATTTAAATTCATTTCTTGAAACTACATTGGTATACATCCATATGAAACCCAGATATATTCAACATGAAAAAAATTAAATTGAGGTCCCAACCACATTTTTGTTTCCATCCTTGAAGAGTGTTTAACCACATCAAGTTTCACTCTTCTCAGAATAGAAATTACTTTTAGGGTTTGCTTCTTTTATGAAATGTCTTATTGGTCCCTCCCATATTGAGTATTGAAGTATTCAATATTGACAGTAGCCTAGTTACCCATTCTAATTTTTTTCTTTCACCCATAGGTTGAAAATATCAAGTTTATCCAAGTGGACAACGTAAATCTAGACTATGCATTGGGTGCATTGATATGGAAACTAGTCCAAATCCATATAAATATAGTTGTAATATTCACCTCCAAGTTGTGAAGATAGAGGTTCCAAGCTTGAGGATGCATGTCTCGAGTTCACACAAATGTCCAATGGAAAGCTAAACAATGCATTGGATTCATTGGATATGTGCACTAGCCCATATTCATCTAAACATGAAAAAACATGAGAAATATGTTTAGTTTCTATTTTATATAGCTTTCATAATCAACTATTTCCATTGTCCTTATATGGGATATTAGGTAAGTTTTAACTTTTCAATCCACAAAATGAAAAAGGAGTGTTACAAACTCTTGCTCAAATTATAGAGAACACATATTAAATCGTTAACGTTAACTCATATAGGCTTTTTCAACTTTTCAATATGGAACATGATTCAATGCGCACAGTTGTTGACTTCGTGGATGTCCAGTATCTAAATATCTGGGACAAGAACATCTCTATATACTTGGAGTTAAATTTAATACAGATATGTTAGAAATATATAAATGATAATCACATGAAATCCATGTATATCAAGGTTATTTCTTCATGGTAAACCTAATTTAATGATAATTAAATTGGAATTCGTTTTCTAATTTAGGATTAGTCATTAATTAACCCATCTGAATCTTGAATGAATCCTTGAGAACATTTTTCTTTTATATCTAGATTCTAAGATCATTAATGAAACATTCCACTACATGACCAATTTCTATTCAGGGTTAAATTTTTCAAGGATTTATAAAAATTATTGAAAATATAGATCATAGATTATATATTTAACTTGGAAACATTAACATATAATGTAACACTTAAATTAAATATCATGTGAACAAATGGAAACATTTAAGATCCTACCACTGGAAATCTAATTGATAATTTGACCAAATCTTGTTTTCAAAATCCCAAAGAATATGTTTACAAACTTCTTCCATTCATGCAAAACAAACCACCTTCTACTTTAACTTACTGAATTTCTTCATTGGTTTTGCATTCGTTCTTGATTACTAAGAAAACTGAGTCACTACTTATGTTTTTGAATTGTCTCGGGTATTCACTGCTCAAAGTAAGTCTTATTTATAGTTCGAATTATGCCTCTCTATTAATTTTCTACATTTCATTTCTTACTCTTAGAATGTGCAAATAATAAATGAAATTTTTCTAAATACTAGTTATGGATGGTTGTTTTGCATGGAAAATGTGAAAAAGAGTGAAAGTGATTAGTCTAAGGCACCTGAAATGAAGGCAAAAGGAAAACAAGAAGAATATTAGGAAAAAGAATATAACGAGCACTATAATCTTGGCTTACCATTTTATAATCATACTACTAATCAAAATGGATTTTATGATTTCTTAAAATGGGAGGAAATATATGATTATCTAGAAGAAGGATATTTTTCCAAAGAAATTCAATAATTCACTCATAGTTGTCTATATATTAGGAGGTTAGGTCTACACAAGATTGTAGCGATACCTACTATAATTCCCTATTAGAACATGGTAATATTGATTGTATCCCATGTAAATTTGGAGAGTTACACCATAATAAATCACGCAAAAGTTATTTTTGGATCTCTAGGCATGAGAATTTACCTCAAATTTATAAATTGGATGAATTGGTGTCATGCGGAAGCATTTTTTGAAACCAATCTAATCAAAATTTTCCCTTCAAAAACTTTTAGGAGTCCCTTAACTATGGAAATTACCATGAAATATTGATTGTTTTGAGAGAAAAAAGTATAAAATCTAAAACTAGAGTGTATCCCTTTATTACACCAAATAATTGAGAAAGGGAAAAAAATCAATTGGAAACCAATCACTTCTTCCCATTTTTCCCACGGTATCAAACATTATTTACAAGCCCCTACTAGTTTTGGCACTAAGTTTTACATGTCATCTTACCTTTTAGATGTGTTTGTTCTTATGCACATTTCCCTATAATGAAATGGATTTCGACTATACAAGAGAATCTAGTCAATATCTATTTCTCTGCTTTATGGAAGGATAGATATATGAACTAATTTTTCCATAGTTGTGAGATTTTCATGCTACCTCTAAATGCAGATTTTTTTTGACATAGTCCTCTTATAATGAACCCATATTAAATAATAAAAGAGATTGGAGATTGATTTGTTGACAATAATTTTTCTCTATCTTAGAATTTGTGGTTGTGAGATTGGTCCATGCTTGTTTTGTGGGTACATTCCAAATAGAAATTCTTTGAGGAAAATCACTAACAAAATGGAAATGTTAGGTATAAAAAAATAATTAAATGAGAACTTAAAGAAGATATGTCCTTCTTTCCCTTTACATTTAGGATTATATTCATTTACATAACAACAAAATGTTAGGAAGGAGGCCACGGATTTAGATTATGTATCACTTTATAGGTTTGAATGTCTCAAATATGATTTTGATGATATTTTGATCAAGTATTTAAAGGTTTTCTTGTACTCAAAGTATTATACCCATGAACATCCTCCTTATGATAATATTTTCAAAACGGTTAATAACTTTGATAAAGTGATGGTTAGAGAATGCAGTTTTCTAACCTCCTATCACATCAAATATTTTATGTACTTTTGAATTAAAATAAATAACAAATTTCTTGAGGAGAAATTTAGAACTAGTGTATTTTATATGGAGGCATGGAGAAGGAGGCTATGGAAGATTTTTCTATATATACCTAAATATAAGGAATAATATAAACAAATCAAGATCAACCCGCAACTTCTACATGTGATGCAAAGAAAAAACTAGCTTCAAGTGTTTAGGTAATAGAAACTTCTTAAAAATATTTTAAAAAAAAATCCCAACACAAATAACACATTCCCATCAAAGATGGAAAGTGGTTCGAAACATTTATGATATTAACTCAATAAATAGGAAATTTTCTCTACACTTTCCTCATCCCAATATTCCCCAATACCAACAAGCTTCATTCTCTTTACTTGAAATTTTTACTCCGCGCAACTTGATAGATTTCGTATAATTTGGCGATTTGAGTTCTGGCCCTGCTACTACATGCTCCGCTTTTGTCTCTGGTTTCTCCAAATTTCTTCTTCATATTCCTCCATTACATTATAGCATTCAATTACATCTATAACAGGTTGAGAGTGTCGTTGCACAAGACAATGGCACTAATTTATGCACATTCATACCTTCTAATGTAAACATTTTTCCTTTAACAACCTGTAATATGGAGAATGGAGAGTGACCATAGTCAAAGGTTTGAGAGCCCATTTCTTTTTTAAAGTAAAGAAATAAAAATATCATAATGGTTAATGATTTCATATAATTAAAATTAACCAGCATAAATTTATGCTAACTTTGGATGTATGAAGGATTAACAGGGATCAAATCTCTTAGGATGCAAACTTCTTGAATCCAAAATTTGAAAAAAAGGTTTCCCCCTAAATAGGTTTGATTACTCTAGACACTTGATATATATACAGTTAAGATGAATCTATGCTAGTTTTTAATAATATTATTTATATTTATATAAATTTCATGTCTTATTCTTATTATTTATTTTATTAAAATTTTAACAATACATATAGTTACATATATATGTGGTGTTCTTCTTTGACATGTTTTAATAAATTTTTAATTTAATTTTCTAATGTGATGTACGTAACATCAATGATATAGATATATGGATAATTTAGGAAAACAAATATTGTAAATATTAAAATTTTATGTACTTATTAATTAAATTTAAATTTCCCCTTAGATTTGGGCGTTCATAAGATGAAAAACACACCCTCCTAGCTCAATCGGTCACACTCAACACGTGGCATAAGTCACTCAACAGACGACATTCATGAGGATTAATTATCCCTGCACTCATTTTATGGCATTGTACTCTGCTCTTGAGTCTATCAATTTTTCCATTCAAATCCCAAGGGACATGGCATCCCGAAATTTTCTCCCCCTGGTGTTTCTTCCCAAGGCATCTTGTGCCCCTTCTGACCTCTGAAACCAAAACATGAGTAGTGATAGAGGCATGGTATGATGCCCTAGAAAAGGTAAGGACCATGGACATCCTATGACAACCTTTGATGAAGAATTTGTTGTTTCTCTTTTTGACTATGAAATTCCTGATCATATAAGGAGAAAGGTGAGTTCAATGGAGGAGGAAGAGACTCGCAAAGGTCTTCCAACACTCTGGCACCTCTGCAACCTCCTTGCTCATCAGCTCAAGGAGAGGGAGCAGGAAAAATAGAAGGCCACCTTCTAGATTGGAGAGCTCTCTACGTGCCACAACCACTCCTCCTCCTCCCTCAAGCGTCTCGCCAGAGACTTCAAAATTAAATATCACCCCTTCCTCCACCTTCTACACTTTGTCCCCTTCTCACTCCCCTCTTGTTTTCTATTCCTCCCTTCCTCTCAACAAAGATCTAACGACCCCTCCTCCCACTACACACATCTGCTCCCGTCCAGTGGTCGACACTCCCCCCTCTCTCCCCCTCGTCCTAGTCCTTACGGATGTTACATCCTCGAAGAAGTTCTATTGGACTCTGGAAACATGTAGGGTCACTAAACTTCCCAAGTTCACGATGGCTCCAACCCAACCTCAATGTAGCACAGAACAAGTTGGTTAACTTCAATCTAGTTTGGATCACTAGCAATTCTCATTTTGGCTTAGTCTATGTGCACTTGGTATGGAGCCACGAGAATCATGGTCTCAATTTTTTTCTTCATCAACATCAGCCTGTAGGCAAGAAACATAGAGCCACCAGGCTCAATGCTTCAATTTTTGCTCATTGTCAGCAAAACATTAAGAGTAAACTGCCTCAAAAAATTGAACATCGGTTTCCCCTTCAAGGGGAAAAGAAATTTTTTTTTCTCTAGTTTCATTGCTCATAGCCAAAGGCTAATATCATAGTTGTACATTATGTATTTTTTTCCCTGTTAATATAATATAAATATGCTTTCTTAAAAAAAAAAAAAATTGAAATACAATAGTTGCTAATGTGAATCATTATTTTAATTTATATGATAAGTATGTGTGTGTGAGTGTGTACTTATTATTAAATTTATGTGTTAATTAATTACATGTTCTAAAATAAACTATGATGTGTGTGTCTTTATTAATTAAATTTACATGTTTTAAAATAAACTATGATTTGTAAATTTTTAGTTTTGGCTCTTCCTAAGTACTTAAAGCTTTCAAAAATAAGATAACTCAAGAAGAAATATGGAAGATATCTATTCCATTATTGATGTATATGCTTCCATCTAAACTTAAATCTGCAACTTGATACAAAAATTTTATTTCTTTAAAAAAAAAAATTATATATTATGAAATATGGTTATATATATATATATATATATATATATATATATATATATATATAAAAGTATGGTTAGTAATCTGATTCATTATTTTTTAAATTTCTTCAAAAAAAATATGATTTTATTAATAAAAGAAAATTTTGATGTAACAAATTGAATGGATTGAATCTATTATTTTTATATTTTAGTCGAGTAGACATTATATTATATTATTATTATTGTTTAATACAATGTTTTATTTTATAGAAATCACAACATCTCTTTGATATTGAAATGATATTTAAATGTTTATACTATTCATAGATACTACAACACATTTTTCATATTAAATTAATATTTAAATGTTTACACTCATTTACTTATATTCTAAATGAAATTATATATATATATATATATATATATATATATATATATATATATATATATATATATATATATATATTCTCTCTATTTTTTTCATATAGAAATTTACATAAGTTTATGTATATTAGTTGTTTTTGATAAAATAAAAAATAGAAGTTATATATATATATATAGTGTGTTAATATCGAAATTTAAATAAGTTAATGTAAGTTGTTTATCTTTGGTAAAATAAAAAATTGAATATTAATAAATATACTTATATAAATGAAAGAAGATTTTAAATACTATTCCAATAATGAGGAATCCATCAACCAAAAGAATTGAACACTTTTAGATGACCAAAAAAAAGTTGATAGTTACGGGAAGACAATTTGATAGTTCAGGATAGAGAGTGAGTGTCCCTTAAAATTTTTGACATAACAAAGAAACATGAAAATAGCCATGAAAGATGACTTGTGCATTAAAAATATAAAGAGATATACATGCTAATGAGTTCGTCTACTCTCTTATTACGAGGCATTGAGAATCTAGAGTACTCTCACTCATAGATCGAAGTCATATATATATATATATATATATATATATATATATAATTTTAAATTTATTTTAATGAAAATATAATATAAAAGTATAGGTTTAAAAAAATTAAATATTAAAAATAAAAAAATATTTTTCCTTTAACTTTTTAGTGTTATTTTAATTAAAATTTGTTTAAAATATTGATTAAAAGGGTAAAGTGTAAGGAAAAAATAACTAATATGTTATATGTTAGATCTGAGACTTGTGTTTTGTTAGATTTGAGACTTGTGTGATTTATAAAATATAAAGTAAATAAATGTCTTTTTGGATTAATCACATTCTTAGAATTTAGTCGACGTTTCGAACCAACTAAGATGAACCACATTATTTGGTTAAAAATGTCAATCAAATCCCAATGATGTGATTATTGCGAAAATACATTTATTTAGTATATTATATATATTTATATATTATAAGAGATGGAATCTATATAAATGATTATGTTAGTGAGTTTTAGAAATATCAACAATGAACATGTGGTCGAGTCAGGACTCATAGTGTAACTAGATGGATTCATGAATTCACCTAAGCAGCTTCAATCATCTTTTCTTCATTTTTAGTTGAATAGGTTTGCATATTTCTCCTTCTCATAATTTTTCTGGTTTCTTTGTGTAGGGTTAGATATGTTTGGCATTTCCACATTACAAAATTTTCTGGTTTCAATTGAAAAACAATAATTTCACTGCTACGTAAGGTAAGTTCTTTAAACAATAGAGTGGACTGTAATAATTAACAATCACAATCACGGAAAGTGTCCACGGTTTGGAAGGTTATCCGTTGAATAGTCCATGTGGAAGGTTATGGAGGGTCAAGGGATGTTACATTACTCCAAAATGGTGATTACCATTTTGGAGTGATGTAACATCCCTTGACCCACCACATACATATATATAAATTTCTTCTAACTATGAATTGCAACTTAATTATTACACGTGGGTTATTAAAAATTTGATCAATCTCGTTTTTTCTTGGTCATAACCTAACATTTTACCCACAAACATTAAAAAGGGTGATACCTCAAAACGGTTTTGAGGTATCGCTATTTTGGAGTAATGTAACATCTCTTGACCCACCATATATATATATATATATATATATATATATATATATATATATAGATATGGCTTCTAACTATGAATTGAAACTTAATTACTATACATGGGGTGTTAAAAATTTGATCAAACTCATTTTGTTTATTAAGTTTTTTTTTCAAAACCTAACATTTTACCCACGAACATTTGGTACTCGTTAACTTTTATTTATTACTCATAACCATGTTATTTAATTTAGTTTCTTTTATACACTTCATATCACTTAGGCATACGCATACAGTTTGTATGACATTATGACCTTATAACATGTTGTTGTTAGTGTTGGAAAGGCACAAAATTTAACACAAATTCACATATTAATATGAATTTGATTTGATTATAATGAACTGGGGAGGTGTATTTAAACTTTTTCATTAGTAACTCACTCAAAATAATTTCACATGTACACACACTTTAAATTTGACTTTCCCAAAGATATATTGAACTCGAACTAACTCAACTTGACTGATTTAATGAACTGTCCAAATTTAGCCAACTCTTGCATGCAAGTATAATTATAATTTCCAACACTCCCCCTTAATTACGATTGTGTGACTCAACATAACTCAAACATGACTCAACTTGACTCAACTATGTTTACTATACTTACAACAGAAATTGACTCAATCATCGCTCAAACATGCCTGCTGGTCTATGTCTTAGTTATGCTTACAATGACTCAATACTTTTACAATTTTGCATTTTATTTTTTGTTTCTTCCAAATTCTATATCATCAAAATTGCTTCATTCTCTTTTGCAAAATCTTACTTTCGGCTCCATATTTCTTTACTTGTTGCTGCTGCATTTTTTCTTTGACATGTATGAAATTTGATCTAATTCGGTCCTTTACAGCTTCCTCTTCAAGGATTCTTTCAGTCATGGACTACTGTCAGAACTCTTCATCTTCAAACTTTGTTCTTCGCACTTCTTCTTGCACTTCATATCCTTGAATTTTATTCTGTCATATTTCTTGATATCAAAATTTTATCTCTTCTTGAATCCATTGCTGAAAAATGGTTTTAATGCATTCTTGTTTTTTTTAAGAAACTTCCATATCCTTCTCTTCACTTTCATCATGAGGTACGGCTGATTCTTTCCTATAATTTTCACACTCAAGATCATTATTCACCATTTCACTCAATCCTTTTATTCCAATTGTTTCTTTAAGACTTGCATCAATTTGTTCAATTGGTTATTGAATCCATTCTTCAATGAGCTTTAAATCTACATCAAACTTATTAGCAATTTTTTTTTCAAATTCTACTCCCATATTATTATAAACACCTGCATATTAAAAAATAATGTAAAAAACAACTTTGTTATATTCTTTAGTGAGAGCTTCCTACTCTACCTTCTTTTCCACTTTTTTGCAAAACTTTGTTGATGCAAACATGTTGTCTTCCACTTGGCTTCCAATCACAAGTGAGTTTCTCTCAATAAATAACAACATATCATTATGTTCTTTATATTGCACTATGTGCAACCACTAATCATCGGTTAATAGTTATTCATCAAATTTAACATCAATAATTCTAATTGTTGGATCCACAAAAGTAGTTGTTTATCTATTAATAGCTTTATCTATGCCAAACTTAGTTATTTCTTGTTCACACACTACTTCATGAGATATTCCAACTGTTTCATAACTTGTTGCTATAGTAGCAACTTCAACCTTCAATTCTTCATCGAACATGATTCTTACCATATGGCCATGATCAATCCCTATTTCACAAATTTCATTACCATAATGTTCATCCACCCTATGGTGGTATATCTTAGCATGCATGTGCTCATTGAAAATTTAAAACCCATAAGTTGCGGCTAGATTCACCAATCCACATCAGTTTCAGTCATCATCCACGTGTGTTTCATCATAGTGGGATTCACCATCATCTACACCATCCACGTTACACTCGAATCCTTGAGCATTTATAGGTTCTTGCTTTGTTTCACACACAAAGGCTTCAACTTCTCTCTCTTCCATCCTTAATTCATCTTCTTCATCCATATGCATGTTTACATAATGGGTTTCAATTTTATGGTCTTGTTGACCGTCAACACTTTGAGTGAGATTCCTTAGGCATTGTTTTCCTCTCAAGGTCTTTCTCATCTGCTCTCATATCTATGGTTGGCTTCTCTTCTCGTGACATAACCTATTGTTGCATGTCACTCCCCCCTAAAACAAATTGTTCTTCCAATACCTTTCATGATTCCTTGCAACTTGTAGCTTTTCCTACCTTGTAAAAGAAATTCCCATCCAATGCCTTTTTATAAAATTCAATGCTAAAGCATCACATACTTCATCATATGGTTTATTAAGCACATAATTGATTAAATATTTCCCTAGAAGAAAATTTAGCATTTTGATAACCCAAAATTCAAAATATTCATTAGTAAACATAGGAGGTGGTAGCAGATCAAAGCTACACCAATCACCCTTGATCTCTTCTCCATCGTCTGCTTGACTTCTTAGTTCCTTGTCTACGACCTGAACCTCTCTAAATATGAGAAGGATCTATGCCTCTTATTTTCTATTCATTTTCTTAATCTTCTTTGCGACCCATGATTGTTGTATTTCCTCATTCTTGTAATTGATTTCTTGATTACATGACGTTATCTTCCATATCACCCACCAAAAAAAAATAAAAAAATCTTGATTATATGAGGCTATCTTCCATATCACCCACGAAAAAAAATATGATATTTAATATGTGCCCAGTAAGACACAATATTCACCCATAACTATCATACTTGACAAAACAAACAAAATAATTTTCTAGAAAAACAAACAATCTTTGCAAAGACCTAAACTCTTGTTTAATAAAAAAAGTTAAAAAAAACTTTATATTCAAACCTTTAACAAAATAAAAATATTTATAATATTTCATAAAACCATTAGTCTTCAACGTTCAAAACAAACTTGTTTTTTTTCATTAAAAAAAAAAAACTGAGAAAAATATCCTTTTTTAAAAATCCTTTTTAGTATGCCTCTTTAAACTTCTTATCACTATATAACATGCCATGCATTGAAAATTTATAACATACCCTTCAAAATTTTGACTTACCTTACTTTTTTGAATATTTTTTTTCGAAACCTTTTAATAACATTTTTAAACGTCTTTCCATCGACTCCTCCTTCAAGGAAAAATTCAAATAGCTTGGTTAACGCGATGTTCATTGCTTCATGCCTGCATGGTAACGCTCTTTAAGATTCTTATGCTACTAATAACAAAGGAAACACATGTGCTTGCGCAAAATTTGACCACTTGTAACCCAACTCATCGTTGAGCCCTTGTGCGTTATAACTCCTTCATGTGTACCAGTAAAAGGTGCGTTATAGCTCAAATAAGAGAAAATAAATATTTCTCTCCTTTCTTATAGATTGTTGTTAATCCGTTTTTTTTGGAAATTTGTAATCTTGCTCTGATACTAATTTGTTGTAAATGTAGAGGAGAAAATAAATATAATTTAACACAAATTCACACACAATAACATGAATTGTGACTTCAATTGATCACACAAAACTTTGTTATAGTGAACCTAATGAGGTGTATTTAAACTTTTTTTGTCTAGTAACTCAAAATGAATTCACATATGCACACACTTTAAATTTGACTTTCCCAAATAATTTAACTAGAACTAAATCAATTTGACTCATTTAACTAACTCTCCAAATTTAGCCAACTCTGGCATGTGAGAGTAATTTCAACTCTGGCTAGTCCCTTGATTCCAATGATGCTAACCAATGAAATCTATCGGAATATATGTCATCTATTTTTCTGTAGTAAGATCATATGGTCGATCAACGTTGGTAGTTAGGTTGGAGTACATACCCTCCCTACCCTACCTTTTCGTCAACCATTTGCACTCTGATGGTCTCTAGTGAGATTAAACAAATTTATAGGGTTTTCTCCCTCGCATAATGGTTTCATAAGTCTTCAAAAGGTATATTAAGAGCCACCAACCCCTATTGTCTCCTTTTATATCTAATTTTCTCTGTTAGTAGTGGCTAAGGTCTTCACTATATTTTTGTCCCTTCATTTTTGTGTAGCATTGTTAGCCAACCGACATGGAGAAATATTCATTCAATCATGGTTTTGAGTATTTGCAACTCAAGTAAGGCACACTGTTTCTTATTCTTTCCATTCTGGTTGATGGTTTCAAGTGAGGGTTTAAGTTTTTTATTTTTCATGATTTCAGGACAACTCCTGGAAAGGTTAGCATGGAGTTCCACACCAAGTAGAGGGTATCCCATTTCAGTATTATTTACTCTAAAAACTCCAATTGTTATTGATCTGAACCCTAATTAATTTGTTATGGATTCATCCAGGTTAGAGTTAATCTCCTTTTTTATCGATTTGAGCATCTAGTTTAATACTTTCTGGCGCAATGGTCGATTGTGTTGGAATTTTACTCCCAACCACTACCATGAATAAACAGTGGCACAACCCACACTTCATATATTTTTATTGCAGAGAAGGACAACAACATATCCAAGAGCCAGAGGCATTTTCACGCAACACAGGAAACAGAGTACCCGAGCCTTTAACTCTGCATTTATTCCCAACCACCGCATTGACTAACCTTTGTTCTTGCACAATTCATTTCACAACTTTTATGTTTTAACCTATAATTCTTTCCATTGTTAAGTTAATTTTCCACTGATGCGATATTGGCGGGACCCACCTACCTTACCGCATTACCAATCAGCTGAACCAAACCTTTTCATTCCGTGTTATTCCTTTGATTCATGTATTTCACACTTACCACAACTTACTGCGTCACCACCCGCACTTCGTAAGATTTAAGTCTTAACCCATAAGCCTTACCAAATGTTATGTTAAGTTTCCACCGATGCGATATCGGTGGGACCCATCAACCTTTACCACATTTTTGAACCACCACAATCCTTTGTATTTTGCTTACCACACTTACCTTTGTTTAAGCCACCCGCAGAGCACAGGTCGCAAGTTTTAAGTTTTAACTTTTATGTTGCTCACAAGTTATTTTATTTTGTTTGTGATTCGATCGCAAGAGGGGCACGTGTCAAGATCGGGAGGGTAGTACATTTCGCATGTCGCAAGTTTTACCACTTACCTTTCTGCAGCCGCAAGTTATGTTATTTGATTTTTGATTCGATATCGCTATCGCATATCGCAATCGCCAAGATTTAAGTTTACTGCTGCACCACCTGCAGGCTAATTTATTTTGGTTGCGATGGAATATGTGCCATGTCACTATCGCACGTCGCAACCCACAAAGTTTAAAGGATAGCGCCATAAGTTAAAATTTATTTTCTCCAATCTATGCGGATGCGATGTGGACCAGAACTACATTGCATAAAATTTGATATCCCCTAGTTTGTGTTTTGAATGCATTTTACCTATTTTCCTGGGTAATTTTGAATACGGTCTGCGTACCGCTTTTAATGAAGGAATGGGTTTGTTGACGGCCCAAGGACAAATGTTGTTGAACATACATTGAACATTGAAGTAGAATTTATTAGAATTATGTTTTTAGGATTTTTTCATTCTTGTATAACTAATGTAATTTCATTATGTTTTGAGTGTGATGGAATAAAAAAGAAGTTTCAAACCTCTCCTGTGTTCTTACACTTCTTGTCTGTATTGACTGTTAATTTCCGCATTATTTTTGAAGTCTCTGTGCTGTGGGGGAAACACATTTCCTCTATCTGATTGTATTAGAAATTTCCAAAATGGTATCAGAGCAGGTCTAGGCTCTCAGTCAAAGAAGCATGATCTCACTCTCTTTGTTGTAGTAGTTGTAAGATTAATTTGAGAAGAAGATTTTTCTAGTAGTGATAAATCTTCGATTTGACACAATCAAAAATATTTTTTGTTAACACAGTTAGAATGGAAGCAGCAGGCACGAGCCTGAAAAATCCCCAACTACCATAGTTTAATGGGAAGAATTATGATTATTGGGCCATTACAATGAGGACCCTGTTTGCTTCACAAGATATATGGGAGCTGGTGCAACAAGGTTTCCAAGAACTAGCAGATGCAACAGCGCTGACTGCTTTGACAGCAGCAGAAAGAGACTTGTTGAGAGATAATAAGAAGAAGGACTCCAAAGCCCTCTTCTATCTCTTTCAGGCAGTACATGAGAGTATTTTCCCAAGGATTAAACCAACAACAAACTCCAAGGAATCATGGTATATTCTCAAGACATCCTATCAAGGCATGGAGAAGGTGAAGAAAACAAAGCTACAAATGTTGAGGAGAGACTTTGAAAATATCTGTATGAAAGAGTCTGATAACATAGAATCATTCTTCACACATGTGATTAGGTTGGTTCCCCAGATAAGGTCTCATGGAGACACACTTGAGGAAATAATAGTAGTGGAGAAAATATTGATAAGTATACCCTCAAGATTTGATGCCATATTAGTGGAAATAGAAGAGGCAAAGGATCTCTCACAATTTTCAGTGGATGAGCTTCATGCATCCCTGATGTCACATGAACATAGAGTTAATAGAACAACAAAATCCTCATTGGAGCATGCTTTCAAGACACAAATGTCTTTTGGTAAAGGTAGAGGTAGAGGAAGATCAAGCTACCGAGGAAGAGGAAGAATCCCATATAGAGGCGCAATAAACAACCCTGCAAGCACAAGTGGAAGGGGTGGAAATTAGAATCAAAGTGAAGGCTCAAGCGAACACCAAGCACAAGGACAAAGGTATTATAAATCCCAAGTCCAATTTCATTATTGTAAAAAATATGGGAATTATGCCAATGAATTTATAAAGAAATAAAATGACATGAATAATAGGCAAAATGAAAATTTTGCAAAGAAGATAAGAACTAGAGTAATGTGCTTCTAACTTGTAATGTAGTACAATAAAAACAAGAATATGTATGGTTCTTAGACTCAGGTTGTAGTAACCACCTGACGGGAAACATAGCAATGTTTGCCAATCTGGATGAGAATGTGAAATCTGAAGTGATAACAGGGACTAATAGTAGAGTCTTTGTCAATTAAAAAGGAAGAGTATCAATACTCACAAGGAAGGGAGAAATAATTTTGTGCCAAATGTATATTATGTACTTGGCCTGAAATGCAACCTTCTAAGCACTGGACAGCTCATGAACAAGGGCTACATTGTACTTTTTAAGAATCATGTGTGTACAATCATGGACATACCTACAAGTAAAATGGTCATTTCAGAAGTGCATATGACAAAGAATAGGATGTTTCCTATCAAGCTCAAAATAGACTTGAAGGAAGGAGGTGTGGTAGCAGCAGTCACACAAGAGGTCTTTCAAGAATAAGTGAAAGACAAAAAATGGTTAATGCATTTGAGATTTGGACATCTCAATTTTGGAGATTTGAACCTCTTGCATAGAAAGGGAATGGTAAGAGAATTAGCACTCATAGAGAAACCAGACAGCCTATGTGAAGGCTACATCTTGGGCAAACAACATAGAGAATCATTTCCAGTAGGAATGAGTATAAGGGAAAAAGCACCCTTGGAGATTGTCCACTCAGATTTGTGTGGACCAATGCAAATGCCATATTTAGCTGGCAGCCATTATGTCTTGACATTTATAGATGATTATACAAGAAATACATGGGCTTATTTCTTGAAATGAAAGAGTGAAGTGTTTGAATAGTTCTACCACTTCAAAGCTCTTGTTGAGAAGCAGAGTAGGCACTACAAAAAAGTGCTAAGAAATGACAGCAGAGAAGAATCTATCTCCAAATATTTCCTACGTTTCTGTAGGGAAGATGGCATACACAAGCAGCTTACCACTATATATACACCACAGAAAAATGGTTTTGCAGAAAGGAAGAACAGGACCATTATGGACATCGTCAGAAGTATGTTGAAGGCAAAACATTTTCCAAATGAGTATTGGGTTGAAGTTGTTAATCGTGAAACTTACATTTTGAATAGCTTCCCAACCAAAGTTGTTAGGAATAGAGTTCCAAAAGAAGCATGGAGTGGACCAAAGAAATTTTTTACTCACATGAAATTATTTGGATGTGTGGCTTATGCACATGTCCCAGATCAACTAAGAAAGAAGTTGGATAGCAAGGGGGAGAAGTGTATCTTTTTTGGATACAGTGATGAGTCCAAGGCATACAAACTCTATAATCCATCAACCAAAAATGTTATAATAAACAAATATGTGCATTTTTTTTGAATAAGAAGCTTCAGATGGAAGCTTAGAGAAAATAGTGAATGTGAAGACATGTGTGTCTCATGAAGAGCAAGAGGAATTGATTGCAGAAAATAATTCCTCCATGGTGGTTCCTCCTCCACCTACACAAGCACAATAGATCACACCACAAGAAATAAATACAACAGCCTTGAGAAATCAAGGAAGTGCTTCTCCAAGCACACCATAAGGATAAAAAACTCCCTCGAGTTCAAGTGGAACTCCAAGCACACCATGAAGACCAAGATTCAGAAATTTGAGTAAATTTATGAGCAAGAAGCTGATAATAATAATGGTTTGAACTCTTTATTTTATTTTATTTTTCATGTTGATGACCCAATTCATTTTGAATATTCAGTTAAAGACGAAAAATTGATTGAATCAATGAATGAAGATATTGGTGCAATAGAAAAGAATGATACATGGGAGTTAGTGGACCTCCCACAAGGTAAAGAAGTCATTGGAGTAAAATGGGTCCATAAGATCAAGAGAAATGTTGAAGGAAAAATAGAAAGGCATAAAGCAAGAGTTGTTGTTAAAGGATACAAGCAACAACAAGGAAGAGATTATGAAGAAAACTTTTCACCAGTTGCAAGGATGGAGACAGTGCAGACAATGTTTTCCATTGCAGCACAACAAAAGTGGAAAGTCTACAAAATGGATGTGAATTCAGAATTCTTGAATGGAGTGTTGAAAGAGGAGGTATATGTTGAGAAACCTCTAGGCTATGAGATTTAAGGCCAAGAGCACAAAGTGTGCAAGTTGAAGAAATCTCTTTATGGGCTGAAGAAAGCACAAAGAGCATGGTACAACAAGATAGATGATTACCTAATAGAAAATGGGTTTGAAAAATGTGGTCGTGAACCCAAACACTAAATCAAAGAAAATGATGGTAATATCCTTATTGTTGTTTTATATCTAGATGATTTAATTTTCACAGGCAATGAAGTTTCTCTCATTGTTGATTTTAAAGCAGTCATGAAGAGTGAATTTGAAATGACTGATTTGGGTTTATTGAGATGCTTCTTAGGCATAGGAGTAAAACAAAATGAAAAGGGAATTTTTATTTCCCAAGAAAAATATGTTTCAAAAGTTTTAAAGAGATTTAACATGCAGCACAACAAATCAGCAATAACTTGAACTATCATGGGGTTAAAGCTAAGCAAAGAAGATTTCAGAAAGAATGTCGATCCGACATTGTATAATAGAATAGTTGATAGCCTCATGTATTTGACTGCAACTAGGCCTGATATTATGTATGAGGTAATTTTAATTTTTAGATTCATGGAGACACCAAAGGAGACACATTGGAAAGCAGCCAAGAGAATATTGAGGTATGTGAATGTAACAAAGGAGTATGGTGTTCTATACTCCTCAATTGATAATTTTAAATTGATTGGTTACACTTACAGTGATTGGGCTGGAAGTGTAGATGATAGAAAGAGGACATCTGGGTATATGTTTAGTTTGGGGTCGGGAGACATTTCATGGGCCTCCAAGAAGCAACCAATAGTTTCCTTATCAACAACTGAAGAAGAATATGTGGAAGCAACAGCAGTGACAGGCCAAGTAGTTTGGATGAGAAGGATGCTGAGAGATTTGTATCATGAGCAAGACAAAGGAACCAGAATTTATTGTGATAATAGCTCAGCAATAGAATTATCCAAGAATTATGTTTTCCATAAGATAACAAAGCATATTGATGCAAAATATCATTTTATAAGAGAATTGGTTAACAATGGTGAGATTATTTTGCAGCATTGTAGTACAGAGGAACATTTTGCTGATATCCTCACAAAGCCATTAGCACAGAAGAGTTTTGAATATCTCATAAAATGTCTGGGAATGACTGATGGCGACAGTTTTTCTTAAGGGGGATTGTTGGAATTTTACTCCCAACCAACTCCATGAATAAATAGTGGTGCAACCCACACTTCATCAATTTTTATTGTAGAAAAGGACAACAACAGATCCAAGAGCCAGAGACATTTTCACGCAACATAGAAAATAGAGTACTCGAGCCTTTAACTATGTGTTTATTCCTGACCACCGCATTGACTTACCTTTTTTCCCGCTGTTAGCCCCCCTATAAATTTTGACGAGCAAACAAGGGGCTAAAGGTTTCTGAGCCTTCAAGGAATGCATTTCCTCTTAAAACACATCATCCTTGAAGCCTCCTTGTGCCTTTTTCCTTTGATGAAATCCCCTCTGCTGATTCCAAATATAAGGTCTCACTGATTGTAAAAATTTGTGCTCCAAAAGGCCTTCATTTGCCCCTTGTAACCCTGCAGAATGTCCCATTTCAACCATTTTTCCCTTTGTCAAAGTTCCCCTTTTTTACCCCCAAATCCCCCTAAACCATCCTAAAATCCCCTTTAAACCACGCATACACCCTTGGTTTGGCCAAGCAACCCCTCTTTCCTCTATCGTTATCCCTATTTGGCTTTGATTTTCATTAAAAACAAGCCAAAAACCCATTTTCTACCTTTGTAACGAGCCAGCCCCCTTCGGCCAGCTCCCTTGCCCTTTTCCCCACGTGACCCGGGCGCCGAAACTAGGCACTAGCCTGAAAATCACTTAGCGCGTTTGGTTATCGGGAGCATTTTTAGTCGTTGATCTGGACAGATTAGACGGTCGTCGCAGATCAGCGTTGCGCCCATGGTCCCCACCCCTTTCACCACCCGATCGCATCACAACCGTCCATTTAACCCGTCGATCCGACGGTCAGAAGTTCACCCGCCTCGGTGGTCCCCACGCTAACGCGCCCTGTTCAAATTCTGTTGGTTTCCATCGCACCGCTTTCTGAGGGCTAGCAGTGTTTTTCATTTCGGAGTGATTCCACTCATCGCATGATGCGTGGCTCCACGCACTGTTCATAAACCTCCCTCCATTGCGCATTAACGTTCGTCCACAAATCCAATGCGATATTGTTGTACACCGTCCAATCTGGGGCGGGCCATGTGACGGTAGTCACACCATGAAGTTGCGTGGGAGTTAACCCAAGTTAAACGTGACCCCTGGCCCACTGTCCATCACCTCCTGACGCATTCTCGACTGTCGATCTCCCCATGAGATCGAATGGTCCAGATTTAATGCACGCCTGCCATTAACTTCCTATTCTGCT
Organism: Pinus albicaulis; assembly: GCA_034641835.2. Lineage (NCBI taxonomy): Eukaryota > Viridiplantae > Streptophyta > Pinopsida > Pinales > Pinaceae > Pinus > Pinus albicaulis. Next base: position 758,681,682 of record CM076578.1, on the reverse strand, counting down.
ACGTCACCATTCCACGTGTTTCATCAAATTTTTCGTCTATCCCTTTATATATATTCAATTCTAAGGTTCTGCATTTAAATTTCCATTCTCGCCACCTTCGACTGCATCTCCTCCTGATCCACTACGTTCCGCCACAACATTCTCTGCATTCATCGTCCTCGTCCGTGCCACGCTGCCATTTTCACAGTCATCTGCGCCACCCTCCCCGTGCATGTTTTCTTAATGTGTTTTCGTGTTTTGCAGGGTTACAGGCGGCAATAAACCGCCATGATTCACAGTCCCTGTTACAGTGACAGAGAACATAGGAAAGAACCATTTTTAGGGGCTGAAATTATGGAGAAAGGCTTGGGAGGGTGCTACGACATGAATTTCATTAAAGGACAGGGTTAAACTCTGTCGAACCTCTCCAGAGCCATTGAAACACAAATTTCGCAATCAAAGGCGAACGCGGAAGTGGAAAAGAGTATCAGTGAGGGATTAAGGGTCTAAGGCACATTGTTGAAGATCTTAAGCCCTAATCCAATGTTTAAAGGGCAAGCGTACTGGATTGAAGACTGCATGATTAATACAGAAGGCCTAAAGAAGCCCAACACACAGGAAATAATAGTACCATGTTTTCACATCAGCAAAATGTTCTTTCCATAAAGGACGAAGTGCCCATACTATCTCCATTCTATACCGTGTTCCTGAGGAAATTCCAGCCCTGACAAAAGTCCTATGTTATCATAAGCATTTGTTACACAGTATGGCAGACCCTAGCATCATTATTCTACCTTTTTTTTTTAATTCACCAGAGTGCTACAACAAATTACATCAAAGACATACCTAGAGTACATGGAAGCCTAATGAAGACCACTCTTTCATCCAAAGAGTACCAGAGTTAAATGCCCAGAATTTAAAACAGAACGAGGCCTCGGCCCTCTTCCTCTTCTGAGTTTTAATGCTGCATTTATTTTTCCATCTACCTTCTCTGCTCCACTTGAGCTATAAATTTCATGAAGAAACTCATTGTAAAGGTTGTTGATCGGCTATCTGTGAATTGCAAGCTATTTCTTTGAGACATGTTCTCTGTGTAAAGTTGAAAGATAGAATGAGGAAGATGTTTCAGATTGAATATCAATCTATTGGTAGTGTTGTACTTGACTGGTGTTGCTCTTTAATATGACAAGCACATTTCTTTGGATCCTGATTTCAAGCAGTGGTGATGTTTTTCTATCTTTGTCTCTGATTTCTCTTATAGTTCATTTCATTTCATTTCTACTGGCTCGCATCAGAAATCTGGCATAGGATTTACCCTTGATAGGTACCCTATGTTTCTTCTCTCCTTGCCTTCAATGTTTTCTGCTATATGTGTTATCTGAGGACTGATTTCAAGCTAATTTAACCAGTGTAGTGGTCTGATATAACGCTAGCTGATGTATGAATTAACGAAATCTGACTTTAGATGTTCTTGTTAGGATTTAATTGAATGAATTGGGAACACTGGGAGGTCTAGAAATTTTTCTCTGTCTCACTAGGATCCTTTTCAATTAATTAAACCTTTCTAAGTTCCCTTAAGCTGGAGGCCGAAGCATTGAGAGTTCAAAGTCTCTCTCTGATCTCAGGTTTTCAAATTTGTGTCCTAAATCTTGAATGTTCCTTGTCTGAAGAGTTATCCTTTTATATTTTTGGATCACAGGTGTTCAATGGCATGTCCTGTCCCTGGACCTAAGTTCTAAAAGGTCACCTTGGAGGTTTCCTTCTTTTCACCTTCTCTCTTGTCTTTCCATGCCACACTATCATCTTTAATATCCAATGCTTTAGATGACTAGCCCAACTAAAAGCCTGCATATTGATTAGCAAGAAAATCCTTTCCTGACTCCATCACCCAATGGTCTTGAATGTTCCCTGGATTATCTCTTCTTTGCCTAAAATCCTCCTTGCTCATCCTTGTCTTATATTGAACCCTTCTTTCCTGATTCCCAACAACCAAACAAACATCAAACAAACAAACCTTGCGCCTATAAGTAGCCTAATATCTTAACTTTGAGCTTCAAAGACATAAAACCTTTCCTTATATAGAGAGATCCCTCTCTAGACCCAGGAGGGCTAGATCGTAAGGTCTGAAAGTGGTTATGATGTTGTCTCATCTTTTGGTCTTGCCAATCTGGCCAAAAAATGGGAACCCCAACATCCGCACAGGGCATTTCACAACTTTTATGTTTTAACCTGTAAGCCTTTCTTTTGTTAAGTTAAATTTTTGTTGATGCAATATCTGTGGGACCACCTACCTTACCGCATTACCAATCCGCTAAACCAAACCTTTGCAATCTGACTTATTCCTTTGACTCATGCATTTCACACTTACCGCAACTTATCGCGTCGTCACCCACACTTCGCAAGATTTAAGTCTTAAACCATAATCCTTACCGCATGTTATGTTAAGTTTCTGCCGATGTGATATCGGCGGGACCCACCAAAATTTACCACATTTTCAAATCACTGCAATCCTTTGTATTTAACTTACTGCACTTACCTTTGTTGAAGATGCCCATAGAGCACATGTCGCAAGTTTTAAGTTTTAACTTTTATGCCGCCCGCAAGTTATTTTATTTTGTTTGCGATGTGATCGCAAGAGGGGCACGTGTCAAGCTCTAGAGGGCGGTGCATTTCACATGTCGCAAGTTTTACCACTTACCTTTCCATAGCCGCAAGTTATGTTATTTGATTTCTAATGCGATATCGCTATCGCATATCACAATCGCCAAGATTTAACTTTACTGCCAGACCGCCCGCTTTGCAATTATTATTGATCTCACCCCTAATTGATTTTTTATGGGTTCATGCAGGTTTGAGTTAATCACCTTTTTTTATCAATTTGAGTATCTAGTTTAAGATTTTATGCCGCAATGGTCGATTGCAACCGATATATGATTTAGGGTTCTCCTCCTGCCATGTTTTGTTGGCATTTCCTTTCCTCAAGTCGAGAGTCCTCTTGTAATATTTGAAATTAAAATTATAGTTAGTGACATGGGCTTTGTAGGTTTTAGAAGGACTGGACAAGTACGGCTTCAAGGTCACGATCGACATTCCATCCTTACTATTAAATTTTCATAGAGCTAATTGATAAATGTTTCAAACGACGCTTACTATTATTAATTTTACTAATTGGAGAGAAAAATTACATAGATAAATTTTTATGCTCTATGGATTTCCCTCGTGGTATTTTTACTTACATGAGTTTTCCCATATGTATATGTATTTAGATATTGCAAATTCATTGTCCCTAGGGTTTTTAGTGACCTCCAAGTTCATTCTATATTTTTTTAATGTAAATTTTTCTTTCTGAACTCAGATCTGGTAAATTCCACCACGAGAAGGTTATTTTTGTATTATGACAATAATATTACTTCCAGTCATGGAGTTTTCCTATTGAATATATATATGTGCATGTGTGTGTGTGTGCGCGCACTTGGTAATGATCTCAGATAGGGTTTTTTCGTACCCCACCCATAATTGTTTCATAATGTTGTATAATGACACCCATCCTACTCTACATCAACATATTTCATCCTCGAAGCATTACAATAAAGCTTGAAGAAATTCTATAAACATTTATCGATTAACATATGAAGCACACTTAATTGGTGCAATGAACATAATATGGATTTAGTCTAAAACTAGTATCTATTAAATTACTAATTCCATTTTCATTTTCCTATTCAGTACATTATGAAAATTATTATCATTGGGTTTCCAGTGTTAGGTGGGACTTGGTTCCTTAGGGACCATATACAACTAGGAGCATATTATACTAATGAATGGAAATGTTTCTGGATAGAAACTCTTACTTGCTAACTAGAACTAACCCTACTTCATAAAGTTGAAAATTTTAAACCAATTATATATTATTTATGTAAATCAGTCTCATGTTAATATTATCACTTCCTACAATTTTTTTTATAACCATTTTTCTTTCCACTTTTACACTTTCTTAATATGAATTAACAAATAGAAACCATTTTTCATCATAATTTTTTTTTCATAATAATGTCAGAATCTTACACATAATTCCCTTTCCATTACCTTCTGGGGAGTTTCAGAAAACATTTATATTAATCCATCACTTACAATCGAAATTTTCATATACTTTTATTATCTACAATCACAGTGTTATTATGAGAACAACTTTTCGTGCTACAAAAGTAACAAGTTAGAATACTTATATGCTATGGGTTGGGATGCTAAGGAAATCCATGGAGGATAAAGACCACTCCTCCCAACCAATGAGGAGAGAATTTATGTGCAATCTTCTCCCCAATCAATTTTCCATTTTTAGAACATTGACCTAATAAAGCATGTTCTCAAGCATCAAAACAACATAATTCTAGCCAAGAACTTACAAACTTCCAAGTCGGTATTACGGTTTCCACTAGATTACCATCAAAATACCCGAGGTAGAAACATATTACCCTTCCTAAACAATATCTTGTTTGAGGAATATAATCTCTTCCAATCTCCGCCTTAGGTATTTTCGTCTCAAAGCCTCTTGTCTTTTGTTTCCCCAACTGAAATGATTATCTCTAGGGGTGGGAATAAATGTCCCCTAAATATATGGTAAATTAAACTTTCGCTTAGTGACTTTTCTCTAGTTGGCCATAACCAACCATGTTTTTAAAACAAAATCAAAATAAACATTAAAAGGCTTCCAAATAGCCTACAATTTATTGAGTTACTACAATAAAAATAAGTTAATTATTTACTTTTCACTAAGAGGTGCTACAAGTAATTTCTAGCGCAATATTTCTCATTCTAAATATGAACTAATTAGATTTTGTTACAAAGGAAATATTTAATAATTGGTATTATATATTGTTTTGATATTTTTCATAAACATTTTTCGTTCCTTAAGTAGCCATATCTTGGTTTAAAAAAATGGATTTTAAGAATTTTTTGGTTTCGATTTTATTTACGGGAGAAAAAGTATTTCATGGAATTATCTGGTGAATGGCATAAATATTTCATTAGTGTTGGTTATATACTTTTGTTAAGTGATATTTATAACGATATTATTTTAAAAAGAAGAAGAGAAAATTAGCAAAGAAGAATTTGTTTATTTTTTTTATATTGTTACCTTTAAATTCAAATTCAAATATGATGCATCATATTTTGAAATGGGGAATTTGGTATATTTTATTATTTAAATATGGTAAGCTACAGAAGGAACACTAGGATAGTGGAAGTGTGGTGAGATAAACTGGATTGAGTAAATTTATCATCATATTTCTTGTTATGTGTGAGCGCTTATGGTGGTGCAATCTCTATTTTATTGAGGAGGCATAGATCTAGTTGCATGTTGAGAATAGGTAGATCTAGTTGTATGTTGAGCACTGTGAGGCACAGATCTCAGGTGTATTAACATTTTATAGTGTTGTGTAGGACTAAGCCACTAAAGGAGTTGCACAAATAAAGATTGGTGGGCAATATGGTATATTCATTTAGATTTTTAGACATTTACCTTTCTGATTATCCCTTTTTCATAAGTCCTTTTGGAACAATTACTGGGTTAGGTAGTATTTTTGTGTGAGGAGAATTCAAACATTGTGGTTTTATTAATGGCCATGAGTATCACTAGCCACAATTTTCTCAACAAAATTGTGTGATTGAATTGTGAAATTATTTTTCAAAATCAAGATGATGACCAAGGCAACACGGGACTGAGAACATAATAGAGACAAAAATAAAATTGGAGGATGTTCAAGGGAACTAACAATTCTTATCTAAGGTATTCATCATCCCAAAATTTTTAATCTCCAAGCTCCAAAGTAATCTATGGAGGAAAAAACCTATCATATTATATATCTTTAATAGTCATGAGAATGGACTCCAATGGGGTGACTCACAAGGAGCACATGGAAGAAGATAAAATACTACATGTGTGGAAAGAATATCATTCTTAGATGCTCAAAATTGGATGTACTGAGAGAAATATTTCACTCCCTAGACAATTATCTACCACATGTTATGGGGAAAAACCATATCAAGAGGCTTATTATGATACAAGGAAGGAAAAACATGACTTTGGTTGAATATGGGCGAAGTGTTCATCTGAAATGTCTAACACATCAACAAACACAACATGCGGTTTACGAGAAGCTTTCATCAACATGAATGATAAAAAATTCAAAGTGAGCATTGTCTCAGGTATTAGTCTAGGAAAATATAACTTTATGCTATGTAGAGGCAAGTTATGTGTAGTAAATAATTAATTTCTCCATTGAGGGGGAGACTTAGAGATGATAGACGAATGAATGTTCTAGATTTGTGTGAGTTTTGAGGTGTCATTCTAGAAGTTTTTGTTTTCCTACATTTATCAGTTATAGCAGATTTAGAGCCTTTATCCTATTGGTTGTTATGTCTATCGAGTAGATTGATCCCATTGCTATATAATGAGACACATTGTTATGTATTAGTGTGTGAGAATACCTAGGCCTAAATTAATAGAACTCTCATTTTATCAATTATCTATGTTCCTTATTTGTTTATGTATTATAATACATGAAATCCATGTTAATATTTTTTTTAAATAGTATTTATCATGAAAAAATTTAGGGGCTAATATTCGCAAGTGGGCTAATTTTCCATGATTTTTCCAAAAAAAAAGATTCGCTAATATCCATTATTTCTAAAAATGATTCGCCCAAATTTTAAAATATAAAATTATTTTACGTTAAAAATCGCCAACATTATATAGATACTATATATAAAATCATTATAAATTTGAATAATATTACAAATATATCAATAAACATTTTATAGTATGCATATTACGGACTAGTGAGATTCGCCAATATTTTTAAACTTCGAGATAGTTTTCCATCCTTCAAATTTTCCCTGATATTTATCTTTTATATGTTTTTTTAGTTAAATTTTTTTTATTAATTGAAGTAATATTCATGATACATATTTTTTGATGACCCTTTAATTATCCTTGGTCTACTAGTCTAAAACGAGACAAAAAGAAATAATTGAGACTTACACATGAGTTATGAAAAATAAACATGATATGTTGAGTATTACTAGTTTTGAAATTATAAAACTTGGTAGGAATTCCATGTATAAATATATAACTAGATGAAATATAAATTAAAAACATAGCTACTAGTTGAAACATACCCAAAAAACATGAAGAGACGTTTTATTTGTGCAGAGAAGTCAAGATGTCGTAGTGGAGGTGGATCTTTGGTACATAGTATGACTACCTCCATGCAATGCATGCATCAATCCATGATCTAATAGAGCAAACATAGTTCTTCCATGTAGAGGAGAGTGTCATCTATGCTCTTGTTATGCTGAAATATGGCCTTGCCTAGAATATTTTTAATGTTCCAAATAGAGATTGATAATATGGAGGTATTAATTCTAACAAGCTCTCATAGTGTGCAGATCGAAGACATAATTTGACACCTCTACCATAACCTTTGACTCTAAGACATCATCTCTATCCTCTACAACCTCCTTCTTAATGTCATCTATTTCATGTTGAACAATCAATGACATATTCTCTCAATACCTATTCGTAAAGGCATGGGATTGGGATTTTTTGTGGGTTTCATGGGCCCCATATCCCCTCGTCAAGCGATCTCTCAAATAAGGCATGTTAGAAACCAAGGAAAAAACATAATGTCAGTGAGAGGTGGGGAAAGGAGAGTCGGGAAAAGAGGGAAAGGGGTAATCACAACAATTGAGAAGAGTGAGCAACTATAGGGTGCCATTGATGTAGGAGCATCTCAAAGAATTTTTCTATCCTTTTTGGAGAAATAATTCCTTGTAAATATGTCCTACAGTAATTTTTTGCTTTCTTTATGTGCCCCTTGTGCAACTAATGCACCTACATGATATTTTTTTTTCTTTATGTGTCCCTTTATTTGGAATGATTGTTCTAGTGGTTAGTAAAAGGATTCTAGAAAATCCCATATGTCATATGAAAGAGTTTATCAGTTAGAAGCATGCTCGTTTTGTTAAGGAAGTTAATTTGTTTTTAGATGTGTGTCTATGGAGGGTTGGAGAGCTCATGGGCACATGAGAGCAATATATATATATATATATATATATATATATATATATATATATATATATATATATATATATATATATATATATATATATAACACACTTTTATTATAACCTCTAGAGTGTTATTTTGGGTGATATATTATTGTTTTAACCTCGTGAAAATTCCCTTGTGCCCAATTTACTTGGACTATAAAACTTTCTATTGGGAAGCAAGTTTTTATTTAGATGATTCAAGTACAGGGTAGAACATTAGCTTCCTAACTAGTTGAAAATCAGTTCAAGGTTATCTACAATCCTTCTCATAAAACATGGATTATCGAAAGTGTGTTAATTTATAATTTATGCATTGGAACTTATTTTTTACTTTATACTGGTCAAATAACTGATGTCAAAAAATTATCCATTTCAAAGTCGGTTGAAAAAAATGAGCAGTTAATCAATAACAATTAACTTAAAAAATTTAGTGAAAATCACTAAGCAAGTGGGACCTGATATTTACGAATTTGGTCCATTTAGGCATTTGGTGAAAATAGTACATAAAAAAATATTTATAGAGCGCCCAACCCAGGTGATATTGGGAGTTGTTCGGGCATTTGTGACCTGAACATACTCGGTGATTGAAACTTAAAAACTCCCTTGAATACCCCAAACCCTGAACAAGAGGGGTCCACCCTGAATGATTTTAGGGATAAGTTAATGGGGAAGCAAAGGAGGAGTAAATGATGTGGTGTAGTCATCTCCCAAACAAAGGTTAAATCTTCGAATGACATGATGAATGAGAAAAAACCCCGAATTACTTAAATTTTTTATATAAAGTAAAATATTTTTTCAATGCAGCACCTTTGTTTTCGAAGGTGGATCATAAACCTTTCGATTTATAAATTTGTTAAGGAGTCTAGAACTCACATGAATTAGAGAAATGTTTTTTTCATCATAGTCAAAGAAAGAATAATGATGGGAGAAAGTGAAATGAACAGAGCAAGATATTGATAAGTAGGAAAAACCCATTCCACTACTCTAAAAAATAATTTGAAAAAAACATGTGAGGCCTGCAATTGATAAAAATAATTTGAGAGATTGTTGGAGTTATTGCTACACATATGTGCCCTAGAAGAGGAGGTCATGAAAGGAGAATAAAGGAAAAGGAAGTGATGTTCGAACCAAGTCATATTTAGGCACGAATGGAGGCCATGGATACATCATATATATGAGAACATGATGTGGGAGACATCAATGAGAGTGAGGATATGAGTTTTGAAGAGGAGTTGGAAGAATCTATAGGACCAACTGATACAAAGGACCAGCTAATAAAGTTGATTACTAAGGTCAGGTCCATAACAAAGATTGAGGTGTCACTATATTATGGAAAACTAAATTAGGAGGAACTCCTAGTTTGGAATAGTACACTAGACAAGTATTTCAATTATGAGGATATTGAGGAGGACCGTGAGGTAAAGCATGTTGTGACTACGTTAGGAGGACATGCAATTCTATGGTGGGATGATGCATGCAGATTAAATAAAAAATGGGAATGAAATGATTAAAATTTGGGATAGAATGGTGGCCAAATTCAATATTAATTTCATGCCCAAATAATATCAACTCAACTTACTTATCTAGCTATAGTATTTGATGCAAAAGTTTATGAAAATAAAGTAATATACAATATAGGTTAAATATTAGAGCATGCCACATAGAGGAATATTTGGATAATGTGGCCAAGTAGATAAATGGCCCGATATATGAGATACAAGATAAAATTGGTATATTTCCCTTGAATACTATGGAGGATTCCTATTAGGTGACACTGATAGAAGAGGAGAAATTTCATGTGAAATAGAGACAATGGAGTAGAGGAAGGATTCCAACAAGAGGGAAATTATCTCCCAAAAAAGGGAGATTTCAAACTCCTAGAGAGGAGGCAAGGAACTCAAGTAGTCAATCTCCAAGAGGAATAGAGTCAAGGGGAAGAATATTCTTTCCAATAGGCACGGGTAGATAAAGAGAAATTAGATGTGACATATGTGGAAATAAAGGTCATATGTAATGGAAATACCCCGAGAATAAATCGAAAAATAAGAGATGACAACATGCTACAAAATCCAAGGATAGGTAGCAAAAATAGAGGCAAAAGAGGATACTCCTGAGTTAAGTGAAGCCCTATTGTTTAAGAGGATTTTAATTGAAGGAGAGAAAGAGAAGCAAGAGCCAACATGGTGAAGGAGCTTGTTTAGTATAATATGAAAGTTGATCCAGGTGGCTCTTCGTGTCCACCCATCGATTCCATTTGGAACCCCACCATCGGTTCTTTCAGTTTTTTTTGTTTTAGCACATTTTACTATTTTTAGCATTTTTTCGGGTCTTGAACTTTTGGAGCCATTTTGAGGCCCTGAACGACGTTTTTTGGGAAAAACGGGAACAACATGGATCATAGGATTATTTTTCTCACTCAAAAGTTTTATTCCTCAGATATATATTTATAACGAGGTATTAAGCACAACAAACAGAGATCATATGCCAAAGTTACGTCACCGGGAAGTTGATGTACCAATTTACCCAAACGGGGCCCACAATTTTGGCACTTCATCTCCTAGGGTTAGGTTTTTGGATGTTTAGGGTTTTCCATTGTTCTCAATAATAAATAGGCCTTCCATCCTCATTATAACATGGTTCAAAGGCATGCATCCGCAACATCTCTTCTCATAGATAAGCTACCATCGCCCTAGCTAGTCTATTTCCATTCAGTCTGTAAAAATATTTTAATCATTTGATTTTAATGAAATTGAACTTTATTTCGATTGCATCTCTATTTTTATGTTTATTTTTGTATATTAATTTGTTACTGCATAAGTCTGGATTAGTGGTATCAAAACAGTCAACTCTTTCTCTTTTTTTCTTTGCATGTCCCCAACGAGGTCAGGGTTTAAGGAGTTAGGGCTCAATCTAGTTGAACCCTTGAAAGACAAGCCTCGCAAACCCCGACGACCTCCCATGGTGGAAGAAAAGATAGACGAGGGAGTAGGATATCCTATCAAAATATTTCTCGAGGAGACCCTTGAGAAACAAAGGAATGCGATGATGGCTAACTTTGTCTAGATCCTTCAATGGTTGCCCATTGGTGGCACATCTACATCCAAAAACCACTCTAGAGGCACCTCTCCTTCCAAGGTACAAGCCAACTTTGACATTCCTCTATTTGAAAGCCAGATAGATGCAGACATTATAGATATATGGATGAATTTTCTAGAAGGGTATTTCTCGATCCATGATTTCTTCGACTGAGAAACGCTTATTTTTTCCCCCCATGTCAAGGACTGCTGGGAAACATACTATGAGCAAAAGGACGAGAGGGAAACCTCTATGTTCTTGGTCGCACCCACTTGGAATTTGTTCCGATACAACATCAGGGAACAATACTACCGTATGGGGAGCTATGAGGACAAGTACATCCAATGGACCATGTTGCGGCAGTAAAGGGATCAAGATGTGCATGAATTGACAAATCTGTTCCATGCCTATGCACAAAGTTGGGTATTAAATATTTAGAGAGAAATTTGGTGCTCTAGTACCGCAGTTGTTTGCACTGATAAACTCAAGAGGAAATGGAGCTGCTCAACATTACCTCGCTTGGCATGGCATATCGCTATGCCGCCGAGATCAAGCAGAAATTTAAGCAGAAGAAGCAAGACTTCGGATCTATGAATCCGAAGCGAGGGAAAGGCGCACCTGAATCATAGAACAAGGGGAAAATCCAAAGTGGGGTGACTCATAAAAATACCAAAAATTCAAATAAAGACACGGGGAAGTGCTGTGAATTTCATAACAGCCCCACTCACAACAAAAATGAGTGTAGGGCCAAACAGTCGCTGGTAGCCGAACTAAAGCCACTCGAATTTGATGCATGTTTTGATCCTGAATCAAAACTAGACAATGGAAATGACAAAGGGAAGAAGTTCATTGATGTGGATCCTAGTGCTATTTTTGCCACCAACACGCTCCAAGGGGAGGATCCCGAGGATCTAGAGGAGGCGGAGCGCCTCTTCGATTTGTAGATGTGGGTGAAGGGTTCTCCACTGCAATTCCTTGTCGATAAAGGAAGCCAAAATAACCTCAATTCAACAAAGGTCATGAAGCGGTTCGACCTACCGACTATAGAACACCCGTATTCATATACAATCGAGTGGCTTCATGAAGGAAGAGATCTCTGTGTCTGCCAGTAGTGCCACCTTTCATACACCATCAATCCATTCACAAATGAGGTATTGTGTGATGTTTCTCCTCTTGATGTGTCTGATGTATTATTGGACCAACCATACTTATTGAAGTGGCATGTTGTGTATGATTCTAGGCCTCGTGCTTTTTTTATTACTTTGGTAAATACATTGTACACGATACTCGAGGTAGTACCGTCTCCTGCCATATGTTTGACTACTGCAAAACAATGTAGTAAGCTTGTTTCACAAACACGGAAATTTATTTGAATTATCATTCACCCACAAGGTAAGAAGAATATTGTGGCCACAACCTCGAAACAGGGCTCTCCTGCATGAAAAAAACAGATGGAAAAAGTTGTGGGGGAATACGAGGACATTTTCTCCTCACCCACAAAGGTTCCTCTACAGTGTCAGGTCAAGCACTCCATTGATCTGGACCTAAGCACATTGCCACCTGATATTTCCACACCTCATGTGAACACACAGATAGAATCCACACATGTATTGTCTGAGGTTGATAAATAAACAAAATTTACTGAACGCATCCAGCACGTTCGCTCACGGGTCCATCACATCTTCGATAAATCCAATACCATGTTCAGCAAAATTTTCCTCATCCCATGGAGGAACTCAATGCAATGGGGAAAAAATGGGGGATTAATGATCTAGGTGGATCTTTGTGGCCACCCACCTATTCCATTTGGACCCCCACCATTGGTTCTTTCATTTTTTTAGTTTCAGCAAAGTTTACTATTTTTAGTAGTTTTTCGAGTTCTGAACTTTCAGAGTCGTTTTGAGGCCCTAAACAACGTTTTTAGGGAAAATAGGGAGTGACATTAGTTATAGACCAATTTTTCTCTCTCAAAATTTTTGTTCCTCGAATAGATATTTGTAACAAGGTATTGAGCACGTCAAACGTAGATCATATTCTAGAGTTACTTGCCCAGGAAGTTGATGTACCAATTTACCCAAACAGGGCTCACAATTTTAGCGCTTAATCTCCTAGTGCTAGTTTTTTGGATTTTTAGTCTTTTCCATTGTTATCAATAATAAATAGGCCTTCGAGCCTCATTTTAACATATTTCATAGGCATGTAGCTGCAACATCTCTTCTCATAGATAAGCTACCATCGCCCTAGCTAGTTTATTTCCATTATGTCTGTAAACATATTTCAGTCATTTGATTTTAATGAAATGGAGTTTTATTTCCACTGCATCTCTGTTTTTATGTTTATTTCTGTATATTAATGTGTTTCTACATAAATATGGATCAAAATTACAAAGGAAAATGTTGTAAGGTGATTATAGATAGTGGTAGTAGTGATAATTCCATATCTACATAGATGGTGGGGAAGTTAGGGCTACAAAATATGGCACACTCCACTCCTTATCAAGTGTCCTATTTTTAGAAAGCGCATTAGATCTTATTAAGTGAATATAGAAAAATAGAGTTCCATATTCGAAGATACAAGGATGAGGTGCTGTGTGACATCGTGTATATGAATGTTTTCTACATCTTGCTAGGGAGGTCATTATAATATGATAGGGGATTTTTCCATGATAGAAGGAAAAATACTTGTTGTTTTGAGAAGGAAAGCTACATGCATGTTTCTTTCCCCTAGAGGGAAAATGACTTAAGGAAGAAATAGGACCAAGCATGTTGATGATGACTCAGAAGGAGTTGTTACAAGGAACTAAGATAGAATAAAAGGTACAATTTGATATAATTGGTTATCCTAAAGATGTTCTTGCATATAAGAATATGAATGAGTTTACTATTGAAATTCAATCATAAATAGACAATTTTTTTAATGTTATCATTGATGAGTTACCAAATGTCTTGCCACCAGTAAGGAGCATCAAGCATCATATATATCTAATTCTAAGATCCTATCTACCCAATAAGGAAGCCTATAGGATGACACCTAAATAAAATGAAGATATTAGGAACCAAGTGTAGGAGCTATTAAGAAAGGGACTCATTAAATAAAGTTTAATCCCTTTTTTTGTGCCACCGATATTGAGCCCAAAGAAGGATGGAGGTTGGAGAATGTGCATTGACTTGAGAACTATCAAAAATATAACCATCAGGTATAGATTTCTCCTACCTTGTATGGATGATATAATGTATTTTTCTTGAAGTGAAAAACATTTAAAAAATATATATTTAAAGAGTGGATATCATCAAATCATAATGAGAGAAGGAGATGAGTGGATGACTACATTCAAAATAAATGATGGTTTGTATGAATGGATTGTTATGTTTTTCTAATTAACCAATGTACCTATTAATTTTATGAGGCTTGTGAATGAAGTCATCAAAGTCTTTATTGGTAAATTTGTGATTTATTATTTAGACCATATCATTGTGTACAAAAAAACCAAGGAAGAACATATTATATTTTTAAAACTGGCATTGAGGAAGCTACAACAAGAAAAAATTCTAATAAATTTGAAAAAGTGTTTTTTTCTTAAGACAAAATTATTTTTTTGTGTTTGTAATTTCCTATGAAGAGCTAAAAATGGACCTAAAGAAGGTAAAATCTATTAAACATTTCCCTTATCCAACAAATATCAATGAGGTGAGGATCTTTCATCGATTTTCCAGATTTTACCAAAAGTTTATTCAAAATTATAGTCACATTTTTGCACCATTAGTGAAAACCATTAAAAATTAACTTCAACCTTTTAAGTTGATAGTAACAATTGAAGAGGAATTTTAATTTTTGAAGGAGAAAATAATGTAGTAGAAAAATTATATATTGCCTAATTTTCAAAATTATTTTCAAGTAAACTGTAATGCTAGTGGAATGACCATTGATGTTTCTCTTAGTAGAGGACAAGCCCATTTCCTATATTAGTGAGAAATTGAATGAGACCAAGCATAATTATTTTGCCCATGAAAATGAATTTTGTGTCGTGATTAAGTCCCTGAATAATTGGAGGCATTATCTTATTTCCGAATATTTTATTTTATACAAAGATAATAATGCATTATAATTCATAACGAGACAACACAAGTTGAATAAGACACATGCCAAATGGGTAGAATACATTCAAAAAAAATATTTTGTTTTCGAACATATTAGTGGGAATGCCAATAATTTAATTGTTGATGCTTTGAGCATCATATGTTTGGCCTTGCAGGAACTTGAAGATAACGCTTTGGGGTATGAATACCTCCAAGATATGTAGAAGGAAAATTCAAACTTCAAATAAATTCATGAGGCTTGTGAGAACCCCATAACGAGGCATCAAAGTCCATGGCTTGAATACATGATTCAGGAGTGACTATTATTTAATGGTATTAAATTATATATTTTGAAGGATCAATGACAATGATTCGTTGAAGGAGAAGCACAATGGAGGAATAGCTAGTCATTTAAACTATGATAATACATATGCACAATTGATTCATTTTTATTATTGTCTAGGTATGAGGACTAATTGAGACAAGGGGCTTATTCTACAATCCAGTATGAGTGGGATTTGTAATTTCATTTGTGCTCAACTTCGATTTGACACACTTCCCCTAAAAAAACAAATTTAACAAAAATGCATTGTTAACAACTATATATATATATATATATATATATATATATATATAGAGAGAGAGAGAGAGAGAGAGAGAGAGAGAGAGAGAGAGAGTACATATAAAATGTGTGTGTTAATGTTTACCTTACTAAAAGATTTCAATGCTCAAAAAAAGAAAGAAATTAAAGCTAAATTAATTTAGTTCCTTTTTAGTAATAGGAAAATCTATAACTCACTGATTTTTTTTATATAAAGTATTATTAATATTAAATTATTCAAAAATTCTATTTAAGAAATGAAAAATTACACATGGTCTATATAGAGAGAGACACACACAAAAAACCAATTTATGAAGCACTAAAAGAGACTAAAACTCGTGACGTGTAAATCTCTTTTCAAAATTTTCATTCTCAAAAAATAATTGCATATATAAGATTTGATTACTCTCAAATCTTGGTAGATCTTTGGTTAGGATATATCTATACTAGTGTTAAAACATTTGTGGACAAGTATAGGATTTTCCAGTTTTCTAAAGGAAGACAACAAAATGCTAGGTTGTATCATCCATTGCCCATACTCAATAGACCATGTTAAGCCATTACTATGGACTTTGTCTTAGGTTTTCCAAAAACCCAGAGGAGCTGTGACTCATATTTTGTAGTGGTGGATATATTTTCCAAGATGGCCCATTTTATACCTTGTTCCAAAACAAATGATGCCACTCACGTTTCTAATTTTCTTTTCAAAGAAGTTGTGAGACTTCATGGATTACCCAGGAGTATAGCCTTAGACCTAGACAAAAAAGTTGTTAGACACTTTTGGAGAAATTTTTGGAGGAAGCTTTGAATGATCCTCACATATAAGTTAGCATACCACCCCCAAACAAATGGTAAAATTGAAGTGGTCACTAGAATCTTGGGAAAATCTTTGAGACATTTAGTTAATGAACACAATAAACAATGGGATCAAGTTCTCCAACAAACTGAGTTTACTTATAATGATTCTCATAATATGATTTTAGGAAAAAGTCATTTTCAAATTATATATGGCATTCACTATCGATTTGGGAAAAGAAAAAATCCAAAGTGCTCGTACAAAATAATTTGCTATAGAAATGCAAATGATACATGAACACATCAAGGGATAGCTACAAGAAACTAAACTTAAATACAACAAATATCTTACTTCAAGAGAAGGGAAGTAAATTTTGATGTAGGAGACCTATTTTTAGAACACTTGAGGAATGAAATATTCCCAAGACATGAGTATAGTAAACTAAAATTAAAGAGGATTGGTATTTCGAAAGTATCAAGAAAGTTCTCAACCAATTCATATGAGATTAAGTTAGCCCCAAATATAGGAATTTGTCTAATATTTAAAGTTTTAGATTTGTATCCTTATAAGCAACCTGAATAAGAAAATCATGATAACCAAGAGAAAAATTAGCGGGAATCTCTACTATTTATAGCCTAGAAATTGCAGAGGGAAATGATGTTTAACCGGAAGCTTGTCAAAGGACGAGGAACAAAAATTATTATGGTTATTTGGTGAAGTGGCAGGGACTTCCAACTAAAGATGCAATATGATCAGTGATGAAAATATCACACGAAAATATAGTTTCAGGCATCTTGTGTAGCAGTCCATGAAATATTTTTGTTATGGGGGAGCTAAATGGAGTAGCCTCTCAACAGATTTGTTTTTTTTTTCATGAGGAAGAATTACTTATAATATATCTTAGAAGAATTGTTATATTTTCTTATGTGTCCCTTGTGGCATGATTGCACATATATGTTGTTTTATATTTTGTTTATGTGTTCCTTTGATTGGGATAATTATTCTAAAGGTTACTACAGGGATTCTACAAATCCCAGATGTCATCAAAGAGATAATACTAGTTAGAAACCTCTCCATTTTGTTCAATAAATTCCTTTTGTTTGATATGTTTTTTTGTGGTTGGAGACCTTACAGCGTGCGAGAGCCAAAGAAAATAGAATGCACTTTTATTGTAACATATTGAGTGTTTTTTTTGGGTGATATGATAATGTTTTAACCTCAATGCAAAGGTGTTTTTTCCCTGTTTTCTTGGATTATAAAACTCTGTATTTTGAAGCAAGAATCAATTTAGATGAGTCAAGTCTAGGGGAAAACATTGGCTTCCTAACCAGTTGCAAATTGGTTCAAGGTTGACTAAAATCCTTCTTGCAAAGTGTGCATCATATTCGAATTTAGGCAATGGAACTTAGTTTATTTATTAGAATAGTCGAATAACCTTTGTTAGAAAATCCTCCATTGCAAAGGTTGTTGAACAAAAGAAGATGATGCTTAGTGTAAATTAACAAAAAAAAATAGAGAAAATCACCAAGCAAGTGGGACCCAATATTCATGACTTTGGTCCATTCAGGCCTCCAAAGTAAACACATCAAAAATAATTTAGAGATGAGCACCCAACCGAGGTGGGACCTTAGGTTGTTTTATCATTGAAGACCCTAACGTACTTAGTGATCAAGCACCCGAGGAAGGGTATACATTATTGTGCATTAAACCACTGAAGAAAGGATAAGCCCTTGAACAATGCGAGGAATTAAAGAAATCCTTAATTATTTAAAATTTGTATATAAAAGAAAGGATTGGTTCAATGCAATGCCTTGGTTTTGAATAATTAAGAGGCCTAGAACCCAAAAGAATTAGATATTTTTTTTTTTAATAATAGTCTATGAAAAAAATGATGAGAGAAAGAGAAATCAAGAGAGCGAGATATTGATAAATAGGAAAAACCCATTTCCATTGTGTTAGTCGTCCTTAGGGATTATGAATAGGGATGAAATTAAAGATTACAAGGAAGCCAATTCCATTGAGAATAAGAAGAAACATGAACTATATAAGACAAAATTATGACCAACAATGAACTATAAACAAATGGAAATGAAGGAATATACCTAGGGCTAATAATTCCACATGTAAAAGCTAAGGAGATGAGGCCTCCCCAATTCTACAAGAATCTTGTCACTAATGAATTCTCTGTGAAGAGAAATAATAAGAAATGAAAGAGGAAATATACATGAAAATGGAATTAAAGGAGGATATGGTACTAACCGAGGAGGGCATTTTCCTTCTAATTGTTGGGCACCAACTAGGAGGTCTATGAAGTTTCCCAATGGAAGTTTCCCAACTATTCACTGGAGTAACCAATTTCCTTAGCATAAATCAACCATTGAAATAGGAAGATTCCTTTGTGTGCCATAAAACATCCAAATTATGTTTTGTAAGTAACAATGTCATTAATTACAACCTCCATTTCATTATACTCCTTCATTACACAATAATTTGAACAATATTTAAGACTTAGTAGGTGATATTTCCCATGAGGGTAAATAAGCTACATAGTAGCGAGTACCTATGACCTAGTTTAAATATAGCTAGATTAAAGTATAAGACAATGAAGATGTGAAAAAATCGAAGCCTATATAAGTGCATGCAGAAATCGGAAACCAAGACTAGAGGAAAATGAGGTAAGATTAGAAAGAAAGAGATTAGAAAAAAAAGGGGATACCTAGGCTCTCCTTAACCTCCCACTCCTTGGGAATTATGTTTCATCACCCCCACTCTTTTCTTGGTTGGGTTTTTTTCACCTCTAGAAGAAAAGTGTATTAGAGTATGCACACTTAATCTAACTATTAACACATATGTTATTGTATTTTTTCCTAAATTGTGTACATGAATAGAAGAATTAATAGTAATTGTAGAGAGGTTAATTGGGATCAAATATAATATATTTAAGAATTGGATATGAGAATTAGATTTTAGGGGTTCTAGATAGTAGAAATTACCTGTGTTGGAGATATCAAATATTACGTTTAAATTATAAAAACATACAATAAATTAGGAATTTTGGCTAAGATATAAATCCTAACAGTAAAATAATAAAGATTGTGGGTTATTTTTAAATGATAATAGATAATAGACTAACAGGTGAACTCAAAATGTTTATATATTAGATAGGCCTCTTCAAATTATTATTGGAAGATTTACATAAAGTTTATCTAATGTTATAATCTGGTTACCTTTGATAGAATATAAGTTAATCTGAAAACCATGCTATAGTTCAAAATATAAGAGATTATAGTATGGCGACTTTTGTTTTATTGATTAATAGTAATATGTTAACCTCATTCAAGTCCATGACTGGAATATTCTTACAATAGCTCCTAATGATAATTCTTTTAGTAAGGAAAGACAAAATATCAATGCTAATCCTAATTAGTAAATAAGGAATGACTCTGTTGCTAAATTTAGCAACAAAAAAATTAGAATACCATGCAATAGTATGTCTTTGTATACATGTAAATATCTTCCCCACAATTTGCATTGTTTGATAATAATTAAAACAAAATATATGCAGGAAGGAATTATGCAAGAGTAAGAACACATGATATTATTAAGCGATTGAGAGGAGAGTGGGTTATTATAAGAAGATACAAAAACTCCATTAATAAAATAAAAAAATAAAGTTCAAGCCTAGATACACTAACCCTATAGGAAAAGAACATAACCAGAGAATGTTCATACATAGAATAATAATACATTATAAACAAAGTAAACATGAAATATATATATATATATATATATATATATATATATATATATATATATATATATAATAAGGTACACAAACTCCATTAACAAAATAAACCAAGCCTATATAGTTTAACCCTATAGGGAAACAACGTAACCGAAAAATGTTCATACACAGAATAATAATACATTATAAACAAGTAACATGCTAGACACACACACACACACACACACACATATATATATGGGGCATGTTTACTAGTTTATAATGTATTATTATTCTGCTTACATTGTTTTCATATAGGGTTAGTCTATCTAGACATGGTTTATATATATATTAATTAGCTTGTATGCGATTGGAAAATAATGCAATCTATAACTTTTATTTTTTTTCAGAATCATATAAGGTTAATTAAATTACTTCGCCAAAGGTGCTAGCATAATTATCATGAACGGAGTCTAAAACTGATGAAATAGATTGGTTACTAAAAGAGATACATAATACCTTACTATTATGAAAAGGGTAAACTCATAATAGAAAAAATATATATGATAATATAAATTGCTGGTATTCCCAAGAAAATTGTGTATGGGATCATTATAATCTATATAACTCATACAATTCCTAGTGAAAAGGAAAAGCACATGTAGAAAGTAGAAGGAGAAAATAAGAGGTAGTCATAGAAGGTAAATCCAAAAGTGGCATAATAACAAATCTTTAATTTATGTTGAAGATAATGGAGAATCCTATATTAGTGTGAGTTGGTTCACGAGACCTTAGGAAAGGAATTGGTTTATATTTCTTAGGATATGGTTCTAACTTCCCTAAAACCTTGTATGTTATATAATGCTTGAAGTGTATTGATAATGTAGAGCATTCTGGAGAGCTATAATCTCCTGGTTCAGACACTCTTTTGTAGAGCTGACTAGTGGGATTTTTTTTTTATCAATGCAAACATCTCATTTTATCATGGTATCAGAGCTTCAGGTCGAAGCTGAGTGAAGCTGTGTTGTGTATATGGATCTGAGTGCATGAGGTTTGAAGTCATTTGTTGAGGCTGTAGAAGGAAGAGGAAGCATGTGTTGGAAATCCAATAGTGTGTGTGTTACTTGTGTGTCAATCAGTCGAACCGGTGGTGTGGATATGGCTTGATCTGTTGGTTGAAGTGTTTCAGAATTATCGAGTACCATAGCCTGTCAAGTTGTACACAGTGCCCTTCAGGTCTGTGAGGATATCCGATCACGTTGTAGGCAGAAAATTGTCCATATGGCGTTCAAGAGAAGCACCGGAGAACAGCGTTTGAGAAAAGCGTGTTGGTGAATCTAGCCAGTGAGAAATGGCTCTACAAGTTGCAGAACCCGGATGTGGGAGATCGAGCCTTGTCTCACAATTTTTTTAATAAAGACTAGGTTATCACGCTGTCGTGTTTCACATTGGCCGCGTTAGTGAGAGTATTAAAGTTTTTTAAAATGGTTAAAGTATTTTCAACTTTGAAAACTTTATACGAGTTCTTTGAAGGCTCTTCCCTTACGTAAAGCATTCTCATGTATCATAGACTTTGTTGATTTCTTCAATATGATTAAGAAGGGTATTTTCGTTGAAGATTTTTTTTTAATATAAGAAGGGTATACCTTACGTGGAACATTTTGGATTAAGAGGGATCTTCTTTAAAGGAATTTCTTCATACATGAAAATTGAAAAGTGCACATGATTTAATTATTTAAAGGGATTTTTTTTTTCAAACGTTCCTTTTTTATCAGTGGAGATTTTTTAATTGTTCCTTTTTTATGAGTAGAGTTTTTTAAATGTTATTAAAAAGTTCCTTTTTGATTTTTTTTTTTTAAAAGGGATGGTTTCTGATCCATTCAAGAAGAAAGGTAATTTTTTAAGCATCGAAGGGATCTGAGATAGATCTGAGCCATTGGACACCACTGATGAAGGACGAAATCTGGTGAAAGGTCCTCGACGAAGCTATACGGTGAAAATTCACTGATAGAGGAGATCTGAAGCAGATCTTGCTGGTGCAGAGGATTCGAAATCCTGTCGCACAACGTAAAAAACAACCTGTTGGATTGATCGCAGATCAGGTAGATCTATATCGTAACACTGCCTTTGGTAAATATCTAGGGTAGATATATCATTTTTCTTTCCTGTCAAGTATTTTATTTGAATCATCATGATGAATAGTCAAATAATCAAAGCATACTTGAATGAGAGTAACAAACATGATGGCTCCAATTACTCAAATTGGAAATTCAAGATGTAGAATGTGCTAAAAGCGCAGAGTGATTCGACGATTCCAAATGGGGATGAACCAAAGCTAGGAATGGGAGCAGCATCGGTTCCAAATTGGGATAAGAGATAATGAAAAGAAAAAACTTTGTTGAAGATGTGAGTGAAAGACTGCATCATACCGCATATCAGAGAATGAAAATCAACAAACGAAATCTAGACAATATTGAAGGATTTGTATGAGATCAGGAATACAAATCATCTTATATTCTTGAAGAGAAAAATTCTATCCATAAAGAGGGAGGAGAATGAAACAATTGCTTCTTTCATATCGTGGATCAAGGATTTGAAGAACAAATTGGCAGATATAAGTGAGATAGTTGTAGATGCATATTTGGTCATGATTACCATGAATGGTATAGCTGATGATTGCCAAATTTTTATCACTCAGATAAGTGCAATAGATAAAATCCAAAAGTTTGAAGAACTGGAAGGAATATTAATGCAAGAAGAAGAAAGAAGATTGACTCTGAAACCCCAGAGTGCAAATCTTGCGTTAATGGCAAAGAAGAAATTCTTCAAAGGAAAAGGAAATCCATCACAGCAAAACAGAGGAAATCCACAGAAAAGACCAAATCAAACATAAGGTATCTATCCAAATAAAAATGACTCTATAACTAAAAGTTTTTATTGTGGAAAACTCGGTCATATATCTAAGGAGTATAGGAAGAAGAAGTTTCATGAAGAACAGTAGAGGCGTAAAAGACATGCATGTCATTTTGCAAATGATGACCATGTTCAAGACTTCATATTGTTCATGGCAGAATCTAATGAGGATGTCGATGCAAACATCTGTTATGTAGATTCGGGAGCATCCACACATGTGACAGGGAACAGAAAATGGTTTGAAGATTTTAAAGAAATCAACAACGAAGCACAAATATACCTTGCTGATGATAGAAGTCATTGGATCAAGGGGTGCGGGAAAATTTATGTTATTTTACCTAATGGTAATGTCAGATATATTCATAATGTAATGTATGTGCCTGGAGTGACAAAGAATATGATTTCTGTATCCATGATTATATATTAGAATCTCAAGGTAGAATTTTTTATATCTAACTATTATATTGAAGATCTATTGGATGGCATGAAGACTATTGCTTCAGGAATTCGAACAGGAGGTCTGTATAAATTGGATGTGAGAACAACACCGGATCAAGCTTTCAAAACATCTAGTTTGACTACAGAAGATTTATGGCACCAGAGACTTGGTCATATCAACTACAACGATTTGTTGTTACTTTAGGAAAAAGAAATGGTAAGAGATATTCCTATATTAAAACAAGTGCATAATTATTGTGATGCTTGTGCATTAGCAAAGATGCATAGAGAATAATTCCCGGTTCTACTAGAAAGGAAAAAGAGAAACATACTTGAATTAGTGCACATAGACTTATGTGGACACATGCAAAAAAAGTCATTAGGAGCTGCACAATATTTTCTACTGTTTGTTGATGACTGTACAAATTTTTCTTGGGTGTATTTTATGAGTAAGAAAATTCACACATTTGAATACTTGAAGTTGTTCAGATACATGATTGAAAATAAAAAATGGAGCACATAAATATTCTCTGCTCCAATAAAGGGGGAGAATACAATAAGGAGGAACTTACCAAGTATTGTAAATACCATGGGATATTACAGCAATTCACAGCACCCCATACTCCTTAGCAGAACAGAGTAGCAGAAAGAAAGAACAGAACATTGGTGGAGTGTGTTAGGAGCATGTTGAAAGGTAAGGATCTTTCGAATGGATTTTGGGCTGAAGCATTGAATACTGTAGTTTATTTAAAAAATATGAGTCCCACAAGAAGTCTCGATTTTAAAACTCCTTTTGAAGCATTATATGGTTTCGAGCCTGCAGTAAAACATTTAAGAGTATTTGGGTCTAAAGAATATGCACACATTCCAAAGGATGAGAGAAGAAAACTAGATTCAAAAGCCATAAGATGTACCTTTGTAGGGTATTGTTCACGATTTAAAGCTTATAGATTATTTAATCCCTATACTCACAATATTTTTGTTAGTAGAGATGTCATGTTCTAGGAGCAGGTTCATGATGAATCTGATAAGCACAATGAGGAATGGGATATTCAATTCTTGGTGGAAGGAAGTGAAGAAAGAGGAAACAACCATGATCAACATAAAAAGGCAGAAGCAAAGAATTCAGATACAAAAATTGAGCCGAGTCCATCAAAGGAAATTCAGAATGGGTTGGAAGCTACACCAACACTCAGAAGATCAGGTAGGAAGATTCAATTGCCTGCTAGATATAGGGATAATGCCTTTATAACTAGTATGATGAATTTTGTTGAACCTTCTAGTTATAGAGAAGCAAATCAATGTAGTGAATGGCAAACAACTATGGAACAGGAATATGAATATATTCTAAAAAACAACACTTGGGAGCTGGTTGAACTTCCCGAAGGGAAACAAACCATAGGTTGTAAATGGTTATACAAACCCAAGATTAATGCAAATGGAACCATAGATAAATTAAAATCTAGATTAGTATCAAAGGGGTATTCACAAAAAGAAGGCATTGACTATGAAGAAACCTTTGCCCTCGTAGCTAAACTAAATACTATTAGAATGATGATTTATTTAGCTATTAGAAACATTGGATGATTCACCAACTAGATGTAAAGTTTTCATTTTTAAATGGAGAATTGAAAGAGGAGGTTTACTTAGAGAAACCTGAGGGGTTTTTCCAAAAAGGGATAGAACATTTAGTTTGGAGATTAAAGAAATATTTATATGGGCTGAAACAAGCACCCAGGTCATGGTATGAAAAGATTGATTCATTTTTTATGTAACACAATTACAAGAGAAGTAAAAACGACCCTAATCTGTATACTGTGAAAGATGAAAAGGAGCACATAGTGTTGATTTATTTTTATATAGATGATCTAATTATTACAGGTGATGATGTTGATCTAATCAAAGAAATAAAGCAGCAAATGTCACAAGTGTTCGAAATGAAAGACCTTGGTGAACTAAGATATTGTTTGGGTCTCGAGATCTAGAGACATTCAGGACAAATGTTTTTGTCCCAGGGTAAGTATGTCAGAGGTCTATTGGAAAGATTCAGGATGGATCAGGGCAAAGCTGTAGAAATACCACTACAGCAGAACATTAAACTTCAGAGTGAGGATGGCTCTAAGGAGGTAGATGTGACACTTTATAGAAATTTGGTTGGGATTTTAATCTACCTAACCACTACTAGACCAGATTTGTCTTATGCAGTCAGTGTGCTAAGTAAATACATTTCCAAGCCACTTGAGATTCATTGGAATGCAGAAAAAGGTGTTTTAAGGTATCTACAAGGAACTATAGATTATGGCATTATTTATACTGATTCTTCTGATGTTATATTGACCGGATTTACAGATTCCGACTGGGCTAGAAATGTAGATGACTGAAGATCCATAACAGATTATGCATTCAGCATTGGATCCAGGGTGATTACATGGAGCAGCAAGAAACATAACATAGTTTCCTTGTCTTCAGTGGAAGCAGAGTATCAAGCTATGTGCGTAGCAACATGTGAGGCAGTTTGGTTGCGGAGACTTCTCCAAGATGCTGGGGAAGAACAAAAAGATGAAAAATTATCAGATGTGACAACCAGAGCTCAATCAAAATTTCTTATAATTCGGTGTTTCACAAGAACACTAAACACATTGATACACAATTCCACTTTGTTAGGGAGAAATTTCAATGAAAATAAATCCGTCTTGTATATTGTAAAACATGTGATAATGTTGCTGACATTTTCACCAAGCCTCTAGGAAAAATTAAGTTTGAAATGTTTAGGGAGATTTTAGGCATATTTTTCAACCCCTTCTCCATTAAAGGGGAGTGTTGAAGATAATGGAGAATCCTATATTAGTGTGAGTTGGTTCACGAGACCTTAGGATATGAATTAGTTTCTATTTCTTAGGATATGGTTCTAAATTCCCTAAAACCTTGTATACTATATAATGCTTGAAGTGTATTGAGAATGTAGAGTGTTCTATAGAGCCAAGATCTCCTGTTTTAGAATATTTTTCGTAAAGCTCACTAATGGGATTTTTATTTTATCAATTCAAACATCTCATTTTATCAATTTAATAAAGAAATTTATACATGAACCCAACCATACTTTACACCAATGATTTTCGTATACTCGAAAAGGAATTAGACTTAAAAATTGAAAGCTTATACTATGTATCAGTCCAAAAGAGTAATAAAATATATTACATTCAAGGACAGGGTCGAAATGAGGTTATGAGAACCCAAGCCCATGACCATATTTTTGTATCGAACAAGACGAAATTAAGAAACTCGATATTCGGTTGTAAACCCTAGTTGAGAATTTGCATAATGTTCCCATGGTAACAACACATAAGATAGGAATTTTGGAAGAAAGCCGACCTATAGGCCAAATAAAATATTAAGTCAACACTAAGTCAACCTTCATGACTAGTGGAAACCTAGAGAATGCTAGTGAACGCTTTTTATAATTCACACCTGCAAAGTCAACCAACACCTAGAAATTTGTTAAAATATTGTATAGATACATATATCGAAATATAAAAATAAAGTGAGTCATGAAAAAAGGTGTATGTTATGGGCCATCATTTCAAATTTACCATTTGGAAAATATAAAGAAATTTTGAATGCACCCAACACCTCAATTTATAAATAAATAAACAATGGCATCATTGGGACACCAAAAATACAGTAAGATGAGACTTGACATGGTCAATTGATGAATTTTTCGTCATCATAATACAAAAATCAGGAAGACAATAAAAGGGTCACTTCACATGATCGGTTTTCCACTCTCGCCATTTCCAACCTCGCAAAAACAATGCCAATGCCTCTATGTATGTATTGCCTCTTCCACATGTGTTATCTATATTTCTAGTAGGTCATATATCATTGATGCTATGAAAAATGAATTGCTTATATTTTTTTGTGTGCACTCTGTGCTCCAATGGCGAGAGGTGTTTCAATTACACTGCAATATAATCATACATTATCTCAGACTACTAGCTCTCTTTGCTTTAAGGAAATTGAAATTGGTGCCTAAATTTGTGCATAATTTACATAGATATGTCTTCTCCGAGACATCTTTTCTTTAATTACATTAAAATAGATACCTGGAGTTGTGCATAGCCTACACAAACATGCCTTAATTTTTCAAACTTTGAGGACATCTCAGTGTTCTTTACCTTTGAATCTAGTGCTCCCATACCTTACCTGCCGAACCTTCTTGACTTCTACCACAAACAATTGCAAGTGGCCTCGCAGACACCTGGAACTTTGCTTTTCGTTGATCATCTTGTCAGGGATCATAAATTTCACATCTCATGGCACGGTTGAGAGGACGAAGAAACCAAGCTAGGTCTTACTCAGCTTAGGGTATTAAACCTCCATTACCCTTTCAAAAAATAGCATAGTAACTATGCCTAGAAAAAAAATAGTGTTATATAGTAAAAAACAATATAAATTACAACCTATGAATTTCTAGAATTCACATCACCAATAGTTCTTGGAATTTACTCAACCATTTTACAATTTAGATGCTTGTTTAGAGAAATCCTAAGGATAATAAACAACTCTATTATTTTTCCATACATATAACTATTTTAACTCAGAAACTCATAACAACACATATTTTCACTTATACGTTTGTTTTTATCATGATATTAAGTTACTTATATCAAATTAAATCAAACTGGTGGTAACCAGCCAACCATGAGAGAGGCGATAACGTCCTCAAATCCCATCATGTTCATCACCAGAGAAAAATTTAGTAGCAGTTATCCTAGAGAAAGACCTCAAGAATCTTGTCGAGCCTTTCTCCAATTTCAGGTTGCAGAGTTCCACTGGTTGTTAACCAACTATGGACCACTCTAACCTTACAACCATCATGTTTTTATTTTATTTTCTCTTTGCATAGAAACCCTTCTCCTCTCTGGGATTTCCTTTTTATCCTCAGAGGAAAAGGTAACTGTCAATTATTGTTTCATTCCAACTACTATGGAATATTGGAATTATTTACCCATAAGTTATGGAAAATCATAATGTAATTCTTTATTCATAAAGAAAATGTAACTCAGGTTCATCAACTAATTAAATTATTTGTTAATATATTTTCACTTAAAAGTCAAATTTAATTTTGGTAAAAGTTTTTTTTAAATAAAAATAAGGAAATTAATATGGGTGCTACATCTTCCCCCGCTTAAGGAAAACACTATCCTCAGTGTTTTATTCCATCACAATAAACAATTCAGGACATCCCTCTCATATAAAGTCTTCATCTTCCCATGCACCCTCATCCCGGACAAAGTGCTTCCACTACACTTTAACTTGAGATATGGCTTGCCTCCAGAGCATTATTTCTCTCTGATCGAGAATGTGTTGAGGCTCTACCAGAAATTCGTCCTCTGGTTCAACCTACAACCAACGAACATTTCATTAATTAATTAAGTATCAATCTCTTTTTAGAGGAAATAATACTAATTACAATTTACCTGTATGTTCTTCCAATTTATTACATTCTTTGGGTCGTTCACATATCATTTCAATATGGATATGTGAAACACATTGTGCACCTTTATGGGATCGGATAACGCCAGTCGATAGGCCACCAACCCTACTCTTTTAAAAATTTGGAAAGGTCTACAGAACCAAGGATCCAATTTGGCCCATGTATTCCATCTTAGAGTGCTTTTCTTGGGTCTAATTCTAACATACACGTGACCCCCTACTTCAAACTCTCGATAAATCTGCATAAACTTTCTGCTTGTCCTGGGCAACTTTTAGATTCTGTCGGGCCTTCCTCACTTCATGTTCTATCTCTTCCAACATCTTCATCCCAAGCATTAGTTTTGTTTCTGGACTGCTCCAATTTATGGGTGTCCAACATTATCTTCCATATAATGCCTCAAAGGGACTTGTCTTAGAGATTCTTGGTACCCATTATTTAAGAAAAATCTACCAAATTAAAATAGTATTCCTACTTCATGGGTTGCTTCATCACATACATACGTAAAATGTCTTCTAATATTTGGTTCACTCGCTCAGTCTGCCCATCCGTTTGCAAATGGTGGGAAGTGCTAAACTGAATTTGTGTCCCCAGACCGGTGAATGGTGCCTTCCAGAAGGCAAAGGTGAACTTCACATCTCATTCTGACATGAAATTTTTTGGAATATTGTGTAATCTAAACTCATCCCTCATAAAAATATCAACATTTTGTAATGTTTTTTAATTGGACTAGACCGGTATGAAGTGAGTTTCCTTGCTCAACCTATCCACCATAGACATAATGGAGTCATTATGTGTCTTCGTTCTTGGTAAGCCTATAATAAAATTGAGTGAAATGACTTCCCATTTCCACTCTGGTATAGGAATAGGATGTAGTAAACCCGCAAGGTGCTGATGCTCCACCATGACCTGCTGATATTCCAAACACTTGGTCAAGTATTCAGCAATATTTTTATGCACCTCGGGCTAAAAGTAAACCTTTCTTACTAATGTTATCATCTTTTGGTATCCAGGATGTCTGACATAAAATCTTTGATGATACTCATCCAAAACCAATTCCTTTAAGATAATCTAATTAGGAATGTATATCTTCTCTCGGAAAACCAGTAGTTGTTCATTATTGATCTTATAATATGATTTTTTCCCCTAATTTTCTGCTTCTTGTGCTTGCTGCCACAGAAACCGATATTCAGGATATTTTTGCGATGCCTCCTTCAGTTTCTCCTGGAACTTAAATTCCACTTGGTTAAATTAGAGTTCAAACAGAATGTAGTTTCCTACTTAAGGCATAAGTGACATGGTTTTCCGTACCTATCACGTGCTAAATTTCAAAGTCGAATTCACTCAAAAATGTGTCCCACCTTGCTTGGCGAGCATTCAAGTCAGTCTGCTTAAAGTAGTTAGTCAGGATGCTATGGTTTGTTTTCAACAAAAACCTTTTCCCCAATAGGTAGTGCCTCTATACTTTGAGTGTGTGAAGTAATGTGATCAAATCTAGATCATAAGCAGAATATTACTGCTTGTAGCCTTTCAAATTTCTAAACTCATATGCGATGAATTTTCTATCTTCCGACAACATCACTCCCACTCCTTCCTTATAAGCATCAGTGCACACTTCAAAATCCTTATTTGGGTCATCCACCTTCAATACGAGAGTAGTAGTTAACAATTTCTTTAACCTTTTGAATCATGTTTTTCACTCATTAGTCCACTTGGAAATTCTCCCTTTCCACTGCATAGAGGTAATGGGAAAATCAATTTTAGAGAAACATTCGATAAAACACTGGCAATAGCCAGCCAAGCCCATGAAGGATCGTATGTCTACTACGTTTCTGTGTACCCTCCACTCCATAATAGTCTTTATTTTCTCAATGTCTATTGGTATCCCTTCAGCAGAAATTACATGGACCAAATACTGGATTTGTTCTTTGTCGAAATCGCACTTATTGAATTTGGCATAGAGATGATGGTCCCTCAACATTTTCAGAACCAATCATAAATGTTCCTTATGCTCTTCCATGGTTTTAGAATAAATTAATATATCATCAATGAAGCTTAAAACAAAATTTTTCAATAATGGAAGAAGGATGTCATGCATCAAACTCATGAAATTTTTTGGTGTGTTGGTTAATCCAAATGGTAAAACCATGAACTCATAATGCCCATATCAGGTGCGAAAGTTTGTTTTATATATAAATATCCTCATATTCTATCTGTATCTAGCGATATCCAGATCTTAAATACATCTTTGAGAATACAGTTTCTCCCTTTACTTGATTGAAGAGATTGTTTATTCGTGGTAACGGGTACTTTTTTTTAAGAGTAAGTTTGTTAAGTTGCCTGTAATCCATAAACATACGCATCATACCATATTTCTTTTTAATGAACAATACTGGTGCTCCCCAAGGAGACACACTAGGAAAGATGTACCCCTTATCCAACATTTCTTGCAGCTACTTTTTTAACTTAGTCAGCTCAGGTACACTCATTTGTTATGGTGCTCATGGCACATGTGTTTCCCCAGGCGCTAGTTTGATGGTGAAATCATTATCCTTCTTTGGAGGCAGTCCCGGTATGTGTTTAGGGAACACATCCATAAAGTACCGAACTACCGGTATATTCTTGAGCATAGGGGTCTTGTACTTAGAGTTAGCAAATCCTAGTTGAGCAGCATAAATTTGACACCCTTTTCTAATGCATTTACCCAACTGGGATGCAGTGATGGGGCACAATTCAAGTGGTTTCTTAATTCCTTGTAACTCCTCGCGAGCACCATATTTAGCCATATAATTGATGTTTTTCTGCTTGCAATATACCATAGAACAATGCCCTTCTAACCAACCCATTCTTAATAATAAATCGTAGGAACCCAATGGTAAAATGTTCAACTCAACATTTATATTCTAGTCCACTATGTCTAGAGGGTAGTTTGATACTTTGGCATTAACCCTCCTCTTTTCCCAGGTAGCTAACTGCACCAACCAGGGACTTTAAAATTTTAGAATTTGTAAATTACATTTTTCAACTATTATGGGATTTCTATAGCTTAAAATGGCTCCCATATCAACCAAAATAGATACAGTTTGGGAAAATAACTTACCTTCCAGTTCTATCATTTTTGGCTGGCAATACACTTGTCGATCTTCTAAGGTAGTGTTGATCCTCGGTATATTCTGTGTAACATCTCCCATTGTGGATGCTTCTTGTAGATTAGCTACAGTTTCATTTCTTCCATGTTGCGGGAAATTTTTATAATAGTGTACCTCACCACAGCCCCAGTATTACAGCAGGGGTTTCTGGGTCTGCCCATGGTCTGGTCTACTAGGGGCCTCTGTAGGTCGGTCTTCTACTATCCATTTAGGATTTTGATGGTTTCTCCTAGATATTCTATTTGTTGGGTTCCTTGCAGCATTTTTCTATTTACTTGGCCTATTATTTTTTAAAATTTTGTGTAATCTTCTGTCCTTTCCTTGGTGACCAACTCCTACCAACATCCCCTTTCATTTTCTCTTGCTGATAGCACATTCGTTCTTTTTGAATCACCTCATCCATAGTCCATCGATTGATGAACTCAATATTTTTCTTCATGTGAGTAGATAAGATACTCAAGAACCGTTGTACCTTTGCTTTTTCATGCCTTAAATACGGCACATACCTCAGTAATGAGGAAAATTTAGTTATGAATTTGTGCATTGACAACTTTCCCAACCTAAAATCATGAAATTCTCGAGATATTTCATCGTAGAAACCCTATGTTATATATTTATCTTTAAAATACTGTTGGAACTCGTCCCAAGTCACATTTTGGTCTTCAATTCCTCGCACAATTTTAACTTACTCCCACCATAAAGTAGCCTTTTCCCGTAATTGGTAAATAGCGCAATGAGCCTTGAGTTTGTTGTTATACTCATAAAATTGTAAATATTTATTCATGTTAATTATCCATTTGTTTTCCACTTCTTCAGCTTCTCCGTCGAATGTAAGAGGCTTGATTTTTCTAAATTCTTCCTCAAGTTCTACTTTCTGTTTTTTCATCTCTTCTTGATCAGAAAAATTTTCAAATTTTGATTCATTGTAATTTTTTCTTTCGTTACTTGGTTGGGTGCAGCTTCCTTCTGGCTTATCATTATCTTATTGTTGTTGTTCACCCTCTGTTCACCCTCATCTCGGGTTCCCCTCTGAGGACTGGGTTGTGTTGTGTGATGATGCTACCTATCTGAGAGGCTTTTAATAATCCTCTCTTGTTCCCACATTAATCTCTCATTATTGATTCTTACTCGAACCATTTCAGCCTGTAGTTGTTGCACCGTATCCAGAAGTCTACTAGTCTGACATTGCTATTCCTCTAGTAATATGTTGGTTTGATGATGTTGATCCACACTCAATTTTACCCACATCTTTGAGTTCATCTATAGATTAGGAAGGGGGTGAGATTCCCCTGTAGCTCTCGGTGCTTGATATCCGGGTCCTCTCCTCATCATGTTTTGTCAATATTTTTCCTTGCTTCTTGTCACTGTGCATAATTTCAAACACGCCCATTGTTATTTGATTGGCCTATCGGGGTCCTAGCATGTGAACGTGGCTTTGATACCACTTGTGACATATATTTACACCATAATCTGACAAAAAAAAAATTAACTAGAATTACACAACACCATAATGATTTTCAACATTTAAAAGAATTCACTCAAACCTGATTAAATGTGATTACCATCATGCTTCTTATAATTACTAGGCTAATTGAAAGATTGGATGACATATTGAATATGTACCTTGATATACTTTCAATTTTTTTTGTACAATATATGACATATTATATTATCCCAATCAATTTTAGATTTATTATGTGGGTAATTGTTTAGGGTTATGATTACATCCTTAGCTCTATGGTCGAAACTAGTCCCACAGACTCTCACTCTTTTATACCTTTCAATTCGGTGGTCACATACCCTAGCTACAGAACTTTCTCGACCTCTACCACCAGCAACTGGAGGTGGCCTCACGGACACCTGGAAATTTTCTTGTTGTTGATCATCTTGTCAAGGTTTCGATGGATCTGTTGCTTTGTTTTGGCATTAGGGTAACGAACCCTAGCCCTCCTACGTCGTTTAGGCCTCATTCAGCTGCAAACCCTCCCTTGGTCCGACTCTACAACATCTTCGTCTCTATGACATTATTTAATGATTTTGTTGCCAATCCTTGGGTGCATAAGGTGAGAAAGGGTTCGAATTTACCTTCTTACACTCAAGTTCTCATTTTTTTTTCCTTTTATTCAGTTCGATATTACATTCTCTGTTTATTTTTATTTATTTTCAACCAAGTTTCCTAATTGTTATGATGTTTGGAACTGTAGGCATCATTGCAATAGGAGTTGTCTTTCTCGAAGGCAATAATGGTCCTATTGAACCTTCTCAACCCTCCCAGAGAGGTAATACCCCTATTCTTTTTCTCTCATGAAGGATCGCTCTTTGTTCTATAATGGTTTTTCGGTACTGATGTTTGGCATCTTCTACTTATTGGCATGTGGAGGAACCCACCCCCATCCTTCTCCTTAGCGGATAACCTCGATTCATGATGTTCGAGAGAATGACGCCAATCAAGGTTTTCAGAGGGCTCTCCACTGAAACCATTTCAGTAAGTACCCTCAGTTGAAATACTCAAAAATATATCAATTTTCTTATCAGTTTGCTATCGTACTAAAGGGGTTATCCCTCTGTCTCAAAAGGTTTCCAATCCAATTCTATCACAATGCGATTCTTTCCATAGCTACTTTGTCCTTGTTAACTGGGGTTTTAGATTTATTCAACTGTATATGAACTTTAATCCCTCCACCGAGGTGCGACTGAGTTTTGGAAAATTGATGTAATTACGAGGACTTGTTGTATTTATTACCCTAAGCGTTTTGGTTTATCAGTGTCGTAGTGAAGCACGACTCTTTCCTTTCTGTTTTTGAAGATGATATTTGTATGTATATAATTATGGAACAGTTACATTCCTTCCAATTATGTTCGTCGTTTTCTAATTATTTGTTGGGAATATGTGGTTACAGAGATTCTTCAATGGTGTTATTTAGTCAATTTGTTATTCGTTCTTGTTTTCTTTTATAATTATCTTTTCAAAACCCTTACCCCTTTTTTCTAGGGTTATTCTTCCAGTAAGATTATGAGGAATGCGCCAAGGGTTTTTCCCCTTTGGATTAAGAATGAAAAGATAGTTTTTTCTAAGATTCAATATTCTTGTTCTTGCACTGATAAATTTAGTAGGGATTGGTGTTGTTAAAATGATTTCCCATGAACAATATTTCTAGTTTCTGGCTACAATTATTTATTCTACATGTTTTTGTCGGTAACTTCATTATTCATTTTCTCTAAATCATTCGAGTGTACATACTTTGTCTGATGCACAGTTGTTTGTATTGCACTATTATTTTCCCTTATTAATGTCTCTCAAATACTTAACCTTGTACTTTAGATACTGCTGGAGATATTGTCTAATTATTAGCCATATAGTTCATTGTTCATACTCAAGGTTTTAGTACGGAAATTACACAACTCATGGCACGCTCCAGAGGAACAAGGAATGAGGTGAGGTCTTACTCAGGCTAGGGTCTTAAACCTATGCTACCCTTTCAACAACTAGCACAGTAACTATGCCTAGAAAATTTTTATTGTTATGTAGTACAGAAAAATATAAATTACAACCTATAAATTTCCAGAATTCACATCACTAGTAGTTCTTGTAATTTCCTCAACCATTTTACAATTCAGATGCCTGTTTACAGAAATACTAAAGAGAATAAACAACTATATTCTTCTTCCAGACATATAACTATTTTAACTCAGAAACTCATAACAACACATATTTTCACTTATATATTTGCTTTTATCATGAGATTAAGTTACTTATCTCAAATTAAATCAAACTTATGGTAACCTTCCAACCATCAGAGAGGCGATAATTTCCTCAACTCCCCCTGTGCTCCTCACTAGAGTAGAATTTAGTAGTAGTTCTCCTGGAGAAAGACTTGAAGACTCTTGTCCAGCCTCTTCTCCAATTTCAGGTTGCAAAGCTCCACTGGTTGTTAACCAGCTCTCGACCACTCTAACCTTAGAGCCATGTTGCTGTTATTTTATTTTCTCTCTGACCATAACCCCTTCTCCTCTCTTGGAATTCCTTTTTATCCTCGAAGGAGAAGGTAACTGTAAATAACTGCTTCC
Organism: Pinus albicaulis; assembly: GCA_034641835.2. Classification (NCBI taxonomy): domain Eukaryota; kingdom Viridiplantae; phylum Streptophyta; class Pinopsida; order Pinales; family Pinaceae; genus Pinus; species Pinus albicaulis. The sequence goes on along the minus strand of CM076578.1, from coordinate 758,645,260 downwards.
TTCCAACTACCCTGGAATCTTGGAAGTGACTGTAAATAATTTCTTCCTTCCAACTACTTTGGAATCTTGGAATTATTTACCCATCAGCTATGGAAAATCATAATGTTATTCTTTATTCATAAAATAAATATAACTTAGGTTCATTAACTAATTATTATATTCATTAATCTCTTCTCAATTAAAAGACAAATGTACTTTGGTTAAAAAAAATTAAACATAAAAATAAGGAAATTAAGATGGCCGTTAAGAAATCCATCTAAATAATTTTCTTAAATGATATTTATCTTTTATAATTTTTAATTTTCTTAAATTATATTTATCTTTTATAATTTTGTATTGAAAAATGTTTTTTTTTTTAATATTTATTTTATTTCAAAATAAGGGAAAACTATAATTTTCTATATATAAAAATAAAAATACCGATACCAAAAATCTAAATTATAATTTAAATATTAGTATTTCATTTTAAGTAAAATAATTATATATTTATTTTATTTATAAATCACTAATTTAAAATAAAATAAAATAATTATTCTTTTATAAAGTACTTTCACATTAATAAATTATAAGTATATACAAAAATATGAGATATTCATTTTTAGATCTGAGACTTTTATGATCCACGCCTTAGATAAATGTCTTTCTAGATTAATCACACCATTAGGATTTGGTGGACGTTTCGAACCAACTAATGTGGTGCATCCCAAGGACAAGATGAAAAGTGAATCGGTCTTATTAAATAAATAGTGTGGAAGCATCATTGCTCGGTATTAGCCAAAGAAAACTAGCCATTAAAAACTAGTTAATTAATTTATTAAAAAAATTAATTAATTAAGTAATATTTAATTAAATAATTTTTATTGATTAATAAATATTAAATTAATATATATTATAATAAAAATTATTATGAAATATTTAATTGATTAATAAGTATTAACTTAATAGAAATTATAATATAATAAAAATAAAAAGTAAAAAGTGTTATGTAATTTTTATAAAAAAATTGTTAAGAAAGAAATTAATGATTTATTACTAAAATACATAGGGGATTATACAGAATTAAAAACAAAAAGGATAATATATAATAATAATATAAAAACATAAAGAATAATATAAAATAAAATATAAAGGAAAATAGAGGACTAGACAAAAGAAGAAAAGAGGGGGGAGGGGGAAAGGGGGGGAGGGGGGTGAGAGTGGGAGTGGTGGGGGGGGGCAGGATGGAAAAAAAAATTATCTAGAGAGAGTTGGAGTCCAGCTCTTAATCAACTCCCAACCATTATCCCTATTAATATTCTTAGCATGCCCTCAATCTCAATGGCTTCCCTAAGCTTCCTATGATGGAAGTGGTCTTCAATGCAAACATGGTGACACGATTTCTCCACATGTTCTGCAAGGGCAGATGTGCAAGATCGATTGTGCCTAATGTCTGCAGCATTCTCTTGGATTCTCTGTCTAATGGATTTGCATGTTTCATCAATTTAGGGTGTGCCACATGAACATGGAATCATGTAAACACCCTTCATGTCTTTTGGGTCAATAGGGTCCTTGACATATCCAAGAGAATTTCAAATAATACAAAGGGGTTTGAAAGAATAAGAGGAATTATTCCTTCTAAGGACATGAGAAATATTGTCTATGATTTCTTTGATAAAAGGGAGATGAACCTTGGAACAGGATCCACTCGAGAAGATTTTCCTTTTAATCCATTATGGGCTTTTTGAAAGGCCCTATGGCCATTTCTTTCACATTAATAAATTATTGAATTATAGAATTATAGAAATGTACATTATTGATATTGTATAATTCTCCTATGGTTTTTTTGAAGGCACTGAATCTCATTTTGACACTAAAAAAGATTCAAAAATCCAATTTAAACAATGTAAATTTTTCAATTTCACCAATAATAAAATAGCCCTACAATAAGATAAAAAAAAATGAAAAATGAAAAATGTTTAGATTCCATATTTTAGGTCACTCACTAACTAAAAAATTAAACATTTTATAAATTCATTGAGGTTCAAATTTATTTTAGGGAAAAGATCATTCAAAATGAAAAATAAGCTATTATCTTAAATCATGAATAATATTTAAATTTTATAATAGATTAGGAATAATGTAAATAAAATACAAAATCCTTAAATTTTTTTGAAAAGACTAAGAAAAGACTTAAAAAAACAAGATGGGCTGTGCGGTAGCAAGTCCCTGCCAACAGCCAACCTAGAGACACCCATTAAAAATATTTCCCTGGCGGAATGCTCATTAAACACGTGTTTCACTGTAAACGAAAGGAAGATGCATTCACAAGGAGAAAATATTCACAGTAAATATAAATAACAAAAAATAGATTGCATCGCATGGACTCATAATGTTGTTTAGGAAGAAAATTCACACAAACACAGAGAGGCGAATAATGTGAGAAGCACTCCACTTGGCAAGTTCCACTTTCTTGTGAGGCATAGACAACGGAGAACTTAGAAAGCACATGCACCAAGAATGTGAAGAAAAATTAGTGAATGGAACTAACAGACCTTCATAATCAATTTGTTACACTCTGATGATCCTTGTTATCTGTGTTGCTTCTGTTGACATTAGAAATCCCTTGTTTCTCATGATGATGCGAGAGGAGATCAGGAAGGGTCAAACAATCTCATGAGTTTAACATGTAGAATTAGTTGGAAAACAAGTAATACTTGAACCATGTAGCAATCTTCCAATTTATGGATTCTTCCAACCATGAAGTCGCCAATGAAATATTCCAAACTATTAAACTCTTCCTTTTCATATCAAATCTCAAGTTAAAACTTCTAAAAACCAATTGTTGTTCCATTGAATTTTACAGATATATAATAAATCTAAATATGTTGTATGGGTGTCATTTCAAGAATGATAATTTCTCAGTTAATAAATCTAAATCTCTTGTATGTGTGTCATTTCAAAAATGAGAATTTCCCAGTTAATAAATCTAAATCTTTTGGATGCGTGTCATTTAATGTTTTAATAAAATAATGAGAAATTTCAAGTTAATAAATCTATCAAAAAATTTGTTTTTTTATTTACTGAAATTGACATGAAAAATATCTTACTTTTATTTATTTTTAATAACTATATTTAAACTAATACAATAATTACTAACTATTATAAAAAAAAAATGTGTCATCTTGGAGCTTGCATGCGAACTACCTGCCAGTTCTTCATGCTAGTAACTACTATCCGGTTGATTATGCCAAGCACCAGTAGAAAAGTAAGTAGAAGAAAATCTTGGACAAAGACATATGTATATTTTAGTAAACAAGGTCATCAAATGCTATTGGAACTACTGCTTCTGATAGGTAAACATGTCAGTTGAACTACTTCTCTTAATCTATTGTAACTACTTATATTAATATATGCTGCTTGTGTGAGTTGTTGGTTAAACACAGAAAATTGGTAAAGCAAAGAAGGCACCTACAGCAACAACGGAAGCACCGACACGCAGATACCACTTATGTGTCACGGTTAAACATGTTGGACTTACTATAGGTGGTTGGTCGTTCAAGCAAGATTAATGTTGTTGTAAAGGCAATTGAAACATCCACAACCCATAGTAGCAAAGAAGAAATAGAATTTGCTGCAAAAGAGGGATAATGGAGGTATTCTTGCATATGAAAAAATGGTCATGGAGACAATAAAATAATCGGCAATCCTTATTTTGCACAAGGAAAAATGTGGAGAAATAGTATTTGTAGGAGTCAATTGTGACCACTACGAGTTCTAGGCCACTAATTAAACTCAACGACCTGGCACGGGGTTATGTGCATTAGACAATGGCTATATGCATGTAGTAAACTTCAATTAACATCTGCAGGTGCACTGGTATAGGCCAAGAAAGCACCACTAAAAGCAACAGATCTAGTTGTTTCAAATCCAACTCCATATCCATATCGAGATGCAGAAGCAAAGGCCCAGATTTCTTCGGTAGCAGCAGGAAAGGGAGAGGCAGTTCAATAGCCAATTCAAGCACTTTTTGCTCGAGATTAAGCAACTTACCCTGTTTATCTATTATAAGCAGGGGCATCACCGGTACCCGTTGATTCAACAATTAATGTTGAACCCGATAATTGAAGTTCGACATCGAGATGGAGAACCCAAAAGGCCTTTCTACGTGTAGAAAGAAGCCAGAAAAAATATAGGTTCAACTCTGCATTATATATGCTATGTTCATAGTAGAATGATTCATCTTTGTTGCTATTGACAGAAAAAGAAAGCAACAGAAATAAACCTGAATTTTTATTAGGGAAAAAGAAACCTGAATTTTTATTGGGGAAAAATAAAGCACCAGAAATAAACCTTAATTTTTATTTGGGTGTTGAGAAAAAGCGAATAAGTTCTTGGAGCTCCCAGCGAATTAAGTTCCCGCAACTCCTAGCGAATTCCGTAGTTGTATCTAGCCATTCCATTCCATTCTAGTCAGTAGAAAGATAAAATTTTGCAAATTTATTCAAATTGTCTACATAGTTTTTTTATAATGAATAAAAAAATACCAATGAAGTATACCAATAAAATCTCTGTATTGCATATGATTTCTATAAAATAATAGAATCTATGTATTGAATATGCTTCTAGAATTTTCTACACAGTTTTTTTATAATATACCATTGTTTATAATAAATAAAAAAATACCACTGATGCTTTCATTTTTACAGAGCGTTAGAGTCTTCTTTACCAGAGTAGTCCGCCCTACTTGGTGTCGCCCTAAGGTCTTCCGCCTTACGCATTCTTCCAACCTAATCTAATTGGTATATATTATCGTGAATCCTAGAGAATATATGATGTGAGAATATATGGAAAGAAACGTAGTTTGGTACTTACTCTACATCCATTACTACATACATAATTTCATCTGAACCCTGTATGTATGAATTATATATGTAAATCGCGCAACCCTCTGTATTCACGAGACAGACTCTGTCTTACCAGTGGCTAGTCACTATGTCTTGATGGTAGTCAGCATTTAGGTCCGCATTACCCATTCATTCAGTCAGTACGCACTAGCCAACATAGAGAACCACACACAACACACAACAAATATAGGAAAACCCTTTCTTCCCCTAGGTCAGATGTGTGGTTAACATGAAGAGTTACGAACGCATGGTTAACATGCAGAGTGTTGTTAGGTAAGTAAGATATAAGTGAAAGTTTTGTAGGTAAGATAACTTGTATATAACATTTAATACTGGGGAACTAATTTTAGCAAACATAAATCAGAAATAAAACATAAATTGAAAATATAACTTAAGTTTTCACATTCCTATCTAACCAATAAGATTAAAAATAACGTGATTGGTATCCTAAATTATTTCATAAATTTTATTGGTTAATTAAATTTGAATGCCTAAATTTTAGGTACTTGGAACATGGATTAATACTAGAAACAATGTTTTGATTGCCATAGTCCCAGTGCCTACGACACAGACTAATAATGTGGTTGCTAAGAATATAAATTCATTTACATCACCAATATACTCGATCATTTGATATGTTTAGTGTTAAAATTTATGATTTTAATATTCCAATCTCGTTGACATTTAGACATTAGGTTAAAAGTTAGAACCATGTGCTTTCAGCTCATCCATTATTCCGATGAATAGACCAGGTTTGGTTTGAGGTAAAGTGCATATCATTTTCACTAATGAATGACCCTAATCCACCATGGATCTTTAATTGCTGCATTCCATTGATATATGTTATCAGATAGTTGATTAATGTTATCACATAGCTTTGTTAAGAATATTAATCCACCATGGATCTTTAATTAATTGATGCATTCCATTGATTAATGTTATCAGATAGCTAATTAATTTTATTAGATAGCTTTGTTAAAAATATGAAATAGATAGTTGATTAAAGTTATTAGATAGCTTTGTTAAAAATATTTTTAACAAATAGTATAGTTTTAATTTTAAAATAAATATTTTAGGAAATTATATGAGACATTTTAGAATCGATGCGTTTAGAACTACTGAATGTAGTTCATCATCAAGATAATGAAGATTGGATAATCCTACTATCCATATATATATCATGAAGAGAAAATAAACCGTCAAAACCTATGTAAAAATAGATGTTAAAAACAGTCAAAAATGAAAATGAAAATAAATAAATAAATTTAAATTTAAATTTAATTAATCCAAATTAAAATTAAAACTAATAAAATAGTCACTATAAAATTAAATTTATAGTGACCATTTTGTTAGTTTTAATTTTAATTTGGATTAATTAATTTTAAATTTTTATTTATTTATTTATTTTCATTCTCATTTTTTACCCTTTTTAACATTTATTTTTTCATAGGTTTTGACCGTTGCTTTTCTCTCCATGATATATATGAATAGTCGGATAAGTCAGTCTTCATTATCTTGATAATGAATTAAATTCCCATCGGTTCTAAAATCTCTCATGTAATTTCTCAAAAAATCTGTTTTAATATGATATAGATCACAGAAATTTACACTCTCAAATATAATTTTAAATTACTATGTTTATTATAATAATTAAAAAATGAAAATAAATAAATCCCATTAAAAACTAAAATTTTTGAGTTTGAAATCTATTGGCAAGAGTCCCACCCATATATTCAAAACACTTTTATATGTTACCAACATATGTTAAAGAACGTAATCTCAACCACCTGCTAGGTGTTGAATCTGTCAGTCCAAGTGTCCGAGTTTAGTTTCAGTCAGTCCAGTTTAGTCGAGTTTATCTCCAGTTATTTATTCCTGATGTTTCCAATGTAATCTATTTAATCTATTCGTAATATTGTGAAGAGTAACTCTCTGCTCCAGTTCACGTTTCAGTTTTTCAATTCTTTTCATGGTATCAGAGCGAGATTGCATAAGCCTCCCTGGAGAGTAGCAACAGAGCCACGAAGGAGCAGAAGAGCGGAGAAGTTGGTTGGCGTGACTGTGAAATTGATACTCGGGCCAACGGGCCAAAACAAAACATTGGCACGAGAATACACGCCATACCCGCTCCAGTTTTATGCCTTACGTTGTTTTGAAAGATTCGCGGCTATTCCCCTCGAGATCGCGCCAGTCTGTAAGAAAAAAATAACACAAATGCGTTAAGGTGAATGTATGCGTTCAACGTATTAAGGTTTTTAAAAAAGATTTAGCGCGAGGCCGGAGTTGACTGTCTGATTTAACATTAATGCGGGCCAGAGAGGTGCTCACCTGCGTTAAAGTAACCCAGATCCGTCACTGTCAAACGCATTGAAAGGATTTAAAAAAAAAAGGTAAATGCATGAATGAATATTCAAAGTATGCATATGAAGTCATATTCAAAGTGAAGTGTTTTAAAAAAAGTTTGAATGAATATTCAAATATGCATGTGAAGTCGTATTCAAAGTGAAGTGTTTTAAAAAAAGTTTTTTTTTTTTTTTTTTAAAGGATGAAGGATTTTGAAAATGCTTTATACGAAGATTTTATAACGTTTCAAAATTTTAAGGGAGAGTTTTTTTTTTTTTAAATCTATAAAAATAAAACTTAAAATTTCAAAAGGTTTTTTATAAAGAGGTTACACAAGAGCTTGTGGTGAAGGGATTTAAAAGAAATTTTTTTTGGGAGTTTTTTTTTTTTTTAAAACTTAAAGTAGTGATGTGAGAAAGTGAAAATGAAAGTTTAAAAGGATATTATTTTTCAATGGAAATTGTGAAAGCCTTGTGAATGTGAATGTTTAAAAGGATATTTTTTTGAGGAAGAGATTTTTTGTTTGCATATATAGACTCGTTTGTTTGTGGAAGCCAACAAGGTCATGGGAAAAGCCAAGAGGCTAAAGTAGAAACAAAAGATGTTCGAGATCTTTTTAGATCTGGAATTCAGGAGGCAAAAATATGCCTATGCATTAAGATGCATAAAAGAATCAGTCAATGAAAGTATACTTCCCTTGATTTCAGAAGCCAAGACAGCCAAGGAGGCATGGGATACCCTTGAGAGATGTTTTGGTACAAGGGGGAGCATTGAAGCAAAGGGGAGCTTTGAAGATGAATATGAAGGTGGATCAGTAGCAGAAGATCTACAGTGAAATGAAGAGTTTGTTGAATCCCACTATGCGCAGTCACAGGTGGCTGATGTCTGCGAAGAAAGTGTAGATGAAGCAGAGAAGCAGCATGAAGATGCTCGTGAACCCCACTGTGCATGGCCACAAGTGGATGAAGATAATCTAGCAACAGAGATTGCTAACAAAGTTTTAATGATACCAGCAACAGAGCTTGCTGATGAAATGGTAAATCCAATGATTGATATGGCTGATGTAAACTTTGATAATGAAATTTTGGCTAATGATGATTGGTTGCAAATGATGCAACAAAAATATGATATCGACATGATGTTGTTTGGTGAGATAATTCCACTTCAATTAGTGGAAGACAACCTGTTTGGAGTAGCACAGGTTAGTGATGAAAATACAGAGAAAAAAACAAAGACAGAGAAAGAAGAAGAGACAGAAACAAAGAAAGAAGTCTGCAAAGAGAAAGCAGAAACAGAGAAAGATGCTGAAGCAAAGAAGGAAGCACAAGAGGATAAATTTCCCACTACAGAGAAAAGGGAAAGAGAGACAAAGAAAGAAGAAGCGCAACAAGAGCAGAAAGACCAGAACCAATGTCGTTTTGCAAATATTTTTTATTCTAACATTGATTTTCAGTGTGCAGGTACAAATAATGATTATGAAGAAGACTTAAAGTTCCTTGAAACATGGATTGCAATAACATGTTTGGATGATATTTACACAGAAGATGTAGATATGAATGATCAAGATGACATGCATGATGAACATGTCAATGAAATTTTCATGCATTGGAGTTTTGAAGAGATAAGATATTATTCTAATCTATGTTGCAGCAGATTGATGATGAAAAGAGCACTACAGAAGACAATATGTGGCAGCAGCCCACATTTATTGAAGATGTCCAAAACATGCTTAGATAGTCTGGAAAAATAGAAGACCTACACTAGAAAATGAAGAAACAGAGTTCTCAAGGATACAACAAAGCGAAAAATATGAAACAATTTAGAGGCTACAGAATTTTGAAAAAGAGAAGAAGAAAACCAAATCTAGTTGAAGTCAATTTTTTTTAAATTGTAAGCCTCGTTGAGACATAGACCAGCAGGTATCTTAATTAATTTTTTTTATGTGGTTGAAATTAAAGGGGAGTGTTAAAGGACGTAATCTCAACCACCTGCTAGGTGTCGAATCTGTCAGTCCAAGTGTCCCAATTTAGTTTCACTCAGTCCAATTTAGTCGAGTTTATCTCCAGTTATTTATTGTTGATGTTTCCAATGTAATCTATTTAATCTATTTGTAATATTGTGAAGAGTAACTCTCTGTTCCAGTTCACGTTTCAGTTTTTCAATTCTTTTCAGCGTATACTTCTAAAACCGCAACAATTATGGGTAGAGAAGACTGTTTAAATGGACAATGAAGGTAAATGATTACTAATGCAAAAATCAGTGGGAGTATGGATATTGTGGGTAATCTCTAAGATTTTATACCTAGTATTACTTGTGGAGGCTTTGACGACATATCAAACATTTTAATGACATATTAAAAACTAGTACTTTGCATTGTAAGAACCATTACTCACAGCAAGTTTGAAAGTAGAATGTAATAATGGAGACATGTTATATCAATAGGTTTTTTTTTTTTAATTATTACTATATATATTATAAGAGATAAAATTAAATTTATGCATAGGTTATTTTAAATAACATTTATTGGAGAATGTAAGCTTCTGTGATCCATATCATATTAAAATAAATCTTCTCGAAAATTATATGAGAAATTTTGGAACCAAAGAGTTTCGAATTACTGACTGTAGTTCATCATAAATATTCTCATGATGAACTACGTCTTGGTTCCAAAAAATTTCATGTGATTTTTTAGAAGATTTTTTTTAATATTTATTGGTTTTGATTGTCAATTTCGATTTTAAAAAATTGACTGTTAACATAGCTTCCACATATATTTAATTAATATATTTAATAAAGTGACTGTATATTTTATTGTTTATCAGTTGTCCATATGCGAAGTAGATTTGAAAATAGGTATTGGAGGAATTGAAACTTCCATCCATTAAGAATAATCAATCTTTGTAAATAAGTCTAATGACTTGGTTCATTAATAATAAGAAATACATGTCTCTCCCATTATATATTACCCGGATTATCTCGTGTCATAGGAATACATGTTTTTTTTTAACAGGAACTGATTATTGTCTGGGAGGACATCATTAATATTGTTTCCTTTTTCAATGAGATAGGTCTGGGTATAAAAACAAATAGAAGTAGGTAATAGGGAGAGTATTTAGTTGGTATTTTGAGAAAATGTGGATACCTAGCTATTATAGCTAATGACCTGCATATAAATATCTGAGAAGAGCTACGAAAGAGTCTCCAGCGAAGCCCATGTGCTCAACGTGTCGTTCAGATAATACAAAGTTCAGATATTTTGACAACAACTCCTCCAAGACCTTGCAGGCCAGGTATAAATGCCTAGCCTGAAACCATCTCTTCACTCTTGGAGGAAAACAGTATTGCAAAGATCCCCATGCAGCAGCTAATGGTGAAGACCATCAAAAAAAGAAGAAATTCAACTTCAAAGATCATGATCAACATAGTCTGGTTTCAAGAAAGAAGATCAAATGGAAGGAGGATGATTGCAGCAGCAGGAACACCAGAGCTGGTGACAACGACTACTCGGCACCAAATGTGGAAATAGTGAACCTAGTTGATTTCATTAATTATTTCAACCAGGATGCACAGGATTTTGTTCAAACACAATTGGAATTATTGCAGAAGGCATACTGGGGCCAAAAATACTCCACTGGTTATGATGAGGGAGAGAAGATATCTTCTGGATTGAGTAAATTTGTTCCTCTACAATTGAATTGCAGTTATGGTTTTAGCCAATTAATAGAAATTATTGATTTGGGTTTTGAAGGATCTCTTTTTTTTTTTTTGTAAATTCGGTGGGTCCATTCCATTTTCTATTTATATTAAAAGGACAGGCTACAAAATATAAAAGTCAGACTTTGGCCTCAACTTGCCCGAAGGAAACCAGGTCTGTTGGCGATCTAAATGCGTGAGAAGGATTCCAGAACTGAAATTGTTTCATACGTCTAAACTTCACATGTGCTATCTATCCTATTTCTACAGTTTTTGCATTCCTAGAACATAAGGAAAGTTCATGTCTAAATAGCAAAAGCATCAAAATTTAGAAAATTTGAAGCTACTATGCATATCATGAAGAGACTGGTGCTGGGTCTTTAACATTGGACCTAGGCATTTCTGCTTGTTGGAGCTGCTGAAGGAGCTTCTCCATCCGGCCTACTTTATCATCCAATCTTCTTACTCGATCTGTTGTCTGATATTCTATTATCTTGATGTGCTGGAGCTGGTCCTGGATTTCCAGAAGCTGAGTCTGAAGGCTAGTGTCTGGCTTTACTAGTTCCACCTTAGCATGAACAGGGTGAAAGCTCTGGATAGATTTCGCTATCAGACATTTCACTATCCAATAAGTGTGGCCAGTCTGGTTGAATAAAGTGAGGCGGCCTCTAGTGTTGCCTAGATCTGTAATAAAATCTAAAATCTCTGCTTCTATGTCATTGTCTTCTGGCTCTGTCTGGACTTCTCTTTCCCATCCACGAATTTCTTTCCATACTTTGGAGGAATTTCCCATTACATAAGTGGCTGCTAAAGTTTCCAAGTGCTCCTGGTTTGTTTTGCGACCTCTTTTCGTAGGGGCTGGCTCTGGCTGAACTGGCTGTTTTCCTTTTGCTACCTCGATCCTTGTACGTCGTTTTCCCTTTTTTGAAGAGTTCCTATATGAAAACACTGACAGACCAAATCGAACAGTTACGAGATAAGGAGTTAGTTGGATACAATCTATGCACCACCTTTGGGCATTGATAACATGATTTACATACAAACAGCGGATCCCAACCTGCGTGGGTATACTCTGCAGCCGGTAAGAGGGATCAATTACTAGGGTCCTGGTCCTCTGGGTAGAGTACAGAGGGCAATTCCTGAAAGAAATATTCCAAATATGCTTATGCTGGATGAACTACTTACCACTATAGGCGAACACGCTATATGGAGGTATGAAACCGGTATGCATAGTAAACAAAGGATGAGAATTGTGAGGGTTAGGAGTCAGATTAAGAGGGGAAGATCCATGCACCTCTATGTGATTCCTTGAGCTACCCTAAAACCCTTTGGGGGTGGCCAACTGGTTGTCATGGGAAAGCGCCCTGAGGGTGATTGCTATGCGATTGGAAGCGAAAAAGAGTGGAAGAGAATGATACCAGTGCGCATTTCTGTGAACCTTAGCGAGATGAAACACTTGACCCGACAGAATGATATCTAAACAATTCCAAAACTGGACTTGACTGAATTGATAGCGAAGGCACTTGGTGCAATTCTCATCTCGGGTAAGCATGATATTTAAAAGACTGTCTTGAAACTGATTTCCTAAATTCCCCTGAATGCAGAGAACTGCGGAAAACGTTGTGGGATTTATGCGCCCTTGTGGGCATACAGGGAATATGGTCTGGACCAGCAAAATACAAGGATCTCAGAAGCACGGAGGGACGGGTTGCATTTCGGCGGTTACTGAATACAAATTTTATTCAAACCCACCCGATCTTGAATACACATAAGTCTAAACAAATCGACTGCGCTAGGCTTCATAATAGCTAATAAAATGGCAAAAAAATACCCTGACAGGATCGCAAGAGTGTTCGAATGGAAGTTGATGTGACTTCTCCTCTGTCGCCTCCAGACAATTGCATGCAATAGACCTTGCATGAATGAATGGAGGAGTGGAGGGAGCACTCTTACCTTTGCGGAAACTTGCCTTCTGTGAGCTGTCAAACCAGCCTGGCCACCCTTCACCATTATTCGGATCTAGCTATTCACACACTTCACTGATCTTTCCTGACAAACCATCATTAACATTCTTAATGGCTTGGGTTGGGAGCGCGAGCCAAGTTGCCACTACGCGGATTTCTTTCTGGCGGTTGAGCACCCCGATCGGGGGGTTAAAGATTCTTATTCACAATCAGTTGAAGAGAGTGTAGTTCTACATTCCAGATAAGATCCGTAGGGCGACCTTCAATGGGGCGTTCAGCATTTTGGCATCCCCAATTGGCCAAGTAATCTGCTGCTGTATTGCGTTTTCTTCTTACATGGCTGGGGATGAGATACTGTATACATTTCACCAGTTGACTGATGTCTTCTATAAGGCTTGCAGTTCTCCAGCTTTGAGAGATTTTCTCCCATGGTGTGCGTTTTTTCATTTTTTGAAGCACCCCTGTTACCATTGTTGAATCACTCTCCACTATGATTCTCTGATATGTTTCTCTAATTGCTATCAAGAGACCTTGTTTGACTGCCATTAGTTCTGCTTCATTGTTAGTGGCATGGCCCAAGTCAAATGCATAGAATCTACATACAGCCACCTGAGAATTTCGGAAGAGTCCACCTGCCCCAGCCTGCCCTGGGTTTCCCTTCGAGGCCCCGTCATAATTAAGTTTAAGAAAGCTGGTTGTGGGGGTAGCCATTTTTCTTGAATTGATTGATTAGGAGGTCTGAATTTCCATAGACCCTTGCTAAGCATTTCCGGTTTGAGATTCAGGTTTTCTAAAATTTGAGACTCAATACCCACTGTTTTCCAATCTTCGTCTGACCAACTTTCTGTTAAAATGGTTTCTCGAATGTTATCTATGGAACACTGCGAGATATAGTTCATTGGTTGATCTTTTTCTTGGAAGATTCGCTAATTTCTCTCTTTCCATGTGTTCCAGAGTAGAAATCCATATGAGAGAGTCCAAGCTCTATTTATTACCTGACAATGAAATCTTGCTTTTCTCCATTTGACTATTGTTTCCGTTAGGATGCCATTGTTTTTATCTGTCTGTCGAAACAGATGAGCCAGGTTCTCCCAGAGTGGTTGCACCTTTGTGCAGAGGCTAAGAAGATGTTCTGTCATTTCAGCTTCATTAGTACAGAAGGGGCAGCGCGAAGGTTCTATCATGCCTCGTTTTTGCAGGTTCTCCCATGTCAGAATTCTGCGGTGACTTACTAACCATAAGAAGTATGTCACCTTTGGCCCATGTCTCAATTCCCAGATTCGTTTCCATATTGGCTGGGCATTATCCTGAGCTTGCTGAGATTGAATATAGTAGCCTTCCTTAATAGTGAACAACCCTCTTGTTTGGTGGCCCCAGCGAAGGATACCTGGGCCTGAGCTATTGCGTAGGTTACGTTTGTTGAGCTCCTTTGCGAAATTGTTCCATTGTTGCGTTGCTGGAGCTAGCGGCCACCAAGTTTTGTCTTTCCATTGCCGCCATATTCCAGTTTGGGTATTTGTCCAATACTGTTGTACAAGCCTGTTGTTGGGGGTATTTGTATATAGGAAAATTTCCCCCAAGTCCAATCGGGTAAACAGTTTTTCTCACTGTTGCCAGGAGTCTTCCCAAAACAAAGCTGTTTTTCCATCTCTAATTTCCCAAAAACTATTTACACGGATTAAATTTCTGTTCAGTGCTGCTAGCTTCCATATTGAGGAGCCTTTTGGTGTCATGTCGATTTTCAGTCGGCATGAGATTGTAAGTGGCATTTCATATTTTTTTTGCCATATTTTCTTCCAGAGGTCTTGCCCTCCCATGAGCCAGCGCCACCAGAGTTTTTCACCCAACACATTATTGAGGATGAAGGGGTCACAGAGTCCTAATCCACCTGCTGCCTTCGATCTTAGTAATTTGTCCCAAGAGAGAAGCACCCACTTTCTGTTAGCTTGGGCTCCTTGCCATAATTTTTTTTTGAAAATGCCTATCAATTGAGCACATATCCCTTTCGGGCAGGCCCTCCCCGACAGTTAATAGATAGGTAATACTTGCAGCACCGATTTTAGTAGTATGAGGCGGCCTAGTGCATTCAAAGTTCTGAAGGCACAGTTTTGTATTCGTTTCTCCACTCTTACAATAATGTCTTTCCAATCTGCGAGGCGGTTGGGTCCTGAATTTAAAAACATACCTAGGTATTTTAGGGGGAAGGATCCCCGTTGAAATCCCAGGGTCCTGGCAAGGTGATTCTGCAGCTCTACAGCACAGTTAAAGAAATAAACATTGGACTTATCTTTATTGATTTCAGTGCCCGAAGCTTCCATAAAGACTTCCATAATTTTGAGGATGGCTTTGCATTCTTTTAGTGAGGCCATACAGAATAGGAGAGTGTCATCAATGAATTTTTGATGAGTCAATGGGAGTTGGGGTCCCCACAATTGCAATCCCTGTAGCTTTCCTTCTGCAACTTGGGCTTTAATTAATCTTCCTAAACCTTCTGCAGCAATGATGAAGAGAAATGGTGACAAAGGTTCTCCTTTTCTGAGGCCTCTCGAACTGTTAAACGGAGCTAAAGGACTGCCATTCAAGAGTATTGAGAAATGCGGAGAGGATATAAATGAGTGCAACCATTGAAGCCATCTGTCATCGAACCCAAAGGTGCACATCACCTCAATCAGGTACTGCCAGCTGATGCGGTCATATGCTTTAGATAAATCCAATTTAATTAACAATCCTTTCCTTTTGTCTTTCTTGAGAGTATGAATTGCTTCCTGTGCCACCACTATTCTGTCCAAAATTTGTCTTCCTTGCACAAAACCTTTTTGTTCTGGGGCGATTAGCATAGGCATCAATGGTTTGAGACGATTAACCATAATAGTAGAGATAATTTTATAGATGACATTGCAGAGCGCTATCGATCGGAAGCCAACTGGAGTATCTGCATTTTGTTTCTTAGGAATAAGTGTCAGAAAGGTTGCGTTCAGTGCTGGAGATACCTTTTTGTTTCTCCGGGATTCCTCCATGACTTCTACGATATCAGGACCTATAAAAGTCCATGCTGCTTTGAAAAATTCACTAGTGAGCCCATTTGGCCCTGGGGCTTTATTCTGAGGCAGCTGTAAGACCGCCTCTTCAACCTCTTGTAGTGTAACAGCTCGCAGCAGCACAAGGCTTTGTTCACGAGTGATCACTTGAGGAATGTGAGCAGTGATCCTTTGAATACCTGCCTGTCGGTTAGGGAGAGGTTCTGTAAGGAGATCCTGGAAATGATTAACCAACTCTCTTTCCATATCTTCATGTTTGATTAGTCTCTCTCCATTTGTTGCTTTTAAAGAGAAAATTCGGTTGTGTTGGCGCCTCTGTAGCATAGCTCAATGGAAGAATTTTGTATTACGGTCACCCTCTTTGAGCCAATTAACTCGAGATTTCTGCTTCCACAGGATCTCCTCTTGTTTTCTTCGCTCTTCTTTTTGGCTGAGAGTACGTCCTTCCTCCAAGTCGAGCTCCTCTGTTCTACCATGGAGTATGATTTGCTGCTGAATCACCTTCATTTTTTCGATCAGATGGATTTGGTCTTGGTGTATGTTACCAAATTCAAGCTGGTTCCAGTGTTTGATTTCCACTTTTAATTGTTTCAGGCGTAGCTGGAAAGAGTGCATCTTGTTGTGGCCTCGGACTGGGTTTGAGCACCACTAGTTTTTAACTTTTTCCATGAAGCCTAGGTCCCGTAGCCAGAAAAGTTCATACCTAAAGGGACGATTCTGGCGACTTGCTTTCATATCTATCTCCACTCTGATCGGCCAATGGTCAGAGCCTAGTGCAGGAAGAATAGCAGCTTCATAGTATATATCCAAGCTCACCAAAGCTTCAATCGCTAAGAAACGATCCAACCTGGAGGCGATCTGATGTTGTTCTCTTCTACGGTTATTCCAGGTATATTTTCCATTAACTGTTGGAATATCTACTAGATGGAGATCATGTAGGACTTCTTGAAAAAGAGTCATTTTTGGTTCCTCTTTCCGGAGCCCTCCCTTTTTTTCCGAAAGATTTAGAATCATATTAAAGTCTCCTCCTAAAAGCCAATATTTTTCATTATGCATTGTACTCAACTTACATATATTCTGTAGAAATTCTGCACGCTCTCCTGGAGTCGGGGGCCCATATACAGCCGAGATGAGTATCCTGTCCTCTGCTCCAATATGACGGAAGGTTGCTGTTAAAATTTAGGGCAAGCCTATCCATCCCTCTGCTATGATCTCCGCTCCGTTCCAGAGTATGGCTATTCCTCTCGATGTGCCCCTTGCGTCAATAGCCATGACCTCATATTGTATTTTGAATGATTTCAGTATAGACTCGAGCTTTTGTCCCGTGACCTTTGTTTCTTGTAACAGCATAACCTGAGGTTTCTCAGCCTGTAATTTATCTTTCAGATGTCTCTGTTTACCTTTACTGTTCAGACCCCGTATATTCCAGGAGAGCACCTTCATTAAGAATTTTTGGGTAGTTGTTGAAATACCATTGTTAACGGTATTATCTTGCCTGTATTAATCAACATTTCTCCTACTAATTGTATTGATTCTTGCAGGGTTGGCCGTCCTCTCTTTTTGGCCGGTTTTGATGAAGGAGGTGCCTTTTTCCGGCTACTTGTTCTTGTTCTTGAGCTTCTCGCTGGGCTTGATTTTTCAGATAATGCTCAAAAGTTTCCTTATACAATTTCTTCTGATCTGCCGGAATGAAATGATCATCAAGATTTCGCCATTCGAACAGAAGACGTTTCAACAATTTCTCTTCTGCACTCAAATCATCTTTGGATTGTTCAACCTCCATTGGAATGAGGTCTTGCTGAGCATTATCTTCAGGTGCTTCTAGATCCTGCCCTACTTTCCTCTTTGAGGATTGGGTTTTCTGTACTATCTCTGCTTGTCCTTCTACTGGGATCTCCACTACAATCTCTGCACCCGACTGTTCGCCTTCCTCTTGTAGCACCTCATATCGATTTGTTGTTGTTGTCGAGCCAGGAGGGTTTTGCTTTATATTCAACCCTGGGCTTTGGTTCGCTGTACATTGTTGCCATTTTTTTGTGTTGACCCTAACGAACCCTTCTTCATCCTGCCGGGGTGGTGTATCAAGGCCATTGTCCCGAGGTGGTTTTTGCTCTAGAGCGTTTAAGGGACAGGATTTATACAAATGTCCATACTCATGGCAACGATGACAACGAAAGGGTATATGTTCATAGTCTAGAAGCTGGGGCCAGATTTTACCCTCATATTCTAGTTCTATCATCTCTGGTAAGGGTTCGGAGATATTCATGTACACACAAATTCTGGCAAAGGATGTGTATCGACCCCGGGCTGTGGATTCTGCAATTTTAACAAATGTGCCCAATGAGTTTCCTATTCCTTCCAAAATTTCGGGGTCCCAAAAATCCATAGGGAGCCCAAATAGCCGAACCCAAACAGGAGCAGCCAGAAATTTCTCTTGCTCTGGGTTATAACATTCCTCCCATTGTCTTAGAAAAAGCCCTGCATTGCTGTAAAAATAGGGCCCTCCCTCAAAAATGCGTTCTTTATCTTGTAAATTTGAAAAAATAACTATAAAAAAACCTTTGGCTCCTAGTTTGAGATCAATGTGACCTTTAGGTTGCCATTTTATTTGAATCCATTTCAATAATTCCTTTTCTGAAGGCCAAATACCTATAAAATTACAGATTAGTGCATGATTATTCATATATCCTCGATACTCGTCTAATTTCGTCGCTGGTATAACAAATCTTGGCTTCTTTACTGCCCTTGGTAAGCACTGTCCTTTCATCTTGGCTTGCCATTCTGCGCCCAGGATAGGGGCAGCCTTTTGCTGTGTAGGAGCTGAATGGGATGGCCACTGTGAATGATCCCCGCTTGTGATATTACGGTAGGAGGGTGGCTGCCCTCCCCCCAAAGACGCAGCCATGGAACGTCCAGTCAGCCGCGGCAACTTGCTTCGAAACCCTCGAAATCTACTGTGTCTGCAGTCTTCAAACCCTCGTTCGCCTCATTCAAACCCTCATGAAAGTCGTAGTTCATGAGACATTTTCATTTGTACACACTTTTTCATGAGACATAGTATGCGGGGTTCTGAAGGATCTCAATTCTAAGTGGGACGGATGTATTCTGGTGCCATGGAAATTATAGTTTCATTAACTTGGTGCAAAGAGACTATATAAATAATAATGTAATGACTCTTATTAATTGGGAAGCTAAGCTTGTGGAGATAAGAAATGAGGATTGATTTTTTTATTTAAGGATTTCAGCTCGGTATCATGTTTAGCTTTTTTATTAGCCAGCTTATTAATACGATGTCGTTAAGAGAGAATATATCTTCTTTAATTAGAATAATTTAAGTGATGACCATAGTATCCAAAAACTCATACAACTTCTTAAAAAATTAAAATCCAAAAATAATAAAATATCTTTCCTTTAATTCTTCAATGCTATTTTAATAAAAAAAATATATACTCAACCCAACTATCCCCCACTTTGATTAAAATGTTGATTAAAGGGATAAACCATAAGGAAAAAATAACTAGTACGCTATACATATTTATATATTATAAGAGATGAATTCTATATAAATAATTATTTAAATTATATTTATCTTTTACTCATGTATATTAATAAGAAAAAATAAAATATTTTTTATATTATTTTTTTAACAACATTTTAATTAAAAAAATTGTTAAATCTAATTATTTGTATAATTTTATTTCATTTTATAAAAAATAAATAATTAAAAATAAATTTAAACCAGAAGAAAAACCATATATATATATATATATATATAATTGTCTTTTAAATTTAGTTTAAGTAGTTCAATGGAATAATTATTATTTTCAACACTCAAATTCAAATTTTTTAACCAAAATAAATTTAATAAATTTTCTCAATAGCTCTAACCAGCCAATTTGCAACCAATTTGAATCCCAATAAAAGTTTAATTGAAAAAAAAAACCATTACGCAGATCTACATGTAAATTCATACAAACGCCCATTTTAAATAATATTTATTTTTCATATATTTTGCATTGCTAATTTTGTTTTAAGAAAATGTGAGCGTTGACCTAATATTTTGATTAATTGTTTAAAACATGTGACGATTGACATTGTGTCCTTAGTTAATAGTCTCAATAACTTATTGTTCATTAAATAAAGCTTTTTGGATGGATATAGCAATTTATGACCGTTACGAATTTATGCACTATCGAACGAGGTGCTTTTGTGGCTTTTTATTTGAGAACCGTTTATGAAAAAAAAAATACTTGTTAATATATAAAGTTGCTTTTGTGTTTTCTTAAGGTGGTTTTGGGCTTTTTCATTTGAGGTAAATTTACATAAAAAGAGGAAAGGAATTTTAGCTTTTTTTTTATTACCCATCAAGAAAATCACAAATAATCCTTGAATTAAGAGAAATGACAAACCTATCCTTATAAATTCACCACCACCCCTCACACTCTTTAACTTCAACCAAATGGTTGCATATTAAGAGCTCAGAGGAGCTCTGAAAGAATCCTCAGCCAAGCCCATCTGCTTAACTTGTGAGATGTCGTTCTCACAATCCTTAATAACAAGGAAATTTTTAAGGATGAAAGTTTATTTTAAAGTTTAGAAACCTTGCGAATTTTGCTATTCCCTAATATGCAAAATGTTAGAAATATTTATATTCTAATGATTTTATATTAGTGGATATAATATTTTGGCAATTTTTAAGGTAAATTAATGGTGTACTATAAAATTTGGGCGAATCATTTTAGAAAAAAAATGGAAATTGGCCAATCTCTTTTTTGGAAAAAGCATGGAAAATTAGCCCACATGCGAATATTAGCCCCTAAAATTTTCCATGCTTAATAATCAAACATTTTTTTTTTAGTGGTTATATATCTGGTTGAAACAAAAACCTCAAAATAGAAATGATTATCAAGTTCCACACCTAACATTAACAACACCAAACTAACTTTTTAAATTCAAGCGTGAAGGGATGTACAATCTTCCTCAGATAGACATCTAGTTGAAACAAAAACCTAGATGCTCCACACCCAACATTAAGAACACCAAGCTATCTTTTAATGTTCAAGCGTTCCTTAATAGCAATTTACAAGTGTAATAGAAGCCAAATGGCCACAAAGTCCTAACTCATCCCCATGCCTTACCAAAACCTCAGAGCGGGGCTCTTGTGAAACCAAAAATGCAAATGAAATGCAAAGGAGGTTGGAGAACTAGGGTAAATCATCCAGGTTTTAAGCAATTCAATCTCAGCCCTTCGTTTCCACAAATCAAATCTTTAATGTTGAGGGTGCCAAGTACAAGAGGCACATGGAGTTCATGTGTACAATGGTCGTGAGGCCTATGCATGTAGCTGATAGGTGTATCATGTGGGGCATCATTTCAAATTACATTTTCAGATATAGAAAGAAAATTTAAATGCACCTAACACCTAAATTTATAAATAAATAAACAATGGAATCACTCGAGCACCAGAAATACAATAAGATGAGACTTGGCATGGTCAATTATCATCTTTGTCATCATCATAATATGAAAATCAGGAAGACAATAAAAGGGTCCCTTCACATGATCGTGTTAGTGTCAGTATTTGCATACTTCCACCACGGATCAAAACACATTTTGCATGTGCATCTTAGGTGTCCCATTCTAAATAATTTTCAATCATTCCATTAGGTCATGATATAAAATTGTTCCACAGGTGGTTGTCCTTGTCAAATGTCCCATTTCCCTTCACAAGTATATGCCTTCTCACCCTCTTCCATGTCTTCATCATGTTGAGAACAAGTCCGCTCTCATTTCACTTTTAGTCAAAATCATTCATTGAGTCAGTTTCTTTCATTTTTCATGAGGTCAAGGGTTTCATTAGGTGAAATCATTTGATTGTCTCATTTCAATAAAGAGAAGTAGAAGGTGTGAAGGTGACCCAGAATAAACTCATGATTTTCTTCATTCAGGTTTGCCATTATAAAGTTACATTTCATTTTGTAAGTTTTCATCTCAAAATCTCATTTTGGAGATTAAAAAAAAACATAGATATTTTTATGTTCTAGTTTTATGTAATTTTAAAGTCACTATATGTAATAAACTCTGAAATCTGCTTGTTCATAGCTAAATACATTTGATGAAGAAATAAAAAGGCCATGTCAGTCATCCAAAGCATCAAAAAATATTTTGAAAGGTTAATGAGAAGAAATAAGTGTGGGTCCCAATCATTCAAATTCAAAAATTAATTCAAAGTATAAAATCCCATTTGCCAAAATAAATCCTCATTTGTTCATGTGTCAAAGAGAAAACACGATTTTGGATCAAAGGAGTTTCGAACAAGGAAGAAACTGCAAAATTGGTTGGCACTGCGCATAGAAGTCAGGCGTTGTACATAGAGCTCTGGTAGTGTGCATAGAGCGTTTTTTCTAGCGCAAATTTACACAGCGCTGCGTATAGAGAGAGGGTGTTGCTCACCTGGGTAAGGTGCTACGCATAGGGCCAAAACCATCCCAAACTTCTCCAAACACCTCAAGGTTGTTTTCTTCACCTCAAAAACAAGTAATTGAGCCCTTGTAACTCCCTGTTTATCCTTTTTATGCTTGTGTGTGAGTTTTATGTTGGAAAAAATTACAAAGAAACCATAGCCTTCGTCACTCCCAAAATCCCCATCCCCCTCACAAATTTCCCAAAACCCCCTTGTAACAAATTCATTTTCCCTAGACCCTACCAATCATCCCATACTTATAAAAAACACTAAAACTACCCCTACATCCTCATCCCTAATTCCCTTTACTCTTTTCCATTAAAATCCCAATTGCTAGGAATTTCACTATCTTTTCCTAGGTTTCTCCCCTACATTTGACCTATAATTAAATTCTAATTTTCATCTCCCTTCATATTTTCACCTCTCATCACCTCACAAGGTTCCGTAACCCTTTTCCCCATATCCATTAATTTTTTGACCCTATCCCTATCCCCTAAAGCCCTCATTTCATCATTTCCTTCCCTGCTCCCATTCCCTTCACTCCCTTATTCACTCTCCCTTTCTTCCCTCTTCCCTAGGGTTTCCAAAGTGACAAAGAAACAAACATGGATAGAGAGGATAGAGATTACAAAGAGGAGGAACACAATGATGATGAGTTTGAGGAATACGATATTGTACAACAAAGAAGGCCACACAAGGGAGGCAGAATCATGAGAGTAGAGCCAGCAAACCTTAGAGAGCTAGAGGCTTCACCTTTAGCTATGTCATGTTTCAGATATGTTTGGTGCTATGAGTTTTGTGAAAAGGTGGAAAGAGTTAAGCATCACCCTGAGTTGGCTAGGCTTTTCATACTGAACCTCTGTGATAATAGGGTAACTCTGGTAGGTGTAAATTTTTCCATTTCCACTTCTATTATTGTTGATGCTAAAGGGATTCCAAATGTAGGGGAGAGATGGTACAAAGCATGGGACCTCGATGATCACTATTTTGAGCCTTACCTCAAGACCAGGTACAAGAATGATTTTTTTTTTTTTTTCCCTTTTAGTTTCCTCCTCAGCAAGTATGCACCGATGATGAAAATTATCATGAGATACTTCACTTGTGAGGGAAGATTCTCTAGAATGCACACATATCATATTAGGCTGCTCATTAATTTCACGAGGGTGAGGATGTTGAACATCCCATATTTCTTGCTCCGAAACATTGAGAAGGTGGCATACTTGGTGGCAAAGAAAGAATATCATCAGCAGATGAACAACCTCTATCATCACTCCCTCATCAAACTCCTTGTGCTTCATCATCTCAATCTACTCAACATCTCTTGGGATACCTTCATTTCCAATGACATATTCACAAATCCCAAAATTCCTCCACCAATGCCACAAGAGAGAAGAGAGACATCTACTAGCCCTGGAGCTGCAAAAACATGGAAACATAAAGTCAAATCACCCAGGCAAGTCAAAGAATGTAGTGTAACATATCAAAGAGGGCTTAGAAAATTGTTTGCAGCAGAGAGGAAAATGCTTGCTCCACATGGTGTGGAAGGGGCTTTGCCTTCTTCATCAACAAAGCAGGTACACTAGCCATTGAAGGGAAAAGAGAAAATCATAGAGGTCAGCCATGGAGAAACATATCAAAAGCATGAAGATGCCCATGAGGTAGAGGCTGATTTTGAGCTAGTATACCTTGAAGGGTTTGATGACACTACCACATCAAGAATTTCCATCAAAGAAAAGGAGGCACATATCATAGAGCTGCAAACCAATCTTGGGTGGGAAAAATTCATGATCTCTTCCCTAGAGAAAGAGAAAAAATAGTTGATAGACAAGCAAACTCTTTTAAAGATGAAGTTGTTGCAGGAGAGGAGGCAAAACATGATTAATAAAGCAACCATGGAATATCTTTAGGAGGTTGAAATCATCAGGAAAAGGCCAAATATAAGAGGCCTCAAAAGAGCATTGGAGAAAGAAAAGCAAGAAGCCTAAAGTCTAAGTTTTGACCAGCAGTTGGCAAAGGATATTGAAGATAACAGAGAAGTGTGGCTTGAGGGAGTCAACATTCACTTGGAGAGGCTTCTAATGAAGGCCAAAAGAGATAATCAGATGCTCAGTCACATGGCCCGTCACTATCAGACCGGGAACAAAATTTTCAATATCAAGGTCAAACAGATGAAGGATAAACTGAAGGAGATCCGGAAGGGTAAGAAAGGATGTGACAAACTCAAGACACTTTTTGATGCCTCCTTAGCTCAAATTGACATGTGATTGTGGGCCTATCCCACAAACTTTGAACATTTTTTAAACTTTTTGGAAAATTTTGAGCTTTTGGGAAAATTTTGAAAAACATAGAAATTTCTGCTCTATGTGCAACGCCTTGGTGTTGTGCACTCTTTTGGGGCATCCAACGGAAAAATTGAAGACATCATTGGATTCATCATGATAAGGAAATTCCCTTGTAATTTTTCTAAGAATTTGGATCAAAACTGGTCAAGAAAAAGGGCCAAAAACACCCAAAAAATCATGTTTCTACCTCTTTTTCAGGGTGGCACTGTGCATAGTGGCGGTCTTGGGTGATTGCACTTTTGAGAGGTCAAAACAGCTCCAAATCCGAAACTACAAGAAGATATGGAAAGTAGATAGGACACGCTTTCCAATGAGCTATCATGAGCTCAATTTTGACACCGAGAAGTCAGTCAAAAATGACTTGCAAGAAAGGCTATTTTTTCCTCCTTGACGCTGTGCATAGGACAAATTCTGCATGTTTTGGAGTTTTCTATGTTTTTCACGTATTTTTTGAGTTTCACCTCACTAGTTGCGGTTTTAAATGATGTAATTGATAAATACGAATGTAATTATGATGGGGATTAGTTTACTATAGGTATATTCATTATCTTGGGTCCTCTAGAGGTCAAATGAATCAAATTCATCTCTTTTAGATGGGTTTTCCTATTCTTCAGATTCTTGTTCAGCATTTGGTGGAAACTGATCCTCATCTCATGGATTAAAATCCCTGAGGCTGGGGTGAGTTGTTTCAAGGTCTATATCTTCTTCTTATTTCTCATTATTAAGGGTTGGACTCAGATGGATACTTGGCTTTTGAAGAGACACACTTTGTATCAGTTTTTTAGCAGGAACATTAATCAAATTTGCAGTTATTTTTATGGGATCCTTGTGGTATGTCGTTTAGTTTAAGTTTCTCCTTTTGTGCTCAAATGTTATAATGCTCAGTTTATTTCATCCATCATTTCATTTCCATTAAGTGAATGTTTTCAAGTTTGATGGATAGAATCCATAATTTTTTATGCTCGGTTTTGGGTAAATATTAACAGTCTGTAATTTCTTCAGTTTACAAAGAACCCATGATTCCACCATGCACTTTCTAGATCCTCACCTATCTTGATCATCCCACCCATTGAAATCCTAAAGTGCCAAATCACTATGCCTACCTTCATGGAAAATTTTAGGGGCGAATTTTAGCCCAAAGGCGAAATTTAAGGGGTTTTATAGTTTGAGGAGGCAAATTTTTTATATTTCACCCATTTTTTCTATAGTTAAAAACTTAGCCCAAAATTTCTTTAAAAAATAAATAATTATTATATTTTAGCCCTCAAAATTAAAGGGGATAAAAATTGAAAAGGTGGGATTCGCCCTAGATTTACATTGCAAAGGCCCGATTCGCTTGGTTTGGAGGTTGGACTCATTGAATTTGGGCGGATTCACCTCAATTTATAGGTTTTGAAGTTCAATTTGGTTGCAAAATCCATATTTCTTGGTTTTCAAATCGAGGGTAAGCTTGAAATTCATATCTATAAATTCTAGCTTGTTAATCCATCATACCATTAAGCAAGGTATGATTGTTATACTTATACAGTCTCTGATATCATTTATTTCGCTGAAAATTTGAATTTTTGTATTGAATCCAATGTAATATACAGGTGAAAGTTGAAGAAATGGAAGGGAAACATGTGGGTCTGTAATTTTATGCACATTGGTGTCTTCCATGCAGGGGTTTCAGCCCCCGTTTTTTCCGAAATCTATACAAAGTTATTGGAGAAGGGGGACTTCGAGATTCTCTTCGTTTCTGCAGATCTTGATGAGAAGTGATTCAAGGAATACCACCATACCATGCCATGGCTTGCCCTGCCATTCTCATATGGTATACAAAGAAGAAGCTTAATCAGACCTTTCAGGTTGATAGCATTCCGTGCCTTGTTTTTCTGGACAGAGAGGGCAGAGTTATAATGACTAAAGGTGTGGAGATAATTGAAGAATATGGGGTTGAGGGATATCCATTCACTGCAGAGAGATTTGTTGAGCTGAGGGTGAAAGAGGAGGCCATAAGGACTGCACAGACTATGGATTCTCTTTTGCTGTCTGATGAACGAGATTTTGTCCTTGGCCATGGAGGAAGAAAGGTGGGTTTTTTCCCTTTTTCGCTTGTGTTTTTCCCTGCCATCAAGTCTGAATTTGGGTTCTTTATGAGAATGTAGGTATGAAATCATGTATTGAATTGGGCTATTGAACTTGAAAAGCTAGAGAATAGAGTGTGCAAGTCTAATCAATACATGTGTTGAATTGGGTGATTGAGTTTCATGCAATCATTGGATGCTGTAAGGGTGTAGGAAAAATAGATGCACAGATTTTATTTCATGATGGTTTCATTGTCAATTTGGGTTTTTTCCAATAGGTTCCGGAAGCGGAGCTCGTGGGAAAAACTATGGGTCTGTATTTTTCAGCCCACTGGTGTGGTCCGTGTAGAAATTTCACTCCACAGCTTGTGGAGATATATAATGAACTTTTGAAGAAAGGGGATGCCTTTGAGATTGTGTTTCTCTCGAGTGACACAGAGGAGAAAGACTTCGAATACTATTATGCAAGCATGCCATGGCTGGCTTTTCCATTTGGAGACAACGCTAAAAATTACTTATCTCGCTACTTTTGAGTTCAGGGTATCCCAACCTTGATTATTTTAGGTCCAGATGGGAAAACAGTTTTGAGTGATGTAGTGTCCCAAATACGAGAATATGGAATTAGAGCTTACCCATTTACAAAAGAGCGCCTGGATGAGCTTGAAGCGGAGGAGAAAGCCAAACGAGAAGCACAAACCTTGGAGTCACTCTTGGTTTCTGATGAGCGCAACTTTGTGATCAAGCATGGAGGTGCCTAGGTGAGTTACTAAGGTCTACTTACTAGCTTCACTATTTTTATGCCATGATTCATGAATCATACCACTGAAATAAGTTCTTATTTTCATGATGGTCTCATTGTCAATTTGGGTTTTTACCAATAGGTCCCGATCGTGGAGCTTGTGGGGAAAATTGTGGGTCTGTATTTCTCAACTCACTGGTGTGGTCCCTGTAGAAAGTTCACCCCGGAGCTTGTGGATATTTATAATAAGCTTTTGAAGAAAGGGGAGGCCTTTAAGATTGTGTTTCTCTCAGGTGACAAAGAGGAGAAATACTTCGAAGAATATTATGCAAGCATGCCATGGCTGGCTTTGCCATTTGGAGATAAGGCTGGAAAGAACTTGTCTCGCTATTTCCGAGTTCAGCGTATCCCATCCTTGATTATTTTAGGTCCAGATGGGAAAACAGTACAGACAAATGCAGTGGGACTTATACGAGAATATGGAATTAGAGCTTATCCATTTACCAAAAAAAGGCTGGATGAGCTTGAAGTAGAGGATGAACCCAAACGAGAAGCACAAACGCTGGAGTCACTCTTGGTTTCTGATGAGTGCAACTTTGTGATCAATCATGGAGGTTCCCAAGTGAGTTATGGAGATCTGCATAGTACTTTCATTGTTCTTATGCCATAATTTATGAATCACCCGTAGTGTTAAACAGTTAAGTGTGTGAATTTGTTCATAAAAGTATAAAATACTTTCACAGAGAGCATCTACATCTCTCAGGGTTTGAATTTGGGTTGTTTTCATGGTGCATTCTTGTTATCAACAACTAAACTACAAGTTGACATGGACTCATTTATATGGGTGATGTTGATCCTTTATATGTTTCAATTTTTGTAATAGGTCCCTGTAGTTGAGCTTGTGGGGGTCAATTGCTCTGTATTTCTCTGCCCATTGGTGCCCACCTTGCCAAGGTTTTACTCTGAAGCTTGTAAAGGTATACAATGAACTCAAGGAAAGAGGAGAAGCCTTCGAGATTTTTTTCATCTCTATTGACAAGGATGAAGAGGCCTTTGAAGATTATTACAAAACCATGTCATGGTTGGATCTTCCATTTGGAGATGAAACTAAGAAGGATCTCATGCGGCTTCTCTGTGTCAGAGGCATCCCATCGTTGATTGTGGTGGGTCCAGATGGAAAAACTGTGACAGAGAATGATGAAAGTGCAGTGACCACATTTGGAGCCAAGGCTTATCCCTTCACCGATGGTCATCTTGAAACACTGCAGAAGGAAATGGAGAAGGAAATGAAAGAGCTGGCTGAGAAATCACCTAAGGCGATAAGGTATAGCCAACAAGAACACCCCCTTGTATTCACAGAGGCGAATGCATTCATTTGTGATTTTTGCGAAGAAGATAGCACTGGATGGTCCTATTATTGCAAATATTGTGACTACTTTGTTCACCTGACTTGTGCTTTGAAGGATGAAGGGGATGTGATGCAGGAGGACAAGTGTGAAGACACAGATGTTGCGATTGATGAAAACTGTAAACCCGAAGGAGTTATTTGTGATGGAGATGTTTGTTACAAGGTGGCTAAAGCCTGAAGATGATATTAAAGTTGGCTTATTAAATACGATATACTTCAAGCTCTTCGATTGATTTTGTGTTTGAGAACGGCTTGTTATAGTTGGATAGATCGATAGATAACTAAACTCTGTTGAGTGAAGGTCACCTATGGTGTCTCGATAAATCAATTGAGTACTTCTTATTCCATCTTGTGGATTCTACCATGGTAGTTCATTTTGCAGTCGAGTTGTCATACATGAGTATATAGTTATGGAGTTTTCCTCCACATGTTGATAGTTATGAAGGGTTTCCTTAGGTTCAATTTCTCATGTTATACTTAGTTATCCCTTGATTGCAAGTATGGAAATGGCCTTAAGCATCCCCACAAATACACCAACAATTTGATTGCAAGTATAGAAGTAACAATACTTATTTATCCCTTGATCTATAGTGACAACACTAAACCAAGAAACAAAACAAAGGCAATGTGGATGAATGTCGCCAATGGCAATGGTCTTAAGCATCCCCACAAATACACCAAAATTTTGAGGGCAAGTATCAACTTGGATTCTAGGTATTGATTTGCTGACTTCAATGAAAGGTTTGAAAAATACAAGGAAAAACAATGTCTGCAGGTTTAACCACAACTGGGCTTAAAGCCACTGCCAGTTTCAAGCACCTTGGTAAGTATCCGAGCATTACTCTTTCATAGCTTTGCTTGACTGCAGGAACCCTGTTGGAAACAACTTGTATAATCATATTTTTGGTACAGATTGCCAATTTTGTATATATGTTCATTTGTTCTGAATCACTATTAGGTCTGCTTCATAACTTTTATTTCCAAGGTTTCCATATAATGGTCAAAGATATAAGGTGCATTATAATTCTGCTTGAGATATTCTATGATCCACAAGATGGAAAAGTGCTTACAGAGAGTGTCAATATCAAGCAATTTCAACTTAAATGGACAAGGCAAAAAAATGGATTTGTAACCTAGGAACATGTCCTCTTTACTTCCACTATTGAGATTATCTTGCATATAGTAAAGATGAAGTTATACAACTAGAAATACAAGTTGCTTACATGCTTGTTAATGAAAAAAATTATGAGCAAGATGTACTAATTTTTGAGCTAATTTTACATAATAATGGGTGTTAGATATTGCACTTGCCAATAATAGAAATTTTACATGAAATATTTCCATATTATGATTGGTAGAAATCATTGGCACACTCGTCATATTTAATTTGGTCACTTGGGTTGCATAATAGAATATGCTTGTTTTACACGTTTAGTATTTTTAGGACTAAGAATTTATTTGTTGATACCCTTTGGATTTGATATATCATAGATAAAAGGAAATGGATTTGTATTGTTTACTATCTTTTTGAACTTACCTATACTGGAAAAGGATATAAAATATTCACTGATTTGTTCTTACGAACATGCCTTATTAGAGGTTGTTATTGATTTTTTCAGTAGTACTGTATAACTAATAAGGTGGTAAATGTATTGAATTTTATTTCAAGACTCGAGTTGATTGGGAGAAGTTAGAAAGAGTCCAAATCCTATTTCTTAGGTACATTTGATGCAATCATAAGGTACCTGAGGTTTTTGTTCAGGCAGAGTTTGCAGCCCAACCTGTTTGCCTCAAGACCATCTTCAAATTGGTATCATTCCTTTGTAGATTTAGGGATTTGTGGGATTTAGCTTCAAGGAAAGACATAAATTTGTACTTAGAAGTTAGCACTCTGTTCTTCAAAGATCATTACCTCATTCAGTCTCTTAGGGCATGCTCAGTGTTGACTCTCAAAGGTCTCTTGGTTACTCCAATTAGTGGCTAGCTCTCTAGATCATCTTCCCCATTCACGTATTACCTAAATGTGCCATGTCATCTCATGTTATTCAATTAGGTCTTCAACTGAGCTATTAAAGAGTACTTCTAGGATAAATTTGATAATATGGAGAAAAATCTAAAAGCTTTGCATTGGAGGTCCAGGCCCAACAATATGAGATTGGAAATTTTGCATATATTGCAAAGGTTGAGCTGGAAATGGAGGTGTTGTAGACTGCTTAGTGTAGCCCTTAATATAGTCATTACCTGCAGCCATCCCTGCAGATACCTCCTCCATTGGTGATTCATTATCTACTTATTAATCATTGATTGCAATTCATTTCAGCAATTTCTTAAGATAAATTTTGAGTAACTGAGTCATAAACATTAAACTTGAGTAAATGTGGAAGCAAAAGTTTGACGTGAGTTCAAATCTACAGTGCAGATGTGTCCTTCGTCGAATGTGCTCCGGTTTGTGGCAAGGTAGACTGGTTACTACTACTAGCAAGGTATTTCCCACTAAACCAAGAAATAAAAAAAGGCCAATGTGGATGACTGTCACTAATGGAAATGGCCTTAAGCATCCCCACAAATACAACAAAAATTTGATTGCAAGTATCGAAGTAAAAATACTTCGTTATCCCTTGATTTATAGTGACAACACTAAACCAAGAAATAAAACAGAGGCAATGTGGATGAATGTCGGTAATGGAAATGGTCTTAAGCATCCCCACAAATACACCAATAATTTGAGGGCAAGTATCAACTTGGATTCTAGGTATTGATTTTTGACTTCAATGAAAGGTTTGAAAAATAAAAGGAACAACAATGTCTACAGGTTTAACAACAACTAGGCTTAAAGCCATTGCCATTGTCAAGTATATTGGTAAGTACTCAGAGCATTACTCTTTTGTAGCTTTGCTTGACTGCAGAAACCTTGTTGGAACTTGTATAATCATATTTTTGGTACAAATTGCCAATTTTGTAGATACGTTCATTTGCTTTGAATCATTGTTGGGTCTGCTTCATAGCTTTTATTTCCAAGGTTTTTATACAATGTTCAAAGATATAAGGTGCATTATAATTCTGATTGAGATATTCTATGATCCACAAGATGGTAAAGTTATTACAGAGAGTGTCAATATCTAGCAATTTCAACTTAATTGGACAAGGAAAAAAAATGGATTTGTAACCCAGGAACATTTCCTCTTTACTTCCACTATTGAGATTATTTGCATATAGTAAAGATGAAGTTATACAACTAGAAATACAAGTTGCCTACATGCTTGTTAATGTAAAAAAAATTATGAGCAAGATGTACTAATTTTTGTGCTAATTTTACATAATAATGGGTGTTAGATATTGCACTGGCCAATAATAGAAATTTTACATGAAATATTTCCATATTATGATTGGTAGAAATCATTGGCACACTCATCATATTTAAATTGGTCACTTGGGTTGCATAATAGAATATGCTTGTTTTACACGTTTAGTACTTTTAGGATTAAGAATTTATTTGTTAATACCCTTTGGATTTGATATATCATAGATAAAAGGAAATGAATTTGTATTGTTTACTATCTTTCTGAACTTTCCTATACTGAAAAAGGATATAAAAGATTCATTGATTTGTTCTTACGAACATGCCTTATTAGAGGTTGTTATTGATTTTTTTAGTAGTACTGTATAACTAATAAGGTAGTAAATGTATGGAATTTTATTTCAAGACTCAAGTTGATTGGGAGAAGTTAGAAAGAGTCTAGATCCTATTTCTTAGTTACATTTGATGCAAGCAAAATGTACCTGAGGTTGTTGTTCAGGCAGAGTTTGCAGCCCAACTTGTTTGCCTCAATAGCATCTTCAAATTGGTATCATTGCTTTGTAGATTTAGGGATTTGTGGGATTTAGCTTCAAGGAAAGACATAAATTTGTACTTATAATTTAGCACTATGTTCTTCAGAGGTCATTACCTCATTTAGTCTCTTAGGAATGCTCAGTGTTGACTCTCAAAGGTCTCTCGGTTACTCCAATTAGTGGCTAGCCCTCTAGATCATCTTCCACATTCATGTATTACCTAAATGTGCCATGTCATCTCCTGTCATTCAATTAGGTCCCCAGATGAGATATTAAAGAGGACTTCTAGGATAAATTTGATAGTATGGAGAAAAATCTAAAATCTTTGCGTTGGAGGTCCAGGCCCAACAATATGAGATTGGAAATTTTGCATATATTGCAAAGGTTGAGCTAGTAATGGAGGCGTTGTAGATTGCTTAGTGTAGCCCTTAATATATTCATTAACTGCGGCCATCCCTGCAGATTTGAAACAATGGAAGTTGGCATACTATGTAGCTTGAATATACTATCCATGAATGCTTGGGAAATTGAGAAAGGAGTGAAAGGATGAGTGGAGGCACGAAAATGAGTTGCTTTTAAAATGCAATCTACCATGACCTTACTCACTGTTTTGTTGCTCGCTTTTGGAAGTCCAACAATAAAATTCATTGAAATGTCTGTCCAAATATGCACTGGGATTAATAAAGGCTACATTGTGGAATGCACCTAGTAAATTCTTTGTGTTGCTTTGGCAAGCATCCTAGGATGCTACAAAATCTTGGATGTTTGTTTTCATGCCTCCCCTGAAGATTGAATTCTTAGTTTTTTCATAAGTCTTAGGAAAGCCAAAATGTGATGTTGTTGGTGTTGGGTGTAGCTTCACTAAACTTGTTTTAGGGTTGAATATTTTGCTAAAACAATGGGCCTTTTATATCGTAATGTATAGTTTTTAGCAGGTTTGGGATCGAACTGAATCTTTTGGATGAGCCGCCTTAAAGAACTGTTTGCTAGTCATTCCGTATTTTCCAGAGGAATTATGAATACATTGCTTAAGCTGAAAAGCTGCAGCTTATTTCTCTGCGAGCTCTTGTACTTGGTATTTTGTTTGGTTTGGATGGATTTTGCCTTTGTGATTTTGAGTCATGATGAAGACTGATTTCCTTCCTCTTATTCTGCAAACTTCACAAATAGTTATTATAATTGTTTGTGGGATTTTTAAGTACCCTTGAAAACCTGCTTCTTTAATTATCCATCAGTTTTTGCTTATTTTGTAGCGTTTTCCTTTTCTCGGGACTTTTTGTTTTTGTTTTGTTTTGTTAGAATCCCTCGAGGCCATCCTGCAAAATTCGATATTTTTGAAACTCTTCCTCTTTTCCCCATGTTGACTGGGCATTCAGTACTTGCTTCTTTGTTGGTTGCATCCAAAACTCTTTCTTGTGCAATTATTTTCCCCACCCGTTCAGAAAGAAAGTGGAATGCTTGATTAATGCTATGCAGGTTATGAGATAATAATAGCCTTATACCTTAAATTCTTGCTGATCGAGTAACCTTTTACTTACACTCGGAGGCAAGAGTTCACTTCACTTAGCTTTTTTGCACATCATCTTGTGGGAAGACATCTATGTGAAAACTAATTAACCAATTTCAGTTTCAATTTTACCTGAATTAAAAGCCTGGAAACAGATTTATTCCTCTAAACATTTTTTAGTGTAGAGAATGTTGTGTATAAATTATTCTTGAGCCCTTGAATTCATGTTGAACTGAGTATAATTACTGAACATTGCTTCAGGCATCATTGGTGACAGTGTGCAATAAGAAACAAATTGGTTACTCTTATGAGATTGCCTTGAAGTTTCAAGGTGAGGCTTATTTAATATTTTTATATGATTATGAAATGTATAAGGTTGGTCTATAATCTGAGTCAGATTTTGGTTTGAAACAGGTGAGTGGTTGATTGAGGAGGAAATGAAGCAAATTCAGGGCACTCTAAATGTTCCAGAGGCTTCTTATGGTGATTTGGAAGATATGCAGGTGTGTATATGAAAAGTATTGAAAGTAATAAATTGCTTGAATATTTCTGGCGAGTTACTTTTTATCATGCTGTCAGTTTCTTCCTATGTTGTTTTGATATTCTAGAGAGTGTTGTATGTGGTTTACCGTTTGTTTTGTGGATACCTTTAGAGCATTTTTATAGATGGACCCCCTTTAGGGTATTTCTAGAAACATTAGTCCTGGGTAGATCTGTATCAAAGGGTGCAGATGTAGACTGGTATTGGGTAAAATCAATGTTCTTAGTTCATTGGAAGTAAATATTGAGAAGATCAATGATTGCACTAAAGTGAGGCACACTCTACAACCTTGGTGTAATAGATGTGTTATGTCTGTGGTAATGCTAGCTCTAATGAACTACAATGGAAAACTAGCTGTGGTTTGGCATGTAATGTCAAAAGTAAAAAGCTGGCTATTTGTTAATTTCCATCATGTTCAAAAGAAAAAAACCTAGCATATATTAATCTTAACTCTGATCCATTAACAAGCGAGACATTTATGCCTGTAGACTAACATGTGCCTATCTGATCTCTCTCTCTCTCTCTCTGTATGCTTAATGGGTTTGGGTTTAAGATGATCTATGCTAGTGTATAAATAAACATTGTAAGATATTTTCAGGCCTGTCTAAATACAAGGTGGCATGGTAAAGATGTGCACATGAGCTAAATAAATAATGAGTTTTTAATGTGTTGGAAAATTTGGATGTTTTTTTTTCCCCAGTGTGTGAATTTAGAGTTTGTTAATTTTGAAAATGACCTTATGAGCATGTTCTGAAGCTTTGGTACCTTTTGGGTTTGTCATTTTTATAAGTATTAACCTTACTTTGTCAGGGAACTCCATAGCTGTATTAGTACAACCACAATACAACTTATACAGATTAAACTTTAGTTATAAAAATTGACTAAAGCACCTAACAACAAATTGAATAATCCCAAATTAGTCATGAGGATTCTCTATAATTTAACAAGAAAGATCACAACACTTCCTAGCTTGTTTCTTCAATTTTTTTATAATATATA
Source organism: Pinus albicaulis (assembly GCA_034641835.2). Classification (NCBI taxonomy): domain Eukaryota; kingdom Viridiplantae; phylum Streptophyta; class Pinopsida; order Pinales; family Pinaceae; genus Pinus; species Pinus albicaulis. Next base: position 758,609,443 of record CM076578.1, on the reverse strand, counting down.
ATTTACAAAATTCAAGAGGAAGAGATAACCAAGGAAGATGATATTTTGTGATTGTTAGTGATTGCCAGTATTTTGTGTGCAAACTGTTAATCTGTCCAATCATGCCAGTGGTTATTAGTGGTTAATCCTTGATCTCTTTAGGGATCAAATAGATATCAATTACATGGTGTGTACAAATGAAAACTTGCAGAACTTGATCGACCTACAAACTAAACAAGCAAAGGGAATATAGAAGAGCAATGGTAGAATGATACCTCATAAACATTAATTACAATAAACCGAAAATAGACCAAAGCATCACCCTTCCTTTGTGTAAGATTCAATGATGCCACATTTCCAATGTTGTTGTAGGAGCAACATCTTAAAACATGGGTAGATGCTTCCACCATCTTTGCCTTTATCCTTTTTTCCACCAGCTTGTGGAGGTTCTTCCATGTTCACATTTTCAACATTGTTATGCCATCCATGTTTGAATAAAAAATGACCTGATTCAGATGTAATTGTTAATTAGGATTTAGTCGTTTCTTAATGTTAGATGCCCAGCTTGAACCTTAAAATATGCTTTGGTGAACATAATGCTCACTTCTTTGTTGAAATTGGGCCAAATCCAATACGTCATCATATCCAGAGATTGGGCTAATTCTAGAGAGAGCACAGAGTCATCTACAAAGTGGATTTTAAAATATCTTGTAGGCACCTGATAAGGATCGTTCCTTCGGTTTGCATTTGAATCTAGATAACCTAGAGCATTAGCTGTGATGAAATGTTTTATTAGACAAATAAAACCCTTTCTGAAGGACCATTTCTGGCTCGTCGTCATCGTATCTTAAGTAAAATACCATTCTAATCTGTGTAGGACTTTATCAAAATCAATTTTGAGGAGCAGATCTTCTTGATGGATTTCTCCAGCCCACCTGATAGCATTGAAGCTTCCACAATGTTATATAAAATGAATCTACCCATTAAGTAGCCACATGTTAATTTATTTGTGGTTAATACTTCTGCAAGAGTCTTGAAATCCATGTAAAGTAGAATGATTAGCATGGGATCATTAATTGAGTTCCTGTTGGATTATTTGTGGTTTATAACTTTATATTGAATATGGCTGCATTAGTTTGCTCTACAAGTGGTTCTAGATGAAGAGCTTCCAAGCATACGTTTAAAAGGTTTCCCAATGGTGTCTCAGAAACCCTTGTAGAATTTTATAGGGAGACCATCTTTCCTTGGATATTATCATGTTTCAAGGAGGGATAGATCTGGGGTTAAGGCCAAGACAAGGAAATAAGTTCCACATTCCCACCACAAATTCCACTCGACACGGGCAATAGAACAGGGAAGTAAGTTCCACATTCCCACCACAAATTCCACTTAACACGAGAAATAGAACAAGGAAGTAAGTTCCACATTCCCACCACAAATTCCACTCAACACGGGCAATAGAACAGGGAAGTAAGTTCCACATTTGCTGAGTAATTTTCCTACACTCCAATGATTTGAGGTGGGAAACACTAAGCTTAACAATGAATTTGTGTTTCCTACACAAAGAATTTGATATCATAGCTTGTTACTGAAGTAAGGACCTCTATTACATGAGTAAAATCACTTGGGAATGAAAAGCCCATTTTGTTTTGCTTGTTGGACCAAGTGTAGTGCATTGGCATCGATCATGTGCTTTTGCCTGCCATCAATGAGAGGAATGAACCTCATATTTATCACCTTCCTAGTTGATCGTATTCAAACCAGATCCTAGAAGCCAACTAATAGCTCCTAGAAGCCAACTGATAGCAGTTGATCAGCTATCCATTGCCACAAACGGTTATCAGCTATCCATAACCACAAATGGCTCCTATCTGGCTCTAAGTTAGGAGAGTATCAGTGGAGCTGAAATCCAAAACAGTAGCTGAAAGAGTAGTAATTATATAAGCATACCTGTTTTCTGGATCACAAATAGGTCTCTTTCGTGGTCTTAGAAAGGAGAAACGAAAAATACTATTTGAAAGAGAAATAGGAATGTAAACACACATGTTTTCTAGCTTATAGTTATTTAGAATGTGGGGTGGGCCATAAGTAAACACTACTAAGTGTCGGAGTTTACCAGATGGATGTTCTTTGTCTACACATATGTTGAGAAATAGTTTTATTTTAAATTGTTGTCATGCTTAAGATTTGCTGTGTCAAGCTTCTGGATGGTGTAAATCAATGTTGGTAAATTATCCTCATCTAAATAGCAAAGATCCCAGCTGGTACTATTGTTTATTTATATTTTTGTCCAGAAATTCAATGTGTTGTGCTATATAATTTTGTGTTGTATTATATACATATTTTCTAAAACTAGTTTTAAATTCTGCTAGTCATATATGATATTCAAAAACTTGATTATAAAATTTCCTTGTCTTTTTTTTTTTAGTTGAACGTGTCTTTGGACGCTGACAAGGGAATCCCGGACTCCAAAAGAAGTACAATTATTAAAGATCTTACGTCATTCTTGTCTCCAATTCAGAATAGATTGTTCCAGTTTGAAGCAGAGCTGAAAGAAAGATGAATTTATGTTTTTAAAGAGAGAATCCATACAGGTGAGATAGTTTATAGAAGAAAGGAATAACCTGTTATTGAGTTTTGTAATTACCCAACGTTTCGGACTGTCCAAGTGAGTCAACGTTGGGTAATTACTCACTTGGACAGTCCGAAACGTTGGGTAATTACAAAACTCAATAACAGGTTATTCCTTTCTTCTATAAAAGATGAATTTATGGTTTTGTTTAGAGTTGTTCAGGGTAATTGGTGGTAGGCTAAGCCTACTGTGGTTTTGTAACGTTGCCTCTTTCTGTCTGGAGATTTTTACTATGGTTTTGTAACCTTGAACTATAACTATTTTTATATATTGTAACATTGACTGAGATTGGACTGTAGAACATCTACAAATTCCAGTTTTCCTCTCAGAGAGTGTCCTCCACTGCTCATTCAAACTAGGCCCAAACTTTTGATGGTTATAATAACTTGCATGCAAAATTCATAGATCATTACACGTCAAACCGACTTTACGCCTTGACTGACATTGCATTCAACATGGTGCATAAGTATGATTTACATGTATCAATCAAAACTATGATTGTATCTATATTTGATAATACAAGTTGAATACAACATACAATACATAGGAGTGCTACTGCTATGAAGTTCAATACGAAATAATCTATTGATTGCTACTATTACAATTATATAAGGGGTGCTCTTCCAATGGCCATTTATTAGCTATGTGAAGAAGGCTTTGTGGATTTTGTATTTACTATAAGATTATGTATAGCTGAGTTGCAGACAACTAAGTAGAATTTGGTAAGAAGTTTGGAGTATGTGTAATTCATAATGATATTGTCTTCTCTTCATTGATGAATTTTCAATGTGTGAGTTTTGACCTAAGCCATTGCATTATCAATGTGTCAAGGCTCAAAACTCGACCTATATGTCAACTAATTCTTATGATTGTTCCTAGGAATTTTTGTAGGTTTAAAATTTATCACAATTTTGCTCTATTGTGGTCAAATTTGTGGAGATTATCTCAAAATTTATTTAAGGTACCATGGATCTAAATTTCTTATGAACTTTCAACACTATTACAAACTTTGGTGCAAATTGTTGATCAATTCTCACTTGGTTGGGGTTATAGATGTTAATGAAAATTTTGTGTGCATGCATGAGAGTTGGGTGCAAATGCTCAATGTTGTGTGCATTAGTGTGATAAATATGGGATAATGCAAAGCATAGTTTTGAAGATTAGTCTAAGTTGACTCGTACCTAATCAACTCAGTCAAGCTGATTGTTGGTTGAACGGTTAATAGTTGGTTCAATGGACATAAGATCTAGCAAGCCTAAATACCAAAGGGCAAAATGGAGCCCATCATGGGGTTATCTTTGTAATTCTCCACCACTGCTACCTTCCATGCTTCCTCAAACTCCTCTCCAACCTCAATATCAGTGCTAGTAGTAGCATGAGCAACAATATTACACTTAGTAGAACTAGAACCCGTTTTCCAAACTGCATGAGAACTACTTCCCTCACGATTCACCATGTGCCATGCTTGGTCTCGATGGTTCGCTTCCTTCAACTCCTGGTTCAACTACCATATCTTCATTGGAACCAACACCCTGAACTCCACTAGACAATGATTTGCCATTTTGTACTAGTGATTCTCCATTTGTACTAGTGATTCGCCATGATTTTACAAGATAATATAATCTCGTGAGAGATTCGCCAAAAAATTATATATACATATTATATTATTAATAAAATCGCCTTCCTTTTTTCCTATGTATCATGGGAATTCGCCCATTTATTATACATATAAATTTACAGGGTTTATTAAAATTTTCCCTGCCTACCTTGCCCCATAGAAGACCCTGAAAATTTGACCTAATGTTCCTTGCCCTGACTGTTTGACTCCTTCTGATCCAGCAAACCCTATACAATCAAAATCAAAACCCTGAGCTATTATACCTAGCCTAATATCTTATTTACTCAGCCATCTTGGTTGTGATCCTTATGGAGAGAGCCCTCTCCTTTCCTAGTAGGGCTAGCTACTTGGCTAAGCATGGTTTGTGGTTACCTTGGAATTGCCTTCTTCAGCCCGGGGTTCAATCCGAGTGATAACAGATCGGTTTTCCACGGTCACCATTTCCAACCTGGCAAAATCAATGGAAATGGATCTATGTATGTATTTTCATTTCCACGTGTGTTTTCTCTAGTTATAGTGGATCATATATTATTGATGCTATGAAAAATGAATTTCTTGTATTGTTTTGTGTGTATTCCCATGGCAAGAGGTGTTTTAGTCACACTGCAATTTAACCAAACATTCTCTCAGGCTACTAGTTCTCTTTTCTTTAAGTAAATTGCAATTGGTTACAAATTTATGCATAATTTACATAGATACACGGCTCACAGATGGAATTTGATGGGAAAATTTCCCATCACAGGGTGATTTACCTGTCAAATATAGTTTGAAGTTTTACCAAATCGTTAAGATCCTTTTTTGAAACCATGAAGATGGGTAGAGGTGGTGTGAAAACCCGTGAAATACAGTTTTAAGTTTTAACAAATCTTTAAGATCCTTTTTTGAAACCATGAAGATGGGTAGATGTGGTGTGAAAAGCGACAAATTTTACGGGTGAGTTTGTTTTGAAATTCCACCTTGATAAGGCTTCTCCGGAATCTCTTTTCTTTAATTACATAACAATCCACACCTATATCTGTGCATAACCTATGTAGACGTGCCTTAATTTTTCAAACTTTGAAGATGTTGTTGCTACTTCACTAGAATATTTCATGATTTCAAATTGATTAACCAATTGCACCTAACAAAATTTAATAAATATTTGAATCAACAATGTAATCATTACACAATAAGACTGCAACTAAGCATATTCAAAATAAATATATTTAAACATTATTAAAAAATAATAAAAGTGAATTTCTATTATTAGTCAAAATAAACTAAGCAGTGAAACCAAAAATTGAACACAATATATATTTTCTGGGATAACCCACCCATGTGTCTTAACATACCCACACTTTCTTTGGAGATACTAAGAGGTCTCTTAAATCATTACACAACAAGACTACAATCACAATGTAATCATTACACAATAAAACTGCAACCAAGCATATTTAAAACAAATAAATTTAAACATTATTAAAAAATAATAAAATTAAATTTCTATTATTAAATTTTAGAAAAAAAAATACAATTTTTTTAGTAAAAACAAACTAAGCAGTAAAACTAAAAATTGAAGACAATATATCATTTCTATCCATGTGTCCTAACATACCTACACTTTCTTTAGAGATATTAAGAGATCTCTTGCTACAATCAAAACACAATATCAAAAATATCTTTTAAATATTCATATATTATTATATATATAGTTATTTTAATTAAAAAAATATATTTTGAATCCAACCATCTCTGAAAAAGAAATAACAAACTATTGAAATCCTTCTAAATATTTTTTTAAATAATATTTATCTTTAAAATTTTGTATTCAAACTATATATCTATATATATACCAAAATTCTTAATTATAGTTTAAATATTAGTATTTAATTTTAAATAAAATAATTATATATTTATTATATATATAAATCACTCATTTAAAATAAATAAAAAGTGTATTCTTTTATAAAATACTTTAATATTCATAAATTTTAATTATATATAGAAATGTGATTTTTTTTTTTAAATGTTATGTAAACTTAAACATCAAAATAATTATAATTGTGAAGGAATAATAAAGTATTTAATTTAAATTCTTATAATTATATAGAAATTAATTTTTTATATAATTAAAATATTTTAGTGAAAAAAAATTAATTTATAAAAATAAATTAAAAATATTTTTAGAAAATATATATAAGACATATTTAGAATTTTGGCTTTTGTGATCCATCATATATATTTAGAATTTTTTCAGTAATAAACCAACTAGTGTGATTCATCATCAACACTAGCTCAAAAATCCACAAGTCAATCTTTAAAAAAATGAGAAAGAATGTCAATTCTAATCAAAATCAAAATGATTTACATTTAATTTATAACTTCTTGAATTATAATGAAAATGAAAAAGAATATTCATTTAAATAATAATGAAACATTAAATTTACAAATAAATAAATAAAACAAATTTCTATTTAATACTTCTTTTTATGCAAACAAAAAATTAATAAATTTTAATTAAATTATACATTAAAAAATTATACATTCTAATTGTTAATATTGTATATTTCTTCTGTATTTTTTTTAAATACATTGAATTTCATTTTAATACTAAACAATATTTAAAAATCCAATTTAAACACTGTAGATTTTAAATTTCACCAACAATGGCATAGCTTTGGAAGAAAAAATAAAAAAATAAAAAAATGTTTAGACACCCTTTTTTTCTGGGAAGTGGCTAATTAACAAATTAAACATTTTCTAAATCATTTGAGCTTCAAAAAATTTTTGCGGAAAAGATGATTCAAAATGAAAGATAATCTATCATCTTAAATGATGAATAATATTTAAATTTCATAATAGATTTGGAATAACGTAAATAAATATAAAATCCTTGAAATAAAATTTGAAAGAAGAAGAAAAGGCAAATTTATTGAACAAATTTGTCGAGGGAAACAAAGATTCAACCCTAAATTCAAAACAGTGCAAAAGAATTTATTAACATATAACGATGTCCTTTTGTGCTTTTTCTTTTCAAAGCAATGCGAATACCATCATACTAAATAACAAAATAACTGATTTTCTGTGCTTGTGTGCTTTTTCCGCTCAGATCGATACAAATTCCATCATGCTAAATAACTGCTTTTGTGTGTTTTTGTGCTTTTGCATTTCTGTAACATAAAAAAGAATTTCAGCTTTCCGTTGATTGCCCATCAAGAAAATCACAGAAAAGCCTTGAATGGCGTAAGTGATGACAAACCGCGCCTTATAAATTCACCAGTGACCACTCCTCGTACCATTCAACTTCAACGTTTAGTGAAAAAAATCAATGTCTCTCATATCAAAAGCCATGGATCAGAGAGTGTTGCAAATAATTGTGAAGCATGTTCCAGAAGCAGAGATCATAGAATCAGGAGACGGCGCCTACAAGATTCGTCTGCCCTATTGCTTCAACGAAATGGCTGCATATAGAGAGCTGAGAAGAGCTCTGAAAGAGTCTGCAGCCAAGCCAATGTGCTCAACGTGCCGTTCAGAGAATACAAAGTTCAGATATTTTGACAACAGCTCCTCCAAGGCCTTGCAGGCCAGGTATAAATGCCTAGCCTGCAACCATCTCTTCACTCTTGGAGGAAAACAGTACTGCAAAGATCCCCATGCAGCAGCTAACGGTCAAGACCATCAAAAGAAGAAGAAATTCAACTTCAAAGATCATGATCAACACAGTCTGGTTTCAAAAAAGAAGATCAATTGGAGGGAGGAGGATTGCAGCAGCAGCAACTCCAGAGCAGGTGACAACGACTACTCGGCCCAAAATATGGAAACAGTGAACCTAGTTGATTTCATAAATTATTTCAACCAGGATGCACAGGATTTTGTTCAAACACAATTGAAATTATCCCACAAGGCATACTGGGGCCAAAAATACTACCCTGGTGATGATGAGGGGGAGATGATATCTTCTGGATTGAGTAAAGTTGTGCCTCTACCATGTCTGAAAGAAAAGGAAAGGGACCATCAAGATGAGCAGAATTCTTTTGAATTGCAGTTATGGTTTTAGCCAATTAATAGAAATTATTATTTGGGTTTTGAAGGATTCAATTCTAACAGAAATGTATATATACTGTTGTGATGAAAATTATAGTTTCATTAACTTGGTGCAAAGCGCCCATATAAATAAGAAACCGTCTTATTCATATTCTTCTCATCGTTTCTTAGATTATTCTATCATAGAAAGTGATGGCCAGGGTTGACTGTGGATTTTGGTTTTTGTTTTCTTAAGAAACAATAGAATTCATAAATGTAATGCTTCTAATTTTTGCATCTGAATTCCTTATGCTTTATGTTTATGTTTATGTTTTATGGTTATGTTAGGACATTTTTAATGTTATTATAAATGTTAGGAATATTTTGAAATTTGTGAAACAGAGAAAGGTGAAACAATTGGGTTTGCTACTGTTTGTTCCTGTGATTATATTCGTTACATTCCAAAATATTCATGGAAACCACATCAAATTAACTTCAACTCTTATATTTTATTTATGAATTACTTTAAAAAATTTACCCATTAAAATGTAAAACTGATTTTCCGGACGTGACGTGTGGGTAGAGAAGAGAACAGCCTATTCATGAAAACCACATCAAATTAACTTCAACTCTTATATTTTATTTATGAATTACTTTAAAAAATTTACCCATGAAAATGTAAAACTGCTTTTCTGGACGTGAGGTGGAGGTACAGAAGAGAACAGCCTATACAGTACATCAACCAATTGCTCACACTTCACAGTCACAACACTTTCATTTAGTGGTAAACTGTATCTATTGCTACGCCAATGGAATCGTTGCATTCAGTGGGTGTTGATGCTATCAACTCCTCCCGCCAACTATTTCAAAGCTATCTTATTGCATCTCACTCCACCTTTCTGGACATAATCTAGGAAATGCAAACAGAAATTCCCCACTTCAATTTTTTATATTCTTTACCCTTAATATTGTAGCCATGAGTGGCATCAATTCATAGTAGATAATGGTTTGAATCCATGTTTACCATACAACTAGGTTGGCCAATATTTTCATATTGAACGACATCCTTTTTGATGGTTTGAACCCATATTTAGCATACAGTTAGGTTGGCCAATATTTTCATATTAAACAACATTTAGGTGTCCCAATATACTCATTAAACAACATGTTTGGTGCTTATCTCAGATAGATATTGAGTTCTCTCTTTATGGAGAAAAACACAATATTAGTCTATAATTTGTAACAACTCTTGAGTCATTGTTTTCGAAGTTACATTTTGAAAAAATAATATAGAGTAAGATACTTTTGTTTTGGCACCAATTCTTCTTGCAATAGAACTGTGACCATAGATACATCAATCGCATCGATATGAATAACAAAAGTATTTAAAGGATCAAGGAGAGTGAGTTCTAGTTATTTTGTGAAGTTTTATTTGACGAATGATATAGGATTATAATGTTGTGAGTGAGCCCAAGCAGAAAGCCTCTTTAGTGATCCTAACAATGGATTTGGAAATAACACACAAGTTCTCAACGGATATTCTATAAGAATTAGAGAAACCAAGTAATATTCTTACCTCGGGGATATTCATCAGGGCTCCCCATTCCATAATTACCTCTGCCTTCTTTCCATCCATAGTGATGTAGTCAAATGTCATTTGCAATCTCTTGTATGAATGGTGTTACGCTTATCTGATTCCATTTCAAGGTCTTGTTTCATAGCCATATTCCATTTCTTCATGGGTTTGAACTATGAGAAAGAGCTCTAAGCATTTGTATGCCTCATCCATTTAACGATGTTAGAAAAGGATAACACTCAAATGTGCTTCATGAGGGCCTTTTGACCTTGAGAAGTTTGTTGGAATTAAGAGCATATATCATGATGATAGCTTCATTTGCGAGTGTGTTACCATATCTCACTAAAGAGGACTTGGAAGAGAGAAGATTAGGGATGGAAAGTGTTGTGTAGTATCAATTAAAAGACCACGAGTGGAGAACATCTATTCCTCCCAAGTCCATTATGGATTTTCTCTCGGCCCCAACAATTTTTTTGCAACCACAACTACACACATGCACGGGGAAAGCATGGCCATGCCATTACGGTGACTTCAACCCTAAAGGGGGGAATTAAAACATCTTGCTTTCTTCGACACAAGAAGCCATCGTTGACAATAGAAGGTTAGTCTAAAACCCACTGTGTTTGCAAGTTCACCCATGAATATGGTTAAATTTAAATTGGTTCAATTTTTCCTAGCTTCATAATTGCATTCAATTTCTCTATGGAGTTGAGTAGTGGTGAAACTTTGTCCATTTACAAGCGTTGCTAGTAAAAGGATGTGAAAAAAAGAGTGGGGTCTACAATTTTACGAAGAAATTTTAAGCCCTAGCTTCCTCAATTATGTTTGAAGTGACAATTAATTTTCACTCTATTGCTATGGAGAAAGTATATTATAATGAAATGAGAAGCTTGTTAATTGCAGCTACGAGAATGGACGATATATTGGCAATTTCATTATGTTCAATTTGCTAGATCAAGCAAGAGTTTGTATAACATAAGGTTAGATGTGTCATATTTGATGGGAGATTGGGTAAGGTGACATGCCCTTTTTTGTTCTACTATTTTCCTTATACATTTTGTTGTGGTAATCATTATGAAGAAGGTTTTCTTATTTTCCCATCAACTTGCATTAATTAAATGTGTGCTTCATTCCATAGGTTAATTTATATATGGATGTTAATTTATATATGCATGTGTTTTCTATTCACGAATATATGCATTCATTTTCTAATAGTTGATATTAGAGATGAGGAGCTTTTGCCTTGGGAGAGAACGAAGCTAAATACTTTCATGGTTGCATAACATGTAAATGTCTACATTTTGGTCATATCTCTTACATAGTCATGCATGACCCATGAAGAGGAGTTTTTGTTGTCTATTTTTAAGGGAATGCATCGAGGATAAAGGTTGATATACCTTCAGTGAACTAGGAATATGATTTTACCAACACTATAGGTGGACATTCATGAATGTTGTGTGTTTGTCCCATGTTTGTGGCTGGATAAACAAGTGACTTGGGTGTTTGTCCTAGTGTTGTAGGTGGGCTTGCATGCCTAATTTTTCAAGTTCCTAAACTCAGGGAGGATACATTTTACAGTGGGTATGAGGCGCAACAAGATCAATGCTCTAGTATTAAGTTGATTTAATATATGATGGAGGAACGTTGGATATAGAAATACCTTTATCTATGTTGGAGTGTGGAAATTTTTTTATAATGAAATCATAATTTCATTTACTATCCAATAGAATGGGTGACCTACTTGTGAGGGTAATTACATGGGATTTAACCATTACATAAAGTTATATGGTGTACAAAGGGGAGGTGGGTTCATTTTATTTGATGGGATGGCCCTTTCCAGGTTGCTCTATTATCTGTACCACTTCAGCAAAAGTGGTTCAAACAAATGTCTTATTTTTGGTCCCCAACCATGTTCTTTGAGTTCCCATTTGCTTTTAGTAGTCAATTTATGCCAAGTGGTTTATTACATGTATATTCCATTGGTGCATCTATGCTCAATTTTTATAACAAATAAACTCATCAATTTGACACCATATACTAGAGGCAAGAAATTGATTTGACATGATGTCATTTTCTCTCCATACAATGGACTTCCATAAGAAGAATTTGGGCATAGGATAGTTCACTAAGAATAAAATTATCAAAGAAGAGAAATTTTAAATTAATTTAAACTTTGAGAGAAATATCTCTCAACGCACTTTCATCCATACATGTGAAAAAGTTAGATTGGTTCAGTTTGGTTTAGTTTTATAGTTGCATGTCCATTTTGTTATGTTTTGATAGTTATGATATGACATCAAACACTAGTCACTCATTGCTTAGATGGAAAAAGGCACTGAGAATTGTCATATCATTTGGGATAAACATGAAGCCTCGTTTGTGTCAAAATGACAATATGCCTTGATAGTAATGTGTATATTTTAAATGATTAATTGTATCTTCATATAGAAAACCTAGTTCATCAATTTTTGAACATAGAATTGGTTATTAAGTAACATGCTCTAGAAGAAAATGGAACTCTTGTTAGACCAAAAATTTGAGAGTGGTGCTACTTATGCTTTTTCCTGTGATAACAATCAAGTCAAATTTGTATGCTTTGACATAGTCTCATAGTTTTCTCTATGTAGTTGATATATGATATGTAATGAGATTTCTTAGCGACATTGCATGTCATTTTCCTGTGCTTCTTTCACTTATTCTCTCAATGTTCCATGAATGATAGAGTCTAAATAAATTACATATTAGGTTCCAAATAATGGACATACAATTTCATTTTCATTCCCAACTTTATAAGCTAGTTTTGTCTCAAGTACTCATCAGGCAACATTTCCCATCTTAATTTAGATCCCAAGTTGTTTTCTTTCTAGATAAAAATAAAAGATTAGCATATATTCCCTAGAAATTCCAAGGTCAATATTTTATAAGTGACACTTGGAAAAGGGAGACAAGATAACTTTCCTCCATCACCACTTCTTCTTCTTCTGATAAAATTGTGATAGTAGGTACACCACTTGTATTGATATGAAAAAAAAACATATTTCAAGGACCCATGAGAGTGATTAATAGTGATTTTGTGAAGGTATACTTGAATAAATTAATCTTATGTTGTTGTCAATGGGCTCAAACATATGTCCTCTTACCTTGAAATAGACCTTGTATTTGAGAACATATATGATGATAGTAACTTTGATTGCAAGCATGTCACCACATCTTAGTATATAGAATGTGGATCCGAATATTGAGTTGAGAAATAATTATGAAGCCATGAGTGGGGTGCAATTATTCCTCCAAATTTCCCTTAGGGATTTGCACTCATCCACACCTATTTTTTCACAACCACAAACGCACACATGAGCACACGATAAATCACGAGTTTTCCATCAAGTAATCTTAAGCCCTAAAAGGGGGGAATAACTATGCCTCACTTTCATTAACAAAAGAATCCATTGTTGATAAAAAATACTAATTTCAAAGTAATTTTGTTTGCAAGTTCACCCATGAATGTTGTTAAAGTAAAATTGGTTAAATTTGGCCTAACTTCATAATTGTGTGAAATTTATATATGGAGTGAAGTTGTGGAAAAACCTTGGCCTTGCTAACAAAATATGCCAGAAAAAGACTAGGACTAGAATTCTAGGAATAAATGTCTAGTCCTAGCTTATTTAATAATTTTTGAAGTGACAATAACTTTAAATATATTTTTATGTGGAATTTTTATTTTAATGAAAGGAGAAGCTTGCTAATTTTAATTATTAGAATGGGTGATATATTAGTGATTTCATTGGGTTTGATTTTCTAAATGAGATTATAGTACATATAAAAAAAAGGTAAACATGTTAAATTTGATAAGGGCTTGGACGAGGCACGATGCCCCTTTATGCCATGCTCTATTATTTTTACATATTGTAGGAAAAATAGCTATAATGAAGCATATATTTTCTTTTCCCAATGGATCTATGTACCTTGAATGCATGTTTTCTCCTACTAGTTAATCTATTTCTAATGGTTTACTACATCTATTTTACATTAACATCTCTCTATGTTGTTTTTCTAATATTTAGTATCATAGACGTGAAGTTTTCAACTTGAGATAGCACCGAGTTTAAGATTTTTCTAGTTCACAAAATTTTTAAATGTATACCTGTCGGTCATAATTCTTATATAGGCATGCATGACCTATGGAAGTATTTTATTATTTCTATAGTTGTGAGGGCATGTGACATGGGTATAGTTGGATATGCCTTTAATAAACTTGTAATATACTTTTACCAACCTTGTGCATAAGTGTTGTATGCATGTTCCAAATTTGTATGTGTATTCACATGTGTGTTGGGATTTTATTGCAACAACATGAAGACTCAAAACATTATGTTCTTTATTTACGTATTGATGAGGAGTGATGGAAGTATCAATACCTTTAACTGAGTTGGAGTGTGAAGGTTTCTTATAATGAAACCATAAAATCTAGCAATGTAACATAATGGGTGAATTATTTGTGTGGTTTATTACATGGGTTTGAATTTTTAGATGGGATTAGAGAGCATATAAAAGGAAGGTGGATATGTTATATTTGATGGCATGCCTCTTTGTGGGATACTCAATTGTTTATATCTATTGAGAATTGGTGCAATGAAATGTCTTGTTTTTTCTCCCGAACTATGTTTTTCAAGTTCACATTATCTTTTATTAGTTAATTTATGCCTAATGGTTTCTTATATGTGTACTCCAATGGCATATTCGTGCTATGTTTTTCTAAAAAATAAACTCATAAATTTCAGACCATATATTAAACGCAATAGCTTGATTTGAGATGATGTTGTCATCTCTCCATGTAGTAGACATCCAGGATAATATTTTGGGCATAGGAGGGTTCAATATGAATAAAATTATTAGAGAAGGGAGAAGTTTAAATTCATCTAAATTTCGAGATAAATATCTCTTGCACTTTTATCCATACACATGTCCAAGTTAGATTGGTTTTATTTGGCTTAGTTACATAATTGCAAGTTTTTTTCTTTCAATGTTGATAGTTGAGATATGACATGAAACCTTTGTTGCTCATTGTTTAAAGAAGAAAGATAGTTCATATTGTCACATCATTTGGGATACACATAAAGCCTTAGTTATGTCAAAAGGACACTATGCATTAATAATAATCTCTTCATTAAAGTGGATATAATCTCTCTATTGAAGTACTCACTCATTGTATCTCTACATAACAAACCTAGGTGGTGATTTTTTGGGCATAACTTTGGTCACCAAGAAACAAGCTCCACGAAAAGATAAAACTATCATTGAACCAGCCTATGATTTTGTCCATGAACAAATCAAATTGGACCTTTTGACATAGTTTCATAATTTTGTCACCTTTCTATATCGAGTTTATATATGCCTCAAACATTCACACATGCACATTTGTTTTTCGTATTACACAATACACAAACACAATAGGATATTTCCATGTGGCCCTCAGGAAATGCAAGGTAGCATAGTCATATTATGAAACGAGTTAGAGTTGTCAAGAATTAAATTATATATGCCTCAAATAATTAGAGCTTACATATCATTAAAATTGCTTAAAGTTTTCAATTTTGATATGTTTTTACTATGCATTAAAATTGCTGACATTTTTATTTAGTTATCAAAAGTTCTAACATTTGGTATCGGAGCAAGGTTTTATCTCTGCCTTGGTAATTATAGACATATTTTGGCTAAATGTTTTATTTTAAATTTTCTGAATTAAAACATTTATTTTGAAAATATATCTGTTCAATTTTTGCATATAATATGTACTTAGTTTTATTATATGCAATTTGGAAAATATGCTCGTATTTAGTTTGCATGAATTTAATTGTTTAAACTTCAATTAAAACATGTTATTATACGAGACCTATGGTTAAATGTTATGCATGAATATTATAGTTTTATTCATGCATATTATCAGTTGATTTTATGAAAATAATGTCTAGTGATCCATATAATTTTAAATAATTAGAGAATAGCCACAGCATCTCTGATTAAATAAAATTATATATTATGATTGATTAGGATCACATAAAGTTTAGACATTAATTGTAATTAATTATATTAAATATAATAAATTTTATCCCACAGGAATTTTTATTATATTTATATAATTGATTAGGATAAAATATTCATAATTTACCCACAGGAGTTATGAATTAATGGTTTTATCATAAAGTTCAAAACTAATATAGAATTTGATAAATTCTATCATAAAGAATAATTGAATCTACTTGAATTAAAATTTTAGTCCACAGACAATTTTTATGTCATTAGATTCAATTTTAAGCATGATTTACATTGGTAAACCATGAAAATTTTATGCCTCAATTTTAACATAAGCATGTATTTTTAATTTTATGCAGTTGTACAACCTGCACATTTCTCTGAAATTCGTACTGATATCCCTGAACTTAAGGGAGATAACTATAAAGTCTGGAAGGAGAGAGTTCTCCTTCATTTAGGGTGGATGGATATAGATTATGCTATTAGGAAATATGAACCACCAGCACTCACTAATACCAGCACTACAGCAGACATCGCGCTTTATGAACGATGGGAACGATCTAATCGTTTAAGCGTGATGTTCATTAAGACTAAAATTTCAGCTGGTATCCGTGGTTCTGTTGAACAGCATGACAAAGTTCGAGACTTGCTGAAAGCCATTGATGATCAATTCGTCACTTCAGACAAGGCACTTGCAAGCACCCTAATCATGAAGTTCTCATCCCTGAGGCTCACCAGTGTAAAAGGTGTGCGCGAGCACATCATGCAAATGAGGGACACTGTGGCTCAATTGAAGAAACTCGAGGTTGAAATATCAGAATCTTTCCTGGTGCACTACATCCTGAACACCCTTCCACACCAATACAGACCTTTCAAAATCTCATACAACACACATAAGGATAAATGGTCAATTAATGAACTCATGACCATGTGTGTTCAAGAGGAAGAGAGACTGGTGATGGAAATGGGAGAAAGTGCAATGTTGGCAACGCGAGGAAAGGGAAAATCTCAAGCCAATCGGAAAGGGAAAGGTAAAATACCTCCCCAAGCCGATATCAAGAAGGATTCTAAGTGTTTCTTCTGAAAAAAGAAGGGACACATGAAGAAGGAATGCGCCAAATTTCAGAAATGGCTTGCAGATACAGGTAATTCAATCTCATTTGTTTGTTATGAATCTAATATGGTTAATGTCAATGTTAACACATGGTGGATTGATTCTGGATCAACAATTCACATTTCGAATTCCTTGCAGGGTTTGCAAAACCGAAGGAAGCCAGTGGGAAGTGAGCAAAGCATCTTATCAGGAAACAAGATGGGCTCGCATGTGGAGGCTATAGGAACATGCTATTTAACTTTAAGTAGTGGTTTTGTTTTAGAATTAGAAAAGACCTTTTATGTACGAAGTTTCTCTAGAAACTTGATTTCAGTTTCAAGGCTTGTACCTTTTGGATATTCCTATAACTTTTCAGAAACATCATTAAGTTTATTTTATAAATCTGATTATGTTGGGAATGGTATTTTTTCTAATGGTCTTTATTGCATTAATTTACAAAACAATGTCACTTATGATTCAATGCATGTTCACACTGGTATTAAAAGATGTGTTATTGATGAAAATTCCTCTAAATTATGGCACCGGAGACTAGGTCATATCTTCATAGATAGAATTAAAAGATTGGTAAATGAAGGGGTACTTAATACTCTAGATTTTACTGATTTTGAGACTTGTGTGGACTGCATAAAGGGAAAGCAGACCAACAAGTCAAAGAAAGGTGCGAATAGGAGTTCAGACATATTAGAGATCATACATACTGATATATGTAGTCCAGACATGGACTCACATAGTCACAGATACTTCATCTCCTTTATAGATGATTACTCACGATATATTTATCTCTACATGCTTCATAAAAAGAGCGAAGCATTAGATGCCTTTAAGATATTTAAGGCTGAAGTAGAGAATCAATGCGGCAAGCAAATTAAGATCGTGAGATCAGATAGAGGTGGAGAATATTATGGTAGATACACAGAAAATGGACAAGCACCTGGGCCATTCGCTAAATTTCTTCAAGAGCATGGGATTGTTTCCCAATACACCATGCCTGGTTCACCCGACCAGATTGGTGTAGCAGAAAGAAGAAACCGAACATTATTGGACATGGTGCGGAGTATGCTTAGCGGCTCCAATCTTCCTAAATCCTTGTGGACTGAAGCACTTAAGACGACAATGTATATATTAAACCGAGTTCCAACCAAGGCTGTTCCTAAAACGCCATTTGAATTATGGAAAGGTTGGAAACCGAGTTTGCGACATATGCGCGTTTGGGGATGCCCGTCCGAAGTGAGAATATATAATCCACAAGAGAAGAAACTGGACCCAAGGACCATTAGTGGGTATTTCATTGGATATGCTGAAAGGTCTAAAGGTTACAGATTTTATTTTCCATCTCACAGCACTAGGATTGTGGAGTCAAGAAATGCAAAGTTTCTTGAAAATGACTTGATCAGTGGGAGCGATCAAACCAGGAACATAGTTTCTGAGAAGGATCATTCAGAATCTCAACCTTCCACCTCAAGTGAAATATTGGTTATTGTTCACAGCACCTCTCAAGTACAAACTGGTGTTGAACAACCAATAGTTGAAGTTCCACAAGCTGCTGACGACATTCGAGTAGATCAGATAGTTCAAGAATTGCCAAGAATTTTTGAACAACGAGTTGAACCACATACTTCTCAGGAAGATGGTGGGACAACATTAAGAAGATCTACTAGACCAAAGAGATCAGCAATTCCTGATGATTATGTTGTGTATCTGCAAGAATCTGACTACGACATTGGAGCCAAAAATGATCCTCAATCTTTTTCACAAGCCATGAGTTGCAAAGAATCAGAATTATGGTACGATGCCATGAAGGAAGAGATGAATTCTATGAAGAGTAATGAAGTCTGGGATCTTGTTGAGTTGCCTAATGGTGCAAAAGCCATTGGATCTAAATGGGTCTTTAAGACAAAGAAAGACTCATTGGGCAACATTGAGAGATACAAGGCTAGACTCGTTGCAAAGGGATTCACTCAGAAAGAAGGAATTGATTACAAGGATACTTTCTCTCCTGTATCTAAGAAAGATTCCTTGCGCATTATTATGGCATTCGTAGCCCATTTTGACTTGGATTTGCATCAAATGGATGTGAAAATGACATTTCTCAATGGAGATCTAGAGGAGGAGGTTTACATGAAACAACCTGAAGGATTCTCCTCTAGTGATGGTGAGCATTTGGTTTGCAAGCTCAAGAAGTCATTATATGGATTAAAACAAGCATCTCGCCAATGGTATTTGAAATTTCATGATGTAATTTCTTCTTTCGGTTTTGTAGAAAACATTATGGATGAATGTATATACCTTAAAGTCAGTGGGAGTAAAATCTGTTTTCTTGTTTTATATGTGGATGACATTTTGCTAGTAACGAATGATAAGGGTTTGCTGCATGAGGTGAAACAATTCCTCTCTAAAAAATTTGATATGAAAGATATGGGTGAGGCATCTTATGTCATTGGCATTAAGATCCATAGAGACAGATTTCGAGGCATCTTGGGTCTGTCTCAGGAAACCTATATTAATAAAATTTTAGAGATATTTCGGATGAAGGATTGTTCACCAAGTGTTGCTCCCATTGTGAAGGGTGATAGGTTCAGTTTGAACCAATGCCCGAAGAACGACTTTGAAAGGGAACAAATGAAGAACATTCCATATGCTTCTACTGTGGGAAGCTTAATGTATGCTCAAGTCTGCACAAGACTTGACATTGCATTTGTTGTGGGAATGTTGGGACGATATCAGAGTAATCCAGGTTTAGACCACTGGAGAGCTGCAAAGAAAGTAATGAGGTACCTTCAAGGAACCAAAGACTACATGCTTATGTACAGACGGATGGACAATTTGGAAGTGATTGGCTACTCAGATTCTGACTTTGCTGGATGTGTTGATTCACGCAAATCAACATCAAGATACATTTTTATGATGGCCGGTGGAGCTGTATCATGGAGGAGTGCCAAGCAGACTTTGATTGCCACTTCTACTATGGAAGCCGAGTTCGTCTCCTATTTTGAGGCTACTTTACATGGTGTATGGCTTAAGAATTTCATTTCTGGGCTTAGAATTATGGATTCTATCTCTAAGCCATTGAGAATATACTGCGACAATTCAGCTGCTGTTTTTATGGCTAAGAACAACAAAAGTGGGAGTCGAAATAAACATATCGACATTAAGTATTTAGCTATAAGGGAACATGTTAAGGAAAAGAAAGTGGTCATTGAACACATTAGCACTGAGTTGATGTTCGCTGATCCTTTGACTAAGGGCATGCCACCGTTTAAATTGAAGGATCATGTAATGAATATGGGACTTGGTTCCATTATGTAGTTTTTCATTGTATGAACAATGTTATTTTAATGAAATTCTTAAATTCTGTGATTTTTTTCTCATATTTATGTGCACCTTAATTTGATTTGAGAGAATTCATCAATGTAGGACCAAGAATAAACATAGGGTTTATTCATTAAGGAAATGTTACCACATAAATTTTAATAAGAATAAATACATAGTAATACATGGAAGGTAATACTCGTCATTAGAGGACTTATCGCCATGATTCATGTATTTATTACTTAATACAGATTATCAATGGGTTTAAAGATGAGACATTAAGTTTGGAAGTATGGACCAAGTGGGAGAATGTTAAGCTCCCTCAATTTCTGGAAACGACTGCTTAATTTCTGGAAAGCTGCCTCCCAACGTATTTATTTCTGAAAACTAATTTGTAATTGTTTCCTTAATTTATGGAAACTAACTGCAGTAATTTCCATAAATTACTGAAATCAACTGCAGATAATTAATTTATTGTTGGGAGCTACTGAAGTGGTCCATTACTCCCACTGGAGTTCTCTACCATGATTCGTGGAACAGTTGACACATAGCCAACAGAAGCTTGATGGAAGCTAGGCTATAATGATTTTTGTTTGGTCCCCAAGCTCACTATCTCAATCTCTTCAGTTTTACACCATCA
This sequence comes from Pinus albicaulis, assembly GCA_034641835.2. NCBI lineage: Eukaryota > Viridiplantae > Streptophyta > Pinopsida > Pinales > Pinaceae > Pinus > Pinus albicaulis. The sequence continues at coordinate 758,588,543 of CM076578.1, read as the reverse complement.
AGCAAGAGAGAGCAGAGCTTGGAAGTGCCTTTAGAATTTCTCCACTGTGTGTGTGTTCTCAAGCTGAAAGTCTTTCTACCCTTCTACTGGAAACAGAGGATTTATTTGCTATTAGAGTTTTTCTACCACTGTAAATTCAGTTAACAGAAAAACGCTTTTCTAATTACAGCCAATTGAAGAAAAGCTTCAGGCTTATGGTTATTTAGTAAATGTTCATATACGTGTTCTGTTCCTGAAAACATTTGACTTCTGTGGACCGGAGATTTAGTTTTATTGTTGTTTTCTGTACGTGCATATTAATTTAAAGAGTTTCAGCAAAACAGTTTGTTGTTTCAGCAAAGCAGTTTGCTGTTTCAACAAAACACAGATTTCAGTTTCAGCATAACAGATTTCAGTTTCAGCAAAACAGTTTGTTGTTTCAGCAAAGCAGTTTTCTATTTCAGCTAAACACAGATTTCAGTTTCAGCATAACATATTTCAGTTTCAGCAAAACAATTTGCTGTTTCAGCAAAGCAGTTTGTTGTTTCAGCATAACAGATTTCAGTTTCAGCAAAACAGTTTGCAGTTTCAGCAAAACAAATTCCAGTTTCAGCAAAAACAGATTTACAACACCAATGGCTGGAGGTATTTAAGATTTACTGGGCAATTTAATTTTTACTTTTGATTCTTTTAAGATTTTATTCCGCATTTTAAAGAATCATTTATTAAGTTTTATTGGAGCTTACATAGCATAAAATTTGTTTATGCATTAATTTTTGTTTTTACTGTGCATAAAAGAGTTAACATTCTAACTCTGCAATTAAAGAATTCTGCATTAAAGAATTTTATTGAGTTATTAAAATTCTAACATTAATTCTCTGTTTACAGCGGAAAGGGTAGAAAGACTTTCAGCTTGAGAACACACACATAGTGGAGAAATTCTGAAGGCACTTCCAAGCTCTGCTCTCTCTTGCTTGATGGTGTAAAACTGAAGAGATTGAGATAGTGAGCTTGGGGACCAAACAGAAATCATTATAGCCTAGCTTCCATCAAGCTTCTGTTGGCTATGTGTCAACTGTTCCACGAATCATGGTAGAGAACTCCAGTGGGAGTAATGGACCACTTCAGTAGCTCCCAACAATAAATTAATTATCTGCAGTTGATTTCAGTAATTTATGGAAATTACTGCAGTTAGTTTCCATAAATTAAGGAAACAATTACAAATTAGTTTTCAGAAATAAATACGTTGGGAGGCAGCTTTCCAGAAATTAAGCAGTCGTTTCCAGAAATTGAGGGAGCTTAACATGGTCACCAAGAAACAAGCTCCACGAAAAGATAAAACTATCATTGAACCAGCCTATGATTTTGTCCATGAACAAATCAAATTGGACCTTTTGACATAGTTTCATAATTTTGTCACCTTTCTATATCGAGTTTATATATGCCTCAAACATTCACACATGCACATTTGTTTTTCGTATTACACAATACACAAACACAATAGGATATTTCCATGTGGCCCTCAGGAAATGCAAGGTAGCATAGTCATATTATGAAACGAGTTAGAGTTGTCAAGAATTAAATTTTGTGAAATGATAAAATATTTTAAAGAAAATTTTATCTTTCATGCTAGTGCCCACTCTAGGTAATATTTACCTTTCATATTTCTTGCATGGTCAATTCTGTTTTCAAATTGGACCTTTTGACATAGTTTCATAATTTTGTCACCTTTCTATATCGAGTTTATATATGCCTCAAACATTCACACATGCACATTTGTTTTTCGTATTACACAATACACAAACACAATAGGATATTTCCATGTGGCCCTCAGGTAATGCAAGGTAGCATAGTCATATTATGAAACGAGTTAGAGTTGTCAAGAATTAAATTTTGTGAAATGATAAAATATTTTAAAGAAAATTTTATCTTTCATGCTAGTGCCCACTCTAGGTAATATTTACCTTTCATATTTCTTGCATGGTCAATTCTGTTTTTAAAAAATATGACCGTTGGTATAATTAATTTTCTCTATAATTTAATTTACGGTTCACTAATTTTAATTCTAGCTTTTTTGATGGATATAATTTTAATTCTAGCTTTTTCGATGGATATAGTAATAATCGTTTGGACAAATTTATCCACCGAAACCTAGATTTAACCAAATTCAAAACGGTGGAAAAGAATTTATTAACATATCAGGAGGTGCTTTTGTGATTTTTATTTGAGAGCGATATAAATACCATCATATTAAATAACTACTTTTGTGCGTTTTCGTTTGAGAGCAATTTATATATATAAAAATAAAAAATAAAAAAAAAACAATCGCGTTTCTCTTGATTTCCCATGAAGAAAATCACAGAAAATCCTTGAATGACGGGGATGACAAAATGCGCCCTATAAATTCACCACCACCCCACTGGCCATTCAATATCAACGTGTGTTCCAGGTCACATTATGTATCAGAGCGTCTTACAAATAATTCTGAACCATCTACCAGAAGCAGAAATCATAGAATTAGGAGATGGCATCTACAAGATTCTTCTGCCGTATTGCTTCAACGAAACGACTGCATATCGAGAGCTGAGAAGAGCTCTGAAAGAGTCTCCAGCCAAACCCATGTGCTCAACCTGCCGTTCAGAGAATACAAAGTTCAGATATTTTGACAATAGCTCCTCCAAGGTCTTGCAGGCCAGGTACAAATGCAAAGACTACCATGCAGCTAGTAAACCAATACCATCAGAAGAAGAAAAAATTAAACATCAAAGATCGTGATCAAGATACTCTGGTTTCATGAAGAAATATCAAATGGAAGGAGGCTGATTGCAGCATCAGCATTAGTAGAGCAGGTGACAACGACTACTCGGTGCAGAATATGGAAACAGTGAACCTATTTGATTTTATATATTATTTCAAGCAGGATGCACAAAATTTTGTTGAAACACATATGGAATTATCCCAGAAGCAATACTGGGGCCCATTCAAACCGTACGCAGGTGATCATGAAGAGGAGTTGATATCTTCTGGATTGAGAAAAGTTGTGCCTCTACAATGTCTGAAACAAAAGGAAGGTGATCATCAAGATTTTTGAGTTGCAGCTATGGTTTTAGCTAATTAATAGAAATTATTGTTTGGTTTTCAAGAATCTCACAGATATATTCCTGTCATGAAAATTATAGTTTCATTAGCTTGGTGCAAAGCGCCCATATAAATAATAAACCGTCTCATTGATATTCTTCTCATCGTTCCTAAGATTATTCTATCAAAGAAAGTGCTGGCCACGATTGATGGTTGATTTTGGTTTTTATTTGCTATCAGAAGCAATAGCATTCATAAATGTCAATGACTCTCTCTTGTATTTTAATTATAAATGTTAATGATTCTTACTCTTGTATTTTAATTCATTATTATTTAGGTTTCAATTTTTTTTAATGTTGATTGTAGATATTTATGTTGATTATAAATTTAAAATATATTTTGAAATCTAACCAAAGAAATAGATTTCTTGTCAGTTAGACAATTAACTTATTTCTGTGTACTACTATCCCTCTTATTCCAATAAAGTTCAACTCTTATATTCTATTTATGAATTACTTCAAAATTCCTTGGCAGTTTGTTAGTAGCTGTTTGTAGGGCCGACCATAGCATTTATTGCCTACTAAAGGGATATTTCTCTTTTACAATGTGTTCATCTAATAAGTGACGCAATTCTTATTTATTTCTTTCTTTCATATTAAACTAAAGTAGCCCTACATCTATCAATTTAAAAGGGACAATATTCATCAATGATTAGAAAATTTCTTACATATTTATATTCTGATAATTAATTATAATACAACTTATGTTCATTGTCTAAGGTCGAGTGATTATCCCTCGGTGTATTTCCTTGGAGTTATATAGCTCTTTCGATTACATTACTTTAGATACCTTGTGCATCTCCTTGAAAACATACATGATTATGAGCGTTGTTGACTTACAATGTTATACCCTCACTTATAAGGTTGTAATGTGTTAATTTACGCATCGTGTGACAATGAGTTGATGTTAAGTCATGGTTCACACATTATATTCCACTTGGTACATTGAATTCTCTCGAACTGTACGATTTGACACTTGTTCGATCTATTAGGGTTTGAATCAGATAGCCAGGCTTCCTTTCCACTAAATATGGTAACTGCTTGGTTTTTACCGTTGCGTTTCCCATCATTTGCTCTCAACCGTTTTGCCAAAAGCCTCTGCATGAACGATGAAGTTAACCTGCAACTGCTCTTAGTTAATCGCATCAATCTCTTATATTGTTTCTTTTTCTTTCCTTTAGGTTTTCAGTATCGTTCAAGCTATGAAATCTTTTTATTTGTTGTAATAGTGACGACTTTGAACAAGTACAGCTCTCTCGAGCTCGATGCTCGTCTACAGCATTAGGGTCCAGGTATGGTAAGTATGGCATCCCACGACCCTTCAGTTTCCTTTTTGTATGGTACAAACACCATACCTAGCCTTTTGTTAATAAGGTATGGCGATGTGTACCACGTTTGAGGGTTTTAATTTCTGCGACAAGATTCTACAGGTGTAGATATAATCTTTTTGAACTCCCATATGTTTTGGTTTTTCTCTCCTCTTTCAAGTTAAAAACAAAGTTTCCTTATTTTCTGTTTATGTCTCATGTTTTCCGGCGGCAGGTATACCTTGTGTCCTTCAATCGTTGCTTTTCTCTTGTCAACGAAGACTTGAACTTCAGTTTTCGGATTACCCTCGATCGATTTCCTCCTTTCCAGTTTCTGCAAACACTATCCCTGGTTTTGTTTCTATTAAATGGTATGAGGTTTTGGTTCTGAACATCTATTCAAAGAAAAGTGTCCCTTATATTTTTGACCCATTAAGGTTTTAGGCACAGCCGGTTAGGATGTACAGGGTTAGCAACTAGACAGGGTTTTGGTTTGTTTATTGGGGCAACAACCTCGTTTATATGTACCCTTGTAATTTTTTTTTTATATGCTAAGATTTTTCAACTATCAAGGAACATTTCTAGCTTCAATATTATGTGCAATTTGAAAGTTTAATATTAAATGGCAATTTCTGGCCTTTTACGGAAAAGTATTTCTGGTTACTTTGTGAAGTTGACTGTATAGATCATTAAGGTACCAAAATCCTTGAATAATTATTGTATTCATGAGGGTTTGATATGTTTTTGAAAGGTTATATGTTAAAATAATTTATTTTTCTTCTTAAGGTGCATGCAGTTGTTTTTATCTTCCAGGGAACATAATGAGTTTCTAGTGTATGTATTTTTCAGTCTAGCCTAGAAACAAAATGGGTCTCTATAGAATTAGCTCACTTTTCCACTTCCATAAGGGTTCCTTAATTTACACAGTTGGTTTCCTCACTATGTATTTCAACAAAACTTATTATTATTTTTACTACCTTTTCCTTTAGTCATAGAAAGCTTCATTGGTCACCTATTGTTCTCTTCCTACTCAGCCTGGTTGTTTGTTATCATTCCCTAGACATTTATCACTGTTCTTACTAGAATCGTTTTTCTGACACTACAATCAGTCCATCTCTGTGCGAAAGACGTAGTTGTCTTACTGGTAAAGGTCGTGACCCAATTTGGGTAAGTTAATACTATATTCCTCGTTACCCGTTACCCTTAGTTACAGACAACATTACTTACTCTTCTGTTACAGAAAGGTACAAATTCCTTATTTTCAAACATAGTTCTTAAAATCTTTCTCTTACTATTTCTTTCCTTAAAATCACACAAAAGGCCCTTATCATTAAACCTCATAGTATATATCACGTAACACCCTCTCCTCTCAGCCATGAGAATCAACAATTATGTCTCAGTACTCCCCCAAGCAATTCAAATTTCAGAACAATAGTTTAGAGAGTGACCTTAGAAAGTGACCTCTAGGGTTGATTCTCTGGCATAAAGGTCCAACCTAGCCAATATTTCATTATCCTCTGCAAGGTCTCCACTAATTCACAGACTATCTCAAGAGCACCATGACTGACACCATCCTGCATGATAACTCATATCCCCTTCTCACTTCAAGTGCCTCCAACATTTATTTCCTTCTCTTGCTATCCTTGGAATTATTTTCCCACTGACATATTTTCTATTGGGAGAGAGAGAGGGTAGCTATCTGTATTTAACTGTCTGGTACCTGAAAATCTCATTCTTGGCCTTCTCTACTGAATTCCAAGATTTTTCAATTTAATCAATATAATTAAATCAATTAATTTCTCATTTGAATATCATCGTTATGTGTCTCCACTAACTCATTTTTCACTGAGTATGAATAGTAGAATTAAATACAAAATATTTATTGTCACCCAGCGTGTTACATCTCTCACCCCCATCCCCCTCAATATGTAACACTTTCCTCGGTGTTCATCCCTCACTTTGGAACATACCAAGATACGTTGCACACATAAGTCCGACATTTTCCCAAATGGCCTCTTACGAGCTAAAGTGCCTGCAATTTAACTTGGGTGATAATTCGCCTTTGTAACATTATTTCTCTCTGCTCGAGAATACGTAGAAGCTCTACTAGAGAATCTCCATCATGTTTGACCTCCACAATCACAACTCCATCATTAATCTTTACCAATTTTAAATCAAGGGCATATATATATATATATATATATATATATATATATATATATATTTTAAACAAAATAATCATACTTACCTACACCTTCTGCCAACTAATAATATGTCTTGGGTCATATACATACTTCTTCAATAATGAAACATGAAATAGATTATGAACTCTTATGTAACTAGGTAGTGCAAGTTGGTCCTCTATAGATCCTATTCCTTCTAGTATTTAGAAAGGACCATAATATCGGGGAGCTAACTTTGCACAACTACCCCACCTTAGGGTACTTCTCTTGGGTTTAACTCACACATAAACATGATCCCCAACCCAAAATTCCATATAAGTTCTCTTCCTATTTACATAAGCCTTTTGTATGTCTTGGGAAGCCTCTAAGTTTTGTCGAAACTTATAAGCAGTCTACTCCATTTCCGTTAACATATTTTTCCTTAAAAGAAGTTTGTCTACAGGATTTCCCCAATTAGTTGGTGCATTTCATTTCCTTCCATATAACACTTCAAAGAGACCCATTTTCAATGACTCATGATAACTGTTGTTTTATGTGAATTGAACCAAATGAAGGTAGTTTTCCCACTTGGTTGGTTGTTGCATGAGGTACATTCTTAGCATATCTTCAAGAACTTGGTTCACACGTTCAATCTTTCCATATGTCTGAGGACGATAGGAAGTATTGAACTGAACTTGAGTGCCCATTCCCATGAAAACATCCTTCCAAAATGAAGTAAACTTCACGTCTCTATTTGAGATGACTACCTTAGGTATGCCATGCAATCAAAATATTTATCTCATAAAAATGTCTGCAATTTAAACAATTTTCTATGTAGATTGTACCGAAATGAATTGGGTTGTTTTACTCAACTTTTCCACCACTACCATAATGGAATCATTGTGCCTTTTTTATCTAGGTAACTTGGTGATGAAATCCAAGGTAATAACATCCCATTTCCATTCAGAAATGGGTAAGGGATGTAGCAGCCCTACTAGGTGCTAGTGTTCAGCCTTGAATTGCTAACATTCTAAACAATTTTCTAACTAATATGCAATACTCTTCCTCATTCCAGGCCAAAAGTAGCATTTATTTATGGCAGAAAGCAATTTTTGATAACTGGGGTGGGATGTGTAGGGACTTCTATGAAACTCATCTAGAATTAATTGTTCAATGCCTATCTGATTGGGAACATACACCCTCCCTTTTAAAGTCAAAAAACCTTCTTTATTTATATTTTTATCATATTTATTTCCATAATTGGTTGCTAACTTCACTTGCTACATTAAAAAATCATATTTTGGATCCTTTGAGGCAAGCTCCTTAATTTGGTTGGAGAAACTAATTTCAATTTGACTATAAGAAACCTTATATACACAATGCAATTTCCTACTTAAAGCATCAATCACACAATTTTCCTTTCCTTTAATATGTTTTATATCAAAATCAAACACGCTTAAAAAGGAGATCCATCTAGCTTAATGTGTATTATGATCAGGTTGTTTGAAAAAAATTGTTAAACTACTATGATCGGTCATTAAGATAAAAAAAAATCCCAACAAGTGGTGTCGCGATGCTTTTAATTCATGAACCACAACAGTGAGCTCTATATCATAAGTAGAATATTGTTACTCATGATCTTTTAACTTTCGAGATCCATAAGCTATCACTCTATATTCTTGTATCAAAACTCCGCTTAGTCATTCTTTGCAAGAATCTATGCGAACTACAAATTCCATTGTCAGGTTCGTAATTTTTAGTAGTAGTCAGTAAATGTTTTAACAGTTCAAAACTATGCCAACAATATCTTTTCCAATTGAAGTGTTTTCCTTTCCTCTTTAAGGAAGTTATACGGTAGGAAATTTTAGAAAACCCTTATAGGAAGTGGTGATAATACCCTTCCAGCCCCATGAAAGAACGAATATCTGTCACGTTCTTTGGAATGTGCCACTCCATGATAGTCTTGATTTTTTCAGGGTCCACATCGATTCCTTCAAATGAGATCACATGTCCTAAATACTCTATCTAGTCCTTATAGAAGTCACGCTTGCTATACTTAGTGTATGGTTGATGTTCTCATAGAATCTGCAATAGTATCCGAAGATGTTCCTTATGTTCCTCTAATTTCCTTAAATAAATTAGGATATCATCAATAAAATTCGGGACAAATTTATCGAATTAAGGATGGAATATAGCATTCATTAGACTAATAAACGTTGTTGGGGAATTAGTAAGCTCAAATTGAAAAACTACAAATTCATAATGCCCATATTAATTCCTAACAAATCATTGATTATTGGAAACATATATTTATTTTTAATTGTTAATATATTCAGTTGCCTATAATCAATGCACAATCATATAGTGCTATATTTTTTCTTTACGAACAACATAGGGGCTCCCCAAGGTAACACATTTGGGCATATGTACCCCTTGTCATTTAATTCCTACAACTGCATTTTAAGTTCTGTTAACTCGGAATTTCTCATACGATACGCAGCTCTTGACATTGGGGCTACTCCCGGAATCAATCCTATCATGAAATCAATATCCTATTTCAGAGTAAGTCTTCGGATTACCTCGAGAAATATGTCAGCAAAGTCCAACTTGCACAACATAGACCATGTAACCTTTTCTAAGGAATTTTCCCAACTGAGTGGTTTTAATTATTCACAACTTAATATGTCTCTTAATTCCGTCGATTTCTTATCTAATGCCCTCTTCTGTCAGAAATCTTATGGTCTTCTCCAGGGATTTTTAAATTTGTTGACTTTTGATTGACATGCTTCAACTATTTTGGGGCTAACATAACTCAAACTTGCCCCTAGATTTACTAAAATAGAAATAATATAGTTAGGTATCTTACATTTCAACTCTATCATTGTGGGTTGGTACGCTACTTGATGGTCCTCCAAACAACGTTAATCCTCGGTATGCTTCTATCCACTTCTCCAACAATAAAATCCTCTTGAATGTTGGTAGTTGGTTATGTTCTGTTCTGGCATGGTGTGGGAAATTATTATGGTAGTGAGGTTCCCCACATCCCCAACATTGTAAAGGGGGTTTTTGTGTTTGACTTGGTGTTGGTTTACTGGAAGCTTTAACTATCCTCTAATCATTTTGTAGTTTATTCTTTTATTGATTCTTATCATGTTGTTTATTTTTCTATCCTTCGTACCCATTCTTAGTACTGCTAGGTTTTTCATTCCTGGTACTATGGGAAAATTTATATCCCTTATTATTCAACCAGTTCTTTCCACCTTCCCCTTTTTGCTTCATTTGCTTATAGAAAATTTGAGCCTTACGAATTTACTCATCCATTGACATAGGGTTGTCGAATTCCAATATTTCTTTCATGATTTATAGTAGGCTACTAATGAAGCGTTACACTTTTTCTTTCTCCTCCTAGATGTAGGGGATATATTGCAATAAGGAGGTATATTTAATCATAAATTCATCCATAAACAACTGTAGCAACCTCAAATCATGAAATTCATTAGTTGTTTCATCATAGAATCACTCTGTGAAGTATATATACTTAAAAGGTTTTTGGAACCCATCCCATATCACCTCTTGTTCATCAATTCCTCATACAGTCTTAACTTCTTCCCACCATAATGTATCTTTACATTGTAGTTGGTAAATTTCTAATTGCGCCTTTTAATTACCACCATACTCGTAGATATGAAATTATTTATTCATATTTATTAGCCAATATTACGCATTTTCCTCCATCTCTCCATCAAAAGTTAGGGGTTTAATATTTTTTAATTCCCCTTGTAATTCAACCCTCTATTTTCCTGGATGTAGGTGACATGCTTGACACGAGTGAACAACAACTCCCAACTCACTCGGACTGCGGAGATCTCCAATCCAATTCCCCACCTACAACGGATCCAATCACTGCTAGCACCTCGCAGAAACATAGATCACGCAGATCGGACAGGCCTAGTGTCACCTGACCCTGACCATCACATCACCCTTGCCTCCTTAATGACCATGATGCATAATCAACATTGCAACCATGCCTACCCCTCTGCTCCTGCTCAACTGATTGAGCTCCACACGTAGAAATGTATGAATATCACTCATTTCCTCTCTGACATTCCTCATCCGCAATCCTATATATCCTCCCAATCTTGGCTCCTTCCCTCCCTCATTTTCTCTCCGCTACATTTAGCTCTTTTGATATGGATAATTTTTTATTCTAATCAAATGCGAAGTATAAATCCTAGTGTGGAGCTGCGCAGCCCCCCTCTGCCTGGTGCATTGCATCCTGCGCACCTGGCCCCTAGCCTCTGCAGCTTCACTTGCCCTTGCGTTCCCCCCGCCACCCCTCCCAAGTGTACAATGGCACCCAGGCTGTGCCAATGCACAATTCATGGTGGATAGCGAGGGGCTCTTCCGGGCCGCTATCATCGAGGCAAGGACAATCACCTCGAATGGATTGAAGGCTCCTCGTCAAACTCTCCAGTTAGCCATCATTCAGTTCTTGAGTAGTGCGTAGACTCCTCCAGGAGCCCTATGCAAAGGGGCGGTCGAGGTGTGAGGAGGTCCACCTCCACCCCTAGAGCTCCCTCTCCGCAGAGCATTCCTGCTCCCTTGAATAGTCCTGCGCAGGCTGATGAAGACACGTATATTTGGGTCATGGAATATGACGACGTTTGGATGAAGGTTCCTAAAGGAATAGATCTGGACTACCCCATCCTCTGCTCTCCTTCAAATCTCCCCAAACGTACTGTTGTTGAAGTGGAAGCGAATGTCGCGCAGGCCCCTGCCTGTCCCATCTTCGTGGAGACCCCCCACTGCAGTGATGATGAGGATGAATAATATATGCGTAGTTGTTCAGTCTTATATTCCCACATGGATTTACTATCATGTCCTACTCCTATGCTCCTAAATGTATCAACGATACTGCGCACATAGTAATTCTTGCTCACAAGTTTTTTCTGGGCCAGCTCCCTCCCCCGTGGAAACCCAGAAACAGTGTAACAAAGGCAAGGATTAGTTAAGCGCAGCTTACCAACCCTGCCTGTAAAATATGTACTTTTATGTTTTCGAAATTAATATATTAGCACAACTTACCAAAAACAAAATCAACCCTCTTTTTATTGGTTCCTCTTCCACTTGAAATGTTATTAGATCAATTTTCATTGTTGTTCCATCCTCCTTTTGATTTTGAATTATCCTCTCTCTGGTGATACACTTCCATCATATTTTCATTATAATGGCTGGGGTCAGGATTCCTTGGATTGTGCCTATCTGAAAGGTTTTTTTCTTGTTTCAGCCTCAACCTTTTTGTTGTTAGCTCTCCAATTTACCATTTCAGCTCGTAGTTGTTGGATTGTTTCCAAGAATATTGCATTAGTATTATGAGATTCCTCTCCCAACTAAACCCGCATATTTGGGTTTCCTTTTTCCATAGGTACAGATCCAGTTCCCACCGTTTGTGGTGTAAACCCTACACCTATTCTCATGTGGTCCCCACTTTTTGAAACATTACACACTTTTTATTCATGGTTTCCCAAACAAGCCATAGTGGTGAAACCATGGTTGCTCTGATATCACCTGTAATAACTCAAAATCATCACATTAAAAAAAAATTAACTCTACTTACTTTGATACAAACAAGGACAATATACACCAACGATCAGAAAATTTCTTACATATTTACACTCCAATAATTTATTATAATATAACTTATGTTCATTACCTAAAGTCAAATGATTATCCCTTGGTTTATTTCCTTGGTGCTATATAGCTCTTCTGATCTCATTACGTTATATACCTTGTGCATCTCTTTGAAAACATACATTATTATGAACGTTGTTGACTTAGAATGTTATACCCTCATCACTTATAACCGAGACTTTACTGTGTGAATTTACGCATTGTGTGACCATGGGTAGATGTTAAGTCATGGTTCACACGTCATATTCCACTTGCTACATCAAACTCTCTCGAATTGTATGCTTTTACACTTAGTGTTGACCCATCCATCTATTTATTAGGTTTTGAATTGGACAGTCAGGATTCCTTCCCACTGAATATGGTAACTACCTAGTTTTCACTATTGCGATGCCTGTTATTTTCTCTCCACCATTTTTTATAAAAGGCTTTGCATGAAGGATGAATTTAACCTGCAACTGCTCTTAGGTAACTGCATCAATCTCTTAGGTTGTTTATTTTTTCCTCCTTTAGGTTTTTAGTATCATTCAAGCTCTGAAATGTTTTTATGTGGTATAAAAGAGATGGCTCTGAACTAGTATGAGTATCTCAAGCTCGGTGTTCGTCTTCAACACTATGGTCTAGGTATGGTAAGTATGGAATCCCACATCCATTCAATTTCCGTTTTGTGGCATAGATGCCATACCTTAGACTTTTTTTACTAAGGTCTGGTGGTCCGTGATAAGTTCAAGGGCTTTACTTTCTATGAGAATATTCTATTGGTATAGATATAATATTTCCGAACTCCTGTCCTTTTTTGTTCGTCTCTCCTCTTTCAGTTAAAAACAAAGTTTTCTTACTTTTTGTTCCTATCTAATGTTTTATGGTAATAGGTATACCCTGTGTCCTTCAATTTTTGCTTTTCTCTTGTCAATGAGGACTTCAACTTCAGTTTTGGGCTTACCCCAGATGGATTTCCTCCTTTCCATGTCCTGAAAGACATTTTCCCTAGTTTTGTTTATGTTAAATGATATAAGGGTTTGGTTCTAAACATATATTGAGATACAAGTATCCCTTATATTTTTTACCCATTAAGGGTTTAGGTGCAACTGGTTATTTTGTACAACCTCGTTTGTATGTACCCTTGTAAATTATTACTTTTTGTATGCTAAGACTAATCGACTGTCAAGGAACATTTTTGACTTCAATATTATGTACAATTTTGTAGTTTAATATTGAATGGTAATTTCTGGCCTTTTATGGAACAATTTTTGGTTACCGTTAAGTTGATTGAATACATTGTTAAGGTACCAAAGTACTTGAATAATTATTGTATTCATGAGGGTTTGGTATGTTTGTTAAAGGTTACATGTTAAAATAATTTACCGTTCTTCTTAAAATGCATGCAATTGTTTTTATCTTCCAGGTAGCATAACACATTTTGGGTGGCTATCGTTTTCGGCCTGCCCCAAAAACCAAACAACTCTCTACATAATTAGTGCACTTTTCCCCTTCTGTATTGGTTCCTTTCTTTACATAGTTGGATTCCCATCTGGGTATTTCAGCCAAACTTATTATTATTATTACTACCTTCTCCTTTCGTCGCAAAAATTTTAATTGGTTAACTATTGTTCTTTTCCTACTCAACCTTGTCATTTCTTATCATTCCCTAGATATTTATCACTACTCTTAGTGGAACCGTTTTTCTGACACTATAGCCAGTCCTTCTTTGTGTAAAATATGTAGTTATATTGCTTCTTTGTCTTAACTATAAAGGCCCTAACCCAATTTGGGTAGGTTAAGACTATATTCCTTGTTACCCTTAATTACAGACAACATTACTTACTCTTCTCTTAGAGAAAGGTAAAAAATCCTTATTTTCAAACACAGTGCATAAAATATTTCTCTTATTATTTCTTTCCTTAAAATCATTACAACAAAACATGTCCCTTATCATTAAGCCCCATAGCATATGTCACATAACACGAGTTCTACTACTATTTTGTAAGAGATATTCATAAAATATTAACAAAGATATTTGGGAAATATTAACAAAGTTCACCCCTACAAATATATATATACATAAACATATTTAGCATAATTATCTAAACGATCAACAATCGAGAAATTCGACAAGGAGAGGGACCTCTCCTCCCAACCATGAGAATCGACAATTACATCCGAGTTCTTCCCCTGAGAAATTCAGCTTTCAGAACAGTGGTTTAGACAGTGACCTCAAGGGTCGATTCTCTGGCATGAGAGTCCAACCTAAGAAATATTTTATTATCATTTTCAAGGTCTCCACGGGTTCACAAACCATCTCAAGAGCACCTTACTAGCAGCATCCTGCCTAATAACTAGTATCCCCTTCTCCCTTCAAGTTCCTCAAGCCTTTTTTTCCTCCTCTTTTATCCTTGACATTCTTTTCCCACTGAGATATTTTCTCTCCATAGAGAGAGGTTGGCTAACTGTATTGTTGGCCGGATAAATCGTTCTTGCGGACAAGACCGATCTCCCTAGTACTAAAAGTATCTAGCAACAAACAACCAAATAGACTAATCTTTCTCTAAGCATATATGATCTACGAAAAGCTCTATAGAGGTGTAAAAGACTTACCATATGTCCAGCACTTGTTTGAAGTCATTGTTGTCCCTCGTGCACTTGAAGGAGTTTTCCTCGTAAACCTGTAGTCATAAACAATAAAAATATTACATAGCACCTGTATAGAAATCATCATAAACCATGCTTATCATAGTGATCAAGGAATCTATGAAATAAACCATGAACAGACAACTTATTGAGAAAAATGAGTATATTTGTATTAATTTTAAAAGAAGGAAAACCTTACAACCTGAGCCTTGATGTTGCACAGGCCTTCCCGGGGTCCGAAGCAGGAGTATCCTCTAGTTTGATAAGCTCTGCACTCCTCCAACCAAGAAAAGTAGAGGTATGTAATCTCTCCTCACAAAATTCTTAGTTAATTGAGTCTAAATCTCAACAGCACTTAACCTCAAATCTTCTTAAGCTTGACCTCCCTTTGAGGTTACCCAATGCCTATTTTTATAGTGGAAAAGAGGAGGTTTTCTGTTCCAAGTATAAAGGGATAGAATCCTCCTTCAAAGGGATAAGCTCCTCACATCAAGGGGTTAACTCCATAAGGTAAGGGATTCATGCACTTCACAAGAGCGGTTCTACCACCGCAAGATCCATTCTAGAAGCTTCCATAATTCACTTTTATTGAGCTTTTTGGAATTTACTTTTGCCTTTTTGATCTTACAGGGGTCCGCACCTTTAACACAGATAAAGTGCATTCAAGTACGCAAGAGAGCTGAACATTAGGTGTGGAACCGCAGGCAAGATAAAGAGAAAGTGCGACACCAAAGTTTAGGAGATTTTTAGGAACATTTCTCTAATTTTCAAGGCTTGATATGAGGAAATGATATGTTAGACTTGCAAAGGGAGAAGTATGAGTTATAATGAGCTCATACACATAGCAGAATGTCAGGATGACAATTTTTAGTGTAATAGATTGCCCCCTAAAGTGAAAAGTCTGGAATTGATGAAACTGAAGTCTGTCATATATGAAGAGTGCAGTACTTTATCATTTCAAGGATCATCCCGTGGAAACCCCAGTCGAAACCTGTAAAAACATTCAATGAAAAACATATATATATCATCGCTGAGGTAGGAATTCCCATACTCAGATTAAAACTAACTAGAAACTAATTCTAACTGTTCTGATACAGGAATGATTTTCAATACATCAACAGTATGGACGTAGCCATCTGTTTATGAACATTCCACTGTATAAATGATAACAAAATTCCTCGCAGCCTGGATGGTAGAAACTAGATCCAGGGTCTTGATTTCCGCATCTCGAACTAGTACGATTCTATCCATGTGAATGAACATGTCGAAGTCGAACATGGTAGAAACCACTTGATTAACAGTCAATGATGTAAACTATTAACAAGTGTGAGAGTAACCACCATTAATGTCAATGGATCTCAAAGTACTTAGTACAATCCATGAAATGTGAATGAATGAGCTGAAGTCGAACATGTCACAGAATCATTTGATCGAAGGTCAATGATACAACCTGTCGTCGAAGGCGAGAAACCTGCCATTAAGGAATGCATATTTCAAGGTACTGACGATTTCTGGATCAACTTCCTAGATAATGAGCTGTCGTCTATAGAAATTGATCCATCGTAGGCAAGCCCACAACACGAAATCATAGATCAAGTTTTGAAGAAATATATTGGCAAGGACTGACTCAGGGATGGTCAAATGGAAGACAAATATTTCGCAAATGAATGGTTTGTTTGAACTATCCTCTTGAACACATAATGACACTGCAGATGGTTTGGTGATAATTAACCCAAAGCTAATACCCAGAAACCAGCTGAAGAATTTCAATATGGTTTGATTAACTGTTAGGCAAAGGATTTCCCAACCCAGGTGAAAAAAAGTGTCATGTTCAAGAGTGGTTAACGGTTTTCCGAATAATCAAAATGTAACAAACAGGTTCATTTTTCTCTCTTTTCCCCCACCATTTCTAGCAAGTACCTCTTTATTTTTGACAAGCTTGAGGAGGATAACATTTTCTTGTTTATAAGCCTGGTCCTTCCCCACAGTCCAACTTTTCTCTTTATTCGAACCCTAAGAAGGAGTGGTTTGTTCCTGTTTAAAAATTGAACAGGTCCTTTACTGTTAAATTTTAACGAGTGCAGTATAGGAGAAACTCGGTGTTTTTCATTTTTAGGGAGTCAGAAGAAAAAACTTAAGAAAACTCCATGGGTGTACTTTTTCGTAAATTTAGTCTCTCGAGCCCGAAAAAGTATAAAATAATGCGAGAGAGAACTCTATTGACCGTAATTAGTCAACGTATACCTTTTTCGTAAATAGTCCATTTCAGTCCGTAAAAGGGGTAAACTTATACTGAAGGAACGACCGTTCATTTACTTTAATGAGTTCAAATAGTCAAGTACTCGGCAATATTTTCATTTTTAGAGAGTCTGAAAAGGGCTTAAAAGAGAACTCCAGGGTTTCGCTTTTTCGTAATTTTAAAGAGTCCGAAAAAGTGATAAAAGTATACTCAGTAGTTTCACTTTTTCTGTAAATTTTAAGGAGTTCGAAAAATGGATAAAATGTACTCATGGTTTTCACTTTTTCGTAAGTTTTAACGAGTTCGAAAAAGGGATAAAAATATACTCATGGTTTTCACTTTTTCGTAAGTTTTAACGAGTTCCAAAAAGGGATAAAAATGTACCCCTGTGGCCAACTTTCAATTTAATTTACGAGCAGGAAAAGACGGAAAGAAATCGACATTTTCATGTGTTTTACGAGAATGAAAGATAGCAAAATAATCTCGGGATTTTCATGAGTTTAAAGAGTCTTGAAAATAACCGAAATTGACTCAAGATAGGTTTCATTTTTACAGAAGCTTGAAACAGAGAGAAAAATGTGCTTCAGAGTGGTTTCATTTTTACACAAGCTTGAAACAAAGAGAAAATTGTGCTTGATGCCCCCTAAGCGTAACTGCTAGAGTGCATGCCCCCCAACTTCATTTCATTCAACTAAGTACACTGCTGGTAATTAATAGTTGGATGGAATGAAGGTTCATTTACGAGATCATATGAAAGACCCGACTTAAAACTGTAAGAAATTTATGCAAAAAACTGAAATAACTAACCTAAATGTATGACTTAACATTTACGAGATCTAGTCAAAGACTCGACTCAATTAGGGGAGGATTTCTTTCATTTTTTAATGAGCTTGACACAAGAAAAGAACTATGCTCATGGCAACGTGTTTCATTTTTTAACGAGGTTGACACAATAAAAGGAACTTTCCTCTTCTACACTCTACAATCTATTCATCGATTCATTTTTTAATGAGCTTGACACAAGAAAAGAACTATGCTCATGGCAACGTGTTTCATTTTTTAACGAGGTTGACACAATAAAAGGAACTTTCCTCTTCTACACTTTCATTTTTTAACGAGGTTGACACAATAAAAGGAACTTTCCTCTTCTACACTCTACAATCTATCTACTGATTCATTTTTTAATGAGGTTGACACAGGAAAAGAACTATCCTCATACCTAATTCATTTTTTAACGAGGTTGACTCAGTAACAGGAACTATCCTCTGACCAACTAATTCATTTTTTAATGAGGTTGACATAGGAAAAGAACTATCCTCATACCTGATTCATTTTTTAACGAGGTTGACTCAGTAACAGGAACCATCCTCATCGCCGACTGATTCATTTTTTAACGAGCTTGACACAGTAAAAGGAACTATCCTCAAAGACATGTTTCATTTTTTTAAAGAGGTTGACACAGTAATAGGAACTATCCTCAAACTCACTGATTCATTTTTTAACGAGGTTGACACAGTAAAAGGAACTTTCCTCGGCCCACTGATTCATTTTTTAACGAGGTTGACATAGTAAAAGGAACCATCCTCAGACTCACTGATTCATTTTTTAACGAGGTTGACAAAGTAAAAGGAACTCTCCTCGGGCCCTTGATCATGGCTTCCAACTAGAAGAAACACATGTCAATGGAAACATCTTGATCATGGCTTCCAAGAGGTCTTCGTCAGATGGAAGAACAATTCGTTGGAAGGAACGCATGTCAAGGGACTCAAAAGGGATAAGAAAATCGCATTCAAATAATCCCATAGAGTTTTCCATGTCAATTACTGGATCTAAGTCAATGGAAGACGATAAAACAGTGAGAGACTCGCTTACATCGGTAACTGAAAACATGGGCCTAGTTGCCACATAATTAACCTGTGGCAGGGTAGATACCACTTGCATATGAGGAACATTCAGGGATATCGGATTATTTGTAGTTGAATCAAGACTAGCGAACGAAAGCTGGTCTACAGTCACAATATTGCCATTGTGAGGGAAAGACATCAAGCAAAAGAGTGTCGATACGACAGCTTTCATTGCATAGACATAGTCTTTCCCAAGGAGTAAATTGAAATCCAAGGGACCTCGAACTACCATAAGATCTATACAGATAGTTTTACCTTCCAAAGTAATAGAAAACTTAGGAAGGATCCCTAAAGGTTCACTAATGGTTCTGTTAAAAGCTTTCAGATTCTGCATAATAGGCACAAGATGAGGGGAACCCAAAGCTTTCCAAGCAGTTGAGGATAAAATACTAACAGAAGCACCTTCATCTACCTGTGTGCGGTGTATGTCCCTACCACCATCCTTCATAATGATTTGGAAAGGGATGGAGGAAGGAAGACGAGGTTCTGTCAGTCTATTCCAATAAGAGGAAAAGACTTCAGTACCTGGAGGGGGTTCTGTGGAAACAGGTGAAATGCCCCCTAGCGTAGAAGAATCTGATGTAATAAGAAGAACTTGAGTGGTATGAAGTTCACTCTCTACAGGGAGAATGGGATCGACCGAATATGAAATCGAATCGACCACTTGATCAACTAATGGATCATCAACCTCAGTGATATGAGTTTCACTCTCCAATGGAAGAGTGGGATTGACTGTACTTGAAATTAGATCAATCACTCCGTCAGTTGACAGTAGGTTGGGAGAAATTTTACGGTAACCAGTTGGAAATTCTTATTTTGGAACAGTAATGTTTTCCAACAATTTCAAGGCTTCATCCATGTGAGGGAAAATGTGATTTTGATGACTCCCTTTGCATAACTTACAAGGAAACCTAACTTTACCCTTTTTCCCAGGAACATGACTATCACTGGTTGATGGATCAACGGAAAGTTGATGAAATTTTTCTGACCATACTTCCAAGACCTTTGGAATACCAGGACAATTGATAAGGAAGTGGTCACCCTTACAAAGCCTGCAAGGGTATTTGCGTTTACGATGCATGTTAGAGGTTTCCTCAACACAACTAACACATACAACCATGGTTGGTTGGTTGACTTCTTTCTTATCTTTCTTCTTCTTCTTCTTCTTCTTCTTCCCTTTGTTCTTCTTCTTAGCCACCTGGTTACTAGCGTCAATGCTTTTACCAAGCGAAGAGGAAGAAATGGAGGAAGAAATATTAGGCGAAGAAGGTAAAGGTTCAACAGAAGCTTGGTGATGTTGAGATGGTGAACTCTGTTGAGGTGAAGCATCCGGTTGAGGTGAATAACTGAAAGATCAAGCCAATTCAAGTTGAAAACAAATCTATATCAGTAAACCTATTAGAAATCCAGGAATGACAATGTAGCCATATAAGGAAGACCAACATTTCCAAAGCAAGGAAAAGTACTAGATTCTCGTTAAGAGGGACCTCGGTTGGTAAATTCCTAATGTACTTTTATTATTATATCTAACTGGGGCCATATTACTAGATGAATTTTAATTAAGCGTCATGTTTATTTGCTTCGTTATTACTCAAAAGGGTAAATGGATATGAAACCAATGGTGGGCAGGACCACCCAAACCTAATGCAATCTAACATGATAATGTAATTCTTTTTCAATTGACAACTAACTAAAGAAAGGAGAGAGTTTCCATTTACTTCCAACAATGCAAAAATTGATCACTAAGATAAAATATAACAAATTCTCTAATGCACTAATTTTATTAAGAAAAAATAATGCAAATCAATCCCAAAACAATTTTTTATTTTTATTTTTTTAAAACAAGCATAAAAACATCTAAATTCAAATGAGAGAAACTGATCTAAATCTATGATTGATTTTTCAGAATGTAAACTATGCAGTTGTAATCTATGCACAATCCACTTGAAAAGTATGCAAATGTAATCTATGCACATTTTCATTCATATTCTGAAAATGAGAATTCTAATTATGCAAATGTGATCTATGCAAGAGAATTCTCAAACACAAGATGATTCTAATGTAATCTAAGAACCAATCAAGTGCAAGTCAAGAAAATCGGGTGAGAGTTCCAAAGATCAAAAAACACTCAAAGGCGATTAACACTCATACACAATTTAGCCCCCCCCCGGCGAATGAGGGGGAATTTTTTTTGCAAAAACAAAAGCAAAAAGATGCAAAATTGTGAAAAGACTGAGACAAACCTCCAAGTAATGACCAAAGGAAATCAAATTAAGAATTTCTCAAAAAAGAGATTCAAAACACCCAATTAACTTAATGGAGATTGATGAGATGAAAAATTGCTGAAAGAAATTCAGAAACAAGAGATTTTTGATAGAAAAATACAGATCTGGGTAGATGCTAAGAATCCTAAATTAAATCTAAACTAAACTAGAAAAAAGAAATCTAAAGTTTTTCAAAAAATTTAACAGGGTCCGCAGGCTTCCAGAAGTAACAGGTGCGGTCCCGCACTGTTTACTTAAGGAAAGTGCGAAACTGCCCGCACTGTGCAAAAGAACAAAGTGCGGTCCCCAGAAAAGTTCAAGAAAAACGTAAAAGATTTCAAAATTTTCAAAAACAAAGAAAACCTAAGCTACCCAGGCAGATATCCATCAATCAAAAACCAGGAAAAACTTTTCCTCAAACCAAAATAAAAGAGAACCAAAAACAACAAGTTTCTTTCCCCAGTGGAGTCGCCAATTTGTTGGCCGGATAAATCGTTCTTGCGGACAAGACCGATCTCCCTAGTACTAAAATTATCTAGCAACAAACAGCCAAATAGACTAATCTTTCTCTAAGCATGTAAGGTTTACAAAAGCTCTATAGAGGTGTAAAAGACTTACCATATGTCCAGCGCTTGTTTGAATTCGTTGTTGTCCCTCATGCACTTGAAGGAGTTTTCCTCGTAAACCTGCAGTCACAAACAAGAAAAATATTACATAGCACCTGTATAGACATTATCATAAACCATGCTTATCATAGTGATCAAGGAATCTATGAAATAAACCATGAACAGACAGCTTATTGAGAAAAATGAGTATATTTGTATTAATTTCAAAAGAAGGAAAACCTTACAACCTGAGCCTTGATGTTCGAAAGGCCTTCCCGGGGTCCGAAGCAGGAGTCTCCTCTACTTTGATAAGCTCTGCACTCCTCCAACCAAGACAAGTAGAGGTATGTAATCTCTCCTCACAAAATTCTTAGTCAACTGAGTCTAAATCTCAACAGCACTTAACCTCAAATCTTCTTAAGCTTGACCTCCCTTTGAGGCTACCCAATGCCTCTTTTTATAGTGGAAAAGAGGAGGTTTTCTATTCCAAGTATAAAGGGATAGAATCATCCTTCAAAGGGATAAGCTCCTCACATCAAGGGGTTAACTCCATAAGGTAAGGGATTCATGCACCTCACAAGAGCGGTTCTGCCACCGCAAGATCCATTCTAGAAGCTTCCAGAATTCACTTTTATTGAGATTTTTGGAATTTACTTGTGCTTTTTTTATCTTACAGGGGTCCGCACCTTTAACACAGATAAAGTGCATTCAGGTACGCAAGAGAGCTGAACATTAGGTGCGGAACCGTAGGCAAGATAAAGAGAAAGTGTGACACCAAATTTTAGGAGATTTTTAGGAACATTTCTCTGATTTTCAGGGCTTGATATGAGGAACTGATATGTTAGACTTGCAAAGGGAGAAGTATGAGTTATAATGAACTCATACACATAGCAGAATGTCAAGATAACAACTTTTAGTGTAACATGTATTTAATTGTATGATAAGTGACAATCTCAGTTGGTCTTCTCTAGTGAATTCCAAAATCTATTAATTAATCAATAGAATTAAATCAATTAATTTCTCATTTAAATATAATCATTATATGGGTCTGCTAACTCATTGTTTACAGAGTGTTACATAAAATTTCTCAAATTTTGTAATTAAGGTGTTGGAGATGCCTCATACTTAATATCATGAGATAACTTTTCCATTTTTTTATTGTTCATGTGGTATGTCATGAAATGACTTTTCCATGTTTTCACTATATATGAAATATCCTTTTTAGATGATGAAACAGTGTACACTTTGTTTTAGATTCTTGTTGGTGCTTGCTTCTTATTTCCCTTAAATGAGGATTTTTGTTTTCATTCTAAATAAAATATTTAAAAATAAATAAATGTTCAAATCCTTAAATATTAAAAATGATTCATTTTCAATCAATATATTTTATATTTTAAATAAAGAAGATTATTGATAAAATATAAAGAAGATTATTGATAAATGGTTATTATTTTGTTATTTAATATATTCATGGATGTTAAAGAGAAGCCCAATATTTTATATTTTAAATTAAGAATGTTATTGATAAATAGCTATTATTTTGTTATTTAATATATTCATGGATGTTAAATAAAAGCCTAATGAAAACTGCTATCATCTTCTTTTTCTCAATTTTCTCCTTTGTATTATATTATTATAATTTTTTATTAATTTTTAATATATTAATTATATTTTTTATTTTTTATATAATATCAAGAATATATTTTTTCTTAAAAATATATATACATTTATATTCAAATAATTAATTATTTTTTTACTATTTATAAATACATTAATATTCAAACTATTAATTAATTATTAATTATTCGGTTTCTACACATTTTGACAGTGTTCTTTAACATAGGCATAGTATCTCTCAACTTTTTCCAAATCTGAATTATTATTTGAAATAGGAAAGAATTATATTTTCTTAGATTTATGAAAACTTCTAATATTTCTAGAATACAAGTAAGAGAATTTTAGTAATATATTTTCCTTTATTGTTATACTTATTTTGAAGTAGTTCTAAAAGTTATTTTTAAATAGTCGTGAAAGTTAAAAATGTTGTGTGTTTAATGTAATTGGAGTGATAATAATGATATTCTCATATGGAAGTAAGAAAAGTTTATTTTTTAACTTCTACTTTTTATATTGGCAATGATTAGTGTCTGCAGTAATTATAAGTAAACAGTTTTTCAGTTTTTCTTCTTTTTTATATTAGCAATGAAAACATTTTTTTTAAAGATATATAGAATTGTTAAAAGTAAACACTCAATAGATACATATTTGTATTATGTGTTTATATAAAAATATAGTAGTGAAATTTAATTATTTTTATTTTTATTATATAATTTTAGTAACTATGCAAACTTAGCATAATTTCTACCATTCATAGTTGTTACAACATTTTATTGATAATAAATAAATGAAAAAAATGAAAATTATATTTGTGAATTTATGTTTTTTTGGAAGACACGGGATGATATAGGTTTTGGCATTTTGAAGTTTGTGTAGAGAATCAAATTAAAATAACCTTCAATCTATTCAAATTTCTAGAAATCTCCAATTATATTGTAGGAATATATTGTTTTCATTGTTTTGAAATCCAAATGGGGTTCTGATATTTTTGTTGTTCATAAAATACTCAGAACTCGTGAGATGCTTGAAACTTATTGTTTTGACATTAATAACGATACATGATTTTTTATTTTATAAATTAATAAATTAAATTAAATTAATTATATTGTTGAGATGCTTTTTTTATTTTAATTAATTTATTTATTTTATTTAAACTTTTTTATTTACATAAATTTTTAAATATTAAAAATAAAATTATTTTCCTCGAAAACCATATTTCAAATAAGATAAGATGATCATTATTTTTTTTATTTAATATATGATTTAATATATGATGGATATCATGTGATAACCCAATGGAAAGAGGCTATCATCATCGTATCCCTCAACCTTGCCAGTTTTGAATTACTTATTGAAATGGGTAGGAATCATACCCTCACTTTTTTGGAAATTATGTTTATGACAAGTCCTGATGTTTTAAGAATGGGAGAACTCTAGAAATGTCTCAACCTTGCCAGTTTTGAATTACTTATTGAAATGGGTAAGAATCATACCCTCACATTTTTGGAATTTATGTTTATGACAAGTCTCGATATTTTAAGAATGGGAGAACTCTAGAAATGTCTTTTTTTAGTTTTTTTTTAATTAATTGTATGCTTAATTTAACCATATTAATATTATATTGATAAAAAGAGAAATGATATTATCTTATCATGTGAGGAAGGAATGAAATGCCAAAGTGATCCAAAAGAAATGTTACTATAAAAAATTACAATTTAGGGGAGTTGATATGTTAATTGATTCAAAAAAAACATAATTTTATATATCAAGTCACATGAGTTTAGCAATGAGTTTAGCAATTTTTCATATTCAAGACATTTATCAAATTAAAATGAAATGTGCTTGAAATTATTTATTAATTTTTTTATTTTTATTTGAATTAAGTTAAAGTCACTCTCAATATTTAATAGATTTTATTTGTTAATTATTAAATGATATTACAAAGACTATAAAAATAATATTAAAATCTTATTCAATTGTAACAATCAAAACAATATTTGAAATTTTAAATTAATCTAGGAATTTTATCTTAAAATATTTAGATAGTCAAAATTTTATTTTATTACATTGCATTGATCATAATTTTTTATTAATTGGAAGAGCTACATAATATATTTTTATTAATTGGAAGAGGTACATAGTATATTAGTGAAAAGTAACCTCATAAAAAGAAAAACTATTTCAAATTTTAAATTAATGAAAAAAAAATTTACTAGATAATGAAACTTTTTTTTTCCTTTATTTTATTTCATTCATCATAACCTTGAGCTACATAACCTAAAAATATTTATCAAGGATAATTGTGTAACTCAAATATAGTGGTCACTTTAGATAATGAAACTTTTATTTTCCTTTATTTTATTTCATTCATCATAGCCTTGAGCTACATAACCTAAAAATAGTTGTGAAGGATAATTGTGTAACTCAAATATACTGGTCACATAATTGTCTGAAAATAAAATATAAAGGATCCTATTAAAAATAATTACTTCACACATCTACATATAATATAAAAATTCTATCAAATCCATCCCTCTTATAATTTTCAAAAAAAAGTTGTAATAGTAAAATTCACTTTTTTTTCATATATATTACACATATAGTAACTTCTCTTTATTATTTATGGATTTCCTTCTCATTATGATGTTTTATCACACAACATCACATCATTTTATAATGTCCACTTGGATTTTGACCAATGATATGGCATTACGTCCACATGGGAAGCGAACTACAATACTTTGTTATATTAATAACACCCATACCTCATTTTCCCTCCATGCGAACATACAAACACTTCTAAAAACAAATATAAGGAAGTATAAAAAATATATAATTAGTCATCCCGAAAAATCCTAAATTGATTAGAATTGAGGATGCCTACATCCAGTTTGAGTACCATGAGTATCAATTCCATTGGGGATAGTGTGGTCCTAAATTGATTAGAATTGAGGATGCCTACATCCAGTTTGAGTACCATAAGTATCAATTCCATTGGGGATAGTGTGGTCGAGTTAGTTATGCTTAGTCATGCTAGAAATAGTGTTGCTAAAATCATTGGCAAGCATGAGCCAATAAATTTCGTTCTACCTTGTGTATTTAAACTATCCAATGTAGTTGAATTCACCCAACAATGCAATGATTAGTAGGCACAATTTCATATGACATGTCTATTAACATTCTATTAAGTTACTTTGAAAGTGATTATAATTAGGAAACTCACATGAATGAATTTAAGTCACGATGAAAATTATAAGTCATAAATGAAAATTTATGGTTTTACTAAAAGGGGATTCTCCATGTCATTTATGTTTTTATTTTAACTAAAATGGGAGTCTCCATGTCATTTATATCTATGGTTGTAGTATAATGGTTTTATTAAAAGAGGGAATCCCCCTATCAATTGGGGTCAATGAATATTTATCAACATATGGAGAGGTGGTTTCCATTCGAGGGTTTAGGCTAGAAGTGAATGAGAAGTTGAGTGTGGAAATTGCAAACATTTTGGATTCTAAACTATCAATTGACAAGTCACAATTTTATATCAATTTTTATGACATTGAGGTGCACTAAGCTCTCTCCTCTACCTTCTTTCAATTTTTTCAAGTATTGTCTATTAACATATGGAATTTACTACTTAATATTAGAAATCAAAGGGTTTCAAATGGGTTTATATTTAACTTATTTTCATTTTTTATTAATTTTTTGAAAATAAAAGTGGGAGTCATTTTATATATAGTGACATAAATGTATTTTTCTACAATAACAAATGTAAGATTATTTTTACTAATTTATAGAGTAATCTCACTAATGGGAGAAATTATGTAGGTTATTAAGTCATATCTTCCAGGTAACAATGAAAAAATCAGTGTCTAATAAACATGGAGTTACATTTTATCCCTAAACCTCCAGCTTGTCGAGCTCAACATCAAAAATCATTTACTCTCTCATATCTTAGTTTTTTCCCACATTTATAGTGCATCCATGGAAGTAGTTTTTTTCTATAAATATTATATTCAAATTCTACAACTCCTTTTCATCCACATCTGATTTCATATCTTACCTGCTTCTACCATGCCATAAACACCCTCTCACAGTGAAGGACATCAATGAATTAAAATCTTAAAAAAAATAGCTCTACTTCTTCTACATTAAAATTAGAAAAGTGCATCCACACCCTTATGCATCCATGGAAGTAGTTGTTTTCTATAAATATTATATTCAAATTCTACAACTCATTTTCATCCACATCTAATTTCATATCTTACCTGCTTCTACCATGCCCTAAACACCCTCTCACAATGAAGGAGATCAATGAATGAAAATATTACAAACAATAGCTCTACTTCTTCTACATGAAGCTCAGAAAAGACATAAATTTAACATCAAAATATAGTCATAGTGTATAGAGTATCAAGTAATGGTTTTTTTTTCAATGGATTCAAAATAATTATCCAAAAATGTGCACATTTAAGAAGTTCTCATTATCATTTAACTTCACGGACATCACAACTCTATATTATTTGGTTACCCAAGTGAACTATTGACTAATATAGAAATTTGATTTTATATAATCACACTATGCTATCATTATAACATGAACAAATTCGGTGTTATGTGTTGGACACAAAATTTGTTCATTTTATTTTTTTCCTCTTTATTCTATTTTCTTGCAAACCTTGTTTTCTATCTACTTTTTACATATATGCATTCACTATTTACAATCGTGACTAACTCTGCGTAACACACAATATTCTTCATTCTTGATATAGTTTCAGTGCGTACTCTTTAATTAGCCAAATAGATGGATATTTGAGTTTCAAATTGTGTAGGCATGTTGGAGCGGGACATCCTTGAATGTTTACTGACAAGAGATTATAGGGCTTCATCATTGAACCACACCAACCAATATTGCTTTTGGAGAAAAGCATTTTCACCTCTTTTCACCACCTATACTAGTTTTGGTTTTATTTTATTTTTTAATCTTAGGAGGTGTTAGATACAATGAAATATATATACTTTTTTGGTGCTCCCTTCTCTTGCTTTAGGGGTATGCTAGTTATGTTGATTTCATAATTTGACAAATAAGAAAGAGGTCAAACAATTGACTTTGCTTTTGTCAATTAAGGAATTGACATTTATGTTTCTATTTGTCAAATTCAAAAAAATTCATAAAATCTACATCAAATTAAGTTCAACTTTTATATTCTACTCATGAATTACTTCAAAAATTCTTCTAAATAGTTTTATAATTTTAAATATATATAATTTTTATTTCTAAATTCTCTTCTAATCTAGTTTTCTAATAGAGTGCAGCTGAATGGTTTATAACTTCATATAAATGTTAAAAACTGAAGTTGTTCACCCAATTGGAGTTGAGTTGAAATATATTAAAAACAAGAATGCTACACTTCATATTAGTGTTAAAAACTGAAGTTGTTCACCCCATTGGAGTTGAGTTGAAATATATTAAAAACAGGAATCCTACAACAATCAACAATTTACATATACTATGTGTTAGTTATGTGATATTCCATATATTGTTCTTCAGTTCAGAAATTCTAGCAATGGTCTAGAGAGATAATTAAGTAATATGCTTAGAAAAAGGTGCTTACATGCTAGCTATTAGCAAACCTCTGTTTAGAGGATGTCCAATTCCAAAGCAATGGCCAAGCAAATGATACCGAGTGGAATCAACGCATCAAATGCATAGATTCATTACATCCTTCATGTAATTTGATGCCACTCTGTACGTCATTAAATAATTAATTACATGCATTATTATTTCATCCATGCCTACCTTGCACTCTCAGCTGCAAGTTTTCTTGTTTTCCTTTCGCATTCAAATACAAACACCGCATATTTTACAAACATTCAAAAGTAAATGGACGTAGTGACACCGCATATTGTAGCTCTAGAAAGATGCTCCAAATTCAAAGCAGATGGTGAACAAGTAGATGGAATAATATTAAACTCTAAGATAGATGCATTGGTTATGAGTAAGAGAATTTTAGCAATATCTTTTGCCTTTATTGTCGAAGTTATTTTTAAGCAGGCATGAAAGTAGTATGACAAAGTGTTTAATTGTGGTGATGATATTGAAACAAAGTACAATACTATTTTATTCTTGAACTTCAGAGAGTTTATTTAGTAAATATTTTTACTGCATATATATATAGAATTGTCATATATATAGAATTGTTAAGAGTAAACATTCGATACATATAGATTTGGATTATAATTTTATATAAAGGTATAGTAAAAAACTTTTACTATATAATTTTAGTATCTATGCAAAGTTAAAACAATTTGCACCATTTATAGTTGTTACAATAGTTAATTGATAAATGCAAAAAAGTTAAATTGTATTTGTGAATTTCTACTATGGTGTCTTTTTTAAGGATGAATAATGATATCGGTTTTAGCATTCTAAAATTCGTGTAGATCATCAAACTCATCAAACTAAAGTAACTTTAAATCTATTCGAACTTTTCAAAATCTCTAATTAGGTTTTCAGAATATATGGTATTTATTGTTTTTAAATACAAATAGGCTTTTCATATTGTTGTTGTTTATGAAATACCCAGAATTTTAGAGATGCTTGAAACCCAGTATTTTGAGATTGATAATGATATAAGGTTTATTATTTTATGAATTATGAAATTACAGTAATTTATTACATTGTTTGGTCTCTTATTTTTGCTTTAAAATATATATTTTTTTAAATTTAATGCTTATTTTTTAAATAGTTGAATTTCTAAATATTGAAAATAAAACCATTCTCTTCAAAAATTATATTTCAAATAAAATGGTCATCATTTTCTGTTATTTAATATATTCATGCCTATCAAGTGACCAAATGTTGATTGAAAGAGGACTTTTTAAATTTAATGTTTATGTTTTAAATATTTGAAAATCTAAATATTGAAAATTAAACCATTCTCTTCAAAAATTATATTTCAAATAAAATGGTCATCATTTTCTGTTATTTAATATATTCACGCCTATGAAGTGACCAAATGTTGATTGAAAGAGGGTTGTCATAATTGTAGCCCTCAAATTTACTTTTTTTGAATTACAAGTTGAAATGGGTAAGAATTATATCCTCACATGTTTATGACAAGTCTCAATGTTCTAAGAGGGGGAGAACTCTAGCAATGTCTTTTGCCTTAAATTTTTTCAAAATAATCTTGAAATCTACATAATAAACTATTGTATTTTTAATTTAACCATATTGATATTATTGAAGAGAGAGATGTTATTTTATTATTTCAGAGAGGAAAGAAACATTAAAGGGAATTATGTGTTCCTATCATGCAACCAAAAAGGAGGAAATTTACTATAAAAAAATCGTACAATATTAAGGAATTCATATGTTAAATCAATGTTAGAAACATAATTTTGTATATTGGATCAAATGAATTAAAAAAAAAATCATTTTCAAAAACATTTTCCAAAATAAAGACATTTATCAAATTAAAATAGAAAGTGTTTGAAATTATTTATTAACATTTTTATTTTTTTCCAATTAAATTAAGATCAATTTCAATATTTAATAGAAATTTTTTCCTTAAATACTAAATTATATTACATAATTTGTAAAAAAATATTATTTAATTACAACCATCCAAATAATATTTCGAATATCAAATTAATTTATTTATTTTATCCTGAAAATTTGAGATGGTCACATCTTTATTTTGCTTTATTGCATTGACTATAACGTTTAACTAATTGGAAGATCTAAATAACTTGAATATGGTAGTCAAAAGTAACTCCATTAAAAATAGACTATTTTATATTTTAAATTAATGCAAAAATAATTACTTTACTCTTAAAAAAAATTAGATAGTCGGGCTTTTATTTTATTTCATTGATTATAGTCTTTGACTATTTATGAGAGCTACATAGCCTAAATATAGTGGTTAAGGATAATCCTTTAACTTGAATATGGTGGTCGCATAACTCTTTGATAATGAAATGTAAAGGACCTTATTAGAAATAAATGCTTCAATCAACTACATATAATAAAAACGTGATATCATGTTCATCCGTCATACAACTTTCAAAAGAAAGGTTTAGTATTAAAGTTTACCTTTATTATTCAAATATATTACACATATCCTTTACTTGTCTTTATTGGTATCCATTTCATTCGCATTATGGCATTTTATTATACAACATCACACAATTTTTTTGGGGGTTAATTTTTGGACTTTAAGTAAATTGGTTGCTTTTAACAAATGAGATGGCACTGGGAAGAGAATTAAAATGCTCTATTATATTAATAACACCAAGGTGGACAAGAGAATTAAAATACTCTATTATATTAATAACACCTCATACACCATTCTCCCTCCATATGAACAAAGAAACATTTTGTGAAACAAAGGGTAACTAAAACAAACATAGGGAAATATAGACAAAATATAACTAATAATTCCACAAAATCCTAAATTGATTAGAATTGAGGATTCCTACACTCAATTTCGAGTACCGTGAGTATCAATTTAATTGTGGTTATTGTGGTCAGGTTAGATATGCTCAAGCATGTTATCAATAATGTTTCTAAAATAATTGGCAAGCATGAAATAGTAATTTCTCTTCTACCTTGTGTATTTCATTTATACAATGTAGTTAAATACACTTATTGACGTTGTTGGAAATATCTCAATCAGGGGGATCTCCTCGATATGAAGTCCTGATTAGACCTCACATTGTTTGGAGTTGGAGCCCCAACTGAAAATACAGTTGGTTGCCATAAATGTGATCTCAAAGATGTGCCTTGGCTACAATAAACACAAAATAAGGCATACACATATATTTGGTAACCAAAAGTAAGCAAACTTTGTGTAATATCAATTCTAATGCATAAGAGGTTTTTTCACACAAAGGGAAAAGAATGAGCCTCTAGAAGAAAAGCAATAGTACTATCCTTAAAAAGGCACACGAACATATAAGGAATTGTTAGTTAACCTGCAAAATATTTCACAAGATCGCAACAATCATGAAAGCAACTACAACACACATCCAACAAGAAACATACTAAGTTAATGAAATAGTTCATTGACATACAATGAATGAAATAATATATACCATAAACATTTAAAGAATAGTCTTACAATATCCACGATACATGCATGAAAGTGTGTTGGGTATGAGAGCTTCTAATAATTAAGTGAAATTTCTAATTATACAATACAATAATATGACCTAGCCCCAATAGTCGAACATGAAGTTTCTACTTGCTTAGCCAAAGAAGTATACTCACTCCTATGCTAGAATAGAGAATTCGAGGCTACAAGTATCAAGTGACAAGCCATTTATTTGAGTTATGAGGGCTTATTTATAGCAAATGGGATGACCTTTCATCTCCCTTTGTGACCTTTGAGTTTCTCTCATGGCTCTTGGACTTATTTTATCTTTATTCTAACTAATGAATCTTCATATTCCACATTTGAATCTTGGACTTCCCATTACATTTACACCTTTATTATTTTCTAAATACAATAAGACAAAAATCCCCATATAAGACAAAAATGGGCTAGAGCCTAATAAGACAAAATTTTATACATCATGATTCAGCTTGAGGAAACTATAGCTACACAACTTCTACTTGTTACTATGTTGTAAAATATTGGTACCAAGCTTTATATTGTGCTACTATGCCCTCAAAATTAGATGAAAGATCTAGATTATATTGGACTCTTGCCTCCATAGAATCTAGGTAGATAGTTTGGGAACTAGATTGAGCTTCATTCCATAATAAGAACAACTTCATATTTACCTTAGCAAGTATTGTTATATACAAATCCATATTTTTCCTTGTAATCTCCAAGTCATCTTTAGTAATTACCTGCTTCAAGTTGTTCAATTATTCTTGGTTTTCCTGCCTAAAAAAAATTCTACCCATTGTCTCTGCAAATGCTCTAACAAACGGAATCTTGTGTGCTCTGACCAAGGAGTCCAATTTATTATATATCCATGCATAGGTGGTTATAATGTTTTCCATATATTTATCAAGTTGCTTCTTACTTTGTAAAACATTGTAACCTCAACGTTTTCCAATTCCACTTCTTGTCTTGCTTTCCTAGCCAATTCTAATGGTGTATTCCTATACTCAGTGCCCCACTATTGGATCCCACTGATAGTTGTATGAATCGCCTTTATAACTTTTAATTTTTCCCATGATCTCTTTTACATGTCATGTAAGGGCAATACTGCCTTATGCAGAGTGATCATCTCTTCATACAGTTTTCTCATAATGTCTCTCGATGATTGGATTTCATCATATATTTCTGCTCATAGCTCCTTCAAGTGATAATCAACAAAAGAAATAATTTGGTTCTTATCTTGGAGATGATCTATATGTTGTTTTGTAGTAGTTAGATCCCTTGCTAATTTCTTATTATCCTTCATCAAGAAATTTGTATTCACTTTTTTAGTTGATGCAAAGGTTGAATTCATTGCTACAATTGTCTTTAGATTTCTACTGCTGTCAGTTGAAATCATCCTCTAGATGTGAATGGAAGCAAGATGAACTATGTCATTAAAAAAATTATTCCTCCCTTCGTGTATGATTATGCCCTTTAGCTAATCAAAGGTTAGGTGTGAAATATCCATGACCATATCTTCATTTGTATGACATATTCCCATTTCGATGAATGGGATCTGGTCACCTATAAAAGGAGGTGAAGGCTGACCATTGACTTGTTCTATAATGGGCACAATTTCGGCCTCTTGATTCTCCTCCTCTTATTCAATCTCCATGTCTTGGGCCTAGATCTTCTCCTCAATTTCTCATGCAAACTCTTCATCCTACTTTTTCTTGCTTTCTTCATCTTCCAACTGTTTCTTTTGTTCTTCTTCTAGATGTTTCTATATTTCTTCTTTTTCTTCCTTCTTTCTTCTTTATTCCTGTGTCTCCATGTCTTCTCTTTATTTCCTTTCTTTCTCTTCCTTTTGCATTTGTTCCTCCTCTTGATTTTTTTCTTCCTCCTACCTCTTCTCTTATTCCTGCTACTTTCGTTTCATTTCTTTTGATTTTTTTTCTTTTCTCTGCTGAAATGGATTCTCTTAAGATAATAGTATCTGATTTGAACTTCTGTCTCTACTCTGTTTGTGTATTATGCACTACCTTCCTCATATTTCACACTAACCGGGGTGGGAACATACTTTTGATTTATTTCCTAGGTAACACTCTACTCATGTTCTATACTATAATGGCCTACCTCTTTACCTGGTGTATGCGGTTGGGAAGTGTTATAGAAATTATTTATTTTCTCTTCCTCAGATCTGGCATAAGTTTGATAGGCCCAGCGAAAATGAAACTTAGCAGAGTGTCTTTTTCACACCCCTCTAGGATTTCACATGTGGAATCTCATCTTACCAAACTTGAGGCTTTTTAGTTGTTCTACTTTTTCTTTTGTGGCCTAAGCTCTTAAGCACATAGGATCCCACCTACAAAGGGAAGGAAAACCAATTTTGAAATGGAAACAACAAATGGCTTCTAATTTAATTTTCCCTTGATATTAGATTTAAATTGTAATTCCACATCTTATGACAACTTGTACAAGTTAACTGAGTCATGAAGACATAGTTAGCTCAGTCAATTCAATTTGAGGGTCAAACTGGAGGCATGTAGAGTTTTCCCTAAGTTTTAGGGTGTCCATTTGCAGTTTATTTTGAGTTGTAATAACTAAATTAATTGAGTTAAAATTAGTTTAACTAGTTATAACTTAGAGATGAGCTAGTGATATGTCCAGTGAATTAAATCTAATTTAATTCACATGTAGTTATCAATCATAGAACCGATAATTTTCTATAAATAGATGTTGCATGTCAGTTCTAAGGAAGGCTTAATTGAGATTGGAGTTGAAGGGAAGAGAAATATTAGTTTTATAATTAAAAAATTGTACAATTCATGCATGAGGTCATCATGACATCTTGGATGTATTGTGAAATCTATTAATGGGAATTTCCTAATAATAGGGGCTCAATTAGCCCAGGAATGCGTAAACAAGGTTGAACAACCCAGAGCAGGAATTTGGTTAAGTATCATACCATTCTTGTTGGGATCATAGTGTAGAGGTTTCTCAGGAAGAGAAATAGCATTGTATTGTTTCATGTTCTTGACTTTATGTAATATATCGATAGTGGGGTTTTTAGCTGATGCTTTCTCCAAATTCATCTTTATGTTGTGCGATTGAAATTCTTTCTCTTTCTTGTTCATGTGATTGTGTGATCGTAATTGGTTTCCGCATTTGTAGAATTGATTCAATATCTATTTTAGTACATTACGAGATCAATTGAATCTATTTAGGTATTTTTGTATGGTATCATAGAAGGAATCACAATAGAGGAGAAGAGTATGAGTTTTTTTTGAACAAGTTAATCGAATTTGCAGATTTATTCTTCAGGACTAGCAACAAATCAAGATGTATTTCTCTGGATTGAGACTCGATTATTCCCTTGCAGGTAATTCAAATTAAATAGCATGGAAGGATAGGATGGAGGAAGTGTTGGAGGATAACGGACTGAAGGAATTTATAAACAGTCATATTCCCTAGCTCGCAGCAACAGATGCTCAACTTCTTGATGCATGGAAGAAGAATGCAGCAAATGTGAGAAGGATTCTATTAGGAGTTCTAGATCATATTGTCTCAAACCTCCATGGAAATGAAACTCCACATGCTATGTGTAAGGCCTTAACAGGTGTGTTTCAAAATAATAGTGACCATAGGAAGCTAGTGTTGAAGGAAAAGCTCAGAAGGATTAAGATGGAGAAGGGCGACATGATTCCAAAATACTTGACAAAGTTCACTCAATGTCCAAATGATCTTGGAAGTGTTGGGGTGACATTTTCCCAAGAAGATTTGGTGAGCCTAACACTTCTAGGCCTTCCCAAGAGCTATCATAGCTACTAGGAATCCATGAATGGGAGGGATAATCTACGAGATTGGGAGAAATTATTATCTGACTTGGTACAAGAAGAGATTTGGAAAAACATCGTAGATAGATACTCATCAAAGACCGATGATGAGGATAATTATGCCTTTGTTGGAAAGTAAAGTAAAGGGAAAGGGAAGGTGTCCCATTGCAAATCATATTCTGGTCAGGTGGGCAAGAAGCAATACTTTTCAAAGGTAAAATATTTTCACTATCATGAGCTTGGACACTATGCTAAAAAGGGCCTGCACAAGAAGACCAGCAAGAAGTCCTCAAGAGGAGCGGCAGGTGAAGCACTTGCATCACAGTTCAAGTTGGATTTCACCCTCATCGCATGCTTCGTTTCATTGGTGATGGCTTATTTGTGGTAATTATATAGTGGAGCTTCATTTCATATGACTGGAAACAAATAATTATTCATTAACTTGGAGGAGAAGGATCTCTAGATGTACATAGAGATGGGAGATGACAGGAGGTATAGTGCTACCAGCATAGATACAGTTACCTTATGATATGTATTCAAGTACTCCTCTCACATTAAAAGATGTCATGTATGTTCCTGGTTTAATGAATAATTTGGTTTATGTTGTTATGTTGAAATATTGTGGATATGATGTGATATTCAGTGAAGGAAAGGTGCTCCTTCATCACAAAGCCATGGGGCAGGTGAAGAATATTAGGTTTCAAGTAAAGAAACTCTAAAAATTGGATGTAGAAGCCTTTGTTTCCTTGAGCACGAAAGTAGAGAAGGTGGAGAGCTGAGACATCAGTGAGTTTTGGCACAGGAGATTGGGCCATCTACACCATGGAACTTTGAAGATAATGCAACTTATTTCTAAAGGACTTCCAAAGGGTGCACTTGAGCAACAAGATATATGCAATGGGTTTACATTGGGGAAGTATACCAAAGCCACCATTCACGATAAGGAAATCTGATCAAAGGCGATCCTTAAGAGAGTTCATTCAGACATGTGTAGACCATTCTCGACAACTTCCAAAACAAAACACAGGTATTATGTGATTTGTGTAGATTAATTTTCACGAAAGTGTTGGATTCTCTTCATGCAGAAGAAAGATCAGAGTTCTCCAAGTTTTTTTAGTTTAAGGGAGTCATCAAGAAATATACAGGGAAGAAGGTGAAGGCTCTGAGGAGCGGAAATGGTGGAGAATATGTCTCTAATGAATTCAAGAACTTATGTGCTTCAAAAGGAATTCGAATGGAATTGATAACACCTTATAACCCACAGCAGAATGGGGTTGCAAAAAGGAAGAACAGAACTATTGTGGGAGCATCACGAGCTATGTTGCATGATCAAGGCATATCGTTTCATCTGTGGGAAGAAGCATGCAATACAACAGTATTTTTTCAAAACATAAGCCCTCATCGGATACTTGGGATGAGTACACCAGAGGAATGATTTTCAAGTAACAGAGAAAATGTGCCACATTTTAAAAAAATTGGATCATTAGTTTATTTCCATGTGACCAAAAATGCCAGGAAGAACCTAGAGCCAACATCTGAGTTGGGGATATTTTTGGGATACATTGATACACCTCAT
Organism: Pinus albicaulis; assembly: GCA_034641835.2. NCBI lineage: Eukaryota > Viridiplantae > Streptophyta > Pinopsida > Pinales > Pinaceae > Pinus > Pinus albicaulis. The sequence continues at coordinate 758,550,506 of CM076578.1, read as the reverse complement.
AACAATCAGGTGTAATTTCCAGCACACAGGATGAAAGTGGTAAAAAGAGATGTGAAATTCAATGAAGATAAGGCCATGCGAATTTTCCTTGAGAGGGTGCTTCACTTGCATGCAGTTTAGGAGATCTTGGATCCAAAATAATAACCTCAATATGTAGAGCAACCACAAGCTGAGGTGCAGAGAATATAAGTGCACATTCATGCAGAGACATCCCGAGACAGAAGGAAGTGCACCATAGTGGCTGAAAGGTTGTTCCTTGATGCTAGAGAGAATGTAGGAGCACCCACATCACAATGTGGGAAGAGAAGGTCCCCTAAGTGGTACACTGGATACATGGATATTATTAGAGAAGGTGTAGAGATAGAGCCATAGGACACCGTGTAGAAACCAATTTGGGTTGATTCCATGGTTGAGGCATATGACTCCATTATCATAAACAATGCATGGGAAGTTGTCTCAAGACTGGAGGGGAAGTCATTTGTAGGATCCAGGTGGATCTACAAGGTAAAGCAGGTAGCAGATGGGGGTGTGGATAAGATCAAGCCCAATTTTATGGCTAGAGGATTATATCAGATGGAGGGGATTGATTATGATGATACTTTTGCACCAGTCACAAGGTACTCAACAACCAGATCCATCCTTGCACTCTTAGCATATATGGGATGGCAGATACATCATATGGATGTAAAGACAACCTTCCTCAATGGGGTGATTTAGGAAGAGGTGTACATTGAGCAGCCGGAAGGTTTTGAGACCTTTGACATAGTTTCATGTGTGGAGACTCAAGATAGTGTTGTATGGGTTGAAGCAAGCACCCCATGCTTGGTACACCAGTATCGATAGATATTTCACTGGGTTGGGATTCACCAATATTGAAGCATATGAGAACCTTTACCATGTTGTGGTAGAAGATAATATTTTGATCATTGTACTTTATATCAATGATTTGATACTGACAGGTGTTGAGAAGCTCATTAATTCTTGCAAAGAGGATGTTGCAAGAGAATTTGAGATGAAGGACATGGGGATCTTGCACTATTTCCTAGGATTCGAAATATGGCTAAGAGATGGGGAGATATTTGTATCTTAGGAAAAGTATGCCAACTAGGTCCTCAGGAAGTTCCACATGGAGGGAAGCAAACCCATGTGGACTCCTATAGCTGGAAAATGGAGGAAGGTGGATGTTACTTTAGGAAAGGTAGTAGATGCTACTATTTACAAGAACCTTTTGGTTTCACGCATGTATTTGGTGAACACACGACTGGACATATTCTATGTAGTTGACCAACTTAGTCAAGCTATGTTTAATTATACCAAGCTCTTTTGGAAGGAAAGAAAGCATGTGTAGAGATACTTAAGATGCACTGCAAAGTATGGGCTATGGTACAGACAAACAAATGGAGTGAAGCTCCAAGGCTTCACTAATGCAGATTGGGAAGGAATTCCATATGATAAGAAGATCACATCAGGGGGAATCTTCAGCATAATATTAGTAGCATTTTCCTGGTACAGGAGGAAACAGAGATCAGTTGCACTCAGTTCAGCAGAGGTAAAGTACATGGCATCCAGTCAGGTAGCATGTGAGGCCATCTAGATGAGGAAGATACGTGGTGGTGTGTTTAGTCGATAGATGGATCTGACGGTGATTTATTGTGATAACCATACTTGCATCAAACTCTCAGTTAATCTATTTTTTCATGACCGCTCCAAGCATATTGATATTCGGTATCACCATCTTAGATATTGTGTGAAAAGGAAATAATGATGCAAACATCTTGAAGAAGGAACTATAAAGAAGAAAATTTGAGTTCCACACAGGTAGTATCAAGGTAGCATACAATCCCTTTCTTGTTGAGAGGGAGTGTTGAAATGGCAATAAGAAAATGCTTCTAATTTAATTTTCCCATAATTAAATTAGAAGTAAATTTTAGTTCCACATCTTATGACATCTTGTACGAGTTAAATGATTCAGGAAGACTTAGTTAGCTTAGTTAATTTGAGTTGAGGTTCAAGCTGGAGGCATGTAGAGTTCTCCCCAAGTTTTAGGGGTCCAGTTGCAATTCATTTTGAGTTGTAATTAGTTAACTCAATTATTTGAGTCGAAATCAGTTTAACTAGTTCCAACTGAGAGATGAGCTAGTGATAGGTCCAGTGAATTAAATATGATTTAATTCAAATGTAGTGATCAATAATATAACTGATAATTATCTATAAATAGTTTTTTCATGTTAGTTCTAAGGAAGTTTGAGTTGATATTGGAGTTAAAGGGAAGAGGCCTATCAGTTGTATAATTAGAAAATTTTATAGGTCATGCATAATGTCAGCAAGACTCCTTTGATGTATTACACAATCTATTGATGGAAATTTCCTAATTAATAGCGGCTCAATTAGCGCAGTAATGTGTATGTGAGGTTGAGAAACCCAAAGCAGGAATTTGGTTAAGTATTAGACCATTCTTGTTGGGATTAGAGTGAGACAGACAACAGAGTGCAGATGTTTCTTAGGAAGAGGAATATAATTCTATTATTTCGTGTTCTTCACTTTATGCAATAAACAAATAGCGAGGTTTTTAGTTGAGGCTTCCCCAAATAAATCTTTGTTTTGTGTAATTGAAATTATTTCTCTTTATTTTTGACGTGATTGTGCGATCGTAATTGGTTTTTGCAATTTATATAATTGATTTAGTATTTTGTTTTAGTACATTACAGGATCAGTTGAATCTATTTAGATATTTCTACATCCAAGGTTCCTTCTTCTTATTTTATATAAAACTGAGAAACAATTATGCTTGTTGAAATTCAATAAGAAAATGCACCACATACTAGTGTTGGATTCCATGTCACACATGAGTGAGGAATTCAGTGACACATTAGTGATAATATGGGCAACCAATTTTTAAATAAATTGGAAAATAAATTGTATCTTATCTCATAATAACTTGTAATAGTCAACTAAGTGTGATACACTTAGTTAGCTCAAGAATTTTGAGTTGAGGGTTAAAGGAGAGGCATGTAGAGTGATTCTATTATTTATAGGGTCCAGTTGCAGTTGTAGCACTAGTGTGGTGTGAGTGAAATCTGTTAACTCAAATTAATTGAGTGAAAATCAGTTTAACTAGTTCTAACTGATTGATGATCTAGTGGAATATCAAGTGAATTAAAATAGATTTAATTCAAAAGTAGTGATCTACCAAGTAACTGATGATTCACTATTAATAGTTGCATGCATGTCAATTCTGATGACAACCCAGTTGAGACAAAGGTTAAACAAAAGTAAACTATCAGTTGTGTTTTTAGTGAACTGCCCAGGTGCAGTTATAAATCCATAGGAAGCCCATGATGGATTGTGCAGTCAAGGAAGGTTGGAATTCCTATTTAATAGGAATTATTTTTCCTAGGGATTTCTTGAGCAAGGTAGGCTAAAGGAGGGCAGGAAATTGGCTATGTATTGGTCCAATTTTTCCTAGATTAGTGTGATACAATTGGTAGAGTGTATGAGGTTGTGGTGAGCACACATGCATTGTATTGTTTCTTGATTCCTTGGTTGATTATACAATAAATATGGAGGGGTTTTGAGAAGTTTCTTTCCCCAGGAAAAAATTGTGGTGTGCAATTGATTTACTTCTTTCTATTACTTTCATGTGATTGAGCGATCATGATTTATATTCTGCAAATATTGTAGAAGGATTCAGTATCTTGTTTTAGTACATTGCATGATTGGATTGAATCCATTGGTGTAATTTCTACAATGCTAAGGTGATAGGAAACAACCTGCATGACCACCTTATCTGTCACATATCTCGAAAAAAGATGTGGTGGTATCTGCGAACCAAGTACTCTAAGGCATGTCCCATTACGTGAGGCAAACCATTCTGCTACTTAAGCCACGATCTTCATTGCCTCATGGGACATGCAAGGAGCTTCTTCCTCAAATAACATCTGATAAAAAACCTTGAAAAAATTATCAACATGTTTGTCATGCATTCCCCTCTAACTGTACCCTAACAACAGTTTGTAATACATATCGACAGGGAGGTCTTTGGGGGGCCAATTCCATTTTGGACCAGGGAATTCATGGAAAGCACATATTCCATCAATTAAATAGAAAAACATAAAAAAAAATTGGTTGCTTTATTTTAGGTGGGTTTTTTCCTTATTCAATTTTATTTACAGTTGTCAAGACACTAGATGTGACCAATTGAATATATTATGTGATGAAAATATACAACATGTAGGTCCATCCTTCGGGGAAGGATTTAGTTTTCCTATGTCCATGAACTCAGCAAAACATAGCCATAAGGTATTGATACACTATTATGAGAGACTTGGTTTTAAAAGTATTGCCTGGCTTCTAGAAAAATTTGGTTAGTTCTTTCCACCATGACATAATCACTTCTTTAATATTTAAATAACTCCAAGCTACATATAATTGAGAATCTAAGTATTGGTTAGGCTTGGTAAAGTTGTAAATCAAATTAATGTAATGTAACTACAAGGAAAATACCCTATAGCAAAGGTTTTTTCAAAAGCCCCTATAAAAATAGCCTAAAAATTCGTTTGTAGTGGAGATGAGTGGGAAAATGTTTTAGAGAAATTTTTTTTAACAGTTTCTCTCTAATATAAAAACACATATGTGCTTTACTATACACATGAGAACCGATTCCTAATAGAACATGGTGCACCCTGACATATTTATTAAAAAAAAAGGTGTGCTAAACGAAAAAGAGCACCTACCCATATACTACTCGATAACACCAGAAAAAGGTTAAATTTACAAAAAATGTTAATCATAAAATTCATTTTTCCCAATCCAGTGCTACACTGTGACAATGACCCTGTGTTAAACCAATACTCTAACGCCTCGATGTATACACAACGTAGCACACCGCTGAAGCATTATTTAAAATAATTGTGTGCCACATATACATAATGCATTGGTTCTTACACTACTTGATAACACTAGATAAAGGTTAAATTTAAAAAATGTCGGTCCTAAAATACTTTCCACCATATCGGTGTTATATCCACTAGAATCATCAGTGTTGTTCTTGTATTAAAACTCCCTAGTGCATACTTAAAAATAGCACCATTATACGGTTTTTAATTTTTTTTAAAAATGTGGTGTTATATTCCAATGAAGCACCGGTGTTGTTCATTTATTAAAACACCCTAGTTTGTCTTAGAAAGAGCCCCATGAGGGGTTTTTTAAATTTTAAAAGTTTTGGTGCTATATTCCCATGAAGCACCAGTGCAGTTCATGTATTAAGACATCTTGGTGGGTCTTAACAAGAGCACAACTATAGAGTTTTTAATTATTAAAAAAATGTGGTGCTATCTTCCCACGAAGCACCATTGTTGTTCATGTATTAAACCACCCCGGTGTGTCATACAAAGAGCACTGCTAGGAAATTTTTAATTTTAAAAAAATATAGTGCTATATTCCCGCGAAGCACCTATGTATCTCATGTATTCAAACGCCCCAGTGCATCTTAACAAGAGCACCGCTATAGGTTTCTTAATTAAAAAAAAAATCAGTACCAAATGGAAATTTGATTTTAACGATCTTCAGTGTTGTAGAGATCTGAAACATTGGTTCCACTCTTGCCTCATGCAAGTGCCCTGCCATTGGTGCTTCTCTTTCTCACCATCCTTTTGTACCATGCTCAGTGTGTAGCTTTCTAATTTTCTCAAATGGTGGTGAATTTTTTTATCTCAATTACGTGTCAACTATACCTCCCCAATAGCTAAATGTCTAATTAATGTCTATGTTTCTGTCCAATTTAATTTTTTAGTGGATCAGAATGGAAAAATGTGTCAAAATATCCACTATTTTTTATTTTTTTCCTGTGCAATTCCTTCAATAGGTTCGGCTCGCACTGATAGCGGTGCACCGTGTAAATTTACAGGGTGCACCAAAATTCGGTGTGTGAGCCTAATGCACCAAATTTTTTGCGATGGGTTTCATAAATTACAATACACCAGGAAAAAATATAAATTGTACATCATTCCATACATTTTTAGCTTACGCTTAGTGTGTTTATATTTACCAAACACACTACACACATAATATTAAAAAAAAATAGCTCAATGTGTTTGATAACCTTTACGTTCCATACTAGTATGAAAAGGTTATATGTACGCACCAATGTGTAAGTTTTTCTATACACATCACATTGAAAATGTATGTACATACACCAAAGGTGGTGCATCATATGTCTGCACACACTATTTTTGGTGTTGTTGTGTTTGATAATGCACGAGAGTTGGTGCATTACTATTTTTTGGGAACACTGGGGATATTTTTTATTCTTTGTAATTGAAAGTTATTTTTCCATATTTACAAATTCATTTTTAATTTCATAAAAAAATTCATGTTTTATGTATGAGGATGATGTATTTTATATGTCAATCATGTAGCAGAGACGTCAACAGGAGCAGTAGGAGTAGGAGAAAATTTAGAACCAATATAATGTGATCCGACTATGGAAGGAATGAAAGAGGGATAGGGATTTATACCCTTTCCTTATTAGCACAGTGACCTGTCTAATGTTGAGGAATGTTTGCCTCCTTAAGTACTATGAGGAGGCTACATCCCTTAAGGCACACCCTCACTTGTTCGTACAATTGATCTGTCAGTGGAATGTCCCGGAGTAGTCTTTCCATGTCAATCCTATGACATGGTATAGGCCCTATGAAGAGGAAATATATTTTATCATTGACCTATCCATGAGAGGGGAGGATTTTCCTGAGTTCCCCGATGTCCCCTATGGGGTTTCAGTAGAGATTCATCTTGTCTACTCTCATATATTTGTTGGGGGTCATGTAGCCCATCTAGGATATTTTTAGGTGTGTGAGGGATAGCTACAGTTTTCTTCTTTTGCTGCACAAGAGGTTAGGTACCTCTCATTATTAGTGACCACCATTGCACACTACACTAGTGATGGGAAGCGCATTAGTTTCCCTCTTTTTTATTATGTTGTTTCTTTTATGGAGGCATCATGATGTATCTAATGATCTACCTTTTTTTTTAGGAAGTTTTGTAGGGCTTTAGATATATGTCGCTCGATGTTACATGGGAAGACAAACTTCCCTTTCCCTTTAGAGATTTTTTATTTTTTTTTCGAAAAGTTTCTAGAGACGAGGCCTACATTTTACCATCTCCCTCCTAAATCGATTACTAAGTTGTGGATATCCATGTGGGGCCATATGATGCCCAAGAGGGGCCTTCTAGAGTATCCAACCAAGATTTCCACCTAGGCACTCATGCTACTACCTAGTGAGGATGACCACACATTTATCTTGGTGTTGTGTCTGTATGCATGGATGAATTGGATATAGTGTCCCAACATCCTCTTCACACAAGATGATCCTTCAGATGATAGAGGTAATATTCGTGTTTTCTTTAATTAATCTAGCCTCATTTTATTATCTTAATTAATTAGAATATAATTGATTATAGTTCGTTCTTTAACTTTTTTATTAAATTGTTTAATGAAGTTGTCAAATTATTATTGTGTACTATATATTTTGCAGAGATTGGAACATTCATTGGGGACATTCTTCCTTCCCCACCAGCGAGATCAGATGTAGAGATGGGTGAGGCCTAAGAGGGTGAGGCACATGATCCTCAGATGCAAAGTGGTGGTGTGGGAATCTGAGCCCGTAGGGATGGTCTTAGACTTAGGATGGACAATTGTGACCAATTTTATAGAATTTTGGTGGAGGAGGGAGTTATACTTGCAAGGGCTCGAGAAATCAGGGCAGATCTCAGGCTCCTAGAGCTCTTAAAGGAATTTTTGCATGATATGATGACTCTTATGTGTCATATCGTCGGATCTACCATGATATTGGTAGCGATGAGTGATGCAAGGCATGCAACAGATACATCACATGAGTCTTCATGTTGTTCTATCCCATCAGATCATGATGATGAGGGTGGTGATCATGCTTCTAGTTGTAATAACCCATCGAATAATGGCCAAGGTGTCGGTGATCCTTCTTGTAGTAATCCACCTTGTCATCATTCACCTCATGATGATCACCTAGTACTGGAACCGTTGCCTCATGTTTCTCCTGAGAGATAATACCAACAATTTTTCCTCCACCTGATAGTTCGACTATTTAGTTAGTACTTAACAAGGCTACAGATCAGGATACAAACCAGGTTTCCACTACTATGTTTGTTGTATTAGATATTCGATAGAATTTATTTGACTAGATGTTGTTGTTTGACTTATTTATATATCTATATCTATATATATATATATATATATATATATAGATATGGATAATTTTTTTTCATGTTTATGTACTTAATTTATATGTTCGTGTTGATATGTATATTGTTAGGTCATGTTAGATATGTTCATTTAATGTGCTTGTAGATAGATGTGTATGTGACAACAATTATTTGACATGAGATGTATATTAATTTGAGGTTGTGTGTGGGGATGATGTTAGATTACAATCTTGTGTTTTGTTAGATGTGATCACAATGATGATGCCCTAGTAGATTATTAGATTTGTGTGCTAGCTAATGACGTTTATATGCGTTAGAGGTGTATATAATTAGATTATGCTAGTGAATTTGAATGTGTATATTAGATGATATTTATGTTTTTTAGATGGTTATCATCATGAATTTTATTTTTATGAATTAACATTTATTATATATTATGTATTGGTGAACTTATATAAAAATTTTGTATTGAAATTACATGCAAAATTACTTAATTTAAAAAAAAATGCAATTTTTTTTTATAAAGTACAAAATTTAGTAGGGTTGAAACTATAATTGTAAAATTACCATAAATATTTTTCTATTGCTTATATGGTTCATTCATATTCATTCTAACCTAAATAGTAAAATATTTCAATACTCACAAGGAATAAATAATTAAAGGTAAAATATTTTAGTTGATTATTAATAAGACGAAAATGTGTAACTCATTGAATTTTTAATATATAATAATAATAATAATAAATTACTCAAAAATATAATTTAAACAATGAAAATTTTCACTATTGTCTATCTATATATAAATAGATAAAACCACTATAGATCCATCTTAGTCACAGATTTATCAATTACTAAAAGAGAATAAATTTTTTGTTATTGTGCTTTAAATTTTTATTTTTTTTAATAATAAATATAAGTTAAATAATAAAAAAATCATACTATATTATATTTAACTTTTTTACAAATAATATATTTGATTTTTCTTTATGAACAACTCAAGAAATATTATTTTTCCCACATATCACAAGATAGTCACTAAAATTCATGTTTGCACATGTCTCCTAGCTAATATTAAATCATGTCCATAGTGATAAAGATATGTCTACTTTAGATAATTTACTTATAAATACATAAAACTAGATATTTATTTTACATAATCTAAATAGGAAAGAAAAATGTATCACCAAGTCTATTAGAAAGTCAAACAAATGCATCTTAATTACCATCACATTATTTATCATTTAATTCTTAGCCATAAAATATTTATTAATTCAACTTTTATATATAATTACCATTGAAAAGAAAATTCAAAATTGTTCCAATATCCATGAAGAAAAAATAAAAACCTGGCATGCATCCATGTAAGCTCATTTGTTTCTCTTCTGGTCCATAAAAAGATGTAATCAAAATTTTATACATGCATAAGACCTCATTTTAGCTAGTTTACATAATGTTGCAAGAGCTGGAATTTAAATATAGTCAACATGACTTTACCTCTCATGTCAAGAAATTAATCTTACATATTGATACATAAATTTTTCATTGTTAAAGTCCTCATATAGTTATCACTACATGATTTATATTGATTTTGAAATAAACAAGAAGAAAAAACATGTCAACTAATTAATAAACCAATAAGTATCTAAATCTAGAATAAATCTTCAATGTTGTTTCTAAAATCACTGTTTTCTCGTTTTGGTTATATTCTTCTCGTTTTCCTATTTGAGAAGGATTGTGACCTTGAATCCTTACTATCATAGATATTGTACACCATGTTTTAAAGTGCATTTATATTTATGGAGATACGTTGCATAGTGAAAATAAGGGATTTTGTTTTACTATATTAAAAAACCATGTTTTAAAGTGCATTTATATTTATGGAGATACGTTGCATAGTGAAAATAAGGGATTTTGTTTTACTATATTAAAAAACATTGACGATGGTTGTAGTAGGCCTTTTAGTACACATATATAACATAAATATGATTTTCCTTCTCCATTTTTTATCGCTTTGTGAGTTATTTTAGATTGATACTGACAATGTCATTTGAAAAAGGAGATAATATGAGTATATTTAGATTGATATCTTAATAAAATATAATTATAAATTGATAACTCGAGCTTAGAATTACAATATTTTGATCCATCTCGATTTATATACAAAGCCTACATAAGAAGTCTATTGTAAATTATATTTAAACACATTAAAAGAATATGGTAAAATTTTAGTTGTTAAATTATAAATTACACAATCGGAAATATTTAGTTTTAAGTGTAAAAATGTTTCCACTGCAAAAAAAAATGTAAAAAGGTTTGTGAATATTACTAATTATATAAAATGCCAATAAGACTAATACAAAAATAATATAATTAGCAAAATAAAGGAAAAAAAAACATACAACAATAGTAAAAATGATGAAATAACACAAGTACATATCACGCTCCATTGACATCGCCATGATTATCTTCCTCACTTGGGATGATAACACTGTTGTTCTCAAAAATATTTTGCGATATAGATTCATGTCTTAATATGAACCGCCAATCCCTATCCAATACATCTCAGTAAAAAAATACCTGGTTGCAGTGTTTTGGGAGAACATAAGGTTCCCTATCCTCATGCAACTTCTTTCTAAAGTTGATAGGTATCATCCCACTATCGTGATCTTCCTTTACATTTTTCCAATAAAAGTTGTCCCACCACTTTCACTTAAAAATAATACATTAGAATGAAGATAATTCCACTTGAATTATCTCTTGTGTCTTTCCCATGTAACGTAACGTCCCACGTATTAGGTTTTGATCGCAGTGGCTAGCATGACTAGATTGGTCAAACTCGGTTTCCTCTCTACAGTCTTGTGTCATGCATTCATCATCGACATCTTCCCTGTGAAAATATTGTCCATATGCCCACATATATGGGAAAAAATGCACTCCAAAAAAGTGAAAATTTCACAGTTCCATGTATCTAATAATCCAAACATAATAAAAATATAAAATATAAATTTTATAGTTAAAAGGTGCAATATGAAGTTAAAAATGTAGAGAAATAGATTATTACCAAGTTTCTTCACCCAATCCCTATGTTTAGTGCATCCTCTTCAACACACAGAATGAACCATATTCCTCTTTGACTTGAAAAATAACCCAACTGTTAGGGAATATCGTTGGAATATTTTCTTTTAAATGATCAAGATAAGGAATTTTTCTGCCATTCAACCATTTTAATTCTTTCCTATCATTGTATCATTTCCTCCTCTTTTTCTCATACAATGTGACCCATAGTTGTTTCACTCCCATATTGTAAAGAATGAATTTGTTGATGGATTCAATTTCTGAATTCACTGATGAAATAAAACCAACATATATAGTACGTACGAGATCAAAATATGCATTAATATCACATATGAAGCTAAATGTGAATAGTTACTGTGTATAGAATTGGAAAATGATAATCCACTTACTATTTATCATGCACCTCTTTCCATTCATTTGAAGAATCTCCACTTCTCTTTTGTCTTCATCCATTTCGTCGTCCCAAATTTTCGCACTTGGTTTGTTGTTGATATACCTGATGTACTCACTGTAATAATATAAATATTCATACGATATATACCCCTCTACCATATACCCCTCGAGTTTTACTCTTCGTTGAAAAAAACCTTTCAATTTATTCATGTACCTCACTAAGAAAAACATCCAATGACAAGAAACCACCCCAACTAATTCAACCTCATCTACTAGGTGAATTATAATATGAACTTGAAATTCCATGAAACTCGTCGGAAGTTCCTTCTCAAACATACAAACAATCTCAGCTATCTCTTGACACCATCATGGAATTCTATCCATATGAATCTCCTTTGATGTGATCCAATGTATAAATGCAGATAATTTATATGTGGCATATCATAGGTCTTGAGGGAATTCATGGTTCACAAACCCACGCATGAGTAGAGGATAATGACACTGCACAGTAAATATTACATTATGCAAAAATTAATTATTAAATATCCCATTGCATTAAAATTAAAAAATAATAATAATATCATGTTGTTGATATATGTACTCTTAGAAGGTTCAAATGGTCATTTGATTTCAACCCTGACAAATGGTCTTCCATAGTGAAGCAATGTTGTAGTGAAGACCCATATAAAGAAGAAACACTCACATTAATTATAACCTCCTTTTCCAAAGAAATATCATCTTTATTTAAATTCCATGGGACATCACCTTCTTTGAAATACCAAGAGGGACCAACCTCTCCTCTAGTTTCTTGTCTTAGCCAATGTTTATTTTTAGTTTTTGAAGAAATAAGATCTCTCCTAACAGCAAATGTGTCAGTTTATTTCAATGATATGTGCCTCCATATATAAGATGAAACATTTTTAAATATATGCATGGGATCTAGTAAGTGGGAAATCTTAAGATGCTCCCAATATGGGAGCTCATAAAAGAAAATTTTCCTTTTCATACCAATGGGAAAATTCTCAACAGAGGTATCAAAGAATTCTAGTCATCAAACATAGGGTTTCCATTTTAATTGAACATTTTTGCAAACTCCTTCTCCTTCTCTCTTTCGTATGCTCTAAGCCATTCATCTAGTGTCATTATTGCAGGCCTTTGGGTTCTCTCTATTTTACCATTGAAAGTGGAGTTTCTCTTCTATAAGGGTGTTCTTTTGGGAGGGATAACCTGGAGCAGTCATACATTATCTTTCATAGGTGGTCAAACCACCTAGCCTTCCAAGAAGGTCCACAACATATACATCCATGATGATACCCTTTTGTTACAAGACATGCAAAATTATTGTATATAGGGTGCATTAGTGACCATGAATATCAAAAAAATTGTAGTGAATTAAATTCATATGCAAAACAATATTTTTATTTATATATAAAAAAAAAAAAAAATTGTAATTTACCGAAGAAAAATCTTAAGCCTGGATAATCATGTATGGTGTTAGCACATGTGTCATACAATGTAAAAATTCTCACGGTTATGATGGGCCTTGATACATCGTACACATGTATCCCTTACCATAGTTCCTTCAATTCATCTACCAATGGTTGTAAGTAAACATCCATATTATTCAATTTTCTTCTACCAAGGTCTATGAGAGCCAACATAAGATGTTTATTCTTCACATACAACCATGGGGGGATATTTTTATTTACCACTACTACATTCCAAATATAATATTTGGTGTTTTGGAGGGAATATGGGTCGATGCCATCCATGGTTATGTTGAGTCGTAGACTTCATAATTCATCCTTGAATTTTTCAATCCATGTATCCTCTATATTCTTCATGGATATTAAATATATTGGTATTTTCATAATTCTTGACTCACTTATGTATGAGGCATGTCATCCATGCAACATAGCTAATTATTCGCAACAAAAGAGCCTTTGAATCCTTTGGATTATAGGAATGTGCCTCAATATCTTATGAGAAGGACCATGTCATTTAACTATTTTTTTTATTTACAATACCTGGCATGCCTACATTTTAGACACATCTCTTTGTATGTGTATTCTCATATATATAGAATACAAACATTTATACATGCATGATATGACTATTTGTACTCAACATCCAACATTTTCCACATTATTTTCCTCTTCGCACCCACCCACCAAGACATTATCACTCGGAAGAATCTTATCTTGGAATAACCTACATTTTGGCGGAAAATATAAGTGTACAATGTCAATATTTAACGTTCGTAAAAGCAACTATTTTTAATGTTCATTGTGTGACAAGATTTCTCAAAATATAATGGAATTGATCAATCATACAGGTGAATTACCTCAATATTACTGAGAAACATGTATTCAACATGTCAAACTTTACGATTAATATTTTAATGTCGAGATATTTTAATGTATTCAACATGTCAAAATATTTTAAGGTCAAATTCGTCAGTGCTACTTACTGTCGAATGCACCAATGTTCAGATTAAGTGAAAAAAAAAAGTGAGTTTTTTTTCCATTTTTTTTTAAATTGAAAAATGAGTTTTAGTTAATTTTTCAAAATATAATTTCATATCCTCTTTAAAACAATAAAAATTTATTCACTATTTCATTATTTTTCCCAAAATTTCAAGGGAGTGATTTGCAAGAGAGACATATAGGGAGTATTATGCAGCAGCAGAATACTTTCTAGTAGTAGAAATATTCAAAATATCAGAAGCTTCAAGGTATGGTGATTCACTCAAAACCTTGCATAGTAAAAATTTTAAATTTTATTGTTGATTTTACTGATAATTATTTTACAATTTCTAGTAGGATTTAATTAGAAGAGAGATCATTTGCAAGAGATACATATTGGGATCACTATGGAGAAACAAAATATTTTGGAACTGCATAAAGATCATAATTTGAAAGGTATGGTGATTCACTCAAAACCATGCATAGAAAAAATTTAAAATTTTAGTGTTGATTTTACTATTAAAATTTTTTGCAATTTTTGTTATATTTATTCAAAATTAAAAAATTAAAAAAAAGCTTTGCATTTACTAATAATATTACTAGTAAAAAAATTTATGATCTTTGCTCCTTATATTTAATTAAAATTTTAAAAAAATAGAAAAAACAAAAAAACAAAAAAAAACAATACTTAAACCCTTGCTTCTTCTTGCTTATGTGACTACAAAATTTTACCTTAAGCATTAACTCCCTCTACCACTTCACAATTAGGGTTTTTCATTTTAGGAATTTTAGATTTAATGGGTTTTTGTATTTACTATATATAGGGTGTTTGACATGTAAATTAGGGGGATCACCTATTGAATTAGATCCAAACCCTGGCAGCCCTATTTGTTTTTTTTTTTTTTTAATGGCGTATGTTTCGTGGTGTGCCCTGTGTAATACAATGCACTCATTTTGGCGGTGTTTCTATCATTTCATATCATATTGAATCTTGTCGTCCTTGTCTGTTCTATTTATGGATTCTCTCGGTGTAATATAACGCATCGACGCATCTCTGCCAAATGACACTGTTAAGTGGAAGTGATTTTATCGTTAAAAATTGCATCGTCATAATTCAAAATTATTTTTAAAAAATAATTTTCGCTATCGATGTTGAATAATTAAATGCTCGATGCATTTAGTAGATTAAATGCATCAGTGTGTTTATTGAAATAACCACACTAGCTACCAAAATTATTTTTGGTTGAAAATTATTTGATTTATGTACAAAATATATTTATTGGCTTTTATATTGAATGGTACAGGTTGTATATTGATAAAAAAATGTATGAGAAGTTTTCAAGTAACAAAAATACTTATCGACATAATGATAGTACATCCAAGAAAGCAATGAAGTCAATTTCTTTGTAAATTCTTTACAAAATTAATATGTTTGACCTATATGTAAGTTTAACTAATATGTATTGGTTGGTGGTGTCATGCAGAGCCACGAAATGAATAAGTTTTATAAGATTATTTCTAATCTAAGCATAGAAGAGCATAAAATCTTGATAGAAAAATTGCAGAAGAACGAATGAGGTGAATGAAAAACTAATATTAAATATGATTTGTTTTTTTAATATTAATTAATAATATACTTAAGAAGATTAGATAACATGTTTCAAATAATATATTAATTCATATGAGTTGAATTTTCTATAGGGAGTAATAACGAAGGAAAATACCAATGTCATTCTAAGAAAATAAAAAGTATAGAACATGTATGTAGAAATTATGTTGTATATTTGCAACTGCTCCTAAATTTTTAATCAAAATCACAAGACACAAACCTACTCTATTGCTTTGTGTACGTTAATTCACAATTTAGAACAAAAATTTTAGACATGCAATAAGTATTTTCCTTATGGGAAAGCAATCTACTAAAACCTTGAATGCCTCCTCGCATTAATCAAGTGAATAGAGATGTATTACAATTGATTTTCTCAACTGAGCATAACCTGCAACTGTATAACCTATCTCTCTGCTCATTAAGAAGCTATGACCCAGACTTAGTAAATATATGCCTTTGCTTGAGCTCCTATTTCCTTGTGCTATTCCTTGAGAAATTAGGCCCCTATTATTTATGAATTTATCCAAAATGGATTGCACAATTACTTAGTTTTATCATCTGACTGCATCCAACACCTACATACTCAAGACTAGTCTACAAATGATGTTACACTGCCTTCGAATCTCCACCAATCCTGGGGAACTTGAATTCTCTCCATGCACTAGATATTTTGGGTTGATTGACCAATTAGCTTGATGATCACTGATTTTGAGTGAATTCCCACTACATAACTTCACCCTCCACTAGTTCCTCCAATAGTTGGAACTATTTTAACTAAAAATAACCTTAGATAACAAACCTTGATTGCTATAAATTAGAAATCACACATGTTGAGATGAAATCTATATCCTCCAAGTCAAATTTACTGAGTAAATTGGGTGACACAAGCCATGTCACACAAGTTAACATCATCCATGTCATCTGCTAATGTGGAAATTCAATTTTTCTCAATTTAATCAATGAAAATTCAAATTGAGAATGTATTTTTGCATTTTTAAACACTCCCTCTCAGAAATAAAGGGATTATCAACCACCCCTATCTTGCACTTGTGGAACTCTAACTTCCCTCTTGACAAGGCCTTGGTCAAAATGTCATCATCGTGTTCCTTTGTTGTAATTTACTGCAACAACATTATTTTCCTCTACACACAATCCGGAAAATGGTGATATTAGATATGTATATGCTTGCATCATTCGTGAAAACCGGGATTCTCAGAGAGATTGATGGAACTGTGATTATCATAGTAGATAACAATTGGATCCATCATCTGACCAGAAAACCAATAAGTAACTTTATCATCCAGATCACCTCACATGTTGCTTGACTTGCATCCATGCATTCTTCTTCTACTGATCTTAGTTACCCAGATCTTTTCTTCTTGTTGTACCAGGAAATAGTTGTGGACCCAACACTGAAAATTCCACCTGATATACTCTTTCAATGTGATATAATCCCTACCCAATTTGCATATGTGAAGACGCACATGTTCAATCCATTTGTTCCTATGTACAATATTCCAAATTGGGTAGTGCCTCTAAGGTATTGTAAAACATGCTTAGTTGCCTTCCAATATAATTTGGTTGGCCTAATCATATCTTGGCTCAGTTTCTTGACTACATAGCAGATATTTGGTCATGTGTTCACAAGATACATCAATGAACCCACTAGCTACCAATATATGGTATCATCCACTTCCTCCAGTTGGTTGCTAGAGGAGTATCCATGGGTTCGAAACTTTCCATGTAGAACATATGTAGTATAATTTGAATAATTTACTTCAGATTCAAACAAATCCCCATTTCCTTTGCATACTTCCAATTCGAGGAAGTAATGCATGAGAACCATGTCCTTCATTTCAAATTTTCTTGCAAGGTCCTCTTTGCAAGATCCAATCAATTGTTTATCACCAGTTAAAATCAAGTTATCAACATATAAGATAATAATAAACAATTTATCTTCTACCAAAATATGAGAGAGGTTTTCATCCACTTCATTTTTGGTGAAGCCCAAATCAATGAGATGGCTATCGATCCTCGTGTACCAAGCACATGGTGCTTACTTGAGAGCGAAATGTTTGCTTGAGTCTTCACACAAGAGACTCCCGATCAAAATTCTCGAAGCCTTATAGTTGCTTGATGTACACCTCCTCCTCAATAAATCCATTGATGAATGTTATTTTTACATCCATATGGTGGATTTTCTACCACATTTTCATAGCCAAATCAATAATTGATCTAATGGATGAGTACCTTGCTACGAGATCAAAGCTATCATCATAGTGAATCCCTTAAAATTGAGAGTACCCCTTGGCCACAAATATGGCCTTGTACTTCTCTATTCTTTTAAACAAGCTTAGGGGCTCTAGAGATCAATTAAAAATTCTCTTAAATTTCCTAGCACAAGAAAACATTAAGGCAATGAATAATAAACAGAACTAAGGTTCTTTCAGAAGACATTTCTTAGTCTAAATCCTTTATTCTACTATAACATAGAAATATGGAAACAGAATGAAATAGGAAATAACAATAATATATTAGAAGAACTTCACCAACAACCAAACTCAGGGATCCAGTGATCTAGCCTCCTCCATCAACAAACAAATCAGGGCATCCACAAGGTCCCAGACATCAATTTTTTTTTAACTTCTAAGAGACTATGTATTACTTCAAAGAGTCATCAAAAGCCAACAAGATAATGAGTTCAGATGAAGTATTTATGCTTCAAATGAGAAGGTGAATCTAAGGTAGGGTTTGAGTGTCATTTAATACAGAGTTAATGAATTCCTTATCTTGAAGACCATGCAAGGCTCAATGCAGGAATATCTGAAGATATTTCTCTGTTTAATAACCTTTATCTTAACTCCTAAGGAAAAATAGGTGAAATGTTTTACTTTAAGGCCTATTCATAACTTTTACAATAACTGTTTGGCAGATATAAATATCTCCGACCCAGTTCAATAACTGCCTAATTCTTTAATGAAGGAAACAAAGCACTAGGTGGAAAAAATATCTTTTGAGAAGAGTAACTACCATAGGATGAGTCATTCCAAAATGTCTTGGGTTTACCTTGAAGATCCATTGTGAACCCACAACTAATTCATATGCTGGTATTGGGACCACCTTCCAAACACTGTTCTTTACAATGGATTTGTATTCCTCCACCATTGTATCAACCCATACATATTTCTCTATTTTTTCCTCAAAAGAGGATGGCTCATTGTCTACAAGCTCAATCATTACAACCAGGTAGCTAGTTTACCATTCTGGTAATTGTCTCTGCCTGTGCACATTTGAAGGAGCACCCTGATTCTCCCACACATCCTACACAATTATTTCAACTTCCATGGTTATTTTCCTTCCTTCTCTATATGGTTCTACTTGAGTGGTTGTCTCCACTCTCTGCTCCTAAATTTGTGGCTACTCCACAACTTCTTGAGTTTCTTCCTTTAGAGCTAAAATCTCATATTTTGGTGGGATCTAAAACTCCCTCTCAAGAGGGCACATGATCTCTTTCTCCTCATCAAATTTTACATCCTTTCGCACAACTATCATTTTGAGGGATTGAAATTACACATGGTAGTTTTGGGGAGTTTCTATGTAACCCAAAAATACCCCTAATTTTTTTTTCGGCTTTAGCTTCTTCCTTGATTATTTGGAGACATGGTAGTAAGCAGAGGCTCCAAAAATCTTGAAGTGTGGCACATCCAATTTTCTCCCCGAGGAAGCCTCCTCTAGTGTAATCATGCCCAGAAATTGATGAGGACTCTGGTTCTAAAAATAGACTATTGTGTTGCATGCCTCAACCCACAAATGCAGAAGTAGGCCTTGGTCATGCAACATCACCCTTGATGCTCCCACAATGCTATGGTTCTTTCTCTCACCCACCCCATTATGTTGTGGGTTGTGGGGTGTTGTCAACTCTCGTCGATCCAATTTTTCACACATAATTTTTAAATTCATTCAACGCGTACTCCCATCCATTATCACTCTGGATAACCTTCACCTTATTGTCTGTTTCTTTCTCAACTAGTGCCTTGAATTATATGATAATGTCTCATATTTTTTCACGTGAAGAAGATCCAACACTTTCATGAGAAGTCGTCAATAAAAATCACAACTTTGTTTATGTCTCGCACTGGAGGGTGTCGAGAAAGGTCCATAGACATCTGAGTGGATCCTTTCAAGGATTACATGTGCTTTGTTGTCTCTCTCATGAAATGTGGATTTTTTGTACTTCCACACATTACATCCTTTGCATCTATCATACTGCTTAATTTCTCCTTTTAGGGAGGCCCATGGTTATATGTTGCATGATATTCAGGGTGCCATGATGCAAATGGCCAAGTATTTTTTGTCAAATTTAACTGACATCAAGACGTTGAACCTTCTTCGCCTTATTTCTTAATCAGGTAAAATCCTCCACATCTATATTTTACAGATTCTTTACATGAACCCCAATCATATTCACCTGTCCCATGGATATGTGTCTCGAGAATTCCTTTCCTCTACTGAAGATCACATCATAACCATGGTCTTCCAAAACTGCAATGGGATATTTCTTTAGGCCCAGAACGAACATGACATCCTTGAGCCTGAAGGGGGGGGGGGATGACTCCCTCCGAAAGGTGACTGTACCAACTACAATCGCACTATACCTTCCATCATCCCACATCTCGATGTGCATCTGCAAGTCTTTTTCTTCTAGGTCACTAAAAAAGTCTCTACACCTCGTCATATGGAACGATGCACCTGAATCCAAGTACCATAATCTCCCCATCACTGTGTTGTCCATGCATGTTATAAGGGTAAATTCAAGCTCAAAATTTGAAGAAAAAGCGTCACTTACTCCTCCTCCTAAGGTCTTATTGCTTTCCTTTTTGTGTGGACATTTCATGGCATAGTGCCCGATTTCATGACAATGGAAGAATTTAATTTTCAACAAATATATATTCTTGCACCCTTGACTAGAATATGGTTAGGATTGATATTTCTTCCCATTTCTCTTCTTTTCCTTTCCATCCAATGAAAATTTGTATTCATCCTCTACCTTGGAAAAAAATCCATCTCTGGTATTCTACCTTATTTCCTCTTGTACCAAATCAGAAGATAATCGCTCCAAATTCGATGTTTTCTCCCCTATTCACTGAATCTTGATAGTTATGCCAACTCTTGGGAATTCCTAGAAGGGCTAGGTTTTCCATGTCTTATTCAGGGAAATTTACACTGACCCCACTAATTTCATCATGACATTGTGTGAACCTGCTCATATACTATGGAATTGTGTCATTCTTATGCACCTTAATACTTCAAATTTTATTCTTGAGCTCCAACTTCCTATTGTCACTATTATTCTTGAACAATGTTGTCAGTGCTTTCCACATTTTTTGCATCTAAATTTTCAAGGAGTTATTGCTCCGTGATCTCATGTACAAGCATATCACCAGAAAAAATAAAACAATACCAATGAAACAATAAATAAATATTGATCATGAATGATCCACCATGCAACATACAACCATTTCTATTCTATAAATAAATGAGATCACACCGGGCCTCGTCCCGGGTTGGAGAAGGGTTTTAATCTTGATGCATACAATGCACTCAACTTGAGCAATATATCATGTTCATAACCAATATCTTATCAATCCACACAATCACAACCGAATAGAGATGATAGGTGATCTTCCTCAGAAGATCGTTAGATCAAAAGAAATAAAACTGACTATAAGATATATTGAATGCACAATCATATAAGGGAAGGAACATGAATTTTCATTGATTATATAAGATAATACAATGATTATACATTCACCTCAAATTTTCCTCTCCTCCAACTTGTAGGATTCTCCTCTCCTAATACAGCAAATCTCTTGCCCTATAGTTTGGATATCTTCTCTCGACACCCTTTCCTCTTGGTGATATTATATAGGCTCTTTCCATCCTTAGGGAGAATGTAGCTAGACACCTAGGGGATTGAGAAGTTAGGAAAATAATACAATAATGGACCCCTAGAAAACTCATAGACAAGTGGGTCAATTTGATCTCCTTGGGAATGGGAAACTCTAGAAACCTTTTTAACAGTTATCATATTTTTCTCAATTCTATAAATTCTGAAATAATTATTATCTCTTAAATATAATATTTTGGAAAAATAATTATGATAAATTTCTCAATTATTGAATTTCACCCTTTTATCATGGGATAAATCTCACATGAGTAAAAGAAAAGGTGAGAAAGGATGCATTTTAGCCAAACAACTGAGTTAAGTTGATATTGGGTTTCTCTCACTATAATGGAGTGTAAAATAGGGTTATGACAGATGCCCCATAATGCATGAGGTCAGAGGAGAAACTGATGGCAGAAATGAATTAGAATAATACTCAAATCTAAAAATGGGAGGAAGGAGCCAAGACTACGAAGCTGGATCAGATGAAATCAAGTGTTGAAGTGTCATCTATGTTGATAACATCCTCGAGGCAGGCATACCCATGCTCGGTCATAAAGAGATATTGAACATGATCGCCATAAAATACACTATGGATCCATGACATGAAATTATATAACATGGCCATGGAGACATACACAATGGATCCATGTGACTCAATAGATAGAGCATAGCCACCAAAAAATAAAATGTGGATCTATTTCATAGTATACATCAATATGACTATGGATACATGACATACAAAGAAGTGTCTCAAGATACTCCTCAAAGTACATAAATGATACATAACACCAATGCAACCTAGGGAGGATGTCATATAGGAGTGAGATGCCCATAACCCAACGTCTATGACATAACCCCGATGGTAGAAACCACCTAATTATTGGCCAATGAGTAAAACTATTAACTGACGCAAAGGAATCCACCAATGAGGAAACTGGACCTAAAAGTACCTAGTACATTCCACTAACTATGCATAAATGATCTAATGTCCAACAACATTGAACTCGTCCAATCAGGATCCAATGATGTAAACCCACTGTCGATCACGAGCAAGCCTACCATTGAGGTTTGCAATCTCTAATGTAATATTGTTTCCTAGATCAAGCTCTTGGATAATGATCTAAAGTCGACAAGAGAAGATCCATCGAATGAGGGCCTTAATATATCCCCCATAAATGTATACAAAAAAAACTAGGATGATGTGATGTATGGATGATGTCATGAATTGATGATGTACAACTGACACAAGGATAGCTGACTCAAAAAGTTCAACGAGCTACTGCATATCTTCGACGTATACTAAGACTTCCCTTGAACACATAGCAACATGACATAAGATTGACTTGGAAGCATGAATAATGAGCACCATGTGATTTCATTCAATGACGTAGGATGCATCGAGGCACGCTCCATATGACTGGAGATAGGACTCTTAGGCAAGCTAAAACCCATCTATGAGATAATGAAGAAAATAGGTGCCATGTTAAAGGATGATGTGACTGACGCTGCCATTTTTATGACTAATGGAATTGAATGTTCCCTCCCTTCTCTTTTTATAAGTTCCCATTTCGTAAATTTGTCCCCCAAGCCCGAAAAAGAGATAAAAGTATACAAGGGGGAACCTCTTAGCCAAAACAGACTAGGGTATTCCTTTTTCATAACTATTCTATCCCATTTTAGAAAAGGGTTAAACTTATACAGGGTAGATGACACTACCTTTACAAGCATGAAGGAGACAAGTTCACTCAACAATATTTTCTAATTTAAGGAGTCTGAAAAGAGCTTAAAGGAACTTCTCTTGGAGGAATGAGTGGTATAAAGGATATAAACTAGTTTCAGTGATGGTGGAACTTCTCATGACATAAAGAGGACAAGAGGATAGCTAATAAGACCACTCATCATAGCAGTTCCTCCAATAAAGGATAAAACACCAATTGAAAGTGAATGGTAGGCCAAGAAAATAATGATGACGGAAAATAGGAACCAAGGCTCATACTACAAAAATAGGATGATAAAAGTGGAAATCACAAGGGATAAAGTGTGGAATCCTTCTGGGGTATGGCTAGAAAAGAGACGAAGAAGAGGACATGAGGCTCAAATTCTAGGTCATGGCGAGTCAGAAGGAGGGATTCCGAGAGATAATAAAATATGGGTGCATGGACACAAATTCATCAAGAAGGTGCTAACTAGGGTATCCATGAGCTGGTAAGCTCTACCTCCAGCTTATGGCATGCATAAAGGACATGGTGAAATTTGAAACATCATGGGGTTGGACCTAAGGCATAAAAATAGTGTTGATGGTCAAAATTCAAAATCGAAGAAAATGACATACCCCTATATGCTAGTTCAAGAGAAACACGTGTGAGTTATAAAGGATGTCACAATAAAAACGCCACCCTATCCTGTAAAAACCATCTAAAAATTATGGATCCATGATTAAATCACATAATTAAATAGATAAAACATGGATGAGGTAAAAATAAGACCACATATTTTTGGTTTTTTGAATTTTATAATTTTTATTTCTTTTTTGGATTTTTGGCATAAATAAGGCATGATAAATAGTCACACCTTTATACACTATATAAAAGTGAAACACCTTCCATTAGTTCATGCTAATGTGTGCCCACAGTGAGACACAAGCCAAGGGTTTCCATACGTGAACTCATGGAGGATGAGGGGACCATATGGCTCACCAATATGGAGCCATGCCAATGGAAATAAAATTTCCCAATACAGAAAGTTTGACCATGATAGGGACATTCTAACATGGTCATACTCTCAAAATTAACCTGAGGACATAAGGGAGGATCAAGACATAAAGGAAGTACAATATGCTTGTCAATATGTGGTAAGGATTTGTAAAATTCCTTGGCAAGTTTGGTAGTAGAAGCCCAAGACTTCACTCAATCTAGGGGTGGAAATTCCAAGGAAGCACGAGGAGATTCACCCTAGGTCGATTCAAGATTTAATTTTCTGACCTCTATGTGTTCCAAATCAAGGATATTAGAGGCAGAAAGAGGCATAACCTCCTTATTATTATCATTCATGACCTCCAATTTGATTAACCAGGGAGGCTCGTCATCAAGGGAATCATGAGGAACAAGTGGAGGGGTGGCCCGTTTGGGCAAAAGAACCTGATCATATTCCATATTAGGATGGATTTTTTGACAAGTGTCAATAGGTACTGTCGGGATTAATGTAGAGGAAATCTCTTCCACAACAAGCGAAGGAGGGTGCTCACTAGGTTGATCATCTTTTATAATAATAGGCGACACCATCCATGGATCAGGAGGTTTATAGGGTCCAAAGGTGCCAGAAGAGATCATATGCATAGGAGAAGTGGTTGGATCCGAGGAAGTGTTGCGTGAAGGGAGTTGAGGAAAAACCCCCATAATAGTATAACTTTTAAAAATTCTAGCTCCAACACTCTCAAATTGACTAGGGTGGTCTCCCACAAATGGTACAAAATTCCCTATGGTGGAAATATGGGCTGACGACACACAATATTCAAGTTGATCGATGGTGAAAATTTTTCCTTCATGAGGAAAGAAAAGTATATGGAAAAAAAATGAGATGACTGTGGTCATCACATAAAACCAACTACATCCAAGGAGTAGGTTGTAATCTAATGAGGCATCGACAAATTCGACATCAATATATACATTTTTCCCACCTAACTCGATGGAAAAATGGGGAATGACCCCCTTTGGTACGAAATTATGACCGTCAAAGGCTTGGAGAGTGGTATTGGACGTGGTGAGTGTCGGAGAGCCAAGAGCCTTCCAACATGATAATGACATAACACACATGGAAGATCCCTTATCCACCAAAGTGTGATGGATATTTTTCTAAAATATCTGCACAATAATCTGAAAAAAATAAATAAATAAATAAATAAATAAATAAAATAAAATAAAATTATGGTAAAAGCAAGGATGATTTCTCAGCATTGAAAGTGATGAGATTAGAGTCAGATAAATCAACTCCATTGATGGCAGATAACAAGGCTTTGCACTATTGAAGACAACTTTGCAAGACCTCCAAGGAAGACATGGAACAAGGAGTATGGGAAAGATCTTCATCAATATTGTAATGTTGAGCATCCCTGGAAGAAGGATTGTGTGTCTTCTTATGGTGAACACCCTTGGGGGGGAAATACAAAAGTTTGAGAGGCTTATATAAAGTGAGAGGTATAATGGAACTAGGTGGAGATGGGGAGTCCTTAGAAGGAGAACTCAAGTTAGGAACATCATAGGATTTGACTCGCGTAGTCACGTTGACATATTCCTTGCACATAAAGACGACAGACCTGTGAGGGGGATGGGAGGAGGACCCCTAGTTTCCCCCCTGTGGAGGTCAAGAAGGTTGAGAAAACATATGTTGCTGAGATTTTACAAGGAATGGATGAGTCAAAATAGCAGGTTGTTGAGTAGACGGTGGTGAAAGAAGCCTATGGACTTCATCCATTCGAGGAAACTCATGAGTAAGGTAGTCAACTTGAAAAAATTTATAGGGAAAATTGATTTTATGGAAACGTTCGCTGGTGTCCCCTCCCTGACTCTAAGGATTGGTTTGAGACTCCTGAGCATTTTGGTTTTATTTCATATTTCTCTTATTAATTTATTTTTTCTGATGACCGGATTGAGGGTTGTTCTTCGGTTGTGTGGGCTTCACCATGAGAAAATCGGTAGAATTCTAAGGAAGGGGTGCTTTAGCAGATCCAGATGCACTTATTGGGGCTTGAGATTTAAAAATAAATTTCCCAAGTTGGGCAAAAAGTTGGCTCATGGAATTGGAAATAGACCCAATCACACCATCAACATGTGGGCTAGGAACAGGTTTAGGAGGTTAGATAGAAGGCCTAGGGGCATTCAATAACACTTCATACAACATACCTGACTGTGAATAGATAAGATACAACTATTGGGAAGTTAAAATTGCTTTCTCTTTGGTAATGGCTCGAAAAATAAACACACCCTTGGAAATATGAGGTCAGAGAGATCGAATGAACCATTTACGTAAAA
The DNA here is from genome assembly GCA_034641835.2 of Pinus albicaulis. Taxonomy (NCBI): domain Eukaryota; kingdom Viridiplantae; phylum Streptophyta; class Pinopsida; order Pinales; family Pinaceae; genus Pinus; species Pinus albicaulis. Next base: position 758,523,752 of record CM076578.1, on the reverse strand, counting down.
TTTCATTAGGTAATTTGATTCTCACTCGCCTCTTGCGATGACACAAATCATGAATGTGATCAAAAATTAGTGTGGCATCATCTTGTTAAAATTTGGAAAAGAGGTAAAATTCGAGATCATACCGAGTAGGAAACTGGAAATGTGTCAAGAAAGTTTGAGCAAGGAAGGCAAAGTCACCGTAGGATACAATGTCTAACACTATATACCACTTTTAGACATCCCTAGGGAATGTTCATCAGAACAAGCATATTTTAAAAGAATCATCCACCAAACAATTAGATGAGCACCATAAATGATAGGTGGTAATGTGAGTGGATGGATTCTCCCCAGGTTTTCTTTCAAACTTGGGAATATCTAATGGTAACTTAGCAAGCATGGGTGGCCACCAGGGATAATGACAGATGGGGTCATTAGTTAATTTTTATAAATCTAGTGAATCAAGAGAATATAAAAACGAATTTTGGATTTGACTAATTGGGTCATATGAAATATATTCCCCTTACCAACCTTACAGTCCCTTCATATAAGGACTATATGGATGCACTTGATGGTGTAGAAAAGGGTTGACCCTGGAAAAAGGTTTTTGCAGGCCAAAATAATTTGTAAATGGATACTTTTCCCCAGGCCAGAAAACTCCGGAGAGAAATGGACCCCCAATAGCATGATTTCTTATGGGGTTGTACCCAGCGTTAAAATAAGGACCACTCTGCATAGTAGGAATGACATAAGGAGGATAACCCTAGTGGGAGACAGTACTGCCAGCGGGGTTGAGCCCAAGTAAACTAGCCCCTCTATTAAAAGTACTGGTAGGTGGAATCCCTCCAAAGATATAACTATACTAGGTATGTGACATGTTATAAGCTACATTTCCCCTAGGCTGACTAGGGCCAATGGATGATCCCCCCGACATATTTCCAAAAGTAACCGTGCCTAACTAAGGAATAGGAATGGTTGGTTGGGAAAATCTCGATGAAAAAATTCTTGGACCTATCAGTTGACAAGGTTGAGGCACCATATTTAGCATAGAAGATGGTGTGGGAATAGAAACATTCAAGAAGTTAGTAGGAACAATGAAAAATACTAGTAGAATGCCCCAAGAAGAAGTGGGAGGCATGGATGGAGGAGTAGCAATGGCCACACTGAGATGTGGCAACGCTGACATGGTAGTTGAGACTTCTGATGTAGAAGGTAACGAATTCTTAGACTCCATCATAGTGTAAAGCATGGACAAAAGCACATGAGTATAGGATGGTGTTGAATCTTTTGGGTTCAGCTACAACAAAGTAGGTCCTAATGGATTGGTCAAAGGTGGATTGGCAGGAGCATCAGATTCATCCACCAAAGTCTCAATAGGGACTAGATCACTATCAGTGGGTCTAGGTACAAATTTCAATACTATGTGATGGTCTAAGTCTTTAGTGCTGACAGACACTCTCCATGTAGGAGTAATGAGTTCACCTCGTTCAGGAGGTAAACCGTGAAGACAACATGACCATTGACAAAGAAATTCAGCTAGGGTTATTATAATTAAAACATAGTTATGTTATTGCAAAAGACCCTAAGGCCAAAAATATGAACTCAGACCAAACAACACACACTATAAACGTCCTAAAAGTTAGCATACACAAAAAAAATACAAAGAAGAGGGCGGTGTAACATTTATGCTAGCGACATACTTCCTAGCTCTTTTAGCTGCAAACTTGGTGCAAGTGCCCTTGGTAGCCGTGGGGCACCCTACGAGAGGAATGAGAGAGCATGACTAATATTTTCCTAGGTACATAGAAGAGGACCCTGACCCTACACTTGTGTATGAGCCCTAAGAGAAAGGTGACTATGGTCACAACCTAAAATAACACAACCTGGGGGGCCAACCGCAGGAAAAATATACACACAAAGTCAGGAAACTTAACTCCAAAAATGATCTAAGACCAAAACCCCCTTGAGAGTGTCCTCCCAAGTGGTCCCCAATTGATAATGACATGGTTTGTGTGTGTGTAAATTCTTCTATATATCACCACCCGAAACTAAGAGAAATGTGTCATGTCACCCTGCCTAGCCGAAGTGTCACCTTGAGCTTAACCCTCTTGTCAGAAGGGCTTCCCAAACTGCACTATTGCAAATGGATTTTACCCCCTACCATAATCTATTAAGTTTATTTTATGGTCTTGGAGCAGTTAAATCACTCTCTTATCTCCAAGACCCTAGCCTAAGCTAGTGTTGGTGTACTACCAGTGAAAGTAAAACAAGAATCTAGTTAATTTTATTATCATGTTGATTTTAGTGGTTTTTTTTTACACAAGCAGGATGCAGCGTGAAACTGAGATGGTGTGTAAGACTCATGGCTAGTCACCCTAATGCTACTATATGCAACTTCCATTTTCACTTCGATGAATGCTAACTACAGGAGGGTAAAATTTTTCATACCACACCAATGCCTATTATGATGCACTTTTCACTATATCTTCCTAAATGAAAAGTATCCCAACAATTTTTGAATTAATGACCCAAAAAAATAAAACCGAAAAAGGAAAACTGAAAAGAGACCAAATCATTTTTTCCAAGCAAGAATGAAAAGCACTCCAAAATTGAAACAACTAGGAAAATAAAGCCCAATCAATAAAACACACTCAAATCAATCAAACTAAAATCCAAAGTGTAAAACAAAGGTGATGTCAACCAAGCTAGGGCTACAACACAATGGATCAACCAGGGCCAATGTTCTACAAAGGACTCAACCAAACCCTAGAGGCAAGAAAGCCTAAACAAGATCAAATGGAGGTGATGTAAAACAACAAAAACACACTCAAAAGAAATTTTCCAGATGATAGTTTCAAAATCAATCACAACATCACCATTTGTGACACAAATGAGCAAAATATCAAAGAAATTTCTCAACAAGAAGGAACTAAAATGAGAAAAAGCCACGAAATCTAAAGGACAAATGTAAATCAGGTCTAAATAGATATTGAAAATAGCCAACCAATCTAATACTAAAATCTATAGGAAAAAATCAAACCTCAATCCAAGGCACCCAAAAACCTAAGAATAAATATGAACAAGAATGAGCAATGGAAGACCTTGAACAAACTAATTGAAATGGATCTGAACAGAGACATACAATAGTTGATAAGCTACAACAAACGATAAACCAAACAAGTTTCCAATAGATTGGAAAGTAGAGAGAATATTAATTCTCAATGAAAGACAAGAACTCCTCCAAAGAGGGAATTAACCAATCCAAAGAAAACTAATGAACAGAAGCAGATCTAGACTAGATCCAGCAAGAAAATAGGAGGCCTAGATTGAATAGAAGCAAAAATAAAAATTTCAAGCATAGAACATGACTTTTCCCGGTGATAAACAACATGGAAGCATGCACAGAACAAACCAGAGGGCGATTGGATGCACAGACATTCCTACCAGGTAGTGTCTAATGATCTATGGATGGATTCATAGGCCTGTAAGGTAGAGTCTAGGGAAAAAACTCAAGCTCGTGAATTTCAATCAGCCATAAAATCCTCATACGAAGTCTATTTTCAGTGATTATTTTTTTTTTGGATGAAATTCCGAGAGGAATCCAGGTCTATGATAAATTCTATCAAATTTTGTAAACAGATTCCAAAATTTTATTTTAAATGCACGATATATTTTTATCTCATATAAAAAACAAAAACAAAACTCCAGATCTAATATCAACTCATATCTAAATAAAAGGAAATCAATGGAGATCAAAATGAATAAAAAAAATATAGAGAACTCAATGAGAAACCAAGCAAGAGAGAAATCGATCAAAATCAGAGGCAAACTGGACACAAAGAAAGTATGCTCTCATTCAAACCACTAGTTCTATTGAATCTAAATTTGCAAGGAGTTGTTGCTCCATGATATAATGTTCAATCAGATCACCGGATATAAGAAAATAAGACCAATGAAAAAATAAATAAATCCCAATCCCAAATGATCAACAATGCAACATACAACCAGTTCTATGTTATAAAAAAATGAGATCACACCTGGCCTACTCGCAGGCTGGGGAAGGGTTTTGAGCTCGATGCAGATCTTGCGCTCCACTTGAGTGATATATCACATCTACATCTGATCTCTTATCCTTGCACACAATTGCAAATAAACAAATATGATAGCTGATATTCCTCGAAATATAGTTAGATCAAAAGCAATAAAATCCACTATAAGATCTATTGAATACACAATCATATAAGGGAAGCAACATGAATTTTCATTGATCATATAAGAGAATGCAATTCTTATACCTTCACCTCAAATTTTCATTTCCTCCAACTTGTAGTTTTGTCTCCTCTCCTAATACAGTAGATATCTCACCCTATAGTTTGGATACTTCCTCCCCACACCCTTTCCTCTATAGGTTCATTCCATCCTTTGGGAGAATGTATCCAGACACCTATGGGCTTAATAAGTTGGAAAACTTCTATAATAATGGACCCGTATCTAACTCATACAAAAGTGAGTCAATTTGATCTCCTTGGAAATGAGAAACTCTAGAAACATTTTTCATAATTATGATATTTTTCTAAATTATCTCAATTATGAAATAATTATTATCTCATAATTATAATATTTTGGAAAAATAATTATGAGAAATTTCTCAATTATGTAATTTCACCCTTTTATCATGGGATAAATCTCACATAAGTAAAAGGAAAGGTAAAAAGGGATGAATTTTAGCCAAATAACTGAGGTAATTTTTTATTGGGTTTTTGGAATTATATGGAGTGGAAAATAGAGTTATAACAACACTAAAAAAAAAAAACCATGCTTGATTGCATTAATCAAATGAATAGAGATGTATTACAATTTCTTTGCTCAATTGAGCACAACCTACAAGTGCATAACCTATCACTCTGGTCACAAAGAAGCTGTGACCTAGAATTAGTCAATATTTTCCTATGTTTGATCTCCTATTTCCTTGCACTTTTACTTGAGAAATTATGCCCCTATTATTTAGGAATTTCTCCAAAATGGATTATGTAATTCCTTAGGATGATCATTTAATTGCATGCAACACCTGTACACCCAATACTAGTATGAAACTGATGTTACACTACTTTGGAATATCTACCAAGCCAGAGGAACTCAAGTTCTCTTCATGCACTAGGTATTTGAGGTTGATTGATCAGTTAACTGGATGATCACTGAGCTTGACTAAAGTGCCACAACAAAAATTGATCCTCCTCTATTTCATCCAACTGTTGGAACTATTTTATGTCAAAAACACATGGAATGTATAGAAATAGATGAGAAAGATAATCATGTGTACCATATTATTCACATGATGTACATTTATAATACATTATTGTGACCCTTGGATTCATCTTCTAAGGTCTCTTGGACTTCCTATGTTTATTTTCCTTCTACACCAACCCTAGGAGGATTAGGTGTCCAAACCCCCCCCCCCCCCCCTTAATACGAAGGGATATGTATGAGTCCAAGATGAGAGCTATAATACAAATGTGCAAATTATGTATGGAAAAACTAGGTTGAATGAACTCTCTTAAATGTTAGCATAAGGATGGTTTAAGGATTACCACCAACACTGGAACGCTTAGTGGAGTTCCCAAAAATCTTCTAAATCTAGCAAGAAGATACGATCTTCTACTAGAGGAAGTGTTACTAATGTTTTGAAGAGGGAGACATTCAACCTGGAAGAAGGGAGGTCTACAACCTGCGATAGTTTAAGGATGACCGACAACTCTGGAATTCTTGATGCATTTCCTAGAACTCCTCCAAAACTGGCAAGAAGTTGAAGTCTTCTATTATAGGAAGTGTCCCCAATTATTTGAAGAGGGAGAACTCAAATATCTCATAGATGATTTAAGGCTAACAACCAACTAAAGGCATGCTCATGGGCATTTGTTTCTCTGGTTACAACTCTAAATTTGGAATGGTGGGTTGTGGCTCAATCTCGCTTGAACTGTTGTGTCTCTGGCTACAACTCTGAATTTGGAATGGCAAGTCGTGGCTCAGGCTCACTTGATGTGGCTTTTAATCTTATATATGACCATAATTTCCCCCCCTGTCAGATACAAGGTGAGATGATGACGAAAATTCAATTGCAAGACTTTTCAATACTCTTGAACAAGTTCTGACATATGACTAAAACATATTCTTGGTTGTTGATGCCCATTTCCAAGAATCGATCCATCCAATATTAATATTTGTTCTTGCAGGAGGCTTGTTTCTGAAGCATCTGTGTGAAGAATGAGTGCGCTAACCACAATTCTTGCATGGGTGAATATCAAAACAATCATCTTTCATATGGCCAACTCTATCACAATGTTGGAATTTTACAATCTATTTTTTCTCCTGTGGAAGAGGAGTAGAATCTAGAATAATTGAAGGTGAGCTATCATGAAGAAATCCGACGCACTGAAATTTTATGGGCTTGGAGTGGTCCAGAATATGAAAAGACGCCTCCTTGTCAGATCCAAGACCTCTTTTGTGCTTGTTATGGACAAGCTCTTCCCAAGGTTTAATGATGGTCTTGGGAAGTGCAAGTTGGATTTTTTCTTCTGCATTCAAATCTAATCTTGTACTGGGCTCATTGATCTAAACATTTTCTTGTTGCTGATGGGATTTTGTCTCAATGTTCTGAACAAAAACAAGTTCAAAATGACAACTCTTTTTCTAGAAGCTCATCTCATTGTAGCTCTAACTCAAGCTACAAAAATTCGATATTGTCTAGTGCATTTTTTATACATGTTTGAATATTTGAAAGAGAGGCTTTGCTGATTTTTATCATCTGATCTATAGTGGAATGTATTAGAGTATTCAACGGTTCTAATACATCATCAATTTTTGCCATTTTCAATCTCAAGAATCAAAATTCAACAAATAAAAGTATTGGCTTCAAGTTCTCAGCTAAATTTGAAATATATATCTTCCTTTCAGGGTAAAGTAGAAAGTGAGATAAAATATCCTGAGTGAAAAAGGCTAAGGAACACAAAAGGCCTCAACAAAGCTTTATAACCTCTCTTCAAATGAATAGATATCCAACCTTAATGGTCTCCAATGTTAAAATTATTTTAAACTATTCAAAAAGCCACAAACTATAAAAACACAGAGCTTAATCAAAATCCACTTATGAGCTCTATTGCAGTGACGTGCAAGGTTTTTGTTTCTCGGGTACCAGCAAAATATATGAACATTGGACACCCTTATTATAGGTTCGACTTCTGCCTTGCAGATCACGTGCTACAAGTATCTTGACATCGTTGCAATAGTAATGAGATGGGATCTATGGTACTTATTTTGAAATGAAACGTAAGAGATTTGATATCAACAATATTGACCACAACAGGTCATTGAAGCTCATTCGAAACACTAAAAGTTGGGAGTCATGAAATTATGTCGATACTTCTCTGCTGAAAAGTCAAGGTTGCATTTCCATTGTCATGTTTGCAATAATAAAGATAGCAATTGGGTTTTCCAACATGGTAGGGGTATTATATATGGAGCAGGGTGAGGTAGTGGTGTATTGAGGGCCATGGGAGTGAGCCACTAAGGGCATAGTGGGAGGGAGTTGGCATGAGGGGAGCCACAAGGGGCGCAGTGGGAGGGTGCAGCTGAGTCGGCAGGGAGGGAGAGTCGACGAGGAGGGAGGTGCCACTGTGGATAGGTAGCAACACCACCTTAGCGGGAGGGAGGTCCATGGGAACGCAGAGGGTATGTGCGAAGGGAGGTCCATGGGAATGCAGAGGGTATGTGCGAAGGGAGGAGTGGGAATATAGAGGGTCTGTGCGAATGGAGGGTCCGTTACATAACGCTCATTCATATACGTAGTTGGAGATCCTCCATACGACTTGACAGCGTGGGAGGTTCAACGATAACCAATGCTCACGGATAAGTTGTGGGAGTCGAATTTCAAACATAAGAGGTGGAGACAATGGGCTTGGAGACTACAATGTGTATTACATCCTTGTATAGAAGTGCTGCAATGTGTTGACAATAGAGAGCGTTATGGTACAATGAGGGAATAGACTTAGAGAGGGAATTTCAGGAGTGCTGCAGGAATGGCAGAGCTATAAGAAATAATGCTAAGAGTTTGGAAGGAGCATTATGTTGTGTATTCCAGAAAATTAGGCCAGAGCGTTATGCTATGGATGCAAAGCATTATTCCAAATCGTTATGCTATGTATGAAAAAATGTTATGCCAGAAAGGACACATTTTATCTACATGTTTTTGTGCATCTGGTTCTTTCCTGGAAACAAATCCTACACAAACGCTCCATTTTATCATTATCAATAAATGTTACGCAAAATAACTTTCGTTGGCACAGGGAGATTGCGAGCTGAAACTATATTTTTTATTATAATTCGAGCTCTCTCAACACTAATATTTGCGGAGACGTAAAATGACAACCTAATAATAGGGAAATTCCATTATGGGATGGTATAGATATGCTTCACTCTCACACTCTCAAAGCATTTATCTACACGCATATTAATACTAACATGAACACCATCAATGGGGATGTGGGAAGGTTTTGCGAGAAGGGCCAAATTAGAAAGAAACATCAAATGGATCATAAGCAGAGAGCAGAGAAATCATTTTTTTTTTGTTTTTTTTTTAACACAAAGAAAATAGGAACAGAAAATATCGTAGAGAATTGAAGGAGTTACATGTAGAGAGAGGTTAATTCTGAATATGGGACATGTTCTCTAATACCATGTCAGACACACATGGAATGGACAGAAATAGATGAGAAATATAATCATGTGTACCATATTATTCACATGATGTACATATATAATATGTTATTTTTCCCCTTGGATTCATCTTCCAAGATCTCTTGGACTTCACACGTCTATTTTCCTTCTACACCAACCCTGGGAGGATTAGGTGTCCAACAATTTAACTGGAAAAACAATTAGGTAATTGAACTTGATTTCTCTAAATTAGCAGTCACACATGCTAAATTGAACTCTAACTCCTCCAACTTGAATTTAATGAGTAAACTAGGTTACACAAGTCATGCCACACATGTTAACATAATCTACGTTTTTTGTTGATGTGTAAATTTGAATTTTCTCAATTTAATCAAGGCAACATCAAATTGAGAATTTCTTGTTGTATTTTTCAACAATGCAAATGACGATGAATTGGTCCTTAGCTCATTTTGAGTGGTGCTAGAGGTTAATGAAAGGGGGGAATTTTTTTACAAAACTATGAGGGATATAATTGAATGAATGTATATAAGTACTTTCTACTTACGAAACGAAAATCAATCCAAATATTCCAAGAACCAAATTATATCTAAAACTATAGGAAGTGTTTCCAAAGCAATGGTCAATGAGACCTGTCATATTTGCAATAGCAAAAACATACAACAAAAAAAAAGAATCATTCAAAAGGTTATATTTCTAACTAAAATAGTTTTCTATAATTATATGTATATATTACTACAAATCATTCTTTTATTAATATCAATTTTGTTATATTTAGTTTTTATATATCAATATAAAAACAGTTTTTTACTTTTTCAGGGATATTATGAAAATCCCAAAGGATCAACAAGTTGATATGCTAAACATGTCAGTAGGAATGTCCAAAAAAGTGTACAAGGAGATGGTCAAATAAATGGACATAATTGCATCATAGGAGGAGCCATCTCAGCAACAACATTATTCAAATGTATGTAACCATGATTGAATTTTTACATATAAACAAACAATTTAGCATTAAACATTAAATTTCAAGTATTTTCTTGCAAAAAAGAAAACAAAATGGAACTCATTCAGCACATAAAACATGACGACAAAGAAGAAAATGGTTGATATCAATGTTTGTGAATAATTGTTAATATTTTCCTATAACAACAAAATGTTTCGTTTTTGTATATTTTAAGTCGTTTTACAACAACGATCCTTGAATTTCTTCAAATAGGTGCTAACATACAAAGAAGAGCCATCAGAAGAATTGATTGGCATTCAGTTAAATATGGGTTGTGAGTATATGTTGTCATATCAAAAATTAATTGTGGAATTTGTAAGTATCTAAGTTGTTTTACTTCTTTGAGTTTATAATTAATATAACAAAAAAATCCTTTATATTAAATATATGATTCAAAATGGGGTATAAAACTTGCTAGAAACAAATTGTGGAACTATGCCAATAGAAGAGTTGTTGCAACAAGGTATGAGACTTGGTTTTGTAACCATGTGTATATTTCATGAGTCACTTCTTGTTATGGTACATTTCTATTTTATTTACATTGATGTATATTATTTATTCCAATTTTTATATCTTCACCAATGTAGATACACTCATTACACTTTTTTTTGCGTTTGCAGATGGAACAATATCAAGAAGATGAAAAAAATTGATGCAATAAAAAAAACATTCATCCAAATAACCCAAGTCATGGAAGTACCTTGATCACTAACAATAGTTGCAGCAAAGAATGATGATATATTTTGATATCAATGCAAGTTGTTGTATTTTATAAAATAATTGTCTATGAAAATAAAACTATTTTTTTAATGTAATGGGCATAGTGTCCCAATTAAAATATAAGGGGTTAACAAGAAAAATCCCATTTTGTATGAAAAAGATCCTCTTATTGATACAATAAAATACATTTTAATTTATTCTATTGTGTTATCCAATTTCATTGTGAAAATGTTACACCACTGATTAAATATATGGATGATTAAATACTATAATGAAGAGATATGAAATATGATAATGATAAAAATTAATCGAACCATCATATACAAATTACACTAATCAAATTTTAATTTATATGAATATTTTTATAAGATATATGTCAATTTTTTATGAATAATGGATTTTAAAAATCACAATAATTGCACTGTCACAGGTCAATGTTTCCAAAAAAGAGAAAATTTCATACAAAAAACTAGTGCATCCATAACATAAACACACACAGGTGCGTTAAGCTCTATAAAAGCACAATTATGGAATTTGTTTTGGATGGTCGTTACCTTTTTTGAAAACGATATCACTGGGGCATTTATTTCTTCAAGCATTGGTATTATTTGCAATTAACACCTTCATGCATTGTAATTCTTAAAGCACCGATGCTTTCATATAATTAACGCCCTAATTCTACAAAATATTATTCCCATCCCTGGTGCATTCTTACAATTAACAACATTGGTTATTTTAGATCAATAATGGACTAGTTATTTTATAAAAATCATATGCATAGGAACTATGAGTTTAAATAAAAGCATCGAGTATGCAATATTTTTTTCCCCACCCCAGTGTCGTTCCTGAAAAGAACGCCCCAAGGAATTTTTTTAGTATATACGCACTAGGGTCCTATACATTTCAAGAAAATGCCTTCTTTGCTTTTGACACATCAATTATTTTATTTATTTATGCAATATGGGTGCTTTTATATATTTAGTGCTCTGGTGTTATTTTTCCAAGAAGAACACCACTAAAAAACATCCGCTAAGACTTTCGACTGCCCGGTTTTTTCAGTTATGATGAAGTTCCGTTATAATCTCTGATAAAGCATCTACCACCACATGCATATGTGTTATCAGAAGTTTTTTTGGATAGTTTGTTCCAATTTTATAACACTAAAAACCTCCTTTATAACCTCTTCTAGAAGATATTTTCCTTGTAGTGTGTGGTTTATAGGAGACAATTTTTTGCCGAATGATGTTGTTTAATGCCATGCTCTTGGTTTCTAGACCCTACAATATCAACTTGATAACATTTGAACATGGGAGAACTAGATATTTACAAGCCACCTTATGGAACATTGATCGATGGATGTTCATATAGACTTCCCTAACCTCTAACTCTTCATTGAACTCTATGGAAGTGAATGAATCTTTGATGGTGATCCATGTGATAGCAGGGTCCTTTTCCATATATAAATTTGTGTTTGATAGGATAGGGACCCTTGTCATGCTCTCTTCAATGGTCTCTTCAGTACTACTGTCTATCACCTTCTTTGATGTTGATTTATTGAGAGGCATGGTGCTATTGAATGATAAAAGAGTGATGTGTTCAAGATCTTCAGTACCTATTACAAGAGATGCATTGATGGCGATATTAAGCTAGTTTAAAATAGGTTAGCTAGGGAATTAACTTCCAAGCAGAAAAATAGTCACTAAGGGAGAGGATTTCACAATGTTGGGCATAAAGGAGGAATACTAAGCACTGGAAATGTGCATTGTGCATTTTGGAGGAATACTGCGTAGTTTTGGGTTGCAAGGGAGTTGATTGTGCATTGGATCTACGCAATGTGCAGTTTCTACTACAGAAGGAGGCCAAGATTGCATGGTGCCTAGTTTTAGTTGGAATATAGGGGTCACTACTACTTGTGATTGCACAATTTTCATTTGAGAAAGTTTAGTGACTGTAAATTGCATAGTTGTAGCTGGCAAGGGAGGGCTTCTGCTAAGAAATATTTTGCAATGTGTTATTGGACAGGCCAGTGAGGCTCAAGGATTGTGCAATTTCTTTTGGCATAGGGGCAAACTCTGGATATGTGATAGAAGAAGGAATGGTGTGGATCAACTTAATAATCAATCATATCAGCCACTAACATCAAGCAATAACATTGTGAAAATAGACTGACATGCATGCATAAATACACGTAGCAGAAATAATAGTTTTTATGGGAAAAGGTAAGAAATGTGATGTGAAAATTGTAAATAAAATCAAAAGACTAAAATGACACTTGTATAAGTTAATATTAATAGAAAAAACACTTGTTACAAGAATAATTAGAACAAACAACACTTGCAAATAAAAAAATGGCAAAAAACGACACTTGAGAAACTTACCCGAAAAAGTAGTGCAAATGGGATCTAAAGCTCCTTGAACTCGTGAGGAAGGCTATAGCTCCAATGGTGAGTGCGAGAATTATCTCTATGAGCCTTTCTTATATATATTAGCACTCACAATATAGGGTTAATATTTCTACCATGGATGCCTAAAATCAACGTGGGACTGGCACTTGTCTTTAGGTCAAATTTGGACACTTGTGCCAAAATATTGGATGGACATGCGTAACTTCTATTTCTAGGAGTGTGAAGCTCACTAATCCTAGGGACTCCATATTTCACTGGATAAAGAGACTGTTCATTTCCTAATTACAAGGGACTACATGGTTTCATTGCACAGTGAGTTGTGCAGTTTCATCCCATAGTGATGATTGTACAGTTTTCCTTCACAACAATTACCTACCTTCATAATTGCACAATTCAATCTCACAAGGATTTATGCGGTTCCTGTGATCACGAAATATTCACTCAATGCACCTATGACATATCATGTGCATTCGTGGCATACTAAAAAATACCCCTAATTTGACTACATCTTATAAATAACTCTAAAAATCATATTATCTAACCCCTTACCAATACGAACCCAATACAGCTTCCTAATTTAAAAATCCATACTATCACTAGAAATTGTAGGTGTCCATTTTTTCATTACCATTTTTTATAACCCCTTATATTTCTCATTAAATTTTAGCTCCATACTTTATACTTGCCAATATAAAAAACCTTTACCCCCTATATATCCCCCAATATATTATGTCAAATTTTCCATAATATATATCCCCCAATATGAATGCATGTGGTATGGTATTTATCCCTTACTGAAGCCCTCGTGCCTATGATAAAAGATTTTGGAGTTTCTCAAGACAAGGCATGCAACATGTGCTAGATCAAGACAGGACTTAGCTTATACTTGGGAAGTGTTTGCTTGTCTTCAAAAATTTTGCAACTATTATTGACAAGACCTAATTGTCATCATGAAAACATAGTTAAGTCATCACAAGCCTAACATGAAATAATAATTAATTGTGATAATTAATAAACAAGAACACTTGATGCCAGGTAAAACAATAGTTCTTATGATCAAAGGTAGGCTCTAGCATCAAAGTGTAGTCAAAATTTTGGAATCCAGTTATAGCAACTACAAAAATTAGCAACACATTGGTAGAACTCATACTTCTTTATATGGGTCTAACCTTTACTTACGAAATCTATATTTTTAGGAAGTATTGTTTCATCTTGTCGATCACCAAAGTTTCCTTCCTTAGCTCGATTAAAGATAAAGGTTTTTTCTATTCCTTTCATCAGCGAAAACACTTCCAAGAGAAAATTAGATCTTAGTTGTTTTGATCATGGGTTAGGAGTATATAAAAATATGAGTGAAATACGTTAGAGTATTAGAATCAAATCTCGTGTTGCTCCAATACCATCAGGATTTTTCAGTACCCCAATGGAGTCATTTCATGAACACAAACGTTGGTTCACTTCCATCTATCTTATTTAGTACCTTGACGAAGTTGCATGCTTCACCTCTTTGTGCAGGAAGCCTTTCTCTTCTATCACCTATTTTTTATTTTATTACATTATGCTCATTGGAACTCTATCAACATTTATGTCACCATGGAAAGAAGATGGATCCCAACTTACTGAGAGCAAGATAGGTTTTTACTTTAGAGACTATTATATATACCATTGAAATAAAGTTTTCTTGCTTAGGTTTCCTCCTTTCCCTTCTTTATTTGATCGAGTTGACTCGTTAAAACCAACTAAATATAAAATTTTGAATCAAGAAAGAATATCCAATTAGAGATACAAGCGTCATAGATATTCTAAGGTTTTCTTTGAGAAAGAATCATATTTTATGTCTAATCATCATGGACTAAAAGAAACAAGGTCCATGCAAGGAAGGGGTGGAAAATTAACCAAACATTAATAGTTATACAATGTCCTCTTTAAATTTTTACATGCTTTTGCAGAACCAAAACACACAACTCTCATATAATGCTTATTATAAACAAGTGTGAAATGAAATGTGAAATGAAAGACAACAAATTAAACAAGAATCAAAATAAACAAGCAAAAGGATATACTACACCTACTCCTAAACTAAGAAAAGGAAAGGTTAGGCTTACATCAAATGAAATTTCCAATGGAACCATCGAAGCATTTCCTGGCCTATATAGGTGAGGGAGGGAGAGATAAGAAATATGATCAAACAAATTACACAAAGAGAGGGATGAATCAAGATAACATCCTCCAAGACTCGAAGGCCTGAAACATTAACATAAAAGTATGATAAGAAAGCTTATGCTAAACAATATATTGGTGTGTTTTGATGGTCACACACACTTTGAAAACTTCTTATGGAAGGAAATCCATTTTAACTTTGAATCTTGGAAAAAATCAAGAAATATTGAAGATTGTTAATAGAAAATGGCCTTTCCAAGTAAGAATCCTCTAACACTTCAACAACGGGATCATGATAACAAGGTGAATAATCTTATGATTGAAAAGGTGACTAATTTTCATTATGTTTAGTCATATCATGAATATTTTCCCATGATTAAATATCAACCTGGTCATGTTTGGAATACTCATCAAGATTATGAGATCCTGACATAGCTATCAAGAAAGGCTGAAATGCCTGGACTTCTTGGTAAGTTTTCAAGCCATCCAATGATGAATCATCAAACAACAATGGCTTGGAAAGGTAAACGGATGAAGATAGAAAATAATCAATATATGTATCGATGAACACATTAATAAAGCCACTAATCATATTAGATTTGACATTCAAATCCAAGGACTGTTCATGATCAAATGAATCAAAATAATGTTTTGTTTGAAAACAAGGAGTTGGAAACTCTTATTCTTCACACACTAAAGGTGAGAAATAAGGAAAATCATGAGGAGTGGATTCAATCCTTTCTTATTTTAAATGAAATCCAAAATCCCACCATTCCTTATTGCAATTAAAACTAGTAATATTGTTTAACGACCCTAGTGAAAATTCCATGTAATAAAATTTAATAAAGGAAAATTCATAACCACGATTGATGGGACACTTTTTCCAAGCTGAATGTTGGGAAAAACATCCTAGCGAGGGTGTTCATTGGTTTATTATGGCTAAAGAAATAGGCAAAGGCAATAGCAAAGACTTTGAAAAAAAAATGGAATTTTTGGCACATTTATTTATGAAAATAATGGAAAATAGGAGAAAAGGAAGGTGAAAGGTCACAGGTTTCATGTGAGGAGTAAAATGAAGGAAAATAATGGAAAATGAAGAAAATATAGGACTAATTGATAAAAATTATTTTGAGGATGAATTGGTAACTTTTGTCAGTTCAGTTTTGGATCTCTCTCATAATTATCTCTCTCTTTATCTCACTCTTGGACACTTAGAGTTTTTTGGAGCACTTTTGCATTGGATCAAGAAAGGAAAATAAGGAAAGAGGAATGAAGCAGCAAGAAAGGGAGAGAAGGATCAAGAAACTATAGCAATATTATTTGCAGGTATTGATTTGCATGTGTGATTTCATTGCTAGATTTGGAATGCATGTTATTGCATGTGGTTCTTTGTTGTCATGGCATGGGTTTTCCGAGGTGTGACAGTTGTTTTAGCCTAGCCTTGTAATTTATGGATAGCCATGGTGTGATGGGGTTCTCATGTTTTTGTTGAGCTAAATTACCTAATGGATTCAACGCTAAGTGAGGTGGATCTCTGAAAAGAAGAACACATGGCCTAGTGATCCCTAAACCAAACTATGGATTGTGGTAAAGCCACTAGCCTAGTGACTCCTGAACTAGAGCATGGGTTGAGGTAAATCTAGGTATTTTGTTCCTTGATGGATCTAGGAGTACTTGATCGTTTAATGGTGGGATATACGGTAAAGCCTAGAGGTGGTTTCCCTTGATTAGGCCTATGAATACTTGTCGGTCAATCGCAGGAGATATGATAATAGGGTAGAGTCTTGGTTTAGGTCTTAGTGATCCATTGTGGATTGTGATAAAGACTAAGAGACAAGGAAACAAGAAATTTCCTCACGGTGTAGGTGGAGAAATCCGATGGAATTCATGCTTGTTTTATAGCCTAGTGATCCAGGATGGATTGCGGTATAACCTGGTTTTTATTGATGAGGGTGAGGTTGTTTTTCCTCAGGATGCCTTGGTTGGTTCTTTTGGTTTGAGTCCCACATTCATTCTTGGAATATGGCATGGGTTTGATTGTCTGAAGAGATATTTGGCTCAGCCAATCTATGGTTGGGTGGAACGTGATAGTCCCATCTCATGTTGGATTTTGCATTCATTAATAAGAGGTTCTTTCCATGAAATTTTATGTGTAAATACATTGGTTTATATGTAGATTTTATGTTTGATGTATCCTTGATATTTATGTTGTTATTATGCTGGTTATAAACATGCATTATGATAGTGATGATGTATGGATATCCTTATATTTTGATTTGTAAATGAATGAATAACATATATATGACCGAATAGATGATAATGTTGCTAATGATATAAGGGAACAATGCTTATTTGTGATTCTCAAATAAGTATGAGACCCCTATGCTCATATTTGTTGTTTAAACCTGTATATTATATATTTGTGACATCTTTGATGAAATGGTTGTCATGGCTAGTAGGGGTCTAGTCTAGATCTTGTCAATGTTTTTGCAAACATATCATTGTTCCTTTGTTATAATTTATTTATGAACCTGTCATTGAGTTATGGGAAGTGACTTGGGATATGGGCCTGAAAAGGTGGCCAAAATACTAGGGACGCAAGCACAAGTCTGAGGGGAAAATTCTTTGGACACATGCATGCCCATGCTATGGGAGTGTCCAGAGCCTCCCAGACGCACCCTTTTCCATATCAAGGGAGAATCCGGGAGTTTAATGGTTTAAAATCCCAGTGGGACCAAGAATTTGGTTACCTGAGTGGTTGGGATGTCTCTTGGGAGTTTTTTTGCTGATGTGGAAGGTTTGTTTGATGTGCTTCTATCGATTCCACTTGCTTAAGGCCACCTAGGAGGTTGAATCCAATTATAGTGGCCTCTCATCGCATATTTACCCTGGTTGGTTGGTTACTTGGGTAGATGTGGGATGAGGGTGTTACAAAGTGGTATTGAAGTAGGTTTCACTCTCTTTGGGTCATAGCTAATACCATAGAGTGGTATCAGTATAGGTTGTGCTCTCTTTGGGTCATATCTGATACAACAGAGTGGTATCAGAGCAAGTTGTGCTCTTTTGAGGTCATATCCAATATCACAAAGTGGTATCAGAGCATCATTCACCCCTTGGATTGGATGGGTGGTGTTTGTTTTTCATGCATTCATTTTGGTTGCACGTGTTTTAATCATCCTTGTTTTCTATATGATTGTTGCATATCCATGGTGTCGCCCATGGTTGTAGCAATGTTTCCTTGTGAAAGGGGATGTTTTTGTTGTTCAATTTGTCATCATGAGTGTGTGATTAGTTATGCATTTCTATGTGTGTAGGTTCTTACATGTTTTCAAATGTGCATTGGTATGGTTTTTTTTGTCATGCATGAGGTCATGGTATGTGTAGTTGATATGGTCATGCATTGATGACTAGAATCTAGCTAGAATGATGTTTATGTATTGGTACACTTATTTTTTATATGTCTATATGTTGTTATGCTTATTTTTTTACATGTATTACACTAATTTTGATGATCTTGCAGATGATACATCCTCCCCGAATTATGCTAAGGTGCGTTGGTTTATTTTGATTTGGTTTAGCTCGCATAGTATGCCTTGTAGGAATTAAGAGATCAAAATGACTAGAAATATGATAGAATACAAATATTATCCCTATGAATTAGATGAACAACATGGTGTTTGGAACTATTCTAATTTAGCAGACACATTGATAAGATTGAAGGAATAAATAATGAATTGTAAGGCGAACAATGAAAAAACCATGCATGTACGAGAGGAACAAGCAGAGGTTAATGAAATACTCCTTCATGGTTTTTCAAAATTACGGAGACAAGAGCTACTTCAGATCAGCCATGGGTAGGAGGATAGAACTAATGGCACATATGCAGTATTTCTCTTGGTGGACACAGGTCGGATAGAGATGACATAGTGAGATATGGTTGGTTTTTGGATACTCCAGATAGGAAAGGTGATGGACATAGGTACTACTCTAGTTCTAGTTCATATATGCATTATGATCATCATCTTTATCATCCTTACATGAGGAGTGATAGGGGATAATTTCCATATGAATTTAAGAAATGAAATCCGCCTACTTTTTATGGAGTTTTAAGAAACCAGAAGACGTAGAGGCTTGGATACCTGGGATGAACAAATTATTTGAGTTGCATGAGTACACAAAAAACATGAAGGCCAAAATTGTTATCTTAATCCTGAAAGGTGAAGTAGATATCTATTGGGAAGATGTGAAGTGGGTCAAAGAAATCAGGATGGAGGACTTTAGTTGGCATGAGTTCAAGAGGCTTTTTAGGAAGAATTACTTTTCAGAAAGGTACTACGACGGTAAAGCCAAAGAATTCTATGAGCTAAATATGGGATTGATGACAAATGAGGAGTATATGGCTAATTTCATGGAGCTATTGAGGTGTGTTCTGTATCTTAAATATGAGAAGGCTAAAGTTCAACACTTTTTCAATGGTTTTCCATTAGCATTTCGAGATTGGATTGAGTATGATGAGCCTCAGTCACTTGAGGAATTTATTGGGAAATTGAAGCATTGTTATGAATAGTCAAAGAATAAGAATTAATCTTAGCAAGGATGGAAAGGGAAATATAAAGTTAAGGGTAAATAGAATATCAAAATAACAAGGCCTCATAATGCAGAAGAGAAAGAAAATATGGCACCAGAAAATAAGTTCAATGAAGCTAGATAGGGACATGGATCACTACAACAACATAGAGGTGATGGTACTGGATGGTTGGAGTTTTGGGTATGTGGTAAGGAACACCTTAAGATATTTTATCCACATAATTAGGGTGACTAGCCTCAAATATATAGTGTATAGGAGGCACATATTGTTGGGGATGTTTGTCAGAGCGTTCCTCGTATCTATGCAGTAGTGGATAATAAGCAGGCAGACCATCAAGTAGATATCATTGATATGAATGGTAAGCTTTGTTATCAAGTGATTTATATTTTGATTGACCCTAGATCTAATTATAGTTATGCTATTCCTGACTTGGTGGATAAGTGTGGTTTGAATAAAGAAGTGCATGCAAAATCTTGGTTAGTGAAGTTGGCTACAGGTACAAAGAAAAGAGTTCATCATTGGGTACGATCTTGTTCATCTGAGTTCAATGGCATGTCTACAGCAGCGCACTTGAACATATTTCCTTTGGGATAATATAGTATGCTATTAGGTATGGACTAGATATACCTTCACAAGACCAAGGTGGATTGTTATGAAAAATCCTTTGAGTTCTTGGATGATAATGGGGAACAAGGAGTCTTATAGGCAAAGAAGAAGGCCACAATATTTAGGATGGTGACATTTATGCATGCCAAGTGTAGTCACAGGAAATGGTGTGTGTTATTTCTAGTCCATATATCTAGTGACAAAGGTAAGAAAGTTGATATGTAGATGCTTTGAGCAGGTACCCAGTTCTACAACAGTTTCATGATGTATTTCCTGTAGATATTTCATAGTCTCCACATCACAAGGATGTATAATTTTCTATTGAGTTGGTACTAGGGGCAGCTCCAGTATCAAAAGAACCTTATAGGATGAGCACACCTAAGTAATTAGAGTGAAAGTTGCAGCTGAAAAATATGCTTGAAAAAGGATACATAAGGCAAAGTGTATTGCCATGGGGCCCACCAATTTTGTTTGTAAAGAAGAAGGATGGTTCTCTCATATTGTAAATTGACTATAGGAAGTTGAACAAAGTGACCATCAAGAACATGTATCCATTGTTGAGGATTGATGACTTGTTTGATCAGCTAAAGGGAGAATTAGTGTTCTCGAATATTTATTTGAGATCTGAATATCATCAGGTACGTATTAAGGAAGATGAAATTTACAAGACAACTTTCTCGATCAACTATGGGAATTATGATTTTTTGTAGTTCCATTGGGTTTGACTAATGCTCCAACTACCTTTATGTGTTTGATGAATAGTGTAGTGTGTATGTATTTGGACAAGTTTTTTATTGTGATCATTGATGACATATTGGTATATTCTAAAAATGAGGAAGAGCATGTTGAGCATTTGGTAGCAATGTTGAGATTGTTTAGAGAGCATTATTTGTATGCTAAGCTCAGCAAGTGTACTTTATTTCAAACTAAGGTACATTACTTCGAACATGTTGTGTCTAAGGAGGGCATAGTAGTGGATCTAGAAAAGGTAAGAGCTATCATGAAGTGGGCATCTCCTAGAAATGTAGATGATGTGATATCCTTCATGGAATTGGTAGGTTATTGCAGTAGGTTCATCAGGAAATTCCCATAGATTGCTTATCCTATTACATAATTTCAAAGGAAAGGTAATAACTTTGAATGGATAGAGGACTGTGAGGCTAGTTTTGAGCAGCTTAAGGATTTTTTGACACATTCTCTAGTGTTAAAGATTGCAAATCCAGACAAAGATTTTGTAGTATGTACAGATGCTTGGAAGAGAGAACTTGGTGGATTCGTTATGCAGGAAGGACATGTGGTATGCTATGATTCATGAAAATTGAATGAGAACGAGCAGAACTATCTATGCAAGACATTGAGCTAGCAACAATCATACATGCATTGAATATGTGGAGGAACTATCTTCTTGGCTGGAGATTTTTATTTATGAGTGATCATATTGGATTGACGTATCTATTTGACTAGCCGAATCTAAATTCCAAGAAAGCTAGATGGTTGGCCAAAATCAGTGAGTTTGACTTTGAGATCAAGTACATCAAAGGAAAGGAGAATAGGGTCGTAGATTCTCTTACCAGGAGGATACAAGTAAATTACATAGCATCCATGAGCTCCTATGGGACAAATTTACAGGATAGGATCTTGTAGGAAGGTCAACAGGATGACAGGTATATGGATATTGTGCACCGATTGCAGCATATTGTAGGTACAAGTATAGTTAGTGGTACATGTACAGGTATAGGTAGTGGTATAGGTACAGGTAAAAGTGCAAGTGTACATGATGTGGACTTTCATCTCACAACATATGGATTGTTTAGGTTTAGATACAAGATATGTGTTCCAGATAACAATGAGCTCAAGAATTTTATCTTGAGGGAGTTTATGGTGAAACCATATTGAGGTCACCTGGGCTATTAGAAGAAGGATGTAGCCAAATACGAAGAAGGATGTAATGAATTTTGTGGCTAGGTGTTTGGATTGTCAGTAGGTGAAGGTAGAGTGTAAGTGTCTAGGTAGACTGCTAAAGCTGATTATGATTCCGGAGTGGAAATGGGAGGTTATTTCCATGGAATTTATCACGCGTTTTCTGAGGATAGTGAGACGTCATGTTTCCATCATGGTTGTTGTGGACACGTTGACAAAGGTAGAACACTTCATTCTAGTGAACTCTACACTCTCAGCTAGTGATGTAGCACATGTGTTCATCACAAATGTGGTAAGACTGCATGGTGTTCCAAAGAATATTGTGTCATATAGGGATGAAAAATTCACTTCCAAGTTTTGGAAGGAGTTATTTGTAGGATTAGGTGTAGAGTTGTCCTTCAGCACAACATATCATTCGCAGACAGATGGACAGAAAAGAGGGTCAACTGTAGAAATTATATAACATATGCATGTATATATCCATATTCTCCTGATCTAACAATATTTATCTCCTTGCTAAATACAGAATCCTTCCAGTGTTAATATTTTGTGGTAATTTAAAACTCAATTGCAAACACATGAAGCAATAAAAACAATCGCACATAACACAGTTGTTTAACGGGAAAGCCTAAAGCTAAAAACTCCAACTATCATATATTATGTACCATGAAGTTCATGTAACAATCTCATACAAGCTTAGTACATCAATCTCTCAGTATGATCGATCATCACAGACTAACATGAATAAATCTGCAAATCCATGCATTGATTTCATGCCACCTCATAGCCTGCCTCCACTGCATAATCTCTGCTGAAGAAGACCCCTAAATGAATTCGAATCTACCTTTCCTTGACTGCGCAATCCTCATTGGCAACTCCAATGTGTGTGTGATGCAATCAATGCATCATTATAGTCACAACAGATATTCCATCTTACCCTTTCACCTATCTCTCCACTGGGTCTCCACTGGAACTGACATGCACTGTAGTTAACTGTTGTTTATGTTCAGTTGTTAGTGATTTATTAGTTGTGAATTAATTAACTAATTAATTCACTTAACTCTCACTAGTGTATCATTCAGTTGACTATATACTACTAGCTCAACTGAGTTTAACTCACTTAACTGAGTTAAACTGAATAACAACTCCATAAACTACTCTTCCAACTCTGTCATAACTTTTCCACTTCAATTCTAACTGATTCCTTCATGCATGAGCCACCATAAACCCTAGGAATTGTGTAATTCCTTCAGCCCACTGGTTTTCCAAATCTGTATATTGAAATAAAGTGCTCCGAGACAATAAGTTGATGTTTATTGTCGGATTCTTATTAAGGGTTAATAATAATCGACATGCATCTATTTTTAGATCGAAGATCTATAAATAGACTTCGCCAAACATTCTAAGAATATAATTTCATCTATTTTTCCAACTTGACCAACCATCCACAAATAGCATCCTGCAACTTCTAAAATATGATCACCATGTCTAAAAATAGACATAGTCTAAAAATAGACTTGCACCTAAAAATAGCTTGCGGGCCCACTTAGTGAAGGTGACTGGTTTTCACTAAGCTTCATCATCTTGTTGAATCTCAACACTCCCTCTCAACAAGATAGGATTATCCTTCATCCTGATCATGCCTCTATGGTATTCGAATTTGCTCCTGCCGAGTGCCTTCGTTTGAATGTCTACATCCTAATCTTCCGTAGGAATGTACTGAAGCAAAATGATCTTTTGCTGCACACAATATCTGATATGATGATACCGGATATCAATATGTTTAGATCTATCATGAAACACAGGATTAATAAAGAGTTTAATGCAACTCTGATTATCACAATGTATCACTGTATGATCTAAATGTGAACCGAACAAACCAACCAGGATCTTCCTCATCTAGATAACCTCACATGTAGCTTGACTTGCCGCCATGTATTTTTCTTCCGCTGAAATGAGTGTCGCGGATCTTTGTTTACTGTTGTACCAAGAAATTGCTACAAATCCGATACTGAAAACCCCTCCTAATGTGCTCTTTCTATCTGTTGGGATGCCTACCCAATCTCCATCCGTTAATCCATGCAACTTCACCTCATCCGTCTATCTATACCATAATCCATACTCGGATGTGCCCCTGAGATACCTCAGGACATGCTTTCCTGCCTTCCAAAAGAGCTTGGTAGGCCTAACCATCGCTTGTGAAAGCTGTTTCACCGCATAGCATATGTCTGATCTTTTATTAACTAAATACATGAGCGAACCCACCAACTGTCGATAAACAGTGGCATCCACTACCTCTGTTGATGTAGCATCCTCTTTCCTTCAATTTCCTGGAAGAGGAGTATCAATAGGCTTGCAAAATTGCATGTGAAACTTCTCAAGTATCTCCCGAGCATAATTTCCTTGAGACACAAACAGTTCACCTTCCCACTGCCATATTTCCAATCCAAGGAAATAATGACGGAGGCCCAAATCCTTCATCTCAAACTCCTTTCAAAATCTTCCTTGCATGGGTGTATCAACTGCTTATCACCCGTTAGTATTAAATCATCAACATAAAGAACAATGATTAAAAGCTTACCCTCCACCACAATTTGGTATAGGTTTGCATCTGCCTCACTCTTGGTGAAGCCAAGTCTAGTGAAATAGTTTTCGATCCAATTGTACCAAGCACGTGGTGCTTGCTTCAGCCCTTACAATGCTCTTTTGAGTCTGCACACATGTGATTCACTGCTGAAGATCTCAAATCCTTCAGGCTACTCAATGCACACCTCTTCCTCAATGATCCCATTAAGGAATGTAGTCTTCACATCCATCTAATGAATGTGCCAACCCATCTGCACTGAGAGAGAAAGGATGGTCCTTATGGAAGAATACCAGGCGACAGGTGCAAAGGTTTATTCATAATCAATCCCTTCGTTCTATGAGAATATCGGGGCAACAAATATTTCCTTATACTTCTCGACACTCCCATCAGTAGCTTTCTTTACCTTTTAGATCCATCTTGATCCTACAACTGATTTTCCCACCGGCCTTGGAGCAATCTCCCAAGCACTTTTTCTGACAATGGAGTCATACTCCTCCACCATGGCATCTACCCATGTGGGATCCTACACTGCTTCTTCAAAAGAAGATGGCTCTGTCACGATACACTTGCTCATGAGAGCCATGTATCTAGTAAATTGGTCAGGTGACTATCTCTATCCGCGTTGTGATGTAGGGACTCCTACATTCTGTGCCACATCAAGCTTCAGTCTCTCAACTTCTATGGTATGCCTTTTGCTAGTTCTGATGTTTGGCTCTGCATGTTTGGACTCCACTCCATGAATATCCTCCTATGGATGATCCACATCTAAAGGCTCATCTCTGGGAACAACAAGTTCCTCCTCTGCATTCAAGTGTAGCTCCCTCTCAAGCATAGCTCGTGCAGCACCCACGATCGTTCTGTTCTTCCTCTCCGTGACCTCATTTTGCTGTGGGTTATGAGGTGCTATGATTTGTCTTCAAATTCCGTCTTTGCTACAGAAGTATTTGAATTCGTTCAAGATATATTCACCACCATTATCACTCCGTAGAGCTTTCACTTGCTTCCCCTACTCCTTCTCCACCAATGCTTTGAACTCATAGAACTTTGAGAATGTTTTGCTCTTCTTCTACATGAATAAAATGCAACATCTACGAGAATATTCATCAACAAATATAACATAATACTTGTGTTTTGTTGTTGAAGCAATCGAGAAAGGTCCACACACGTCTGTGTGAATTCTCTCCAGGATCACCAAAGCACGGTTCTCCTTCTCATGAAAGGTTGTCTTCACAAACTTACCCATAGTACATCCCATGCACTGATCTGACTGCGCAAGAGTACCCTTGGGAAGTCCAATAGAAATCTGCTGCAAAATCTTCAAAGTGCCATGGTGAAGATGGCCCAATCTCCTGTGCCATAATTTTCCCTCATCCCGGCTCACCACTTCTTCTGCTTTGCCCATCATTGCAGCGGAGCCATCTATCTCCAGCTTGTAGAGATTCTTAACTTGAATCCCTATCCTCTTGGTTTGACCCATTTTTTATGTCATCGGAAGGCTTTTCCATCACTAAAAACAACGTCATAACCTCTGTCCTCCAACATTACGACCAAGACCAAGTTCTTCTTTAGACCTGGAACATGCATAACATCTTTCAACATAAATGGATTGCCTTACTCCCTCTCAAAGGTAATGGTCCCAATATCGGTAGCACTTTATCGACCATCGTCTCCCATCTCTATATGCATTTGGAGATCCTTCTCCTCCAACTCACTAAACAACTCCTTATCTCCCATCATATGGAAAGACGCACCACTAGCAAGATACCACACTAATCCCATTGAGCTTGAAACCAAGCATGCGATCAAAGAGAAATCAAGTTCAAATTGCGAGGCTAAGGCCTCACCCGCTGCAACTCCAACAACTTTCTTGTTCTTCTTCTTATGTCGTCAGTTAGTGGCGAAATGCCCATGTTCGTGACAGTGAAAACACTTCACCTTGGACAAATCCTGCTTCTTGCCTTTAGCCTCAGATTTTGAAGGGAATTTCTTCCCCTTCCCTTTCCTTAATTTGGAAGCCAAATCGTAATTCTCCTCATAATCATTCTTCGATGAAGAGCCATCCCTGGTACTTCACCTTATCTCCTCCTGCACAAGATCCAACCAAAGTCGCTCCCAACTCGGCAGTTTCTCCCATCCATTGACAGAGTCTTCGTAGCTATGCCAACTCTTCAAAATCCCAAGGAGAGTCAAGCTCACCAAGTCATCATCTTCAACAGTAATCCCCACACTTCCCAGTTCATCCCTACAGTGGGAAGTGTGGGGATTACACTGTTGTTTAAAGGGAAAGCCTGAAGCTAAAAACCCCAACTATCATATATTATGTATCATGGAGATCATGTAAAAATCTCATACAAAACTTAGTACATCAAGCTCTTAGTACAATCAATCTTCACACACTAACATGAAGAAATCTACAAATTCATGCACTGATTTCTTGCCACCTGATAGCCTACCTCCACTGTGCAATCCCTACTAAAGAAGACCACTAAATGAATTCAAATCTACCTTGCCTTGACTGCGCAATACTCATTGGCAATTCCAATGTGTGTGTGATGCAATCAATGCATCACTATAGTCACAAAAGATATTCCATCTTACCCTTTCACCTATCTCTCCACTGGGTCTCCACTGGAATTGACATGCACTGTAGTTAACTGTTGTTTATGTTCAATTGTTAGTGAGTTATTAGTTGTGAATTAATTAACTAATTAATTCACTTCACTCTCACTTGTGTATCATTCGGTTAGACTAGATACAACTAGCTCAACTGAGTTAAACTGAATAACAACTCCATAAACTACTCTTCCAACTCTGTCACAACTTTTCCACTTCAGTTCTAACTGAATCCTTCATGCATGATCCACCATAAACCCTAGGAATTGCGTAATTCCTTCAGACCACTGATTTTCCAAATCTGTATACTGAAATAAAATGCTCCAAGAGAATAAGTTGTTGTTTATTGTCAGATTATTATTAAGGGTTAATAATAATCGACATGCATCTATTTTTAGATCGACGATCTATAAATAGACTGCACCCAATATTCTAAAAAAATAATTTCATCTATTTTTCCAACTTGACCAACCATCCACAAATAGCATCCTGCAACTTCTGAAATATGATCACCATGTCTAAAAATAGACAGAGTCTGAAAATAGACTTACATCTAAAAATAGCCTGCGGGCCCACTTAGTGAAGGTGACTGGTTTTCACTAAGCTTCTTCATCTTGTTGAATCTCAACATCAACATGATATTGGAGGACATGTTGATGACGAATGTGATGCATTAATAGAAGAAGTGCGAAGAGTATCTTCCACTGGTAAAGTTAATTTACAACAATGGGTATGAGGAATCTTTGAAGATGAGTCTGTTTGAGGCATTGCATTGGTGTAGTTGTAATATTTCCATGAGTTGGAGTGATTCGATGAATAGGGTATTGATTGGACCAAACATGTTAGCAGAGATAGAATAGGAAATGCACCTTCCTTTTATCCTATTTTCCATTATTTTCATAAATAAATGTGTCAAAATTCCATTTTGCCTTTCTAAATCCTTTTATGTTTCCTTTTCCAATTTACTTAGCCATAATAAACTAATGAACACCCTCACTAAGATTTTTTTCCCAACATTCAACTTGGAATAAGTTCCCCATCAACTGTGGTTATTATTTTTCCTTTATTAAATTTTATTACATGTAATTTTCACCAGGGTTTTTAGAGATTTCTCCCCCTTGGGGGACATTGTCCTTGGTATTCAACCATACCTATACCTCAGCAAAAACTATTGAAAATAAAACATATTTCCCTTGGGGATTTATAACTTAACTCGTTGCAGTATTTGCAATGATCACCCTGCTCAAGAGAAAACCAGTCTCTAACATGAAAAATATAACATCATAATAACATGACACCCATACCGCTTATTGGAGATTTATAACATAGCTCATGGTGGTATTTACATCCATATACATATGTACATATACCCGAACATCACATCCAAACATATACCAAAACACATACCAAAATGGCTTTTCCTCAACAAGAAAACAATGAACGATACATAGTTCGCATCTAATATTCCATCTCCCATGTAGCTTCATCGGGCCCAAATTGCCTCCATTGCACTTTAACCTACTCGATTACGTGCTTCCAGAGCATGAGTACCTTTATTTGCAATATACAATGAGGTTCCAGCTAGAATTATACATCTGGATCCACCTGCAATACATACCAGTCAATCATGTGATCAACATATTTAACATAATTATTAAGCAATGATATATGGAAAACATCATGGAATTTCACTGTTGGAGGGAGTGCAAGTCAATAGGCTACTGGCCCAATCCTCTCAAGAATATTGAAAGGTCCACAAAATCGAGGTGCCAGTTTCTTACACGATCCAATCTGTAAGGAGCTCTTCTCAGGCTTGATGCGCAAGTACACATGTTCCCCAACCTAAAACTCCTTAAACAACATATTTCAATCTACAAAGTTCTTCCTCATATCATGTGTTGCTTTCAATTTCTTCTTTATTACCTACATTTCCTATTTTATTTCTGCTAACATGTTTGGTCCAATCAATACCATGTTCACCGAATCACTCCAACTCATGGGAATATTACAACTACGCCCATGCAATGCCTCAAACAGACTCATCTTCAAAGATTCCTGATACCCATTGTTGTAAACTAACTCTACCACTAGAAGACACTCTTCCCACTTATCCTGTTAATGCATCACATACATCATCAACATTTCCTCCAATATTCTGTTGACCCTCTTTGTCTGTCCATCTATCTTCGGATGATAATTTGTGCTGAAGGAAAAATCTGTACGACAACTCTATACGCTCTCAGCTAGTGATGTAGCACAGGTGTTCATCACATATGTGGTCAGAATGCATGGTGATCCAAAGAGGATTGTGTGAGATAGGGATGAAAATTTCACTTCCAATTTTTGGAAGGAGTTATTTGTTGGATTAGGTATAGAGTTTTCCTTCAGCACAACTTATCATCTGCAGAGATATGGATAGACGAAGAGGGTAAATAGGATATTGGAGGACATGTTGATGATGTATGTGATGCATTAATAGAAGAAGTGGGAAGATTATCTTCCATTGGTAGAGTTAATTTACAACAATTGGTATCAGGAATCTTTGAAGATGAGTCCATTTGAGGCATTGCATGGGTGTATTTGTAATATTCCCATGAGTTGGAGTGATTTAGTGAATAGGGTATTGATTGGACCAAACATGTCAGCAGAAATAGAATAGGAAATTCAAGTAATCAAGAATAATTTGAATGTAGCACATGATAGGAGGAAGAGCTTTTTAGATCGAAATAGGTTGCTTAAGGAGTTTTATGTTGGAGCTCTCTCTCTCTCTTTCTCTCTCTCTCTTGGACACTTTTATTTCTTTGGAGCACTTTGGCATTGGATCAAGAAAGGAAAAGAAGGCAAGAGGAAGGAAGGATAAAGAAAGGAAGAGCAAGATCAAGCAGCTACAACATGATTCTTTCCAATTATCAATTTGCATGTGTGATTTCCTTGGTATATTTAGCATGAATGGTATTACATGTGGTTTTTTACTGTCATGGCATGGGATTTGTCAGGTGTGACAATATTTTTATCGTATCATTTCCATTTTTTGATAGCCATGGTGTGATTGGGTTCTCATGTTTTGGTTGAGTTGGATTTCTAAATGGATTTGAAGTTGACTGAGTGGATCTCCGAAAGGAAGAAAACATGCCCTAGTGATCCATGAACGAGACTATGGATTGTGGTAAATCCACTAACCTAGTGACCCCTGAACCACTTTGTGGGTTGTGTTAAATCAAATTATTGTGTTCCTCGGTGGGCCTAGGAATCCTCGAATGGTTAATGGGGTGATATACAACACAACCTAGAGGTGGTTTCCATTTATTAGGCCTAGGTATCCTTGTAGGTGAATGGCCAAAAATACAGTAAAACCTAGAGGGTGGAGTCTTAGTTTAGTGCCTAGTGATCTGGTGTGGATTGCAGTAAAGCTTGAGATACTAGGAGATAGGAAAATTCCTCATAGTGTAGGTGGATAAATCTATATAAATTACATCAATGGATTAAATAAGATCATGCAATGTACTAAAACAATATACTAAATAATTCTACAATATTTGCAGAATATAAATCACGATCGCTCAATCACATGCAAGTAATAGAAAGAAGTAAATCAATCGCACAACAAAATATTTTCCTAAGGAAAGAAACTGCTCAAAATCCCTCTATATTTATTGTATAATCAACCAAGGAATTATGAAACAATACAATCCATGTGTTCTCACCACAACCTCATACACTCTACCAATTGCTTCACACTGATCTAGGAAAAATTGGAAAAACACATAGCCAATTTCCTGCATACCCTCAGCCTGCCTTGCTCACACAATCCCTATTGAAATAAAGCCTTATTAAATAGGAAATTCAACCTTCCTTGATTCTGCTATCCATCATGAGCCTTCTCATGACTTTATAATTGCACTTGGGAAATTCACTAATAATAAAACTGATAGTTAACTTCCCTTTAACCTCTGTCTCAACTGAGTCGTCATCAAAATTGACATGCATGTAGCTATTAATAGTAAATCATCAGTTATTTGGTAGATCACTACCTATGAATTAAATCTAATTTAATTCACTTGACCTCTCACTAGCTCATCACTCAGTTAGAACTAGTTAAACTGATTTTAACTCAATTAATTTGAGTTAACTAATTAAACATGCACCAAAATAATGCATTAACTACAACTGGACCCAAAAAATAATAAGATCACTCTACATGCCTCACCTTTGACCCTCAACTCAAATTTATTGACCTAACTTAGTCTTTCTGACTTAGTTAACTAATACAAGTTGTTATGCTTCACCTTTCTGATGGCTATGTGTTTAAGGAACGCCTTTCCTTTTCTAAACATCAGCTCATAGCTATGGTATTCCAATACTACTATGGAAATGAGATTCTTCCTTAGGCCTAGAACATACAAAACATATGAAAGTTTGAGAGGGGAGCCAGACTCCGTCTGAAAGGTAAATGTACCTATGTCGGTCGTGCTACACCTCTCGTTATATCCAAACTTTATTTTTTGTTGGAGGTCCTTCTCCTCCAAGTCACTGAAGAGATATATATTCTCTATCATATGGAACAAGGCACCGTTATCTAGATACCACATGCATCCAATTACAGTGATGGCCATGCATGCATTGAGAGTAAAATCAATCTCGAACTGTGAAGCCAATGCTTCACCCACTGCAAGTGTAGGCTCCTTCTTGCTTTCCTTCTTCTGTGGACAATTCGAAGCATAGTTCCCATGCTCATGACAGTGAAGACATTTGATCTTGGACAAGTCTCTCTTGCCCTCTTCACCTTGGGATGTATTTCCCTTGGCCTCCTTTTTTTTTCCCACTAATTCACAATCTTCTTCTTTGTTGGTGCTGAAGGTCCCATCTTTGGTGCTCTGTTTTATCTCTTCTATTACCAAATCTGACCATGGTTGCTCCTAATCTGGTAACTTCTCCCTCCCATTCATAGAGTACAGGTAACTATGCCAAATATTGGGAAGGCGTAGAATTTCTATCACCAATTCATCATCAGCTATGATCACACCAACACTTCCAAGCTCATCTCGACATTGATTAAACTTAGCCAAGTATGTTGGTATCATCTTGTCCTACTCCTTGATATTTCTACGCTTCTCCTTCAGTGCCAACTTCCTTTGGTCGCTACTATTCTGAAATAGATCTGTCAAGGCCTTCCACATAACATATACAGTTGCCTTCCCATGGATACTTGAGACAATATGATCTCTAATTCCCTCTAACAAGATACTCCTCGCCTTTTACCTTCTTCGATCATGCATCAAGAATTTGGGCATATGCTACTGTGGGCTTGGGAATATTAGTATCTATGAATTCCTTCAACCCGTTGTCCTTCAACATTGCCTCCATATTTTCCTTCCATGCAATATAATTCGAATTGACCTCGAGTGCATATTTGAGTCTCAAGCCATTGAAATACATCTTGATCCGCTTCTAGCTCCAAAGAAAGTATCTGAAAATTTGAATATTGTTCAACACAAACTCAATTTCTTCTCCAATATTGTGATTCCTGGCACTCTAATACCGTGTAGAAATTCTCTAACACATCTCTGATACCATGTAGAAATTAGATCAATCGATTCTATCCGATCATGAAATTTACGAAAATGAGATACTGAATCCTTCTGCAATATTTGCGTAATATAAATCACAATCTCTCAATCACATGCAAGTAAGAGAAAGAAGTAAATCAATCGCACAACACAATATTTTCATGGGGAAAGAAACTACTCAAAACCCCTCTATCTTTATTGTATAATCAACCAAGGAATCATGAAATAATACAATGCATGTGTGCACACCACAACCTCATACACTACCAATTGCTTCACACTGATCTAGGAAAACTTGGACAAACACATAGAAAATTTCCTGCCTCCCTCAGCCTACCTTGCTCATGCAATCCCTAGAAAAATAAACTCCTTTTAAATATGAAATTCATCCTTCCTTGATTGTGCAATCCATCATGAGCCTTCTCATGACTTTATAATTGTGCTCGAGAAATTCGCTAATAATACAACTTATAGTTAACTTCTCTTTAACCTTTGTCTCAACTGGGTTGTCATCATAATTGACATGCATGTAGCTATTAATAGTGAATCATCAGTTACTTGGTAGATCACTACTTGTGAATTAAATCTAATTTAATTCACTTGACCTCTCACTAGCTCATCACTCATTTAGAACTACTTAAACTTATTTTAACTGAATTAATTTGAATTAAATGATTACACATGCACCAAAATAATGCATTAACTACAACTAGACCCAAAAAATAATAAGATCACTCTACATGC
The DNA here is from genome assembly GCA_034641835.2 of Pinus albicaulis. Lineage (NCBI taxonomy): Eukaryota > Viridiplantae > Streptophyta > Pinopsida > Pinales > Pinaceae > Pinus > Pinus albicaulis. The sequence continues at coordinate 758,490,133 of CM076578.1, read as the reverse complement.
CTCACCTTTGACCCTCAACTCAAATTTATTGAGCTAACTTAGTCTTTCTAACTTAGTTAACTAATACAAGTTGTTATGAGATGAAATTACAATTTAATTTCCAATTCATTTAAGGGATAAATAAATTAGACACCCACATTTAGCCCTAGTGTGTAACTGAATTCCTCACTCATGTGTGATTGGAATCCCACACCAGTTATGTGGTCAATTTTTTTCCTTTTTGGATGCCAATTTCATTGTTTCTTGTTGCAAATTTCAACAAAATCAGATGGCATTCATGCTTGTTTTATGGCCTAGTGATCTGGGATGTATTGTGGTAAAGCGTGGTTTCTATTGATGAGGGTGAGGTCATTTAGCCTTGGGATGCCCTAGTTAGTTCTTTTGTTTTGAGTCCCACATTCATTCTTGGAATATGGCATAGGGGTGATTGGCTAAAGAAATATTTGGCTCAACCAATATATGGTCGGGTGGAATGTGGTAGTCCCATCCTGGGTTGGATTTTTCATTCATTAATAAGAGGTTCTTTCCTTGACATATTATGTGTAGATATATTGGTTTATATGTGGACTCTATGGATGATGTATCCTTGATATTTTTTTTTTTTCTGGATATAAGCATGTATTATGACAATGATGATGTATGAACCTCCTCATGTTTTGATTTGTAAATGAATGAACAATGTATCTATTACCTATAGATGATAATGCAACTAATGATATAAAGGAACAATGCTTCTTAGCAATTATTAGATAAGTATGAAACTGATATGCTCAGTTTTGTTGTTTAAACCTGTATATTACATATTTATGACATGTTTGACGAAATTCCTGTCATGGCTAGTAGGGGTCCAGGCTAGACCTTGTAAATGTATCAATGTTCCACTGTTATAATTCATTTTTGAACCTGACATTAACTTTTGGGCCTGAAAAATTTCTCAAATCCCGGGGACATAGGCACATGTCTCAGGGGAAAATTCCCTAGTTTCATGCATGCCATGTTGTGGGAGTGTCCAGATCCTCCTAAACACACCCTTGTCCATATCAAGGGAGTGTCTGATGGTTTAATGGTCTAAAAACGCAGTGGGACCTAGGGGTTGGTTACTTGTGTTAGAGTCGGTCCTTACAGCCCTCCGCCAGTGATCATTTCGTTTTTTGCATATTCATTCTTAGGTGTCTCGCTCGTTCCACTTTGTTGCATTTTGCTAGGAGCATGCCATTGACTGACGAGGGGGTCTGCTGTCTTATGTTTCCTCATGCTTACACCTGCAGGGCTATTTAAAAAATTCCTCAAAAATCACTCAAATTCATCATCATTTCATTTATGGTCATTAAATGTCAATAAGTGTCTTTGGTCCTAGAGTCTAGGGTTTTCGAGTCATTTGCATACATGTCATAAAGCCCGCAGGATGAGGATGGTTCCGCAAATTTTGATTTCATGTTTTTATTATCATTAGCATTTGAAAACATTTCTAGTCCAAAACTATGTTTTGGAACTAGAAATTGTTCAATTTTATTTGTGTAATAAATTGTATTCATTTCACCAAGAAGAAGTTTCAATGCAGACCTCTGATCTTTTCCTAAGCTAAAAGAGTCATATCCCTGCAAGAGACAACAAAATCATCAGTTCAAAACTCAGAAAAGCCAAAAGAGAGATATTGTATTAAAAAGCCAAATGTGAAAAATGCAGAAACATTGTAATGTGGGTTATCAAATAGATTTGAAATCAAATCTGATTGTGAAAGATATGTTCATCATGTATAAAATGGAAAACAAGTTCATTTGCAAAGATCCGCAACATAGAAGTCGAAATCTGGAGTTTGGAGGCCGAAATCGTGTTTTGGAGAATTGTTGACAGAGTTTGGAGGTCGTGAGACCCACTTGGGCAAATGCGACCCACTTGGAAAATGTGACCCACCTGGGCGTTTTCTCCAGTGTAAATTATAACGCATGCGACCCACTTGGCAAAAGTGACCCACTTGATCGCATGCGACCCACTTGCTAACAGAGTTCAGAAAAGTTGCGTTGGGCGCCCAGTTTCGATTTAAATCATCTCCAGCTGCCTTCAAATAGGTTCTAAACTATTGTTCAGTAGATTTTAATGTGTTGGTGGTATCTTGAAGACTTTAAACATTTGAATGGAAGAGTAAAACCCTACATTCATGGCAGATTTGTTCCTCAGGGTTTTTAAATATATATGGATGGTTTTATGAGTATTTTCCCACCTTATATCATTGATATATCTACCTTTGCATGTATTGTCAAAGCCCCACTGCCTTTACACTCGTTATACCACCGTTGTCATCATCATTATTTTACCACTGTCATGGCTTTTGTTTCATGGTGATCATTGTCATATTGTGTCTCATTGCCCATTGATAAACACGTTCTTATACTCATTGTTCACTGCCCATTGACAAACACAGTCTTATGATTCATTGTTCCCTTTGACAAAGTTTATCCAATATTCTAAAGGCTGCCTGCTACCATTTGTCAAATTTCACTTGCAATTAAAACAGAGACTGTGCTTTTATCTCAATCCACCTAAACAGAGTTGTTATCATTGTTTGTTTCCTTATGGTACTTTGACAGTGGGGGATATCTGTTGGGTGTTGAAACATACATTATAACTTTGTTTTCACTGCATTTATATCAGTATACATATTGCCAATATTTTGTTCAAAGCCATGTCAGAGACAGAGTCAGTGTATGAGCAAGAGTCAGGCAGTGATTCCACGACTGAAGGTAATGTGCCACGGGGGTCTCATAGAGTTGTCAAAGGTGGTAATCATCGCAGAGAGGAGCCTACTTCTTTGGCTCGGTTGCAGGCATGTCCACTAGCAATGGATTGTTTTCGGTATTTGTCATGTTTCCGATTTTGTGAGATGATTGCACAAACCCGGCTTCATCATGAATTGGCTCGTCTGTTTGTTCTACATTTACGGGATGGCCGGGTAAATCTTGCCGGGGTTGATTTCATTTTGTCACCCTTGACTATTGCTCAAGCCACTGGCATACCAAACATGGGCGAGGAATGGAACAAATGTCAGCATTTAGAGAAATTCCACTATGAGCCATACATTAAAACTGGATATATGAGGTACTTGGGCAGAGTTTTTCCATTCAGATTCTTGAGGGATGAGTTTGCACCGCCGATGAAACTCATCATTCAGTATTTTAGTTGTGAGGGCAGATATGCCCGTCTCTTTGCGTACCATATTCGTTTGTTGATGCACTTCACAAGGGTACGTATGATGAATATTCCGTACTTCATATATCGCAACATAGAGAGGATGGTGATTTTTGTGCAAAAGAAGACGAGCCCAGCGCAGCAGTACAGGAGTATATACCATTACGCTTTGATCAATATCATAGTGTTACATCAGTTGGCAGAGCAGGGCATCACTTGGGAGGATTTCATTTCTCGTGACTTTTTCACAGTGCCACAGCTGCCTCCCGAGACAGTTCATGATGCGGGAGAGCCTTCACACCAGCCGGACATTCCTGAGGTTGAGCATATCAGCGCTCCTTTGGTTCGAACATATCAGCGAGGCCACAGGGCCTTATTTGCAGCGACACGACGAGTATTATCTCCACGTGAGGTGGAAGGGGTCTTGCCGACTTCATCAGCAGAGCGAGTATTATCTCCATGTGAGGTGGAAGGGGTCTCGCCTTCTTCTTCAGTTCAGGTACAGATACAGGACAGGGGCAAGAGGCCCATGCATGATGAGGGCCCATCAGGAGGCCGGGACACAGATTTCACAGTCATTGATGTTGATGCGAGCTCTCCTAGCTCGAAACTAAGGGAAGTCATCCAGGAGAAAAGGGCCGAGAATGACAAGCTGAAAGATCAATTGCAGAAGGCTCAGTGGGTGATAAACTATTTGGAGCAGCGCAACAAACAGCTTGAGGATGAGCTCACATATTATGAGCTGCGTCGAATCCGTGAGGACCGACAGTGGAATCGAAAGAGACCCGGTGACATGACACCAGCTGACCGAGATACTGTGCTCACACATGTGAACATTCATCTGGAGAAATTGTTGGCGAAGGCCAATCGAGACAAAGACATGCTTCGTCACATGAAAGGCCATTATTGGGCTCGCATGCATGTCTGCAAAGCGAGAATGAAGATTTTGAAGAGGAGGTTGCGCGAAACACTAAGACGGCGGAAAAGGCCTAATCCACTTCGGATTTTGGCCGAGGCTTCGTTGACTGGGCAAGATACATGATGGAGGACCTCCGCTCCGAATTTGAGAAAATTCGGAGAAAATTTTTTCATTTTGAAATTTTTGGGTCTAAAAACAGGTTTTTCAGTTAAGTGGGTCTCGCACTCATATGCTCACTTTTTTTCGGGACACTTGCTGGAGGAAATTTTTGCATTTTTGGATTTTTCATGGTTATTTATGCATCCTCAGACATTACCTAAGCATTTCATCAGATTCTGGATGGTCAAAGAGCTCAAGAACACCATGAAAACCACCTTGCTACCACCTTTTGCACCAGCAGGAAGTACTTCTGGGAGAAAGAAGTTTTGGAGGGTCAAATGAGCTCCAAATTGGGAAATTACACTTGGGTTGGATAGTCAACATCTAGGGCTTTCCAACGAGCTATCATGAGCTCAATTTGGATGCCGGGAAGTACCTCAAATTCAGGCTGAAAAAAATGCGACCCACTTGGCTCAAATGCGACCCACTTAAATTTTTGCTGAATTTTCAACTGCCAGCTCAGATTTTCGCCTAGTATGGACCAGTTTTGCTTGTGGATGGAATTTTTGGGTTTTTATGATGTAAATTTATGTTTGGCATGTAACTTTGGCTTGTTTTTATCTATTCTAGAAGATTCACTCTCAAAAGGGTAAAAATCATGTAAATGGATCAGTTCCCACTCTTTTAGAGGCAAGTTGTTAGCTGCCTAGATTGTAGTTCCATGAATAGAATTGGTTGAAACTAATCCCTGAAGAGGGAATTCGACCCCTAGAGGTGGGGAAAGGTGTTAGAGTGATCTATATATTGTAATTTCTGAGGCATTCTACAGGTTGGACTCTTGGGAGACTTTTGATATCATTGTACATATTTTTCATATTTTGGCTAAGGAAAGATCAGGGGTTTTGCGGCACTTGTTGGGATCCTTGTGGTGTTCTATTCTTGATGGTGTTTCCTCTTTGTTTACTATAAGTTTCTTCATGTTTAAATGTATGCCATCCTTTCATATGCTTCTGAACTAAATTGAATGAGTAGATGAGGTTGAATCCACTGTTTACAGTGCTCTGCCTTTGAATTCAGTTAGTTCTATATGTTTTTCGACTGTTTGGAGAGGATCCAAGTTCTTCTTTGCCCTCTTCAGCTCCTCGTCGGTCTAATCTGTCCATATATTCAATCAAAAGCATCAAGACATTCACCTACCTCGCCCCAACTCGAAATCTGCAAAGGTCTGACCTTATCCCCGGACCCAAAATCTGTTTTCCCATTTCTCCAGCGAAAACCCAAAAACCCAAAAATCAAACATACCTATCTCTTTACTAGCCTAAAATCAGTTCCTATTGTAAGTCATCTCGCATCCTATTGCTCAATTTATCGAGATTGACGGAGAGAGCCCTCTCCTGTCCTCGTAGGGCTAGCTACGAGGCTGAGCGTGGTTTGATGTAGCCTTGAGTTTTACTTCATTTCAGCCTGAGGTAGATTTGAGCGCTAACATAGTGGCGACCATACTGGGGAATATCTTGATGGTTTTCTTGTTGATGTGTTGGTTTCATGAGTCTTAGACGGAGTCTGTAGTCACGCCAGGTAGCTTTCGAAACGCTTTTGCTATGCATAAGCGGTAGTAGATAAACGCTGCTTCAGTCGATCTCTGGTAAGCTTGTGAGTGCAGCACTTGATTTTTAAATCACCCCAGTATACTTGTTCGTTCTAGACCCTTTGGATGATTGAGTCTAGAAGTCGAAAGGCTGAAAATAATTGATTGTGTTCCTTGAAATTTATCCTAAGAAATATCAATACACTGGCTTCAAGAAGGAATACTAGGGCGAATCCTGACCCTGATCCACCAACAATATTTGAAAATCCAAATCTGATTCCTAGGACCCTTAGAAGACAAGGAAGTCAAGAAAGTTCTAAAAGAGAAAGTCAAGTGAGTTTTGGGAGTTCCAGATTGCTTACCAGATCTGCATCCTGTCCTGTGAAAATTATATATGTTGATGAAATTCCTTTTGATGCACGGTTTGAAACATCCTTGTTTGTAAATTTTTCTGAAACTGAATTGTCAAGATTAGTTCCGGATCCATTGTTTACCGAAGATTTGCAATATAGATTTGTTTCGCATTACTTGGATAGACAGTTGCAAAATTCCATTGTGGATACCAACACTCCTGAATTCACTGAATCTGATCCACAAACTTTTGAACCATCTGAATTTGCATCTAGTTCACAGATCCCTACTGAGCCTCCCTTTATCCCTACCATTCCGGTTCAGCCTGAGTTTTCTGATCAGCAATCCATAGTAATTTCTCCTCCGTCTCCACCAAATACACCTCGCAGACCTACTGCTCCTAGTCCTCCTGTTTCTCCTCGACAGCAGATTATCATCAATCCACCAAGAGCTATGGCTGCTCATTTTGCACCTCTTGTATTACCACAGCAGTTGAATGATATGCCTGCAGACTATCAGAGCAAGATCCCAATATTTGATGGCACTCCACAGAGTCTTCCGGCACAACAGCATGTAGACAATATGGCAGTTTTTTTTGATCGTTTTGAGATTGATGAAGAAAATGTGAGTATGAGGCTTTTTGTGCAAACTTTTGGAGGAGAAGTTCGCAAATGGTTCAGAGCATTACCGGCCAGAAGTATCAATACATTGCAAGACCTTCATACACAGTTCTTAGATCGATGGGAAATGAAAAAGGATCCGCTGCATATCACTACAGAGTATACAAACATCAAACGTAATCCTGGTGAGTCTGTTCAGGATTATATTATTAGATTCAATACCGTGTACAACGCGATCCCAGATGACTTGAGACCGTCTAAAAAGTCTGCTCTCCTTAAATTCCCGGATGGCTTTGATCCGGAGATGGCTTATTCCCTTCGTGATAGAGATCCGCCTACCTTAGAAGATATGCAGAAGATTGCTGTCAGTGTTGAGGCAAATATGAATGATAAAAGAGCCCGGTTGAAAGCAGAGAAAAGAGTGACGATAAAAGAAGAGCCTTCCACATCTATATCTGAACAGCACTTGATTCGTGAGATGGAAAAGGTGTTAAAGAGAATGAATCTCGACAAATCAGAAACGCAGATTCGAAATCCAAATTTCCGTGGCCAGCAGCAGCCACAATTCAGAATTAAACAGCGTGAACAAAGAGCTCAAGAGCCAGCAGCCCAACAGCAGATTAAGACACCTCTTTTGCAGAATTTCGTGAGTCAAGATTCCGATGATGATGATGATGTAGCAGGTGAGCAAAATCATTTCTTCACTCCCGATGATCTGCCTATCTATATCACTGAGGATGAAGAATACGGAGAAAGTTCAGTTGTTCAGAAAGATGAAGATTTCATTCTAGCAAATGATGCAGATTTAGAGGAAGAATCAGATGAATACCAAAGAGGATATTTGAATGCTTTGTCTGCCCAACAAAAGCAATATTCATTGAGAAATCGAGATGTGCCCATAAATCCAATTCAGAAACAAAAAGAAGCTTCAGCACCAAAGACGGATTCACCGATACCACAGAAGAAAGGAAAAGAGACAATTGATCCCGCAGCTAGTAAAGTATCATCAGCAGAAAAAGTAAATCAGTCAAACATAGTGAAAGACAAGGCTGAAAAGAAGGAAGTTCTGGTCAAAGAAGTTGAGAAAGTTTCAGCATTTAGTTTGGAAAATGAGATTTCCAAATTAAAAATATCTATTCCTTTGACAGAAATCATGAAGAACAGCAGCTACCGTGGTCAAGTCTCCAAAATTCTGAACTTTGATCCAATGATTGACACAGTAAATGTTGAGGATGATCAGCCGGAATTAATTTTTGGGCCTGCATTAAATGGTGAGTCCCCTGACAGTGATGTTCCTCCCTTTTACATCAGTTTGAGGTTGCACGAATATATATTGCACAATGCTATGCTCGATTCGGGTGCTTCCCACAATTTGATGCCAAAGGCGATCATGGAAAAGTTGGGATTAGACATTACAAGAGAATATCATGATTTGTATTCTTTGATTCCAGCCGGGTAAAGTGTATAGGACTCATCAAAGATTTGGTTGTAAGCTTAGATCAAATTCCAGCGAAGAATGTTTTGATGGATGTGGTGGTTGCCGACATTCCTCCACGATTCGGGATGCTCCTTGCAAGATCTTGGGGGGCAAAGTTGAAAGGTACACTTCAGTTAGATTTCTCTTATGCTACAATTCCAGTCTTCGGTCAAATGAGAAAGTTATATCGAGAGCATAAGATGAAATACATGATAACCAGCAAAGAGAAGCCAATCAATCATCCTGTAAATTATGTACATACCGACTTAGAGTCGTTTGTGTTGCTTGCTGATAGTTTTAATGATATAGAAAGTCAATTAGTTCAGGCAGAAGATATACCAGAAATCACCGAGAATTTTAGAGAAGTTTTGCAAAAAGAAAGAAGAGAAAAACAAGCTATTGTGGAGCAATCAGCTGAAGACAATGGGCAGCAAACAGAAAAAACAGAGCCGGTACAATTTCAGCATTTAGAGGATGATGAAGATGGTCTTTGGACCATGGATTTTGATGGCGCAGTGGGCAGCGACGGTGCTGGAATTGGTGTTTGGATTCGTAGTCCGTTTTCCGCTCCGGATAAGGTCCCGAGCAATGTGAGAGTGTGTTCCTACAAGCTGGCATTTGACTGTTCTAATAATGAAGCGGAATACGAGGCTCTTATTGCTGGCCTTAAAATTCTTAAGAAGCTGAAAGCGAAAAGGATTGCAGTATATGGTGATTCAGAATTGGTGATAAAACAAGTTAAAGGTGAGTTTCAGGCTAAGCATCCTCGCATGAGGGCTTACCGTAATGCAGTTCTAGACATTCTGAAGTTATTTTCTGATCATACTTTGACATGTGTGCCTGTTGAGTCTCAAAAATGTTCTCCATATTCATACATATTTCCATTATGTCATAACCATTTAGCTCTTATTTCATAGCCATTTGACCTAAAACCCTACATCAAGTAACCATTTTCATAAATATATGGGTTAGGATTCTTGTTTTCCAAAGTTATTTATTTTATGTATTTTAAGTGAATTTATGATTATAAACTAGAAAATTAACATAGTTTCATATATCTATATATGTGTTATAAGTTTTGTGATATGTGTAGGTCAAAATGAGACTTCTAGAAGACCCTTATGTGGCACTCTAAGGCCAAATTCGAATTTGGTTGGAGAAGATTATGGAATCAAGAGGACGTGTCTCACTTCCTTGTTGTATTGAAACTCTAAGAGGATATGTGTCTCATTTCTTAGTTGTGTTGAAACTCTAGAAAGACATGTGTCTTATCATTTCCTATTTTGATTGTAACTCTAGAGATGGAGGGAGAGATTCATGGACTCCCATTAATGAGATGTCTCCTCATATTTTGTATAAATAGGAGAAGCTTTCTCCTATCATGGTAATGAGGAAGTAATGAGAAAGTAATGAAGAAGTAGATTTGTAACTAAGTTCAAGATGGAATGGGATGTAGATTTGTGAGTTCTTTTTAATAGAGAAATTCAGTTCTTTGATGGTGTTTTGATTACAATTTCAAGGAGCTAAGGACTACACCAAATTGGTAGCAGATGGCCCCTGCTATCCAAGGAGGCTTTTACATGTTTTCTAGATAAGTTGCTTTCAATTCTGTTTTGTCATATTTCCTTACTTAGATTGCTTTCTGAAATCATAGCTTTTAGCATAATTTTTCATGGCAGCCCGTGCATTTGCATATCTTTTGACTAATGACATGGAATCAATATTGTTCTGCTGTTAATTTATTTTTTCTTAGTTTTTAATTCCCGTATTGCTTTGTTTATTTCGCTCTCAGACATTTGCTTCAAATAGTTAGATTTAGATATATTAAATTGCCTGGTGTCATTTTCAAGATTTCTCCGGCAGCCACAAAATTGGATCGATAGCTCGATAGAGGGATTAGCAAGAGTGTAGTTTATTAGTTTACTTTCTGCAAGTAGATATTACAATTGTCATGTCATTTGCGTTATCTCGAAAGCCACAGCTGGACTGATGGTGAGGGATTGAATTATGGATGTGTAGTTTGATATTAGTTTCCTTTCTGCAAGTTAGAAATATTAAATTGTGTATGACATCTTCAGTTACCTCCGAAAGCCACAGCTGGACTGATGGTGAGGGATTGAATTATGAATGTGTGGTTTGATATTAGTTTACTTTCTGCAAGTTAGATATCAGTTACTCAAGTTGTTTATGGTTACTTCTAAAAATCATAGCTGGACTAATGATGAGGGATCAGAAGACAAGTTGATGTAATTTGATTTAGATTTACTTTATTGCAACTTTTGGATTTCTTTCAGCATAGTTTCTTTTGTGTTTAGACAGCATCAAGAATAGTTTGGTTTCATGCTCACTAGTTCACTGTTTTGATTTATTAGATTAGCAGCACATTTTTCATTTCAGTAGCACATTTTCATTTCCTTTCAAGTTTTGTCATTGTATGTTTCAAATTCCTTTTTCAGTTTCAAGTTGGTAAATCATTATAAAGGACATCATTGCCTTGAATATCTATAACCATACTTGTCTTTTAGAATTTCATAAAAATCCAAAAACGACAAAAAGTAAGAGATAGGTTATCTTGCACATATAGTGCGCCACACTTCGTCAGCTTACGAATCCCTGGTTGATAATTTATGTTAGCAATTTAGGACACTAAATTGACCAAACATTTTGGCGCCGTTGCCGGGGAAGTGTAACTAGGTAGCCTTATTTCTTACATCTAAAAAAAATTAATAATTCTTGAGTATGCTCTCCTCCTGCACTTTGTGTGATCTGGAGGATCAGAAAAAAGATTGTTATGTAAAAAAAATTAATAATTCTTGAGTATGCTCTCCTCCTGCACTTTGTGTGATCTGGATGATCAGAAAAAGAATTGTTATGTGAAAAAGAAAAAAAAAAAGAGACAAAATAAAACTTCATCATTTCAATTGATTCAACAATTTAAAAAAAAATTGTTTTCATGAAAAACTTTGATTTCAATAAATTGTTTTGTTTAATGAATATATATGTGTATTTTTAAATTTTTGAAAATATAACATATATAATTTTATTAAACAAATCAATTAAAAAAAAAATGATGAAAAAAAAAAAAATTTAAATTGTTTTGTTACTAAGATATATATGTATATTTTTATTTTTGAAAATATATATATAATTTTAATAACAAATCATTTTTTTTTTTTTTTAAATATTCAATAAATTGTTTTGTTTAGTAAATTACATATGTATATTTTTAATTTTTCAAAATTTAACATGTGTAAATTTTATTAACAAAACAAATAAAAAAAAAAAAAATCAAACCATTTTGCTTAGTAAAATTTATATGTGTATTTTTAATTTTTAAAAATATAACATATAGTTTTATTAACAAAAACAAATTAAAAAAATAAAATTGAAAAACAAAAACAAAACAAATCAATAAACAAAGCCATCCTAAGACAATGCAACTCTCCTTGATAAAAATAAAATAAAATCAAGAGGTCCATGGTGCATGCCAAAATTGAAGCAAGAGAAGAAGTTAGAAAAGAAGAAGCAGACCAAGTCTCATGATGCTGTAGAGAAAATGAGCTTTGGGAAGTCGGATGCTTGCAGTCATGAAATTTCAGGGGAGTTATATTCAAGTTGGCACCACAAAAATATCTCAAATCATAATCCAAAATCATTAGTTGATCCTAGAACGAGAAAGTGGTCTGTCTCCTTGAAGTACCATTTATTGTCTGGCCATGCCAGTGCTTCAAATATCAGAGAAGTGTTTTCAGCTAGAAAATATATGCAAGATGATTACCAGCGACCTAGAGCAGAAGATGTTCTTACTGTTTTGCGTAGATTCCAAGAGCTGGATCTTCCTTAGTCTACTTACTTGCCAGGAGATAATGGCAAAACTATCAGTCCTGACAATGGTCAATACGAAACACAATTTTTAACCATGAAAAAGATGATATTTCCATTGCACTCAAGGAGCTGGGATGGTCTGATGCAGATTTGCAGGATGCAGATAGAAAGCGAAGCAAGATGAATTTGGAGGGTGAACTATCAACTCTCGGTGAATCTCAGAAAATAAAAAAAAAAACACAGGGAATGAATCTGTTGTTGGTGCTGAGCAGATGCAGGTACTTGAACATAAAAGGAGGGCCGTTGCATTAAAGCGTGAAGGCAAGCTTAAAGAGCAGGAGAAGGGCTGTCACTACTGCTGTAGCCAGCAGTGAAAGAAGACAGAAGGATCTTGGAGATTCAGTAAGGAAGACTCCGGAGACATTGAAGGATGGTGACGAATTGGAGCCTTCTGTTATAGGGAAGAATAAGAAATCATTAAGACAAACAGAAAAACGAAAAACAGAGAATTGATTTTGTTACAGCGCACTCAGAAAACGCAACTTTTATTAACACGTCATTTTTAAACACGTTTTCTGATCAAACTAGGATGAATTCTGAAAATCCACGACATGGGTTTTTTCGCCAACATGGTCAATTAGATAACCCAGAAACCGTTTTAAGAAATTCGTGGCGATCTGGGAGAAATTCTCGGTTCTTTGAATGCCATTTTTGCCTGCCGCATGAGGAAAAACGATTTTTTCTGAGTGAAGAATTTGAAAACGGCACTCTGCATTGATAATTCGGTTTTCTGATTTCTAGGAAGAGGAATTCTAATCAAAATCAAACTCTTATCATGGCATTCAATGCACATTCCACTCATTTTTGAATTCAATTCAATTTCGTTTTCTGAATGTTGGATTTCATTAATTCTTCTCCCTTGCAGCTGACACTTCTGACTCTTTAGAGAATCAAGCTCTCAAGAAGCGTAAAAGCATTCTTCATGATAAGATCAGTTGATGAACCGATGTCGACTTTCTACAAGTGTTGCAATAATCAATGCCAGTTCAGGTGGCGACAGGATTAAAATCTGCTGTACTGCGTTGCACTGTTTATTCTTCTTATATAAGCATTGAGTGAAGCTTCATAATGGTTCTGAGAAACTATGTGAAATAGAGTTAGTTTTATGGATGATATCTATAGAATAACAGTTTATGGTTATCTGTCAAAACTTTCGATGGGGATTTCTGTCAAACTGAGTTCTCAATGGAAGATCATCATCAACCATTCTCTGTAATCCAGTTATCAGTGTTCACTGCTTTGGTATTTCCTAACAGTGGTAGTTAGTACCTGTAGATGTGAAGTGTCTTCCCATTCAAAGAATACCACTTCTCTTATGCCAGGAGCATGCATTTACTACTGAAAATTCCATGAAAATATTAAAACTGTTCACTTTAATGCTGCTTGCAAAATTTTCCGAACCCTTTGTAATGTAGTCTTTTGCAACATGGTAGCTTTTTGGGCATCCGATGATGCTAAAATAATTCCTCATTGTAATACAAAACATGGATTGGTCAAGGAAGTAATGATGTTTGGTTACTAAAAAAAAATTTGTTTTGATTTAAAAAAAAATAAAAATAAAATAAAAATAAAAAAATAAAAAAATTGAATCAATGAAATGAACAAGTTATTTGCTCGTTTTTCTGAAGGTATTGATTAATTTTGGATTGATGATGAAGGATGAATGGCTAATTTTTTATTTAAGATTTTTGGCTACAGAAACCGTCGACATTCCGCAGCTAAAGTCCAATTCCACAGTTGTTCTCCAATTCCGCAGCTGAAGTCCAATTCTGCAGCTGTTCTGCAATTCCGCAGCTGAAAAACCTCATTGTTCAAATCAGCCTAACTTTCTCATACAAAATCAGATTTTGATGATTTAAGTATCGTTGCAAAGGTCTCAACAAGATCTATACAATGAGAAATCCATCATTAGAGTTTGAAATGGCAAATAATGAAATAAATTGCTGAAAAGAAGCTACATTCAACTTGAGGCACTAATTCCAAAACATGTATAAATTCCTTTGATTTTTCCTTTGAGAACTTGTTTCATTAATACAAATTCTTAGTTTTGTGTGTAAATATCATAACTAGAGAGATTGATCACCTCTCTCCCTTTGATAATCTTACATTCCATTGCAGAAGAAGTATTAGTTTTTTTGCAGGTTCCAAGAGGAAGGACATATGACTACAAGAGAATGGTGTCTCTTTAAGAGACCAATTTGTTTCATAAGAGGATGATCAGCAAAAAAGAGGAGGAAATATGTTGATGCAAAATCAGATCCAAATACTTGAAAAACTTTCAGATACTATTGTCTCCATCACATCCATACCTCATAATAAACCATTCACCTCATTTCACTTCATGTTTTCCATTTACATTCACATCCACTTTCCATTTCTTTTTGTCCATTCATAACCACAAATAAAAGCAAGAGGCTCATTCACATGCTTATTGCCCATTGCCATTTCTCATTCACATGCTTATTGTCCATTTACATTTCTACTCTCCATTGCCATCTTCCATTTTCATTTTCCATTTCATGTCATTTTCATTCCGCAAATAAGCCCTGCTGCAATGCAAATTATTGAGTCCATAGTCCTTTGAGTCTAAGTTCTTTGTAAAACACCTTGAGGCTTGCATGCCTTAATGGCAAGTTCTCATGCTGACAAACAATGGGTATACATTAATGTCTCTTGTTCGTCAGATCTTCTAGGTGACTCGACATCAGCAAAATCATTCGTACCTAGCAAGATGTGTTTGGGCATCTTGACTCTCATTGTCATCACTGGTGAGAGTTCTCGTGTTGACTAGTGGCATCCATTAATGGCCACTAAGTCAACAATTTCCTACTATGTTCGACATCAGAACATCTTTTCACATAGTAGGAATTGTGCCAATGAGTTTTGAAGACATGAAGACTATTATTTTCAACATTTTGGAGCAGATTCAGCAAGTTTTAGTAGGAGCAATAAAAAGTCATCTCATCTCTTTATCCATGACTCCTCTTGTTCAGCCACTTGAAGAAGAATATGATCAGAATTTTGCAGCCACCACACATACACAACTCATCCAAATTTAAGGTAAGTGAAGGTATGTTGTTTTCTAATTTTTAGTCATGTAATTCATTAGAATGCTAAAATTGTAACTTTGGAAAAATTCCTCACTCCTTTTTCCACATTGTCATATCTTTAGTTGGGGGGGGAAGGGACATCATTTCATATCCACATGTCATACACTATCACACATTTTCATTTCATTTCCACCCACATATACTTCCCAACCAACTATTGTTGCAACATGATCCAAAAGATTATATGCCTTGCAAATGATCAATTCATTGATGAAGTAGTTTATTCTAAATGTTTTCAAGAACTTTGATGCAACAAAGAAAATAAAGCATTATTACACAAGAACCAATGCTCAAAAAAAAAAAATGGTTGTCACACAAGAACCAACCATTGAAAAAAAAAAAAAAATGTTGCAATCAAATGTATTATACTTTGCCAAAAAGGAAAATATCAAGAAGCAAAGTTTGGAATGAATCTATATGAGTCAAAACTCAAAAAAGATCAACTCATGGACAAATGAATCATTGCAATAGTTGCATGAGGACATGCAACAACTTCAGTTGGGGGGTATGTTGAGTCTCAAAAGTGTTTTCCATATTCATACATATTTTCATTATGTCATAACCATTTAGCTCTTATTTCATAGCCATCTGACCTAAAACCCTACATCAAGTAACCATTTTCATAAATATATGGGTTAGGATCTTTGTTTTCCAAAGTTATTTATTTTATGTATTTAAAGTGAATTTATGATTAGAAACTAGAAAATTAACATAGTTTCATATATCTATATATGTGTTATGAGTTTTGTGACATGTGTAGGTCAAAAGGAGACTTCTAGAAGACCCTTATGTGGCTCTCTAAGGCCAAATTCGAATTTGGTTGGAGAAGATTATGGGATCAAGAGGATATGTGTCTCACTTCCTTGTTGTATTGAAACTCTAAGAGGATATGTGTCTCATTCCTCAAGTTATGTTAAAACTCTAGAAAGACATGTGTCTTATCATTTCCTATTTTGATTGTAACTCTAGAGATGGAGGGAGAGATTCATGGACTCCCATTAATGAGATGTCTCCTCATATTTTGTATAAATAGGAGAAGCTTTCTCCTATCATGGTAATGAAGAAGTAATGAGAAAGTAGTGAGGAAGTAATAAGGAAGTAGATTTGTAACTAAGTTCAAGATGGAATGGGATGTAGATTTGTGAGTTCTTTTTAATAGAGAAATTCAGTTCTTTGATGGTGTTTTGATTACAATTTCAAGGAGCTAAGGACTACACCAAATTGGTAGCAGAGGGCCCCTGCTATCCAAGGAGGCTTTTACATGTTTTCTAGATAAGTTTCTTTCAATTCTGTTTTGTCATATTTCCTTACTTAGATTGCTTTTTGAAATCATAGCTTTTAGCATAATTTTTCATGGCAGCCCGGGCATTTGCATATCTTTTGACTAATGACATGGAATCAATATTGTTCTGCTGTTAATTTATTTTTTCTTAGTTTTTTAATTCCAGTATTGCTTTGTTTATTTCAGTCTTGCACATTTGCTTTAGTAATTAGATTTAGATATATTAAATTGCTCATGTCATTTTCAGTTACCTCCGAAAGCCACAGCTGGACTGATGGTGAGGGATTGAAGTATGAGTGTGTAGTTTGATATTAGTTTACTTTCTGCAAGTTAGATATATTAAATTTCTTATGTCATTTTCAGTTACCTCCGAAAGCCACAGCTGGACTGATGGTGAGGGATTGAAGTATGAGTGTGTAGTTTGATATTAGTTTCCTTTCTGCAAATTAGAAATATTAAATTGTGCATGACATCTTCAGTTACCTCCGAAAGCCACAGCTGGACTGATGGTGAGGGATTGAATTATGAATGTGTGGTTTGATATTAGTTTACTTTCTGCAAGTTAGATATCAGTTACTCAAGTTGTTTATGGTTACTCCCGAAAATCATAGCTGGACTAATGATGAGGGATCAGAAGACAAGTTGATGTAATTTGATTTAGATTTACTTTATTGCAACTTTTGGATTTCTTTCAGCATAGTTTCTTTTGTGTTTAGACAGCAGCAAGAATAGTTTGGTTTCATGCTCACTAGTTCACTGTTTTGATTTATTAGATTAGCAGCACCTTTTTCATTTCAGTAACACATTTTCATTTCCTTTCAAGTTTTGTCATTGTATGTTTCAAATTCCTTTTTCAGTTTCAAGTTGGTAAATCATTATAAAGGACATCATTGCCTTGAATATCCATAACCATACTTGTCTTTTAGAATTTCATAAAAATCCAAAAATGACAAAAAGTAAGATCAGTTGACATTCGGCATATAAGCATACCTCTTACTGTCGACATTTAATCCTAAAGTTGATAATTTATGTTAGCAATTTAGGACACACTAAATTGACCAAACAGTTGCCCCGCATACAAAATGGTGTTCCCGGCGGACTTGCTAAGGCAGCAAGTAATCTTAAAATTCCGATGAATTCCAGCAACAAGTTCGAGATACATGTGAAACACCGGGCCACCGTTCCAGACAATCAGCGATGTTGGCAAGTCTTTCAGGATGATGAGGCGATTAGTGAATTTCTGCAGAATAAGGGTAAGTTTAAAGACTCCTCCATAGATGTGGAAAATGATGATGGTAGTGATGACATACAAATAAATCAAATGGAAGTGCTGCAACTTAAGGATAACATCATTCCTAAGGGATTGATTCCTTTGGAAGAGTTGTTTGATCAAGATGATGTAGCCCGCAAACCGACATTGAGGCCAACAGAAAAAGGTGTTGAGGAGGTAAATATTGGGACAGCAGAGAATCCCAAGATGGTAAAATTATCAAAGTCATTGTCACCAAAGGTAAAGGCAGAGTATGTGAAATTGTTGTCTTCATTTTATGATGCTTTTGCGTGGGATTATTCAGATCTAAAAACATATGATACTAACATCATTCAGCATACGATCCCCATCAAACCAAATCAAAAGCCTTTTCGTCAAAAGTTGAGGAGAATTAATCCAAAGCTCCTACCATCGATCGAAAAAGAGGTAAATAGGTTGTATAAGTCAGGAATTATTGTGCCTATTCGATTTTCAGATTGGATATCAAACTTGGTGCCCGTGAGAAAGAAGACAGGTGAGATCCGTTTATGTATTGACTTCAGAAATTTGAATAAGGTATCATTAAAAGACAATTATCCGCTGCCAAAAATGGAACATATATTGCAGCAAGTAGTTGGAGCATCAAGGATGTCACTACTCGACGGATACTCAGGTTATAATCAGATTTTAGTGCAGGAAGATGATCGTGACAAGACTGCGTTCACCACTCCTTGGGGAACGTTTCATTATGCAAAAATGCCGTTTGGTTTAAATAATGCAGGCGCTACCTTTCAGCGTGCAATGGACATGGCTTTTGCCAACGAGAAAGATGTGTTTTTGGTTGTTTACCTTGATGATTTAACTGTGTTTTCAAACTCTGATGAGGAACATTTATATCATTTGAAAATTGTTTTCCAGAAGTGCAGAAAATATGGCATTTCGCTGAATCCGAAAAAGAGCCTTTTTGCCATGGATGAAGGTAAGCTCCTTGGCCACATCATATCGAAAGATGGCATTCGAGTTGATCCTGCACGTGTTGAAGCCATACAACAGATTGAACAGCCCCGTAACAAGAAAGAAATACAGTCATTTAATGGTAAAATGAATTTTCTGCGTCGTTTCATTCCAAATCTTGCAGAACACCTTAGAGAAATCACGAACATGCTGAAAAAGGAAAGTCAGGTAAAGTGGACAGAAGAGGCAGTGAAATCATTCAATTTGGTAAAGATAGCTCTTTCCTCAGCCCCTATTTTAATCAGCCCGGATTATACACAGGACTTCATTTTGTTTTCTTTTGCTTCTGAGCACACATTGGCAGTTGTTTTGATGCAAAAAAGGGATGGAGTTGAAAAGCCCATTGCTTTTTTCAGTCGGATCATAAGAGATGGAGCATTGAAGTACAATATTATTGAGAAACAAGCACTTGCGCTTGTAAAGGCCTTGAAAGATTTCCGTGTGTATATACTGCATTCTCACATTATAGCATACGTTCCTAACGTAGCAGTTAAAGATGTTTTGGTACAGGCAGATCCAGAGGGAAGAAGGGGTAAGTGGATCGTTGCGTTGTTAGAATACGATGTGGAGATTAAACCAACCAAGCTGATCAAAGGACAAGGACTTGCCAAGCTCATGGCTGAAACAAATCTGCATGCTCTAGACATAAATTTGATTGCTGCCATGTCTGATGAAGATGAGGAAAGTACGTCAGTTCAGGTATCCGATATTTTTGTTTCTTCCCCTTGGTATGCTGACATTTTATACGTGCTTCAGAATTTGTCTCCACCGCCCGGGATGCCTAGAAATAAGAGTAGAACATTGAAGTTAAGAGCTGCTAAATTCTGCATTCTGAATTCTGCATTATATTGGAAATACCCTGGAGGTATGTTGTTGAATTGTTTGGTAGAGGAGGAAGCTCAAAAAGTTTTGGAGGATTTTCACAAAGGTGACTGTGGAGGTCATTTGTTTTGGAAGACCACAGCGAATAAGATTCTAAGGGCAGGGTATTATTGGCCTTCTTTGTTTTCTGATGTATTTAAGGCTGTTAAAAATTGTCATGAGTGTCAAATTTTCGAAGGGAAGCAAAAACTACAGCCTTTGCCTCTAAAACCAATTGAAGTTAGCGCACCATTCCAGCAGTGGGGATTAGATTTTATCGGGGAAATTCACCCGGCATCTTCCGGACAGCATAGATGGATTTTGACAGCTACGGAATACTTCACCAAGTGGATTGAAGCAATTCCCACTCGACAGGCCACGGATGCGGTAATTATCTCTTTTCTTGAAAATAATATTCTGTCACGTTTTGGGTGTCCTAGCAAAATAATCACAGATAATGCAGCGGCCTTCAAGTCTAAGAGGATGG
Organism: Pinus albicaulis; assembly: GCA_034641835.2. Lineage (NCBI taxonomy): Eukaryota > Viridiplantae > Streptophyta > Pinopsida > Pinales > Pinaceae > Pinus > Pinus albicaulis. Next base: position 758,470,005 of record CM076578.1, on the reverse strand, counting down.
TTGACTTTTGCTTTAAGTACAATATTACCTTGGGGCATTCGACCGCCTACCATCCGCAAGGAAATGGCTTGGCGGAATCTTCAAATAAATCCTTGGTGAATATTATTAAGAAATTGCTGGAAATCAACAAAAAGGCCTGGCACAAGAAGTTAGTGAATGCACTGTGGGCTGATAGGGTAAGTCAGAAAAAGTCTATTGGCATGTCTCCTTTCGAGCTGGTGTACGGAACAGACACGGTTTTTCCTACTTCACTTGCTGTCTCGGTGGTCAAATTGCTTCAGGAAGCTGGTAGTGAGGAAGATCCCATGCAGCGGAGAATTAATCAGATGATTCATTTACAGCAGACACGGGAGGAGGTATTTCAAAATACTTTCAAATTGCAGGAGCGCATAAAGAAGATCTACGACAGAAAGGAAAAAGCGGATAAGTTTCAGTTGGATGAGGTAGTTTTGAAATGGGATGCTCGGAATGAAGATAAGGGAAAGCACGGCAAATTTGAAAATCTATGGAAGGGTCCTTTTAAGATTGCAGCGTATCGAGGTCAAAATGCATTTCTTCTCAAAGAAATGAATGGAGATGATTGTCCTGGAGGACCGATCAATGGTCAGTTGCTGAAGCGATATTACTTCTGAGTATCTTCTGCTGATCCCATTATCATTGTATATATCATTTTACTTATGTTTCATTGCAAGTATGTACTGATCTCTCATCTTCAGTCTGGGGCCCGGAGCGAAGGCTATAATTCTGGAGATGGAGGTTGGTTGGTTTGAAATTGTCAAATCAGTTTTATCAGTCTTTTGGTTTTAAAGTCATGTCAGTTTTGGTCATGTCAGTTTTGGTCAAATTTCAGTCAGTCTTTAGTCAAATCTGCAGTCAATAAATATGTCCAAAATTTTTGTTTTATCAGTTGAAATAATGATTCCATCGCCCAATGGATGAAGGCAGTGTCTGACTCCCCCAGAGATCTGCCGTTCTTGGCATCTCCATGGAGCCACCATCCCCATTGGAGCCAATGTTAGAGTCGGTCCTTACAGCCCTCCGCCAGTGATCATTTCGTTTTTTGCATATTCATTCTTAGGTGTCTCGCTCGTTCCACTTTGTTGCATTTCGCTAGGAGCATGCCATTGACTGACGAGGGGGTCTGTTGTCTTATGTTTCCTCATGATTACACCTGCAGGGCTATTTAAAAAATTTCTCAAAAAATCACTCAAAATCATCATCATTTCATTTATGGTCATTAAATGTCAATAAGTGTCTTTAGTCCTAGAGTCTAGGGTTTTCGAGTCATTTGCATAAATGTCATAAAGCTTGCAGGATGAGGATGGTTCCGCAAATTTTGATTTCATGTTTTTATTATCATTAGAATTTAAAAACATTTCTAGTCCAAAACTCTGTTTTGGAACTAGAAATTGTTCAATTTTATTTTTGTAATAAATTGTATTCATTTCACCAAGAAGAAGTTTCAATGCAGACCTCTGATCTTTTCCTAAGCTAAAGAGCCATACCCCTGCAAGAGACAACAAAATCATCAATTCAAAACTCAGAAAAGCCAAAAGAGAGATATTGTATTAAAAAGCCAAATGTGAAAATGCAAAAACATTGTAATGTGGGTTATCAAATAGATTTGAATCAAATCTGATTGTGAAAGATATTTTCATCATGTATAAAATGGAAAACAAGTTCATTTGCAAAGATCCGCAGCATAGAAGTCGAAATCTGGAGTTTGGAGGCCGAAATCGTGTTTTGGAGAATTGTTGACAGAGTTTGGAGGTCGTGAGACCCACTTGGGCAAATGCGACCCACTTGGCAAATGCGACCCACCTGGGTGTTTTCTCCAGTGTAAATTATAACGCATGCGACCCACTTGGCAAAAGCGACCCACTTGATCGCATGCGACCCACTTGCTAACATAGTTCAGAAAAGTTGCGTTGGGCGCCCAGTTTCGATTTAAATCATCTCCAGCTGCCTTCAAACAGGTTCTAAACTATTGCTCAGTAGATTTTAATGTGTTGGTGGTATCTTGAAGACTTTAAACATTTGAATGGAAGAGTAAAACCCTACAGTCATGGCAGATTTTTTCCTCAGGGTTTTTAAATATATATGGATGGTTTTATGAGTTTTTTCCCACCTTATATCATTGATATATCTACCTTTGCATGTATTGTCAAAGTCCCACTGTCTTTACACCCATTATACCACCGTGGTCATCATTATTGTTTTACCACTGTCATGGCTTTTGTTTCATGGTGATCATTGTCATATTGTGTCTCATTGCCCATTGATAAACACGTTCTTATACTCATTGTTCACTGCCCATTGACAAACACAGTCTTATGATTCATTGTTCCCTTTGACAAAGTTTATCCAATATTCTAAAGACTGCCTGCTACCATTTGTCAAATTTCGCTTGCAATTAAAACAGAGACTGTGCTTTTATCTCAATCCACCTAAAACAGAGCTGTTATCATTGTTTGTTTCCTTATGGTACTTTGACAGTGGGGGATATCTGTTGGGTGTTGAAACATACATTATAACTCTGTTTTCACTGCATTTATATCAGTATACATATTGCCAATATTTTGTTCAAAGCCATGTCAGAGACAGAGTCAGTGTATGAGCAAGGGTCAGGCAGTGATTCCACGACTGAAGGTAATGTGCCACGGGGGTCTCATAGAGTTGTCAGAGGTGGTAATCATCGCAGAGAGGAGCCTACTTCTTTGGCTCGGTTGCAGGCATGTCCACTAGCAATGGATTGTTTTCAGTATTTGTCATGTTTCCGATTTTGTGAGATGATTGCACAAACCCGGCTTCATCGTGAACTAGCTCGTCTGTTTGTTCTACATTTATGGGATGGCCGGGTAAATCTTGCCGGGGTTGATTTCATTTTGTCACCCTTGACTATTGCTCAAGCCACTGGCATACCAAACATGGGCGAGGAATGGAACAAACGTCAGCATTTAGAGAAATTCCACTATGAGCCATACATAAAAACTGGATATATGAGGTACTTGGGGAGAGTTTTTCCATTCAGATTCTTGAGGGATGAGTTTGCACCGCTGATGAAACTCATCATTCAGTATTTTAGTTGTGAGGGCAGATATGCCCGTCTCTTTGCGTACCATATTCGTTTGTTGATGCACTTCACAAGGGTATGTATGATGAATATTCCGTACTTCATATATCGCAACATAGAGAGGATGGTGATTTTTGTGCAAAAGAAGACGAGCCCAGCGCAGCAGTACAGGAGTATATACCATTACGCTTTGATCAAGATCATAGTGTTACATCAGTTGGCAAAGCAGGGCATAACTTGGGAGGATTTCATTTCTCGAGACTTTTTCACAGTGCCACAGCCGCCTCCCGAGACAGTTCATGATGCCGGAGAGCCTTCACACCAGCCGGACATTCCTGAGGTTGAGCATATCAGCGCTCCTTTGGTTCGGACATATCAGCGAGGCCACATGGCCTTATTTGCAGCGACACGACGAGTATTATCTCCACGTGAGGTGGAAGGGGTCTTGCCGACTTCATCAGCAGAGCGAGTATTATCTCCACATGATGTGGAAGGGGTCTCGCCTTCTTCTTCAGCGCAGGTACAGATACAGGACAGGGGAAAGAGGCCCATGCATGATGAGGGCCCATCAGGAGGCCGGGACACAGATTTCACAGTCATTGATGTTGATGCGAGCTCTCCTAGCTCGAAACTGAGGGAAGTCATCCAGGAGCAAAGGGCCGAGAATGACAAGCTGAAAGATAAATTGTAGAAGGCTCAGTGGGTGATAAACTATTTGGAGCAGTGCAACAAACAGCTTGAGGATGAGCTCACATTTTATGAGCTGCGTCAAATCCGTGAGGACCGACAGTGGAATCGAAAGAGACCCGGTGACATGACACCAGCTGACCGAGATACTGTACTCACACATGTGAAAATTCATCTGGAGAAATTGTTGGCGAAGGTCAATCGAGACAAAGACATGCTTCGTCACATGAAAGGCCATTATTGGGCTCGCATGCATGTCTGCAAAGCGAGAATGAAGATTTTGAAGAGGAGGTTGCGCGAAGCACTAAGACGGCGGAAAAGGCCTAATCCACTTCGGATTTTGGCCGAGGCTTCATTGACTGGGCAAGATACATGATGGAGGACCTTCGCTCCGAATTTGAGCAAATTCGGAGAAAATTTTGTCATTTTGAAATTTTTGGGTCTAAAAACAAGTTTTTCAGTTAAGTGGGTCTCGCACTCATATGCTCACTTTTTTTCGGGACACTTGCTGAAGGAAATTTTTGCATTTTTGGATTTTTCATGGTTATTTATGCATCCTCAGACATTACCTAAGCATTTCATCAGATTCTGGATGGTCAAAAAGCTCAAAAACACCATGAAAACCACCTTGTTGCCACCTTTTGCACCAGCAGGAAGTACTTCTGGGAGAAAGAAGTTTTGGAGGGTCAAATGAGCTCCAAATTGGGAAATTCCACTTGGGTTGGATAGTCAACATCCAGGGCTTTCCAACGAGCTATCATGAGCTCAATTTGGATGCCGGGAAGTACCTCAAATTCAGGCTGAAAAAAATGCGACCCACTCAGCTCAAATGTGACCCACTTAAATTTTTGTTGAATTTTCAACTGCCAGCTCAGATTTTCGCCTAGTATGGACCAGTTTTGCTTGTGGATGGAATTTTTGGGTTTTTATGATGTAAATTTATGTTTGGCATGTAAATTTGGCTTGTTTTTATCTATTCTAGAAGATTCACTCTCAAAAGGGTAAAAATCATGTAAATGACATCAAGACAATCACCTACCTCGCCCCAACTCGAAATCTGCAAAGGTCTGACCTTATCCCCGGACCCAAAATCTGTTTTCCCATTTCTCCAGCGAAAACCCAAAAATCAAAAAATCAAACATACCTATCTCTTTACTAGCCTAAAATCAGTTCCTATTGTAAGTCATCTCGCATCCTATTGCTCATTTTATCGAGATTGACGGAGAGAGCCCTCTCCTGTCCTCGTAGGGCTAGCTACGAGGCTGAGCGTGGTTTGATGTAGCCTTGAGTTTTACTTCATTTCAGCCTGAGGTAGATTTGAGCGCTAACAACTTGAGTGGTTGGGATGGATCCTAGGGGTTGTGTTGCTGATGTGGAAGGGATGTTTGATGTGTTTCCTATGATTCCACTTCCTTAAGGTCACCTATGATGTTGAATCCCATTATAGTGGCCTCGTGTCGCATATTTACCCCTATTGGCTGGTTACTTGGGTAGATTGGGGATGAGGGTGTTACATATTGATATTAGAATCAATAGGAGAAGGAAATAATGTATAATATTCCTTAAACATTTTAGGAAAGTGAGTTAATGATGAAGAAGAAGGGGAAATTTCAAATAAAAAATCATCTATTATAACTGATTCTTGTTCATAATCTGAGGCCCACACATCATCATCATAAAATTTATCATGAATATCTTGTTCTTCCATAGCATCATTCTCAACTTGATCCTCATGAGATTCAAAAGAGGATGATAAACATGTTGGTTGGGTGAATTAAGATAAAGAGTATCAAAGGGAGTAGTTGATGGAGCGTAGGAGATATATCTTGAGGAAACAATGTCATTAATTTTAAACACCCCCTCCCACATTTTCCCACTTTTACAAGCTCTCCCAGGTAAACATGACCTTAGTGGCACTATGATATGACCCACTATCCAAGTTCTATTTATGGAAGTGGGATTGGCTAACCGATAATTTACATACATCCCTAAGGGACTGCAAACCACACAGGAGCTTGTGAACCCTCCCAGGTGATCAATACCTGAGCTGGAACTCTTTTTCACTAAATTTACCTCCCAATCACACCATTGGCACAACATACATGTGGTTATGAGGCTCCAATCACACCCAGAAGCCTACCTGCATGCGATTATAGCCAAAAAAAACTTTGTTTTGTGCTTGCGGTCATGAGGTCTATGCCACTTTTCTAGGAAAACTTCCATACCACTACCCAAACTTTCCTGTAAGTTTCTAGAATAATAAATAACATGATTACAAGGCTAACCATTCAAAACTTGAACAAGATCTTGGCTAGAACCGGCCTAGTACACAATACACATTTCTTCAAACATATGGTAAACATGAAAGCTACATGTCATGAATGCATATCAGATCATAAAAATGTGTACTTCATCTTATAAGAAGGCTTAATACCATCTCATTATATTTGAAACAACACTTATTAGCCCATGCATTCATCATTCATTCAATAAAATATCAAATCATGAACAACATCCATAGATAGAGCACATCATAGAACCATTCTTATAACCAACATATAACTAGAATAGAAATTGTGACAAATAAACCATAAAATCCACATAATAACAAGTACAAGTGATCATATATCACAATAGGAAAATATCTCCTATTAACATGCAAAGGCTAACCAAGTCAAGGAATTCCACGTACCACCTGACCATATATTGGGTTGAACGAAATATTTCTTTCAGCCAATCACCCTCGTGTCATATTCCAAGCATGAATGTGGGATCTCATGGGATAAACCAAGACATAACCAAATATGGAATCCAAAGTTTAAACCATATCCACCATCAAGATACCATGATCTCACCTAAATTTGTCTTGAGATGACAAAACCATTCCAAGCTTGGATGCCTCAGAATTCCTTCATTATACCTTGAGAAATTTTCCTATCTCCACCCACATAAGGATTCCCAAATAAAACCATATCCACCCCCAACCTTTTGGATTTTACTAAGACAACCTTATCGGGTTCCAAAACCTTTCAACATTCCAATTCTCAACCAAGTATGAATCCCATCACATCTTGGTTATCGATGAAATGGTAAGGCAAGGATGAAACCACCTTCAAACCGAGAAAAACCCATGCCAATGACAACAAATGAACCAAATAAAAAAATCCTATACCATGTATTCAAAACCCAACAAGTAAATCACACATGCAACCTATTACCTACAAGAACTTCCTACTGAAGTTGTTGATCCAACCTTCCCCTTACCCTCATTTGATTTCCTTTAATTGTCTTTTTCCTTCCTTTTCTTGCTTGCTTTCCTTTCACCAAATCGAAGTGAATTCCCAAGTTCTCCAAGAATTCTATAAGTGTTCAAGAGTGTAAGAGAGACAAAAGATAAAATGACAAAACATGTGAATTGTTTCTCTAAAGCCTTTTTATCATTTATGTCTCCTTTTTCTTCATTTTTCTCTAATTTCCCTTGCATGAAAATTTGTGTCTATTCCTTGTCATTTTCTCCTATTTTCCTTTATTTAACATAATTAAATGCCCATTACTTCCTATTTTCCTTTTCCAATTCCTTTTCCAATTTCCATAGCCATTAAGAAACCACAAGTGATTCCCATTGAAGTGTTTACCCAACATTCAACTTGGAATATGCATCCCATGACCTTGGTCTTATTTTTCCTTTATTGTCCTTTATTACATGAAAATTTAACCTGGGGCTATTAAAAACCCCTCCCCCTTTGGAGAACACCATACTTGGTCTTATATTACACCTGTGACAATAAAATCATTGAAAACAAAACATATTTTCTATGGAGATTTATAACAAAGCTCACTGCGCTCTCTCTCTCTCTCTCTCTCTCTCTCTCTCTCTCTCTCTATATATATATATATATATATATATATATATATATATATATATATATATATATATACCAAACAATAATTTTCTTGAACCAACAAATAATGAAGGACATAAAGCCTACATTTGATGAGCCATCTTCCATGTAGCTTCATCAAGCCCAAAGTGCTCCCACTGCACTTTAACTTGCTCTATTTCACAGTTCCAAAGCATGAGTTGTTTCTACTGCAATATGCACTAAGGTTTTGCCTATAGATATCCATCTAGTTCTACCTATAATACAGACCAAACAATCACATGATCAACATCATGCACATATCTCTTAAGTAAAGAAACATGGAAAACATCATGGAATTTCATGGTTGGCGGAAATGCAAATCTGTAGGCCATTGATCCAATCCTCTCAAGGGTCTTGAAAGGCCCACAATATTGAGGTTCCATCTTGGCACATGATCTAATCATCAAATAACTCCCCTTGGCCTTGATGCCCAAGTACACATGATCCCCAACCTGAAACTCCTTGAATGCTCTATGTTGATTAGCATAACTCTTTTACATATAATATTTTTCCTTTACATTCCTTTTGATAAACTTCATATCTTGGTCTATCTCTACCAACATGTCTGGTCGAATCAACACTCTCTTCACTAGATCACTCCAGTTGATAGGAATATTTAAACTCAACCCATAAAGAGCCTCAAACAGGCACATCTTCAAGGACCCTTGATACCCAATATTATATGCAAACTCTTCCAGTTGAAGATAATCATCCCAATTCCTCTGTTGATGTATGCCATACACCTCAACATGTCCTCAAGAATCTTGTTGACCCTCTTTTTCTATCCTCTATCCGTGGATGATAAGTTTTACTGAAATTCAACTCTATCCCCAAGCCTACAAGAAACTCCTTCCAAAGCCTAGAAGTGAACTTATCATCTCTCTTTGATATGATATTCTTGGGAACACCATGCAACCTCATTGTCCCCTTTATGAATATTTATACTACCTCACTAGCTGAATTTGTAGACTTTACTGCAATGAAGTGAGCTACCTTGCTCAACCTTTCAACCACAGCCATGATGGAATCATGTTGTCTCGATGTCCTTGACAAACGTATAATGAAGTCCATGAAAATGAACTCCCATTTCCATTCTAGAATCAGAATAGGTTGTATTAGATGAGATGGGTGCTTACACTCAGCTTTCACCTGCTTACAATCCAAACATATAGCAAAAAACTGAGCCACCTCTTTCTTCAAATTTAGCCAATGATAGAAATTAGTGACTATTGTCAAAGTCTTTTGATATCCGGGTGAACTAAATACAACTTGATATGAAACTACCTCAAGATAAGGTTCTTCATCTAACTATTATTTGACACAAAAATCTTATTCCTGAATCTCACCAAGCCATCTTTCATGATGTGATACTCCTCATACCCATCACCTTCATCTTGTTATTGCAATATTTGCTTCATTTATTGGTACCTATCATCATGGTTGCCTGCCTACAAGATCCACTCCTGTAAATATATCACATAATAGGTCACAACTAAAATATGATTTATCTCACTCTTCTATTAAGAGCATTTGCAACTTGATTCTTCTTTCCCTTTATGTACCTAATATCAAAATCAAACTCATTGAGGTTAGCCAACCATATTGTTTTGTTGCAATTCAGATTGGGTCAGTCAAACAAGTACCTCAATCTACTATGATCACTCATCAAAACAAACCTCCTGCCAAGAAAATAATGTCTTTTCATCTTAAATTCATGAATCATAGCTTCCAACTCAAGATCATGAGTCACATAGTTCTACTCATGCCATTAATTGTAAACACCCCCTCCCACATTTACCCACTTTTACAAGCTCTCCTAGGTAAACATGACTTGAGTAGCACTATGATATGACCCAATATCCAAGTTCTAATTATGGAAGTGGGGTTGACTAATAGAAAACTTACATCCATCCCTCAAGGAGTACATACCACACAATATCTTATGAACCCCCCATAGGTGATCAATCCCTAAGTTGGAACTCTTTTTCACTAACTTTACCTAGCAATCTCACCCTTGAAAAAACATGCATGTGGTTATGAGGCTCCAATCGCACCCAAAATCTTACCTATGTCCGATTATACCCCAAAGATATTTTTTTTGTGCTTGTGGTCATGATATCTATGCAAATTTTCTAGTAAATATTCCATACCACTACCCAAAACTACTTGTAACTTTCCAAAATAATTAATAACATGATGACAAGGCTAACCATTTAATTCTTGGCCAGAACAAGCCTATTACACAATAGAAATTTCTTCAAACATATGTTAAACATGAAAGTTATAGGTCATGAATGCATATATGATCATAAAATTTTGTACTTCATCTTATAATCACCAAGAAGGCTTAATCCCATCTCAAACTAGTTGTAACAACATCTATTATCCCATGCATGCATCAACCATTCAGTAAACTATCAAATCATGAAAAACAACCATGTTTATAACCAACATATAACCATAAGAGAAACCATGAAAAATCAGACATAAAATCCACATAATAACATGTACAAGTGATCATAGATCATAATAGGAAAATAGCTCCTATTAACATGCAAAGGCCAACCAAGTTAGGGAATTCCACGTACCACCCGACCATATATTGGGTTGAACCTAATATTTATTTCATCCAATCACCCTCGTGTCATATTCAAAGAATTAATGTGGTATCTCATGGGATAAACCAAGAGATATCCAAATAGGGAATCCCAAGGTTAAACCATTTCAGCCTCCAGCTACCGTGAACTCACCTATACTAGTCCCAAGATCACAAAATCATCCCAAGCTTGGATGCCTCAGAATTCATTCACCATACCTTGAGGAATTTTCTTGTCTCCACCCACCTTTCGAGGGCTTCTTGGAGAAAACCATCTCCACCCCCAACCTTTGGGATTTTACTAAGACCACATCATCCGGTTCCAAATCCTTCGGAATTCCAAAGCTCAACCAAGTATGAATTCCATCAAATCATGGTTATCAAGGAAATGGTAAGGCATGGTTGAAACCACTATCAAACCAGGAAAAAACCATGCCAATGACAACAAATGAACCAAATAAAAAATGCATATACCATACATTCACAACCCAGGAAGTAAATCACACATGCAACCTATTACCTACAAGAAATTCTTGCTATATTTTTTTATCCAACCTTCCCCTTATCCTCATTTCATTTCCTGTGCTTGTTTTCTCGCCTTTCTCCAAATCAAAGTGAATTCCCAAGTGCTCCAAGAATTATATGAGTGTTCAAGAGTGAAAGAGAGCCAAAAGATGTGAATTGTTTCACTAAAGCCTTTTTGTCATTGATGTCTCATTTTTCTTCATTTTCCTCTAATTTCCCTTACATGCAAATTTGTGTCTATTCCCCTTCCTTTTCTTCTATTTTCCTTTATTTCTCATAATTAAATGCCCACTATTTCTTATTTTCCTTTGCCAATTCCTTTTCCAATTTCCATAGCCATTAATAAACCACAAGTGATGCCCACTAAAGTGTTTACCCAACATTAAACTTGGAATATGCATCCAATGACCTTGGTCTTATTTTTCTTTATTGTCCTTTATTACATGAAAATTTAACCCATGGCTATTAAAAACCCCTCCCCCTTGGAGTAACACCATCCTCGGTGTTCTATGACACCTATGACCAAAAAATCACTAAAAAAAAAACATATTTCCTATGGAGCTTTATAACATAGCTCAATGCAGTATTTACAATGACATCCTGCTAAAATAAAAACAAGCATAACTCTCTCTCTCTCTCTCTCTCTCTGTATATATATACGAAAAAATCATGTTCTTCAACCAAAAAATAATGAATGACATAAAACCCGCATGTGATCAGTCGTCTTCTATGTAGATTCATCGGGCCTAAAGTGTTCCCACTACACTTTAAATTTATCTATTTCATGGTTCCAAATCATGAGTTGTTTCTGCTGCAATATGCACTAAGGTTCTAGCGAGAACTCTTCGTCTAGTTCGACCTATGATATAGACCAATCAATCACATGATCAACGTCATGCACATATCTCTTAAGTAATGAAACATGAATAACATCATGGAATTTCACAGTTTGCGGCAGTGAAAGTCTGTAGGCCATTGATCCAATCTTCTTAAGGATCTCAAAATGCCCACAATACTGAGGTGCCATCTTGGCGCATGATCCAATCCTCAAAGAACTCCTCTTGGCTTTGATGTGAAAGTACACATGATCCCCAACCTGAAACTCCATGAATGCTATATGTTGATTAGCATAACTCTTTATGTGGCCTTTAATTTCCTTTTGATAACCTTCATCTCTTGTTCTATCTCTACCAGCATGTCTGGTCTAGTCGAGACTCTCTTCACTAGATCACTCCAGCTGATAGGAATATTTCAACTCAGCCCATAAAGAGCCTCAAACGGACTCATATTCAAGGACTCTTGATACCCATTATTTTATGCAAAATCCACCAGTTGAAGATCCTCCTCCCACTTATGTTCTTGATGCATGACATATATCCTCAACATGTCCTCAATAATCTTGTTGACCCTCTATGTCTATCCATCTATCTGTGTATGATAAGTTTTACTTAAATCTAACTCTATCCACAAACCCAAAAACAAATCCTTCCAAAACCTAGAAGTGAACTTAGCACCTTTGCCTTATATGATCTTATTGGAAACACCACACAACCTCATTGTCCCCTTTATGAATATTTGAGCTACCTCACTCGCTGAATTTTTAGACTTTACTGTAATGAAGTTAGCTACCTTACTCAACCTGTCAACCAAAACCATGATGGAATAATGTTGTCTCGATGTCCTCGATAAACCTATAATGAAGTTCATGAAAATGACCTCCCACTTCCGTTCTTGAATTGGAATAGGTTGTATCAAACCATTTTGGTTCTTACACTCAACTTTCACCTTCTTATAGTTCAAACATATAGCAACAAACTCAACCACTTGTTTCTTCAAATTCATCCAATGATAGAAATTCTTAACTATTGTCAAAGTATTTTGATATCCAGGTGACATGAATACAACTTGACAATAAAATCCCATGAGATAATATTCTTAATCTCACTGCCATTCGACAAATGAATATTATTCCTGAATCTCACCAATCCATATGTCATGAGGTGATACTTCTCATACCCATCACCTTCACCTTGTTACTACAATATTTGTTTCATTTGTTGGTACCTATCATCATGTTGCCCTGACTACAATATCCACTCTTGTAAATATGTCCCATAAGATCTCACAACTAAAATATGATTTATATCACTCTCCTACTAAGAGAATTTCCAACCTGATTCTCCTTTCCCTTAGTGTACCTGATCTCGAAATCCAACCACTGAGAGTATCCAACCATTTTGCTTTTATGGCATTCATATTGTTTTTGTCAAACAAGTGCCTCAGTCCACTATGATCACTCATCAAAACAAACCTCCTACCAATAATATAACTTATCTCGATATTAAATGCATGAATGATAGCTTCCAACTCAAGATCACGAGTCGCATAGTTCTTCTCATGCTCATTCAACTTCCTTGACTCATAGCATACCACCTATCCTTATTGCATCAATACTCCACCAAGTCGTTTATTGCAAGCAATTTTACATACCGTGAACTCCTTATCAATATCTTGAATCTTCAATACTAGAGCATTCATAAGAAATGCTTCAACTGGTCAAAACTAGCTGCACACTCCTCTGCCCATTCAAAATCCTTTCCTTTTCTCTGCAAATATGTAACATGATAGGAAACCCATGAGAAGTTCTTGATGAACCTCCTATAATACCTTGCTAGTCCCATAAATGATTTGACCTCATCCATATTCCTAATAATTGGCCACTCCATGACATATTTAATCTTTTTTGGGTCCCCTGTTATACCTTCCTTGGACACAACATAACCCAAGTAATGAAATTAATATTTAAATACACTACACTTACTAATATTGGAATACGACCGATTCTCTCTCAACCATATCAACATTATTTCCAGGTGCTCTACATGCTCTTCCTCATTCTTTGAATATATCAATATATCATCAATTAACAGTATCACAAACTTCTCTAAATAAGGACGCAACATGTTTTTCTTCAAGCACATTAAAGCGGCTAAATAATTAGTAAGACCAAAATAAACCACCACAAACTCATAATGCACATACCTAGTACAGAATACAGTCTTGTATATGTCTTCTTATTTGATGTGCACATGATGATATCTTGATCTCAAATCAAACATTGAAAACATTGTTGCTCCCTTCAGCTGATAAATCCTTTTAAATGGATACATGTTCTTAATTTTCACCTTGTTCCACTTGATGCAATAAATACACAACCTAAGAGTACCATCCTTCTTCTTTACAAACAACATTGGTGCACCCTGAGATGAAACATGTATCCTTATGTCTCCCTTATCAAGAATTTACTTAAGTTGCAACTTCAATTCCACCAACACTGGAGTGCTCATCCCGTACGGTGCCTTTGATGCTAGTGTCACTCTTGGTTCCAAATCAGTAGATAAATCCACTTCCCTATGAGGAATTAAATCTGAAATATCTGTCACAAACACATCCTAAAATTGTTGCAAAACAGCTCACCTATTCAGGACTTACTTATCCTCCACATCCTTCCCTTTCTCACTAGAAATATTCACTGCAAACAATACACACACCTTCCTGCTACTCCGATTAGCTTTCATATCTATAAGCATTCTCACTGATGTATGATTCTTATTTCCCTACAATATTCCCTTATCTCCATCATCATCTAGGCACTCAATGGCCTTATCATAGAAGTATACCTTTTTCCTATGAGAAAACAACCAATCCATGCCCAAAATCTTATTATATGAACCCAAAGGAATCACATTTAGTTGTGCTAACTTAGTTATATCATTCAGCTCAAATGCACAAGCTCTCATCCAATTATGAGCTATTTTCTTGATCCCTATATCCAATTGAACCAACAATGACTCTTCACGCACTTATTTATTAAAGCCACACTTATCCACCAGGTCAGGACAACCATAACTATAATTAGATCCATGATCAATAAAAATGGAGGCAACTCGATGCAAAGCTTACCTTCCATCTCAATAAAGGATGTTTGATGATACGCCTACTTTTTATTGAGTGTTGCATAGATTTTAGCAATACTCCAACCAACATCCCCAACTATTTGTGCCTCTTGGGAACTATATATATAAGGTTTTCCACCCTAATATAGCATAAAATCCTTCTTTTTATGGTCTTTACCACAAATCCAACACTACATCAATTCTCTACCACTACCTTTATTATTATACTCTCCAGGTTGAGATATACATCCCTTCTCAACTGCATTAAACTTCTTGTAAGGTGCTCCTTTTTCTTTCTCACCTACCTCCTGAGGTCTTCCTCACTTTTGAGGCCATTTTCCATTAGCCTTCTCATTCCCTTTCCAGTCATTATTAGGCTCAAACTTACACTTTGACTTCTCATAGCAATGTTTCAACTTCTCAATGACTTATTCCAACGACTGAGGCTTGCCATACTCAATTTGATCCTTGAATGCTAATGGAAGTCCACTGATGAGTCTTTGGACCTTTGTATTCTCATCCTTGAGGTAGGGAACATACCTCAATAGCTCTAGAAACTTGGTAATATACTCATTATATGTAAAGGAACCCATATTTAACTCATATAATTCCTTGGCCTTTCCATCACAATATCTCTCAGAAAAGTACTTCCTCCTAAAGAGTCTTTTAAACTCATGCCAACTCAAATATTCTATCTTGATGCCTCTCTCTTCAAACTAGATATTTTATTTTCCATTGAGACTAGAGGTTGTTATCTTTGATTTCATATTCTCTATATAATCATGCAATATAAATAACTTCTTCACCCCAAGCAACCATTCTTCTACATCTTCTAATTTATTCATCTCTCTATCAAATGTAGGGGGATTTACTTTCTTGAAATCATCTGGAAAATATTTCTTCTCACTCCTTCTATAAGGATGATGTGGATGATGACATTCATGTAATTTTGAAACATAACTAGAATAGAACCCATAAGCAATACTTCTCTACTCATGTGTATTCAACCATCTCCCACCTCTGAATGTATCATCTATGTCCAACCTGTATCCTGTTCAACACCTATGCCCCATTTTTCCGCATTCCCTCTTGTCAATGAATGATCTTTAATTTTCCCTATCTTTGCAAATCAAATAGGGTCTAAAGGATCATTGTATTAACTTAAACTTTATTCTCTTGAGCCATGATAAGAATTTCTTGTGTCTTAATTAGCCTAGTATTATATGCCTTGCAACTTATTATGTATTCCTTCAAAATTCTCAATGTTTCTGCTATATTAGGAGAATACTCATATCCTTGTTGCTTAAATGATATATAAGGAGAGTCATGTGAATTAAAATCCACCATTATACCCAGTATATTTGATCTTCTTCTTCCTGCAAGCATACCATGTTAGACAAACTTAATAGAAAATATGATCAAACCATACCTTAATGAAGTTCATGGGAGGCTATCTCATCTACACAAATCAATCTATATTAGAACAATATACATTTATATACGCATAATGACATCGACATGTCAACATATCAACATCTCACATCATGCATGGTAACAAAAATTGTAACACCAACTATATACATGAAAATTATACCCACTAAAATGCATGCATAGTGGTCACACATACGACTGACATGCATGCATCAAAATCACGTTTAGATCATCCAATCCAAGTGTTTGAACTTGGAAGCTCTGATACCACCCTGTAAACACAACCTCCCACATTTACCCACTTTTACAAGCTCTCCTGGGTAAACCTGAGCTAAGTATCACTATGATAAGACCCAACGTCCAAGTCCCAGTTATGGATGTGGTTCTGACTAATCGACAACTTACAGTCATCCATCAAGGACTAAATACCACACCAAATCTTGTGAACCACCCGAGGTAATCAATCTCTGAGTTGAAACTCTTTTTTAATGACTTTACCTTCCATTTGTGCCCTTGACACACCATGCATGCGATTATGAGGCTCCAACCACACCGACAAGCCTACCTTCCTCAATATATAGCCCAAAAATCCTTATTATGTTCTTGCGTTCATGATGTCTATTAGTTTCAATATGTTCAGTGATCAAATATGCTCTTTTAGTTTACTTCTTAGTAGTCCTAGGTCAAAAATTTTTCTTTTCAAACAAGTTTTCAAATTTTGGTCACTGCATATGGTCTAGGTCTAAAATACTACTCCCCTCATCCCATTCATGGCCATCTTCATCTCAGAGGCCATGCCATTCATTTCATCTAGGGTCATAGATTAGTCACTCTATCTCCTTGTAGGTCTATGTCTAAGTGTCCTTGTTTTGCCACTAAAAAGTCCAATTATGTCATCAAACAGGGAAAACAACACTTCATTTTCATCATACAAATAATTTAAAGGGACTTAGCATATGTAGGGAAATAAAGTAAGACATTTTTTCTTATTTCAAAGCTTTTTACATTGTCAAATAGTTTCAAAAGGGAAAAACTTTCCTCAAATTTTTTGGTTTCACTAAAACACAAAAAATGACATTTCAAGATGTTATAAAGATAAAAGAAGGCTTATTCAACTCATTTTGTCTTTTCATGTTTGGTAGCGCTCCTCTCTTACCTTCAAAAATCTCCATAATTGTCAAGGGTTGGAATAAAATCAAGAAAATTTCTCTAAAGAGACCTCTATTACACATCTGGAAGGTTGTGTTATGCATCTGGATACTTGCGCTGCGCATCTGGGAGTGTTCTAAACTTTTGGAACTTGGCTCCTAAATCACTCATCCAAGCTCCAGGATCACTGTAATAAGTTTATAAAGCTTCTTCAATATTAATTCAACACCTCACATCCTCCTTAAGTCAATTTATCCTGCAGGGTATTAATTTTCTTTCTTACCTCCTCTCCCACTACATTTTCACTTTTTCCTATCATTGAATGATTTTAGTGGACTAAACCCTAACCCTATCATCTAATACCCTCATACACCTTCCTCGGACCATACTCTATCATTCCCTACCATTCACAACTTCCCTAAACATCATTCCCATCAAAACCCTAATTTCCTATTATTTTTCTATTGGAAAACTAGGAAATCCCCGTGTTTTTCTAATTTGATCACCTTCCTTGCATCCATTTCACCAAATTTCACCTGCAATTTGAAGCCAACATATAACCCTACCTCCTAAAATTTTTTGGGAATTTTTCTTGGCTTCATTACCCTTCATCTCACCCTCCAAACTTACCCTATCCCTATCCTTTGTTTTTCCAAATTCACTTCCCATACCCACTACATATAAACACCTAGGGTTTCATCCTTTTGATATACATTATGGAAAGTGAAAAGAAAATCCACAAATGAGGCCTCCACTTTAGATTTGAGCCATCCACCTTGCAAGAATTCAATGCCTCACCTTTTTCCAAGAGATGCTTTGAGAGGACTGGGTGTTTGAGGTTTTGTGAAAGAATTATGGAAGAAGGTTGTCATCTCCAATTGACAAGCCTATTTTCCACTAGTTTTAGCATGGGAAAGGCCATCGTTGCAGGTGTAGAGTTCAACCTATCATCAAAGGTGATTTCTTCAACAACAAGTATTCCTAGTCATGGAGAAAAGTGGTTCAAGGGCATGGATTTATACCTTGAATAATTGTTCCTCAAACCTCATGCCAAAGAAAACCCTGAGTACATTTTCCCTTTCAGACACCTACTTGAAAAATATGCTCCTATGATGAGGTTAATTATGAGATATTTCACATGTGAAGGGAGATTCTCTAGGTTTTACAGGTACCATGTCAGATTGTTGATGCAATTCACCTCTACTAAACCACTTGACTTGCCAAATTATTTGTACATAATTCTACTTAAAATGACTAAAAAGGTTCAGAGAAAAAAAAAAGATCACTAT
Organism: Pinus albicaulis; assembly: GCA_034641835.2. NCBI lineage: Eukaryota > Viridiplantae > Streptophyta > Pinopsida > Pinales > Pinaceae > Pinus > Pinus albicaulis. Next base: position 758,451,376 of record CM076578.1, on the reverse strand, counting down.
CCAAGTCTATTCCACCATGGCCTAGTCAAACTCATTGTTTTGCATCATCTCTTAGCCATCAACATGACTTGGGAAACCTTCATGGAGAAAGTAACAGCAGCACCCACTACTAGTCCTCTTGTCCTTCATAGCATACCATCACCATCAGTATCAGCACATCAAATGGAGGTTGGATCTTCCAGCAAGCAAGCTCAAATTGCAAAGGCTCCTAGGTTTTTTGAGGTCACTCACACCTATGAGAAGGGAAAGAGATACGTTTTTTCTCCCAACTCCGCCAAAAGTGTATCTACACTTGATACTATAGCTGAGCAAAGAGAAATAGAGGAGCAACCACTCATATATCATATTGAATCACCATTGCACCAACATCATGAAAAAGCGCCCTTGGAGGTTGAGGTGGCAGAGTAGGTGAAGGATAATTCATTTGAGATGATCATAAAGGAGTAGGATGAGGAAATAACAGATTTTAGGGAGATTTTCTCAATTGAAAATTCTCAAATTACTCTCCTACAGCAATAAAATCCTCAACTAATGGTGAAATTTTTCCTCCAAGAAAAACATAAGGTACATTTTGATGCAGATAAAGGAAAGGGTAAAGAGATTTCAGATGATGATCAGCTGGAGGATGCAGAGGTTGGAAAAAAAAAAAAATACCAAGAAAAATAGGCCTCAAGAAGGCGCTTCAGAGAGAAAGAGAGTCAGCAGCTCCTAAATCAGTTTGGCGGACTTTTGATGAGTTCATTTTTGATGAGATCAATCAGGACCGAGACTATTGGCTTGATAGGGTTATGGGCACCTTAAGAATATTTTGAGGAAATCTAAAAAGAAAAATAATCTCCAGAGATACATGGCCAATCATTATCGCGTCGGGAACAAAATTTCACAAATCAGGCTCAAACAAGTGAAAAAGAAGCTCAAAGAGGCTCAAATGAAGATTAAGGAGAAACACAACTTAGACCTCCTTACTGATGCATCCATGGTTTGTTTAACCCATCCTCCACAAGTGTTATAAAACCAATTTTGGCCAATTTTGAGCACTTTTTGAATTTTTAGTGATTTTTGCACTAATCTGGAAATTTTGCCTTCACAGAAACGTAGTGCTAAGGCGCTACGCTTTTTCTCAAGACACATAAATGAATATTGGATTATATGGTTGGATGAATTTTGATTAGTGCATTCCATATCTGGAAATGGTTTTGCACGACAAGCTCTAATTTTGAAGAAAAATCCAAAGAACCACCATTTTTCTATGCTCCTGCTAGTGTTTTTGATGAGGCACTATGCTTCTGGAGTAAAGTTGGGAGAATCAACTTTTGGAGGCCTTATTGTGGGTGTTTTCTCAAAATTCAAGATTTAATGGAAAGTAGACCCATAGGGCTATTTGACCTTTCTTTCATATTTGGATTTGGAGCCCTAAAATTCCCTCAAAATCACCTCCAAAGTGGTGTTGTACTTCTACAAAATGCCGCTACGTTTCTGTCAATAGGCGCTACACTTCTACATTGGATTCCATCGGGACACTTTTCAAGCTAGAAAAAGTAAAAAAATTTAGGTGTAGATATCCTTTGAGCTATCATTTGTTGTGTAACCAACTCCAGAAAGAGAAGAAAAGATATATCAACGCCTTAGAAATAAGCCACTTCGAGGGGGCAACCTCCAATACATTACATGAATGAACAATTCTTGGATGATACAATTCACAAAACCTCCTTTCTATATATAGGAGTCCATGAGGCCATAATGTAATCCTAGTGGGCCACAATGTAATCCTAGCCGACCTAACAATAATAATTTAAGGGCACAATAATAACAAAATGGGGGTTACAAGGGTACAATAATAACAATGAGGGGTTTACACTAACAATAATAAGGGGCTATACTAGTGATATAGGGACCTAACATGCCCCTCTCCTTCAAAAAAGTGTTGTCCTCAACACTTGAGTAGCTTCGGGTGCTTCTGTATAAAATTCTCATCCTCCCATGTAGAATCTTCGGTGGGTAAGTTCTTCCACTTGATGAGATACTCTGAAATTGATCGATTCCGTAGTTGTCGAGTTCTTTTTTCCATGACTGCTTCAGGTTCCAATATGATTTTCCCTTCCCCATCAAGTTCTGGCAATACTGTTTGAATTGGAATATTTTCACCTATAACCTTCTTTAAGCATGAAACATGGAAAACTGGATGTACTCGCGAAGAAGCAGGAAGCTCCAATTTGTATGCCATAGTACCAATCTTTTGCAACACCTTGTAAGGACCATAGTACTTTGGCGATAATTTATTATCCTTATTTGCTTGCTTGAGGGACATTTGTTTGTATGGTTGTAGCCGTAAAAATACCCAATCTCCTACATCAAAACTTCTCTCGCTACGATGTTGATCATCCTGTTGTTTCATTCGATTTTGTGCCAACTTCAGGTTATCCTTTAAGAGTTGGAGAACTTCTTGCTGATGCTCGATGTGATCTTCCACTGCTTGAACCTTCGAATTTTCCCTTAAAGATGATGTGATGGATGGTGGATGATATCCATAAAGTGCCATAAGTGGGGTCATTTTTGCTGCAGTATGGAAGGAAGTGTTATACCACCATTCAGCGAGAGGTAACCACTTGACCCATTGTGTTTGTTTATCAGATACAAAACAACGAATATATCCTTCCAAATATTTATTTACTATCTCAGTTTGACCATCAGATTGAGGATGATAAGATGAGCTATGAGCTAATTGAGTACCCAAACAAGAAAATAACTCCGTCCAAAAATTTCCGGTAAAAATGGGATCTCTGTCGCTCACAATAACCCTTGGGCTTCCATGTAGCTTTTGAATTCTATCCATAAATGTAGTAGCAACTGTACTTGCTTTAAATGGATGAGATAATGCACAAAAGTGTGCATACTTGGTAAGTCTATCAACTACCACCATGGTGACACTCTTTCCTTCGGACTTAGGTAAACCTGTGATAAAATCCATTGAAATCTCCTCCCAACGTTGACTTGGAATGGATAAAGGTTATAGAAGTCCCGGGGTCTTAATTGTTTCCACTTTATTCTGCTGGCAAACCAAACATTCCGCCACAAACTTTTGAATATCAGATTTAAGGCCATCCCAAAAAAATTCTTTCTTCACCCTGTGGTAAGTTTTTAAAAATCCTGAGTGTCCTCCTAAAGGAGAAGTGTGCAATAGAAGAATCTTTTGTTTTAGTTGGGAATTCTTACAAAGATATAAGCGATCTTTGTACCATAAGGAATCATTTTTCCAACTAAATGTATCAGATGTACTAGGGTCTTGCTGCAACTTTTGAATGAGTGTCCATACATCTTTGTCCTTCTTCCATTCATCTCTTGCTTCGGTTATCCAATCTGGTTGGATAATAGAAATGGCACAAAGCAATGCTTCCACCTCTTCATTCTTTCTTGAGAGTGCATCTGCAACCACATTAAGCTTTCCTTTTTGTAGATTATTTCAAAGTCATAACCCAACATCTTTGTGACCCATTTTTGCTGCTCTTCTGATGATAGTCTTTGTTCCAAAAAGTGTTTAAGACTATCATGATCAGTTTTTACCATGAAGTGTCTTCCCATTAGGTAAGTTCGCCATTTCTTTAGTGCATGTAGTATTGCTAACATTTCCTTCTCATAAATAGGTTTCTGTAAATACTTTCCTTTGATTGGACGACTTTCAAAAGCAATGGGTCTTCCTTCCTGCATTAAAACTGCACCAATTCCATTTCCTGAGGCATCACATTCCACAATAAAGGTTTTGTGAAGTCTGGCGTAGCTAAGACCGGTGCATGGCACATTGCCTCCTTAAGACGTTCAAAGGCCTTAGTTGCTTCAGGAGTCCATGAAAATGCATCTTTCTTCAATAATGCTGTTAGAGGTGCTGCTATTCTCCCATAATTCTTAACAAACTTGCGATAATACCCTGTTAACCCGAGAAATCCTCGCAACTGCTTTATGGTTGTGGGAACTTTCCATTCCTTAATGGCTTTAATTTTGTTAAGGTCCACTTTAACCCCCTCGTGAGATACAATATGACCCAGATATTCCACCTCTTGTACTCCAAAGAAACATTTGGACTTTTTTGCATATAATTGTTTCTCCTGCAATAGTTTGAGCACCCTGTCAACATGTTCAACATGATCCTTCCGAGACCTGCTGTAGATTAGTATATCATCAAAAAATACTAGCACAAATTTTCTAAGGAAGGGTTTGAAAATGGAATTCATCAACCCTTGAAATGTAGAAGGTGCATTCGTAAGGCCAAAAGGCATGACCAAAAATTCATAATGACCCTCATGAGTTCAAAATGCTGTTTTTGGAATATCTTCGGTCTTCATTCTAATTTGATAATATCTTGAACGAAGATCCAACTTGGTAAAATAAATTGCTCCATGTAATTCATCCAATAATTCATCAATCACAGGAATGGGAAATTTATCTTTAATGGTGAGCTTATTGAGCTCCCTATAATCTAGACACATTCGCCATGATCCATCCTTCTTGTGTACCAATACTACGGGAGCAGAGAAAGAACTTTGACTAGGTTGAATTATACCCGCCTCTAACATTTCTGCAATCATACGTTCAATTTCGCTCTTTTGGAAGTAAGGATATCTATAAGGCCTGATGTTTGGAGGAACACTTCCTGGAATCAAATGAATAGCGTGATCATGATCACGAATAGGTGGGAGTCCTTTGGGAGTTTCAAACACCTTGGAATGATTGTCCAAGACTTGTTGGAGATTTGCAGAAATAGATGATTTTGATGTTGGAACTTCTAGTGAGCATAATTTTGCAATTACGCCTCGTTGTTCTTTCTTTAGAAGCTTTATCATGACATTAGAGCTTATTATCCTTCCTGGCTTCCCTTCAATACCCCGTAATTCGACTTCCTTTCCTTCTGAAAAAAATTTCAAGAAAATTTCTTGAAAATTAAAAGCTACGGTCCCCAAAGATTGTAACCATTGTACTCCTAGTACAACATCAGCACCTCCCATAGGAATGGAAAGCATTGGACTAGTCAATACATATTCCCCCATGGTTAGCTTGATATTATGGCATTTCCGAGAGAAATTTATAGTTCCTCCATTTGCAACCATCACTTGACATTCTGGTGCTGGGTATAGGAAACAATTTAATTCCTTGGCTACCTTACAATGAATAAAATTATGGGTGCTACCTGAATCAATCAACACTATTCCCTTTCTCTTCTTGATTTGTCCTTTTATCTTGAGAGTTTGAGGAGTGGTAATTCCTGCCAGTGCATTACACGATATGGTTGGATTCATTTCTTCCTCTTCTGGGGTTGGTTCCTGGTGTATATACTCTTCTTGTTCATTTTCTTCTTCCTCTTCACAATCTATGTAAAATAATTTCTTCTCAGCACACTTATGACCTTTAGTGTATTTGCTATCACAACTGTAGCAAAGCCCTTTTTCTCTTTTTTCTTCCAATTGTTGTGGTGTCAACCTTGTAGGTTGTGGAAATCTAGGCGTAGCAACACTCCCTTCTTTATAGAATTGAGTGGTAGGCTTCCTTGTCGCCATAATTTTACATTCAACTTTTCTTGCCAACCTGAATGCCTTCTCCAATGAATCAGGTTCCAAAACGCGAACTTCATGTTGGATGTTATCCTTTCAAGTGCCTAGGAAGAGATCAATCCTGTGTTCCTCTGTAAGATCAGTTACCCTTATATTCAATTTTTGGAAGTCCTCAATGTGCTGCCCCACTAAACCCTTTTGTTTGAGATTTATCGATTGGGTAAAGAAGGTGTTGCTCTTTGTATCCTCATAATGTGCTATCATTTCCTCCGTAAAAATTGACCAAGTGACAATTTTTTTACGGGAACAAAGCCATCGATACCATACAAATGTATTTTGTTCTAAATGTAAAGTTGCAATGCGTACCTTTTGTGTGTTTGCACGTTATGGAGATCAAAATATTGCTCCATCTGTAGTATCCATGTTACAGGATCCTTTCCATCAAACTTCCTCATATCCATCTTTGGAATATGGTGGTTCTTCCCGCCAACATTAGAGTTTATGAAATCACAATTAACATTTATTTTGTTTTCATCATGAGGTTCTTCTACTATATTTTCACCATTAGGAAACCTTTCTTGTATAAACTTTGTCAAACCTTCCATGTCTGCTTTTAGAAAATTCTTCATGTTTTCCATTTTCTCATCGATCTTAGCTTCCATGTCATAAATCTTAGCTTCCATGCCCACTTCCATGCCATCCATCTTAGCTTCCAAACCAACCATCTTAGCTTCCACGCCTTTCTTAAAACCATCCATCTTAGTTTCCACGCCTTTCTTCAAAACTTCCATTTCATTTTTTGTTGTTCTTTGCGAGAGCGAAATTTGCTCTTGTAATTTTGATATGTCATGTTGCAATTCTTCATCTTCATGAGTCATAGTAGAACCTTCTGAAGGCTTAATGGGTGTTGAATTCTTTTTAGGGGCCATTTTAGAATACAATACTGATATATATTCTACACTATGCCCTTGGAATCAATTCAACTTGATTCTTCAAACAAGACTTATGCAATTCGGAAAAAAAAATACACACCTTTTACTAGCTTTTAGGAGATCGACATTGAAATTGAATTATCTCTGTAATTGAAAATATTCGATATCTGAAATTCAGCCCTGTAGTAGCCCTCTGAAGCTTCTTTCAAATTCCACAGGTATGACCTGATTTTGATTCTCCACGACAAAGTTGTGTCCAATCTCCCACAATGACCTAATTCTGGACTGGTTCAGTAGAGCGAACTTGTACGACTTGCCACGTGTCACTGTTTTGTCCTTTGTTTCTGAAATTGATAGAAAAGAAACTACAAGCCGTGTACCTGTGAATACTTTTGACGGCACTCCAATCCAATCTTCAGAGAGAGAGTTATTGAACTTTTCCCACGATCACCTCTTTGAGATTAAATTCAGGAGCCTGAAAAAGCACTACCTTCCACAGCTCATATCTCCAAAAATATTTCGAACCAAGATCTGAAATTTTTTGATGAATTTCCTCAGGATTTCAGCTTCGCACCATATGAATTTCAGATTCTGAACCTTCGTAGAAAATTTTTTATAGCGCAAATTCCACGATGACCTGTTTAGGAGCCTGAAAAAATACCTGACTTCCACAGATCATATCTCCGAAATTATTGCGCACCAAAATCTGAAATTTTTACACAAGCTTCCTCAGGATTTTTTCTTCGCACCCTAAAAATTTCAGCTTCTGAAACTTCGTAGAAAAAAAGTTATAGCGAAAATGCCACGATGACCTGTTTGGAGCAGCAAAACCCTAGAATCCAAAGCTTTGATACCAAATGTTGTGTAACCAGCTCCAAAAATAGAAGGAAAGAGATATCAACGCCTTAGAAATAAGCCACTTCGAGGGGGAAACCTCCAATACATTACATAAATGAACAATTCTTGGATGATACAATTTACAAAACCTCCTTTCTATATATAGGAGTCCATGGGGCCATAATGTAATCCTAGTGGGCTACAATGTAATCCTAGCCGACCTAACAATAATAATTTAAGGGAACAATAATAACAAAATGGGGGTTACAAGGGTACAATAATAACAATGAGGGGTTTACACTAACAATAATAAGGGGCTATACTAGTGATATAGGGACCTAACATCATTGGAGTGATTGAGTTTGTTTTTTCTTCTTATAATGAGGAGACTTGTAATTTAATTTGGGAGACACGCACTCCTAGTCTTTAGCTGAATGTGAGGGAATGGTTTCTAACTTCCCTATATTCTAGGAAGTGACTCATCTCATGTAATTATGATGAATTTTTTATAGGATTTATACCCTATGAGATTTCATTGTTCATATTTTCTATAAGTATACCCACTTTAGTCTTTTGTTGGGTTAGATAGTTGTTTTTTGTAGTGGAGCTATTGTACAAGCCTATGGAATGAAATCAAAGACAGTGTTGAAAAATTTGTGTTGAGACTCCTGTGGTATGCCTTGGAGCATTTTTTATTTCTCTATATGTTTATATTATCAGGTTGAATGATATAATACCCTCTTTCACATATATGCTTCTATGTGTTTATCTTGTTATTTTATAAGCAAAAAGTATGCCTTTTCATGCTTTATTTTAACAAGGCTTACATTATATGTATTTTTTCTTATAAATGAATGAATTCACCTAAATTCTCATTCAAATTCTCCTTCATTTCATCCTATACACAATGAAAAAAATAAGCATGCTTTCAAGCTATCTACCTGGACTCATCCATATCTCTGCAACTTGACCTTGAATTTTGACCTAAACCCTAGACCTCGTCTCCTAACTGTAATTTCCTATCTAGCACAAGAAACATCAAACAACAACCCTATTTAATGAGCTTATATATCTAGCCTAATATCATTAGATATTAATTAATTTCATTGACTGAAAAGTGATATTGAGAGAGCCCTCTCTAGTCCTGGTAGGGCTAGCTACCTAACCTAGAGCCTAGTTTGTGGTTACCTTCCTTCAATTCCATTCTCAGCCTTGGAAATTTGGGGGGAGTGATAACAAGGTCTATGCCAATTTTTTATACAAGCCTCCACACCATTCCCTGAAACTACATGTAACTTTCTAGAATCATAAATAACATGTTGACAATGTTAGCCATTCAAAACTTGAACAAGACCTTGACCAGAATAGGCCTAATACACACTATACATTTTGTCAAACATGTGGTAAACATGAAAACTACAATTCATGAATGCATATCTAATCATGCATGTACTTCATTTTAGAATCACCAATAAGTCTTAATTCCCTCCTAAGCTAGTTTCAATAACACTTGTTAGTACATGCATTCACTAACAATTAAATAAACTATCAAATCTTGAACAATATCCATAGTCATAACACATCATAGAACCATGCTTATAACCAACATATAGCCAGAATAGAAATCATGACAAATCAACCATAAAATTCACATAATAACAAGTACAACTGCTCATAGAACACAATAGGAAAATAAATATTATTAACTTATACAAAATCCAACCAAAACATAACCAAATAGGGAATCCAGAGGTTAAAACACCTCCACCCTCAAGCCATCGTGATCTCGCCTAAGCCAATCCCAAGATCGAAAAAACAAACCAAACTTGGCTACCTTAGTATTCCTTCACCATATCTTGATGAATTTTCATGTCTTGACCAACCTATTGAGGGCTTCCCGAAGAAAACCATCTCTCCCCCCAACTCTTGGTATTTTCCTAAGACCACCTCACCCATTTCCAAAACCTTCTGACATTCCAAAGATAAACGAAGGATGAATCCCCTCACACCATGATTATTGAGGAAATTACAAGGAAATTTTGAAACCACCATCAAACCAGGAAAAATCCATGAAAATGACAACAGATGAACCAAATAAACAAAGATGTGTACTGTGCATTCAGATCCCAGTAAGGAATAACACATGCAACCTGTTACTTGCATGAAATTCCAGTTGAAGTTTTTGATCCAACCTTCCTCTTGCACTCATTTTCTTTCAATTACTTGTCATTTTCCTTCATTTTATTTATTACTTTCCTTTCTCCAAATCGAAGTGAATGCCCAAGTGATCCAAGAATTCTCTAAGTCTGAAAGAGTGTAATAGATCCAAAAGTTAAACTGAAAAAAGTTGCGAATTTTTTCTCTGAATCCTTTTTATCATTGATGTCTCATTTTTCTTCATTTTCCTTTATTTTCCTCTAATTTCCCTTGCAGGAAAATTTGTGTCTCTTCCTCTTCGTTTTCTCTTGTTTTCCTTTATTTCTCATAATCAAATTCCAATTATTTCCTCTTTTCCTTGTCCAATTCCTTTTCTAATTTCCATAGCCATTAATAAATCACGAGTGATGCCCACTAAAGTGTTTTCCAAACATTTAGCATGGAATACATATCCAATGACCTTGGTATTAATTTTCCTTTATTATCCTTTATTACATGAAACTTTATTATCAGAAGAAATATTTAAACATGGATCCAAATTTTGATTATGAAGGGAAAAATAACATAGAATTAGTTTAACAATATGATCTTCAAGTTTTCAAACCTTAACATTGGTACATGGAGTTGCTTCATTTGATAAAAACATGAGAGAAGGTGAAGAGTCACAAGATAATGGAATATTATTGCTTTGAAACTTAAGTTTTCCATGACCAATAAAAGTTGGGACACTTGCAATAGACTCGCATTCAAGAGGATTCAAAGAAATCTATACGAGATAGTGAAACTTCTCTTTCATAAAATCAAAATCTATGCCTTAGAAAATTCATAACAAAAATGAAGAAATCGATCGAGAAAAGCTTCCAAAGATTCATCAAATTTCATTCTCAGGTGAATAATTTTATTATATACATTTTGATAATCATACCTGTTGAAGGCAGGGTGAAGCTCCATGACAAGTAGTTTGAAAGAGTGAATATAATTCATCGGCAATGTGTATAAATTAACAGAAACTTACTACTACTAATGAATTCGAACTAAAAACAAGGGATTACAAATTTCCTCTACAATTATGTGGAATGGAAATCACAATTTAGAAACACATGCAATGACATCAAAGCATCAAAAACACAAGAACACAATGATTTACAGGGTAACCCAACTAGGAAAACCCCTCCACTACTTTTCATTGATCAGATTAAAATGAGAATGTATTATAATGTCTTGCTTCAATCCTGAAGCTCACCCTGCACTGTAAACCTTTTCTCATGTTGATTATTCTTCTCTATCCAACACTTATCCAATTCAAGGCTCCAAATTCCTCTTATTTTCTTGCACAATTTAGGAGAAATTAGGCTCCAAAATAATAGGGGAATTCCCTATTTCCTAGTGCAAATCCAAAGGAATTGATCACCTGATTAATTTCCAAGCCTGTATACTCAACTAGTATAAAATTGATAATTACAATGTACCTTTTCCTCCACCCCAGTTAGGAAATTCAAATTCCATCCATTCTTGGGCTATGTTTAGCTAATTAAATAGTTTAACTTAGATATCACTGAGTTAACAATAGTACTACTACTGAACTGAGCTTCAACCAACTCAATTAATTAATTGAGCTCAGTTAACAGAGTTCAACTGAAAATAATTGAACTAGATTGCTAAATTTTAGCAATGACACCATGCACAACTCTACTTCTATGTTATAACTCGAATTTATTGAGTTAACTAGTAGACGAGTCCATTCCACTCTAGATAAATATAATCCAAGTCATCTTGCCGATGTGGAAAATTGAATTACTCAATTTGACTATGGTAAAAGTTAAATTGAGCCTTTCTTGATACAATTGTAACACTCCCTCTTAGCAAGAAACGAATTTTGCACCACCCTTATCCTTCACCTATGTAATAATTTTTTTCCTCTTGATAATGCCTTTGTCAAGATATTTGCATCCTCCTCCTCAGTTGGAATGTACTGTAGCATCATAATTCTCCTCTACAAACAATCCCGCAAGTTATGGTACCTGATATCAATGTGCTTGGATCTGTCATGAAAAAATGGATTCTCAAAGAGTTTAATACAAATTCGATTATCACAATAAATCATTTTTGGATACATCTCCTGATTGAAAATACCCAAAAGTTTTTTCCTCATCCATATGGCTTCACATGTTGCTTGAATTGCACCCATGTATTTAGCCTCTGTTGAGCTGAGTGCCACAAAAAATTATTTCCTGTTATACTAGGAAATAGTGTAGACCCAACAATAAATATAACACCTAAAATAATTTTCATTTCTGGTGGACTCCCTACTAAATTTGCATCATTGAAGCCTTAGAGCTTCACTAACTCTATCCTCATGTGCCATAACCCATACTCAGTTGTACCTCTAATCAACACATGATTTTTTTCCTTCCAATACATATTGGTAGGCTTTACCATGGCTCAACTCAACCGATTAACTGCATAGAATATGTCAAGCCTTGTTCTCACGAGATACATCAAGGATCCCACAAGATGTATGTAGATGGTGGAGTATACTGCCTCTCCTGAAGAAGAACTCTCCTTCCTCAAGTTTATAGCTAGAGGTCTATCCATAGGCTTGCAGTTCTCCACGTGAAATATCTGAAGTGTTTTATAAGAATAATTCCCCTAACTTGCAAACAACTCACCATCACCCTGCCATACTTCCAAGAGTGATCAAGAGTGGATCAACTACTCGTCCCCTATAAGTATCAATTCATCAACATATAATACCAAGATAAGAAAATTTCCATCTACCACAATGTGATAGAGGTTGTCATCTTCTTTAATTTTGGTGAAGCCTAATCCACTGACATATGTGTCAATCCAAGTGTACCATGCTCAAGGAACCTGTTTGAGACCATATAGGTCTCTCCTGAGTCTACACACATGTGTCTCCTTGTCATATGTCTCAAATCCCTCTAGATTATCTATGTAAATTTCTTCCTCAACAACACCATTGAGAAAGGAAATATTCATATCTATCTAGTGGATCTTCCACTCCATTTGCGCAACTAATGCTAGAATGGTTTTAATTGAGGAATATCTTTCCACTGGGTAAAAATTTTCCTCATATTCCACTCCCTCTACCTGAGAGAATCCTTTGGCCACAAAAATGGACTTGTACTTCTTGATGCTCCCATAATATGCATGATTCACTTTGTAGATCCATTTGGAACCAAAAATTTACTTATTCTATGGTCTTCACACCACCTCTGATACATTTTTCTTCATGAAGGAATCATATTCCTCCACCATGGAATCAACTCACACTAGTTTAGAAACAAGTTCCTGAAATGAAGAAAACTATAACTCAATTAGTTATGTCATGAGAGCCATATACCCAGCGTATCTATCTAGTGACATTATCTGCCTACACTAAGATGTAAGAGCTCCCACATCCTCCTGTGCATATTTTACCAATATTTTAGCTTCTATGGTTCTCTTCCTCCCCTCTCTCGAATATTCTGGTTGAGTAGGTACCTCCACTCGGCCTCCTATCTCCTTTTCCACTTGTGGCTGCATCACAACATCATGAAGCTATGTTTGAGGCTCCTCCTTTGGAGTTAGAATCTCCTCCTTTGGAGCTAGAAGCTCCTCCTTTGGAGCTAGAAGCTCCTCTAGAGCTAGAAACTCCTCCTTTGAATGGATACATAGCCATCACCCTATAGAGCATCTCATAGCCTTCTCCTCCACAAATTTTACATCTCTCCTCGTTATTGTCACCTTGAGTGAGGTAAAATACACTCAGTAATTTTGTGGTGTCTTTTTGTATCCAAAAATAACTCCATTCTCATTTGTGGGCTCAAGATTCTTCCTACTATCCTTGGAGACATGAAAATACCCAATAGCTCCAAAAATTATAACATGAGATACATTTGGCTTCCTCTCGGATAAATATTCTTGGGGTGTGATAAAGCCATGGATTTTATGAGGACTCCTATTCTACAAATAAATCGTGTTGTTTCACGCTTCTACTGATAGATTTAATGGCATCCCTTGATCATGCAAGATCACTCTTGTTTATCCCACTATACTTTTGTTCCTCCTTTCAACCATCCCAATTTACTGTGGGTTATGGGGTGTTAATAGTTCTCTTCTAATACCCTCTTTGGCACAAAATTCCTTGAAGGTGTTAGAACCAAATTATCCTTCATTATCTCTTCTTAGGGCTTTCAATTTTGGCCAGACTCCTTTTCAACCAATGCTTTGAATTCAACAAATTTTGAGAAAAAAGTCATCCTTATTCCACATGAAGAAGATCCAACATTTTCTAGAAATTTCATCAACAAAAATCACATAATAAATGTATTTTGTTGTAGAGGTTGAAGAAAATAGCCCATATACATTAGCGTGGACTCACTCCAATATTTCTCCACCTTTGCTATCTCGGACCCAGAAGGTGTATTTTGTAGAAATTATATACAAGATGCATGTATATATCTAGATTCTCCTAATCTAAAATTATTTATCTTCTTTCTAAATGCATAATCCTTCCACTGTTAATATTTTGCAGAAATTAAAATCAATTGCAAATACATAAAGCAATAAAAACAATCGCACATAACACATTTGTTTAACAAGAAAGCCTGAAGCTGAAAACCTCGACTATCATATATTATGTATCATGGAGATCATGTAACAATCTCATACAAAGCTTAGTACATCAAGCTCTCAGTGCAATCAATCGTCACACACTAATCGGAAGAAATTTGCAAATCCATGCACCGATTTCTTGCCACCTGATAGTCTGCCTCCACTGTGCAATCCCTGCTGAAGAATAGCTCTGAATGAATTCGAATTACCCTTGCCTTGACTGTGCAATCCTCATTGGAAACTCTAATGTGTGTGTGGTGCAATCAATCCATCACTATAGTCACAACAGATAGTCCATCTTGCCCTTTCACCTATCTCTCCTCTGGGTCTCCACAGGAACTGACATGCATTGTAGTTAACTGTTGTATTGTTCAGTTGATTAATGATTTATTATTTATGAATTGATTAACTAATTAATTCACTCCACTCTCACTATTGTATCATTCAGTTAGACTAGATACAACTAGCTCAACTGATTTTAACTCCATTAACTGAGTTAAACTAAATAACAACTCCATGAACTACTCTTGTAACTCTTCATAACTTTGCCACTTCAGTTCTAACTGAGTCCTCCATGTATGAACCACCAGAAAACCCTAGGAATTGTGTAATTCCTTCAACCCATTGATTTGAAAAATATGTGCACTGAAATTAAGTGCTCCAAGAGAATAAGTTGTTGTTTATTGTCTGATTATTATTAAGAGCTAATAATAATCAACACTTCTATTTTTAGATTGATGATCTATAAATAGAATTCGCCCAATATTCTAAAAATATAATTTCATATAATTTTCCATCTTGACAACCCATCCATAAATAGCATCCTATAACTTCTGAAATATGATCACCATGTCTAAAAATAGACATAGTGTAAAAATAGACTTGCACCTAAAAATAGCCTGCGGGCCCACTTAGTTAAGGCGACTCATTTTCACTAATATCATCATCTTGTTGAATCTCAACACTCCCTCTCAACAAGATAGGGATTATCCTTCACCCCGATCCTGCCTCTATGGTATTCGAAATTTCTCCTGGTGAGTGCCTTCGTCAGAATATCTGCATCCTGATCTTCCGTAGGAATGTACTGAAGCAACGATGATCTTCTGCTGCACACAAACTTTGATATGATGATACCATATATCAATATGCTTGGATCTATCATAAAACACAGGATTAATCGAGATTTTAATGCAACTTTTATTATCACAATGTATCACTGTAGGATCTAAATGTGAACCGAACAAACCAACCAGGATCTTCCTCATCCAGATAGCCTCACATGTAGCTTGACTTGCTGCTATCTATTCTTCTTCCACTGAACTGAGTGCCACAGATCTTTGTTTCCTGTTGTTACAAGAAACTGTTGTAGATCCTATAATTAAAATCCCTCTTGATGTGCTCTTTCTGTATGTTGGGCTGCCTGCCCAATCTGCATCCATGAACCCATGTAACTTCACCTCATCCATCTGTCTGTAACATAAACCATACTTATATATGCCTCTGAGATATCTCAGGACATGCTTTCCTGCCTTCCAAAAGAGCTTGGTAGGCTTAACCATCGCTTGTGAAAGCTATTTCACCGCATAACATATTTCCGGTCTTGTATTAACTAAATACATGAGCGAACCCACCAAATTTTGATAAACAGTGGCATCCACTACCTCTGCCGATGTAGCATCCTCTTTCCTCCAATTTCCTAGAAGAGGAGTATCAATAGGCTTGCAGCCTTGCATTTGAAACTTCTCCTGTATCTCCCAGGCATATTTTCCTTGAGACACAAACAGTTCACCTTCCCGCTTCCATATTTCCAATCCAAGAAAATAATGAAGGAGGCCCAAATCCTTCATCTCAAACTCCTTTGCAAGATCTTCCTTGCATGAGTGTATCAACTGATCATCACCCGTTAGTATTAAATCATCAACATAAAGAACAATGATTAAAAGCTTACCTTGCACCACAATTTGGTACAAGTTTACATATGCCTCATTCTTGGTGAAGCCAAGTCTAGTGAAATAGCTGTCAATCCATGTGTACCAAGCATGAGGTGCTTGCTTCAGTCCATACAGTTCTATTTTGAGCCAGCACACATGCGACTCACTAGTGAAGATCTCAAATCCTTCAGGCTGCTCAATGTACACCTCTTCCTCAATGATTCCATTAAGGAACATAGTCTTCACATTCATCTGATGAATATTCCAACCCATCTGCGCTAAGAGAGAAAGGATGGTCCTTATGGAAGAATACCGTGCGACAGGTGCAAAGGTTTCTTCATAATCAATCCCCTCGATCTGTGAGAAGCCTCGGGCAACAAATCTTTCCTTATACTTCTCGACGCTCCCATCAGTAGCTTGCTTTACCTTGTAGATCCATATTGATCCTACAAATGATTTTCCAACTAGCCTTGGAACAATCTCCACGACACTATTTCCAACAATGGAGTCAAAATCCTCCACCATGGCATCTACCCATGTGGGCTCCTGCACTTCTTATTCAAAAGAAGATGGCTCTGTCATGATACACTTGCTCATGAGAGCCATGTATCTAGTAAATCAATCAGGTGACTGTCTCTGTCTGATGTTTGGTTCTGCATGAGTGGACTCCTCCACTCCGTGAATCTCCTCCTGTGGCTGATCCACATTTAAAGGCTCATATTTTGGAACAAGAAGTTCCTCCTATACATGCAAGTGTAGCTCCCTCTCAAGACACAACTTCATGGCTTTCACCTCCTTGAATTTTATATCCCGTCGCACTACAGTCATCCGACTATCTGGAAAATACACACGATAATTATGGGGTGTTTCTGTATACCCCACAAATATCCCAACTTCTGGATTTGGCTCCAGCTTCTTCCTGGCATCCTTTGTCACACGAATGTAAGCAAATGAGCCAAAAATATTCAAATGAGAAATATCAGGCTTCTTACCAGTAAAATCTTCTTCAGGTGTACGCATGCCAAGTACTCTATGAGGACAACATTTTTGCACATAAACCGCAGTGTTGCATGCTTCCACCCACAAGTGCATGGGTAGGCCTTGGTCATGCATCATCAATTGTGCAGCACCCATGATCATTCTATTCTTCCTCTCAGTAACCAAATTATACTGTGGGTTATGAGGAACTATGAGTTCTCTTCAAATTCCTTCTTTTCTATAGAATTCTGTGAATTCACCCGAGATGTATTCACCACCATTATCGCTCCGTAGAGCTTTCACTTGCTTCCCTGACTCCTTCTCCACCAATGCTTTAAACTCATATAACTTTGAGAATGTTTCTAACTTCTTCTTCATGAAGAAGATCTATCAACTACAAGAATAGTCATCCAAAAATATAACATAATACCTATGTTTTTCTATTGAAGCAACCGAGAAAGGTCCACACACATCTGTGTGAATTCTCTCTAGGATCACCAAAGCACGGTTCTCCTTCTCATGAAAGGTGGTATTCACAAACTTACCCATAGTACATTCCTTGCACTGATCTGACTATGCAAGGGTACCCTTGGGAAGTCGAGTAGAAATATGCTGCAAAATCTTCAAAGTGCCATGGTGAAGATGGCCCAATCTCCTGTGCCATAATTCGCCCTCATCTCAGCTCACCACTTCTTCTGCTTTGCCCATCATTGCAGCACAGCCATCTACCTCCAGCTTGTATATATTCTTAACTCGAATCCCTATATTCTTGGTTTTACCCATTGTTTTATGTCATAGGAAATATTTTCCATCGCTAAAAACAACGTCATAACCTTTGTCTTCCAACATTGTGACCGAGACCAAGTTCCTCTTCAGACCTGGAACATGCATAACATATTTCAATAGAAATGGATTACCTGACTCCCTCTCAAAGGTAATGGTCCCAATACTGGCCGAACTTTATCGACCATCGTCGCCCATCTCTATATGCATTTGAAGGTCCTTCTCCTCCAAGTCACTAAACAACTCATTGTCTCCCCTCATATGGAAAGACGCACCACTATCAAGATACCACACCGATCCCATATAGCTTGAAACCAAGCATGCAATAAAAGAGAAATCAAGTTCAAATTGCAAGGCTAAGGCCTCTTCAGCTACAGCTCCAGCAACCTTATTGTTCTTCTTCTTCTGTGGGCAATTAGTGGCGAAATTCCCATGTTCGTGATAGTGAAAACACTTCACCTTGGACAAATTCTTCTTCTTGCCTTTAGCCTCATATTTTGAAGGAAATTTCTTCCCCTTCCCTTTCCTTTCTTTGGCAACTAAATCAAAATTCTATTCATCTTCATTATTCGATGAAGAGCCATCCTTGGTACTTCGCCTTATCTCCTCCTGCACAAGATCCGACCAAAGTCGCTCCCATCCCAGTAGTTTCTCCCATCCATTGACAGAGTCTTCGTAGCTATGCCAACTCTTTGGAAGCCAAGGAGATCTAGGCTCACCAAGTCTTCATCATCAACAGTAATCCCCACACTCCCCAGTTCATCCCTACAGTGGACAAACTTCATGAGATATTTTAGAATATTGTCGCCCTTCTCCATTTTTATTTTTCTGAGCTTATCTTTCAACGCCAACTTCCTTTGGTCACTGCTGCTTTGGAACAAATCTGTCAAAGCCTTCCACATTTAAAATGGAGTGGCTTCCCATGAAGTTTGTACACAATATGGTCCTTCACACCTTCCAATAGAAATCTTCTTGTCTTTTCTATCTTCTTTTTCCATGCGTCAAGTAATGCAGCATCGCTAGATACCGGCTTAGGAACATCGCTATCGATGAACTCCTTCAGTCCATTATCCTCCAACACCACCTCCATCATATCCTTCTAGGATATGTAATTCGATTTTCCATCAAGGGCATACTCCAATCGAAACCCATTGAAAGACATTTCAATGTATACTCAACTGTCGCACCAAGAATTTTCTCCAACAAATTCGAATTGTCCACCTGAACAAAATCAGCAATTCTTCACAATTGAAATCTTCAAGAATTAACACTGCTCTGATACCATGTAGAAATGATATAAAAGATGCATGTATATATCCATATTCTCCTGATCTAACAATATTTATCTTCTTGCTAAATACAAAATCCTTCCACTGTTAATCTTTTGCGGAAATTAAAATCAATTGCAAACACATGAAGCAATAAAAACAATCGCACATAACACAATTGTTTAACGGGAAAGCCCGAATCTTAAAACCCCAACTATCATATATTATGTATCATGGAGATCATGTAACAATCTCATACAAATCTTAGTACATCAAGCTCTCAATACAATCAATCGTCACACACTAATCAAAAGAAATCTGCAAATACATGCATTGATTTCTTGCCACCTGATAGCCTGCCTCCACTGCACAATCCTTGCTAAAGAATAGATATGAATGAATTTGAATTACCCTTGCCTTGATTGCGCAATCCTCATTGGAAACTCCAATGTGTGTGTGGTGCAATCAATGCATCACTATAGTCACAACAAATAGTCCATCTTTCCCTTTCACCTATCTCTCCACTGGGTCTCCACTAGAACTCACATGCACTGTAGTTAACTATTGTATTGTTCAGTTGATTAATGAGTTATTATTTGTGAATTAATTAACTAATTAATTCACTCCACTCTCACTAGTGTATCATTCAGTTAGACTAGATACAACTAGCTCAACTGATTTTAACTCCATTAACTGAGTTGAACTGAATAACAACTCCATGAACTACTCTTCCAACTCTATCATAACTTTTCCACTTCAGTTCTAACTGAGTCCTCCATGCATGAACCACTAGTAAACCCTAGGAATTGCGTAATTCCTTCATCCCACTGATTTGACAAATATGTGCACTGAATTAAGTGCTCCAAGAGAATAAGTTTTTGTTTATTGTCTTATTATTATTCAGAGCTAATAATAATCGACACTTCTATTTTTAGATCTACAATCTATAAATATACTTCGCCCAATATTATAAAAGTATAATTTCATCTATTTTTCCAACTTGACCAACCATCCACAAATAGCATCCTGCAACTTCTAAAATATGATCACCATGTCTAAAAATAGACATAGTCTAAAAATAGACTTGCACCTAAAAATAGCCTGTGGTCCCACTTACTGAAGGCGACTCATTTTCACTAAGCTCATCATCTTGTTGAATCTCAACATATTTGACATATTTCCCTAATTTTCATCACTTTTCGACATCATGTTGGTCAAGGGTGCATTTTGAGAGACCAACAGTAATCTACTGCATGATTTTTAAGGCCCCATGGTGTGAGTGTCCCATGTGCATATGCCAAAGTTCTCCCGCATCTCTACTCTGCACATTTTCTGCCTTGTTACTCAGTGCAATGCAAGCTTCCACCTCAAGTTTGGAGATATTTTTCACTCTAACTCCAATCTATTTCTCTTGTTTGGTAGCTACATGTCTAAAGTATTTCCCTTATTGAAAAAAATATCATAGCCTCTATCCTTCAATACCACTACAAAGATAAAAAAAAATATTTAGCCTAGGTACATACATAACATCTTTCATATTAATATGGGAGTTCAACTCTCTCTTAAAGGTTATAGTTCCAATTCCTTTGGTAATGTACCCCCCATGATCCCCAAGTTCTATGTGCATATGTATATCCTTATCCTCTATGATAGTAAGGAATTATTTGCATCTTTTCATATGGAACAATGCACCTAAATCTAGATACCACACACTCCTCATTACAATGCTAGCCGTGCATGCAATTAGGGTGAAGTACAATTCGAATAGTTATGAAATTGCTTCGCATCCTACTCCTCCTGAAGGTTTCTCTTTAGGCTTCTTGTGTGGAAAATTTGTTGCATAGTTCCCATATTCGTGGTAGTGAAAACATTTTATCTTGCTTAGGTACTTCTTCTTTCAATTTTTCTGGTCAGACTCTGGCTTGCTTTCGGCCTTCTTAGCCTTATCTTTCTTTCCCTTCCCAACCAAGGGAAATTATCTTCCTTATCAGCTTTGGATGTTAGTCCATCTCTATTTTTCCTTCAAATTTCTTCCTACACCAAATTAGACCAACATATCTCTCAATTTGGAAATTTGTCCCTTCCATTTACAAAGTCCTGGTAGTTGTGTCGGGATTTTGGAAGGCCTAGGAGAGCTAGGCTCACTAGCTCTAAATATATAATATTTTCTCCAAGTCCTCCAATCTCATCTCGACACTGAGTGAATATGGAGAGGTAATGTGGAATGGTTTCATTTTTCTACATGCATAGGTTTCTGAGCTTGTTCCTTAATGCGAATTTACTAGAATCACTACCATTTCCGAATAACTTAGTGAGGGTGTTCCACATATAAAATGGAGTCTCATTGCCATGTAAATTCGAGAATATGTGGTCCCTCACACCTTCCAGGACGATCCTCCTAGATTTTGTGGTATCCTTCTTCCACTAGGCTATTTTTTGTGCATTTGATACTACTAGTTTTTGAATGTCAGTTTGTATGTACTCCAGCACTCCATTATCATTGAGTACAAATTTCATCCTGTCCTTCCAAGCTATAAAATTTGAGGTTCCCTCCCAAGAATACTCCAATATCAATCCATTGAAAGACATTTTCCCACACAAAAGAAAACTTGCTTCACTAAATCTGCAAATCAAAATCTTTTTAAGGAGAAGATATAATGACTAGTTTCTAGTGTGATTTCTATTCTAATACCATGTAGAAATCAATATATATTTTCTACTACTAATGAATTCAAACTGAAAAAATGATATAAAAATTTTACCCTACTATTTTGCGGAATGGAAATCACAATTTAGAAACACATGCAACCATAAAAAACACAACACGCTGATTTACAAGGGAATACAACTCGGAAAAACCCCTCCACTACCTTTCATTAACTATATGAGAATGAGAAACTCTAATCCTAAAGCACACCCTGCATTATAAACATGTTCTCCTATTTATTTTCCTACTCTAGCCAACACTTACCCAATTCAAGGCCCCAACTTCCTCCTATTTCCTTGAACAATTCAAGAGAAATTAGGCTCCAAAATAATTGGGGAATTCCCTATTTCCTAGCATAAATCCCAAGGAATTGATCACTTGCTTAATTTCCAAGCATGTACACTCAACTAGTATACAATTGATAATTAAAATGTGCCTTTTCCTCCACTCCAGCTAGGAAATTCGAATTCGATTCATGTTTGGTCTATTTTTAGTCGATTGACTAGTTTAACTTACAAATCTTTGAGTTAAAAACAGTTCTAAATTTTAGCAATCACACCATGCACAACTCTACTTCTATCCCATAACTCAAATTTACTAATTTAACTAGTATACAAGGCCATGTCACTCTAGCTAACTGCAATCCAAGTCATCTTACTAATGTGGAAAATCAAATTACTCAATTTTACTACGGAAAAATTCAAATTGAGCCTTTCTTGCTAAAATTTATACCACAGTGTATAACACCATTGTTTAACATAGAATTAAAGAGTGAGAATGAACAACATGTAAGTAGAATCCTCACAATTACCCTCAAAAGAATCACAAAATTCAAGAAAGTGAAGATTGTGCTCAATAATGTTTGTTTTACCCTTGCCACTAAATTTCATATCTGACAAGTTATGGATTATATGCGTGGGAAATTTCAGATTTGAAACTTTAGAAAAGAATCCTGGGGTTATGACTTTGGAGGAATCCATTAAAGATGAAAATTGAAACTAGAATTCATAGGCTCAACTTGTCATCTATCCCTCCTTCTAGTGCCAATTGTTGACAATGTTATAAATCCATTAACTAGGGGGATCTCCCCGATAGGAAGTCCCAGTTAGACCTCAAACCATTTGGAGTAGGATCCCCAACCAAAAATACGACCGGTTTCCATAAATGTGATCTAAAATACATGTCTTGGATGCAATAAACACAAAATATGATATACACATATCTTTGGTAACAACAAGTAAGAAAAATATGTGTAATATCAATTGTAATGCATAATAGGTTATTTCACATAGAGGGGAAAGGGTGGGCCTATAGAAGAAAAGTATTAGTACCATCCTAAAATACAAACACTAACATATAGAGAATCATTAGCTAGCCTACAAAATAGTTCACAAGGTAACAATGATCTTGAAAGCAACTACAACACACATCCAAAAAGAAACACACTAAGTTAACGAAATAGTTCATTGGCTTAGCATGAATGAAATAACATATACCGTAAACATTTAAAGAATAGTCTTAAAATTTCCATGATACATGCATGCAATTATTTTGCCTCTTAGAGCTTCTAATCATTAAGTGAAATTTCCAAGTATACAATACAATGATATCACACTAGCCCTTATAGTACAACATGAAATTTATAATTACTTCTCTAAATAATGATACTCATTCCTATGTTATACTAGAGAAACCAAGGCTACAAATCTCAAGTGACAAGCCAATTTTTTGAGTTATGAGGGCTTATTTATAGAAAATGGGATGACATTTCATCTCCCTTTGTGAACTTTGAGTTTCCCTAATGACTCTTGGACTTCTTTTGTATTTTTTCAAACTAATGACTTTTCATATTCCACATTTGACTCTTAGACTTCCTCTTAAATTTACACTTCTATTATTTTTTAAATACAATAAGACGAAAATCCCCACATAAGATAAAAATGTACTAGAGGCTAATAAGACAAAATTTAATACATCATGCTTGAGTTTTAGGAAACTCTAGCTCAAAAACTTCCACTTGTAACTCTATTATAACATATTGGTACCAAGCTATATATTATGTTGATATGTCCTCAAACTAGATGGAAGATTAGGCTTATATCAGACTCGTGCCTCGATGGCATCTAGGTAGATAGTTTTGGAACCAGATTGAGCTTCATTCCATAATAAGAAAAACTTCATATTTACCTTATCAGGTCATGGTATATGCAACCTCATAATATTCCTTGTAATATCCAAGTCATCTTTCGTAATAACCTGACTCAGGTTGTTCAAGTATTCTTGGATTTCGTTCATGATAAAATTTCTTCCATTTTTCTCTGCAATTGCTCCAACAAGAGGAATATTGTGTTCTCCATCTAGGGATTTCATACTATGATACATATTTTCATAGGTAATTATAATGTTGGCCACATATGCACCAAGATTTTTGTTACTTTTTAAAAGCATTCTAACCTATTATTTTTCAAATTTTGCTTCCTATATTGTTTTCTTGGAAAACTTTGATGGTGCATTCTTGTACTTAGTGCCCCATTCTTGGATCATGTTTATAGTTGCATGAGTCACCTTCATAAATTTCACATTTTCTCGCGATATCTTTTTCATGTCATGTAAGGGCACCATCACCTTATGCAGAGTGATCATCCCTTCATACAATTGTCTCATGGTGTCTCCTAGTAATTAGATTTCATCATATATCATCACTCGTAGCTCCTTCAATTAAGAATCATCAGAAGACAATATTTTGTTCTCAGCTTAGAGATGACAAATCTGTTTTTTTGTAGCTGCTAGATCCCTTGCCAATTTCTCATTCTCCTCCATCTAGAAATTTTTATTCACTTTTTTAGTTGATGCAAAGGCCAAATTTAATGCTGCAAATATCTTTATATTTCTCCTAGTGTCGGTCACAATCACCCTCTATGTGTGAATGGAAGCATGATGAACTAGGTAATTAGGAAAATACATTTTCCTTTCATGTATGAGCATGCTATTTAGTTGATCAAAGGTCGGGATGGAAATATCCATAACCATATCTTCATATGGAGGACATATTCGCATTTTTTTAAATGGGATGTTGCCGCCTATAAGAGGAGATGAAGATTGACCACTGAATTTTTCTACCTATGATACAACCTTGCATAGGTGGTTATAATGTTGGCCACATATGTACAAGTTTATTTTTACTTTGTGAAAGAATTCTAACCTAATATTTTTCCAATTCTTCTTCCTTTCTTGTTTTCCTGGCCAAATCTGATAGTCCATTCTTGTATTAGTTCCCCTTTCATGGATCATGCTAATAGTTGCATGAATCACCTTCAAAACATTCACATTTTCCTGCAATTTGTTTTTCATGCCATGTAAGGGCACTACCACATTATGAAAAGTGATCATATATTCATACAATTGTCTCATGGTGTCACCCATTGATCGGGTTTCATCATATATCACTGCTCGAAGTTCCTTTGAGTGAGAATCAATGGAAGACAGTCTTTATTTCTCATCTTGGAGATGACCAATATATTATTTTGCAGTAGCTAGATCCCTTGTCAATTACTTGTTCTCCTCCATCATGGAATTTGTATTCACTTTTATAGTTGATGAAAAGGCCAAATTTGCTAATGCAATTTTCTTTAGACTTCTCCTGGTGTTGTTCACAATCACCCTATTGTGTGAACGAAAGCATGATGAACCAGGTCATTATGAAAATACTTTCAAATTTCTTGTATGATTCTTCTATTTAGATGATCAATGGTTAGGTTGGAAATATCTCGTAACAATCCTACTTAAAAATCCATGTAAAAAAAATATAAGACCAAGGTCATAGGACACTTATTCCAAGACTAATTTTGGGAAAAAAATCCTAGTGGGTGTTCATTTTAGTTATTATCGCTAAGAGGAAATTGGAAAAGGAAATAGAAAATCCATTTGGAAAGTTAAGAGGAAATTATTTCGCATTTAATTTATGAAAATAAAGGAAATTAGGAGAAAAGGAAGGTGAAAATTCATAGGTTGCATGTGAGGAGTAAATTGAAGAAAACAAAGGCCTTATTGATAAAAAGGCTTCTGAGGATCAGTTCATAGACTTTTGCCAGTTCAGTTTTGGAAGTCTCTCTCAATTCTCTCTCTCTCTCACTCTTCGACACAGAATTTTCTTGGAGCACTTTAGAATTGCATCAAGAAAGGAAAAGAATAAAAAGAGGAGGAACATATCAAGAAAGGAAGAGAAAGATCAATAAAATACAGCGGGTTTAGTTGTAGGTATTGATTTGCACGTTTGATTTCCTTTCTATATTTGGCATGCATGGTTATGCATGTGTTTTCTTGGTTCTATTGCTATCATAGGCATGGGTTTTTCTAGGTGTGGAAATGTTCTTCATCCTTTCCTTGTCATTTCCGAATAGCCACGGTGTGGTAGGGTTCTCATGTTTTGGTTGATCTGGATTTCTGGATGGATTTGAAATTAAGTGAGGTGGATCTTTGAATGAAAGAACACATGGCCTAGTGATCCTTGAACTAGACTAAGGATTGCGGTAGATCCACTAGCCTAGTAACCCCTGAACCAGACTATGGGTTGCAGTAAAGCTAGGTATTGTGTGCCTCAGTGTAATATCCCAAATGGGGAAATCTCTGCAATGTCAGGAATATCTTAAGATGTTCCAATTCCTTCTTCAGTGAGCTATCACAAGTCTATTTCAGAGATTGATTATTGGGGAATTTACAGGATATGAATCCTTCCAAAGAAGGGATAAATCCTGAGGCTAGTTGGCCCTTCACAGACTCTGCCTATGGATATGCAATATTCCACTTCGGGAATTTCTGTTACAGGGTCCTTGAGGACGCTGTATAAGGAAGCTACTGCAAAAATAATACATACCAACACTGGGATGCCCTAGAAAAAATATCATACAACTCCCATGAATAATATGAGCTCAAAGAAATACATCTAGATGGGTTATTCAGATCTCCCCAATCTAGGTCTCTAAAACAATGCTCAATGAGAGAGCTTACAGCAATATATGAACATGAACATGAAATCTGCAACTCTGAATACATCATATGAGGGAAATGCTACAGCCATCATGATATTAAGATATATCATAAAATAAATACAAGAAATAGCTGAGGGACAAGCCACTCGAGCTTTAAGATCCAACCTCGAACAAATAAGCCATGAAATACAAGAGTAACAACAACTCCACAAAATGCCGGAGTAGCTGCAACTGCGTTGGGTACATGAAGGTATAAGCTATTGAATATGAATAAAATACATATATGGCTGAAGGAATACAAGAAATAAGCCCAAGAACAAGAAATGGGCTGAAATACATGATTTCTAGCCAATCTATGAAGATTGCTAGAAATGTCGGAGAAAACCAAAATGTGACAACCAAGTTGTCACTGTAGCTGGTAAAAAATATGAATTAGGCTATGGCAGATCTGAAATTCAAGTTCCCTCCTCTGATAATGTCTCTAACACAAAGTTCTGATCACGTTTTCTCAGAAACACACTCTTGATTAGCTCTGAAACCCCTCTCTCACTGCCTCCTCCAAAATAACGCAATTTCCTCCATGGACTGCGCAGTGGGAGATGATGGAATGTTGGACCATGCCAACTAACCTGAAATAGAGCCCAGGAACCCTCCTTGCAGCTCCTCCAATGAATGGATCACTCCTCCACTGAAGAAAACAAGACAAGAGAGACTCAATGAGTTCCTCTCTAGTTGCACCTAGCTACATAACATCCTCTCTGCTACAGAAATAATGCTGTAGAAGATGAATGAAGTTGTGGCCAATGCCGGATTGAGGAAATGTAGCTCAATCCTCATCCTTCCTTGAGGAATAGGTAGGGATTCCCGACTGGGAACACCCTAGTGCCCGAGGGCACCATCACCCTGCTAAATAGCCCGGGGATGCAAGCTTTGCAGACCCAAAGTCTAAAATTATAAATCATAACATAATGGAAATGGGCTACCATATCCTCAATATAAAGTGAGAGAACTCTTCTCCACCATGGTCCCACAAATTATGGTTTCCACCCTCATGTGAAGCTCTTCCCTCCAAAACTGCGCAGCATCTATAGGAAGCTTCTCCTCTATGGGCAGTTCTGTTGACTTTAGTCAAAGATGACTAATCCAAGTGAGCTGGGTTCTGTTGAGCCCCAAAGATGTCCTTCTCTTTCACCAAATTTCACTTCAATTCCTTTTTCCTTTATCAGTTGCAGGCTTAAACGATCAATAGGACTAATTAAAGTCACTTTAGGAATGCATATAATGACTGACTTGCTATATTTTTTGTGGTTTTGTTGTTGTAGTAATTTTTTACCAGACTCGGCTACAGAATGCAACCATTCTGTAGCCAGTCACCTGTTCCACATCTATCTTCATGTTTACACAGGTTACAGGCGTCACTTAGAGGAAAAACGCATATGGTTGAAATCCAGACTTCATCTACATCGTTACTTGTCCTCTACGAAGTCTGAGTAAAAATCTCCAAGTGGTTATGCACGTGGAAGAAATCAAGACTAAGAGGTAGACTTCTACCGAGACAAGAACTCTACAGATGTCTTCAGCAAGAGTACGAGGCTTCCACAAGAGTTCTAATTTGATTTTAATTGAGAAAGACACTTATCCCTATTTCCTCTCAAGGGTAGTTATGTATTTCTTTTATAAGAGTGACTCGGGAGACCGAGAGACAGTTAGCTAGATTGATGTTTTGTTGTTAGATCTCAAAAGTCCGTAATACTCTGTTTCTGATGTATTTTCCCTTTATTGAAAGACATTCAACTTCATTGCATGATCTAAGGAAATCTTGAGGAGATTTGTATGCTAATCTGGTGGTAGAGGGCCCCTACTTCCCGAGAAGCTCTGTGCATATTGTTTAGATAAGTAACTTTAGCTCTATTTCATTCCTAATTCAGTAACTTTTTGAACTCTATGTTTTATGCTCACTCACAACGGATGTTACAACCAGTCTTATTCTTATGAATTATTCCAAAATATCACTAACACTGAATGAGATATAGCTGTAATATTTTAGAGATTAGTTGCATTTTAGTTCAGCTGTAATACTCCAGAGGTTAATTGCACTTTAGTTAAGTTTTGTTCACTGTATTTCAAGTTTGATTGATTGCATTCTAGTTCATTTCTATTTAATGTATTTTAATTTTTATTAGTTAGTTTTATACTAGTTCTGTTCGATTAGGCTTCAAGGCCTTCATTATTTACAAACTACTCTTGTTATTAATCTCTTCCAACACATCATCATGTAGACAGGAATTAGTGATATCAATTCGAGGTCTTGACTGTTCTGCAATTTCTTATAATTTTACAAATAGCCTTTTTCCAAAACTATTCCAAAATATTTCTAACTCTCGAATGAGGCTTAGTAGTGATAATTTGAGTTGCAGAATGGATTAATTTCAGTGTCATAAGTTAATTTAGAGTAGGGTTCTTTACTATGCTACAAATAATCTTTTCCAATTGTGTTCCAACAAATTTCTAACCATGGATGAGATTTTTGTGATATTGTAAGTTGTTGTTTACTTAGAAGAACCTCATTACATTAAGCTTATCCTTTTCTCAAGCTGTTCCAACATACTTCTAATGAAATGAATTGGATTGAGTCTATGTTATGAGTTATTTTTCTTGTTAAGTTTTTCAATTTGTAAGTTAGCATTCTCTGTTCTTAGGTGTCATACATAGTCTAGATTTTACTCTATTTTTAGAGTGACTAATAACTCCTCTTTGCCAAACAACTTACTTTCCTCTTAGCATAAAAACACAAAATCCAAAAACACTAGAAAAACACTAAACAAAATGAAGTAGGAAGAAAATACCTAGGCACATATAGTGCACTTCACTTCAACAGTTTACTAGCCCTGGTTGACAATTTATGACATCAACTTAGGAACACTAGGTTGAGCAGACATTTTGGCACCGTTTCCGGGGAAGTGCAACTAGGTAGTCTTGTTTCTTACCTCCCAAAAACAATGACATGCGTAGAGAAAGAGACTCAAGGGGTAGATTCATAAGAATTAGAAGCTTGATTCCTAGAACACCACTTGTTCCACCAAGTCCAAGACGCAACACACCTCCAACTCAAACCTACATTCCATCCTATACTGATCACAGACTTCTAGAAGACTTAAGATCAGATATTCCATTAGAAAGACCTTCCACTTCATCCACTGAACCTGTTTTAGAAGAAGATTCAAAGACCCCTGCTAGAGACACAAACTTTTCCACTTCCATAGAAGAATCAACTATGGCAGAAGAAGGGGGAGGAGGAGTCTTTAATGGAGGTAGAGGTGCAGAAGGAGGCAGAGGAAGAGGTAGAAGGGAAATATGAAGCTCTTTTGGGTTTCCTATAGTAGATGAAGAAACCAATGCAACTATGAAAAAAATGTCACCCTCTATCCTTCCAAACTTTTATGCACTCAAAAATGAAGATCCTGAAACCTTCCTATTTGAATTTGAAGTCCTTTGTAGAACCTATGATTACTTACAAGGTGCCCAAAAACTTAAACTATTTCCTTCAACATTGAAAGGAGCAGCATTAAAATGGTTTATGAGTTTGATCAACAGTTCTATTAGGACATGGGAAGACATGAAACATGCATTTCTAGAGAGGTATTTGGATTACTGTATGCCAGTCAACCATAAGGAGGAAGTGTTTAAAATGTTACAAAAAGAGGATGAAAATCTTGAAGATTTGCTAGAGAGGTTTAACTATAACCGGTGATATGTACATCTTTGATGGTAGTTCAACCAAGAAATTTACCTTGTATCCTCCAGCAAAGACAATTAAAAAATTAGATGATACTCAATGGATAGAGGATGAAGAAGACTTACAACCTCTATTCACAATTTCAGAAATTAGTGAAGATAGCCAGATTCTAAATACCTTAGAAAATTTTGAATCCTCTTCGGAATAAAAACATGAAAAATTTCAAGAAGAATCCAACATTGATTTTTTATCATCAAGACATATGTCTTTTTATTCCATGGATAAATTTGGCAATTCTAAAATTGAGATATTTCCAGGCAAAACTTTAAACCTAAACAAGAACCTAGAGAAATATCAACAAGAAGAGTTATTCAAGATATTACAGAGACATTCTTCTGCATATGCATGAGAGTACATTGATATGAAGGGATAAGCCCTAAGACTTGCACTCATCACATATACATAGAGGAAAATTGTAAACCAATCAGACAACCTCAGAGACGGATGAATCCAAATCTTAGGGAGATTGTTAAAGAAGAATTGCAGAAATTGTTAAATGTCAACTTTATCTATCCCATTTCAGATAGTCAGTGGGTTTTTCCTTTGGTAATTGTGCCAAAGAAAAATGGTAAATGGAGGGTATGTATTGACTACCGAGAATTAAACAAAGCTACTCTTAAAGATCATTTTCCCCTACCTTTCATAGATCAGGTGTTAGATACATTAGCTGGAAAAAAGTACTTCTCATTTTTAGATGGGTTTAGTGGTTATAACCAAATCCAAGTAGCACTTGAAGATCAAGACAAAACCACATTTACCTGTCCTTGGGGTACCTATGCTTACCGAGTATTGCCATTTGGACTATGCAATGCACCCGCAACATTTCAAAGGGAAGTACTAGGAATCTTTTCAGATCTAATACATGATTGTGTAGAGGTATATATGGATGATTTCACAGTTTATGGAAACACATTTGAAGAAGCCTTAGCAAACTTGGAAATTTTTTTAAAGAGATGTAAAGAAGAAAATCTTTCACTAAGTCATGAGAAGTGTTTTATGATGTTTTCTGAAGGAATTGTTTTAGGACATCACATTTCAGGGGATGGGATTAGAGTTGATGAGTCAAAAGTTGAATTCATCTCTAACTTATCTATTCCAAGTTTTCAAAAAGATGTTAGGATTTTTCTAGGATTTACAGGATATTATCGAAGGTTTATAGAAAACTTCACCAAGATAGCATCTCCACTTTTCAAATTACTTACCAAGGACTGTGAATTCAAGTGGAATCTTGATTTCTAGTTAGCCTTTGAGACCCTGAAAACAAAAATCTCTGAAGCACCTATTTTAAGGGGACCTAACTGGAAGTTACCTTTTCATATTTCAACAGATGCCTCAGATACAGCTCTAGGAGCATTATTGGGACAAAAAGACCCGATTCCTTATGCCATCTACTATACCAGTAAAAATTTGACTCCTTCAGAGTTAAACTATACTGTAACTGAAAAAGAGTTTTTAGCTGTTGTTCATGCCATAAAAAAATTCAGACACTATATAACAGGCTATGAAACTTTTGTTCACACAGATCACTCTGCAATTAGATATCTAATGAACAAATCAATTACTAATGGCAGAGTCATAAGATGGTTATTGCTTTTACAAGAATTCAACATTACCATTCTAGATAGGCCTGGAAAACAAAACACAGTAGCTGATTTTCTATCTAGACTCCAAAACATCCAAGACAATACCCCAGTTGAAGATCAATTTCCTGATGAATATCTTTTTGCAATTTCTACTCAAACTCCTTGGTTTGCTGACATTGCTAATTATTTAGTTTCAGGGAAATTTCCTTCAATAATGAATGCAAGAGACAAAATAAATATCATTTATGACAGTGCAAAATATTCATGGGTTGCTAATGAGTTATACAAAACAGGTCCAGATTTTATCATTAGGAGATGTGTTCGGGAAGATGAGATGCGTGAGATCCTCAAGGCATGTCATGATGAACCTTGTGGCAGAAACTTTGTTGATAAAAGGATAGCTTATAAGGTCCTTCATTTAGGATACTATTGGCCATCCCTTTTTAAAGATGCTAAAGAGTATTTCAAAAGGTGTGACAGTTGCCAAAGGGTAGGGAAACCTTCTCCTTCAGGTGAGATGCCATTGCAGCCTCAGGTACATATTGAAACTTTTGAGAAATGGGCTTTAGATTTTGTAGGACCTATTAGTCCTCCATCAAGACAAAAGAAATATATATTATTTTGCACTGATTATGTTACCAAATGGGTATAGGCCAAGCCATTACTTTCTGCTACTGAAGCATCTATAGTTAATTTTCTTTTTGAGGATATTTTTACTCGTTTTTGTGTCCCAAGGGAAATTGTTACAGATTAAGGAGCTCAATTCACATCAAGGCTAGTGGAACAAATGATGGAAAGGTACAAAATCAGACACAGAAAATCTACTCCCTATCATCCACAAGCAAATGGTCAAGTGGAATCTACTAATAAGGTTATTGAAGGGATCCTAACAAAGACTATCCATTTACATAGAAGAGATTGGGTAGATAGGCTTCCTGAAGCCTTGTGGGCCTATAGAACTACATGGAGAAGCACAACAGGCCATACTCCTTATGAACTTGTTTATGGAAAGCAAGTTTTTTTTCCCATAGAGTTCCAGATTCAAACTTTCAAAATGGCAGTTCAGCTAGGACTTGATCTAACAGAGGCACAAAAGCACAGATTGGAGCAGATTAATGAATTGGATGAGATCAGACAAGATGCAGTTCAGAAAACAAGTATAGTCCAACAACAAAGGACTAGATGGAATGATAAGTACATCAAGGAAAAGAAGTTCAAAGAAGGTTACTGGGCTCTCTTGTTTGATTCAAAGTTCAAAGATTTTCAAGGTAAATTCCAAACACATTGGCTTGGGCCATATGAAATTGTGAAATTTTTTGATAATGGAGCAATAAAAATTAGGACAATAGATGAAGAAGAGGTTACTTTTCTTGTAAATGGTCATAGATTGAAACTGTATCACAAGCCACTTTCAAAAGAAGAATTTTCAAGAGATTCCAAGAGAACAGTGATGTGAAGTTAATGAAGAAGAATCCTTCTTCTTCATCAACTTAATTGTATTTTCTGAAATCAGATGATGAAAAAAATATATATATATATATATATATATATATAATAAAAATAAAGTATAAACATGAAAACTAATCTTTGATTATCATGTTTATACAGAAAAGATAAGGTGAAAATCAGAATCCTTCTGACACTTTACCTTTTCAAAATTGTTCTTTTTCCTACAAGCAGCTATCATAAAATCATAAGTGATCACATTCCACTTATGATCCATTTCACTCCATTCATTCATAACTCATTCACTCCATTCATTCATATCTCATTCACTCCATTTCATGGTCCATCTCATTTCCAACTCAGATTTCTAAATTTGATCTCTTTCTGCAAATTGAGTATTACAAATCATAAGTTGCAGACCACTTTTTTTGCCACTTCATATTTTTGATTCATTCCATTCCATTATATTCCAGTTCATTCATGCTCCATTCCACCATATTTCATGATCCATGATTAATCCATTTCATACTACACCCCATCCATGTTTCAAATCATTTCATTTCATGTTTCAAAGTCTTGCTGTAATACTCTAGATTGATTAGATACTTGTGCAACTATCCAAAGAACTACTGCCCAAGAATTAATCTCAAGAGATCATACAAATCAAAGGGATTATGAAGACTGAAGAATCAATTATTTTCAAAGGAAGACAAATCATATTAAAACCACAAAAATCAAAGGAAAGGCTAAGGTAAAGTTGTGAAATTATTATGATGACAGATTATGAAAGTTATAGTATAGTTAAGTCATGTATGATTCATAAAGTTATTTTGATTATTCGTGTTGATCAAGCCTATTAAACCTATCATAAAAACCTTGGACAAAATCCCTTCCATTCCGCCATACCAAACCATCATTTATTAAAAAAAATTAACGGTTAGTACTGAAGTGACCTATTCGGTCACGTCACTAACCCGAAGTATTCAGTGATGATTTTGAATTTCTCACGAGATTTTTCCATGGTATTTTCTTTCATGATAGCTCTCAAACTCATTAATTCGTGTGAATCACCTTCACCGTATTTCACTCATTCTGTAACCACTTCATATCATCTTTCCGTAGCTAATTCCTACTGCATAAGCAGAGAAGGCATCTTTGGGGTGAAAACAACTCTCTGCAACCATTCTTATCGTGAATAGAAGAGCAGTAACGGAGCAGTAAATTGAAGGTTGAGAAAAGAAGCCATGGGTCTCATTGTAAGGTCCGAACCAGTCGGAACCAAATACTTAGAGGGTTACCCACAAATTAGAGAAATGCTACAGCAGGTTGGGTGGTTACAGTTTTTGGAAAATTTCAATGGTTTTCATAAATATGTAACTAAGACATTTGCACGGTCATTCAACAGAGAAGAAGTTGAAATAGGAGATGTCAAGTTCACTATTACAGAATCCTTCATTACAAAGGCGGCGGAATTACCAAGGCAAGGTGAACGATGGTTCAAAAACAAGGAATTTCACAATGAGGCATGGAGGCAGATGCTCAAAACACCAGGTATGGATATTTCAGTTTTTAAGAAGGGCATCCCTAGCTCAGCACTGAAGAATAAATGGCAAAATATGTTGCTCATTTTGAAAAAGTTTATAACTTGTGAGGGAAGGTTTGGTACCCTATATGTTTATCACATTCGGCTTATGATGCATTTCTTAGATGAAGAAATCAATTTACCCTTCTTCTTACTTCATAGCCTAAAGAGAATGGCCTCTAATGTCCAAAAGAGGGTTCAATTCTTGGAAACCACTTTGTATCACCATGGCCTAGTTAAAATCCTAATTGAACATCATTTGAGAAAGGTGGGAGACAATTGGGATGAGTTCCTAGTGAGGAATCACTTTGAAGAACCCAAGGAATCTCCATCTGAAGGAAAACTTGTAAGAAGAAGCAGGAGAGGGAAAATTTCCAAATCTGTTGAAATTAAAACTGGTAAGTCTATACAAGAGGACAGTGAGGAGATTATTTCTGAGAAATTGGCTGAAATTAAGAAACAGCTTAAAAAGGAGAAGATAATAAGAAAGTATGCCAAGGAGAGAGGTGAGGGACCATCTAAACTAAGACGAAGCCATAGGCTTAGAGGCATATTGAAGAAGACAGGAGTTAAGCAAACAAGCATCATAAACATTGAAGATGAAGAGACACCAGCTGATAAATCTCCTGAATACCAGTACGAAGAGGATCTTGATGAAGAAACTCTAGAGGTAGACCCAGCACAACAACAAATCTATAATTATGTTGAGTCATTGGAAAAGAGAGCCTCGGAAAGCAGAGGAAGAACTCCTAGCCCACCAGGATCTGCAATTGAAGTACTAAGAAGAGATAAATATGAACTGGAAGTACTTAATAGGCACATAAAAAATGAAAATGAAATTCTCAGGGAACAAGTCAAGCTGAAGAGTAACATGAACACAACTCTCTCTCTGCAAATGGAAAAACTGTACAAGGCTAATGAGAAGCTGAAAAACAAAAACAAAAAGTTGAGTAGGGCACTTATAAACCTGAGATTCAAATTGTTCATAAAGAAGCCTAAGAGGTCATTGAACATC
This sequence comes from Pinus albicaulis, assembly GCA_034641835.2. Classification (NCBI taxonomy): domain Eukaryota; kingdom Viridiplantae; phylum Streptophyta; class Pinopsida; order Pinales; family Pinaceae; genus Pinus; species Pinus albicaulis. The sequence continues at coordinate 758,415,216 of CM076578.1, read as the reverse complement.
AGGCAAAGCAGAAAAAGGAAGTTGGATGTCCTAGCAGAAGTTTCAGAATACATGGATTAATTGCATGAGGACATGCAAAAGCTTTGCAATGGGGGTATGTTGAGCCCCAAAGATGTCCTTCTCTTTCACCAAATTTCACTTCATTTCCTTTGTCCTTTATCAGTTGCAGGCTTAAAAGATCAATAGGATTAATTAAAGTCACTTTAGGAATGCATATAATGACTGACTTGCTATATTTTCGTGGTTTTGTTGTTGTAGTAATTTTTTGACTAGACTCAGCTACAGAATGCAGCCATTCTGTAGCCAATTGCCTATTCCGCAGCTATCTTCATGTTTACACAAGTTACAAGTGTCACTTAGAGGAAAAATGCATATGGTTGAAATCCATACTTCATCTACATCGTTACTTGTCCTCTACGAAGTCTGAGTAAAAATCTCCAAGTGGTAATGCACATGGAAGAAATCAAAACTAAGAGGTAGACTTCTACCGGGACAAGAACTCTACAGATGTCTTCAACAAGAGTACGAGGTTTCCACAAGAGTTCTAATTTGATTTTAATTGGGAAATACACTTATCCCTATTTCCTCTCAAGGGTATTTGTGTATTTATTTTATAAGAATGACTCAGGAGACCGAGAGACAGTTAGCTAGATTGATGTTTTGTTGTTAGATCTCAAAAGTCTGTAATACTCTGTTTCTGAAGTATTTTCCCTTTAATGAAAGACATTCAACTTCATTGCATGATATAAGGCAATATTGAGGAGATTTGTATGCTAATCCGGTGGTAGAGGGCCCCTACTGCCCGAGAAGCTCTGTGCATATTGTTTAAATAAGTAACTTTAGCTCTGTTTCATTCCTAATTCAACATCTTTTTGAACTCTATGTTTTATGCTCACTCACAACGGATGTTACAGCCAGTCTTATTATTATGAATTATTCCAAAATATCACTAACACTGAATGAGATATAGTTGTAATATTTTAGAGATTATTTGCATTTTAGTTCAGCAGTAATACTACAGAGGTTAATTGCACTTTAGTTAAGTTCTGTTCACTGTATTTCAAGTTTTATTGATTGCATTCTAGTTCATTTTTGTTTAATGTATTTTAAGTTTTATTAGTTAGTTGTATTCTAGTTCTATTCCATTAGACTTCAAGGCCTTCATTATTTACAAACTACTCTTGTTATTAATCTCTTCCAACACATCATCATGTAGACAGGAATTAGTGATATCAGTTCGAGGTCTTGACTGTTCTGCAATTTCTTATAATTTTACAAATAGCCTTTTTCCAAAACTATTCCAAAATATTTCTAACTCTCGAATGAGTCTTAGTAGTGACATTTTGAGTTGCAGAATGGATTAATTTCAGTGTCATAAGTTAATTTAGAGTAGGGTTCTTTGCTATGCTACAAATAATCTTTTCCAATTGTGTTCCAACAAATTTCTAACCATGGATGAGATTTTTGTGATATTGTAAGTTGTTGTTTACTTAGAAGAACCTCATTGCATTAAGCTTATCCTTTTCTCAAGCTATTCCAACATACTTATAATGAAATGAATTGGATTGAGTCTATGTTATGATTTATTTTTCTTGTCAAGTTTTGCAATTTGTAAGTTAGCATTCTCTGTTATTAGGTGTCATACATAGTCTAGATTTTACTCTGTTTTTAGAGTGACTAATAACTCCTCTTTTCCAAACAACTTACTTTCCTCTTAGCATAAAAACACAAAACCCAAAAACACTAGAAAAACAATAAACACAATGAAGTAGGAAGCAAATACCTAGGCACATATAGTGCACTTCACTTCAACAGTTTACTAGCCCTGGTTGACAATTTATGACATCAACTTAGGAACACTAGGTTGAGCAGACAGGTTCCATTCACACCCTTGGTGTTTATTTCAGCTGCTTTATTCACTCCCCTTTCACATTAGGAGTGTTATTTCTTCATTACAAAGGGGCTAAGGTGTATCCTTGCCCATTTTATTAAATAAAAAATAAAATGTGAAACTATAATATTCCATTTTAGCTTAAGGCTAAAATTGGGAATATTACAGTCCTCCCCTCCCACATGTTTCTTTCCCTCAAGCAACTGCATAGAGAGAAAAAAATTGTCTCACCCTTCTTCTCTTGTGGCCTCTTCATCAATGGTTCCACCACTGCTCAAATATGCTGCAATAAATTTTTCCTCCAATGCCCTCGCCCAAGTATGCATGCTGTCAAAAATGCTTATCATGGAAAGATAGAAGGTGTAGTGGAATCCTTCTTTCTATGCTAAGGCCCCCTCAATCTAGGAGTGATGATATGCATGGGAAAAATTCTGCTCCCAATTATGATCCCCTCATCCATGCAATCATCCAAATAAAATCTCAACCCTCGGTTTTTGTAATGTGTTGGGGCTGAATGGAGAGTTGTGCTTGTGTTCCCATGATGGCCCTCTCTCCATTTTAAGTGTGCATGGGGCTGCCTCTGTCCTTGGGCTGAAATGGTATGGCCTCCAAGAATGGCCCAAGCTACCCCATCAAGAAATCCATCCATGAAATGCCTCCTCAAATCCTCCAAGTAGTTTCTCCCACAAGGAGAGCAAGTAACAATGTGGCATTCATGGTATGCCCATGGTGTCTCCTGCAAGATAAGACATATACAATAGGGAGAATCATGCTCCCAATGGGCTGTACATATAATACTCTCCAAATAATGCTCCTCATGAATGTACAAACATCATAAATACATGTACAACCGGAGAGTGGTTGAAAGTTCCACTCATGGAACTGCACAGTGCCTTCTTGGCCTACCTCAAAATCAAAATTAATAAGTGCTGAACTAGCCACTTTTTTGCTGCCACAACATCTCCTCATAATATGAAAACATGAGAATACACATTAGTGCCAATGGTGCACACCAAGAAGCATGTGGCTACCCCCACAACCGTCACAAGATTAGCCAAAATCAAGGCTACAAGTAGCTGCAAGTACATCCTCATGAAAAAATGCAAGAAGGAACATGCCTCCTTGATACATCATGCTCCTCAATCAATGAAAATAAGTACAATACCAAATATGAATTTATACCTCCTCCATCATGCACTAGAGCTCTTGAGCTGAAATGGCTCAACATGAATGCTCTCCCTCTCCTCCAATGAGTAATGGAATGGTTGTGCCAACCTCTCCAAAAAAATCTAGGCTCTGCATCCATCCATATGCTGATGTTGATCATGTTGAATGCCCTCCAAGGTGAACTCCTCTAGCAAGGCAAATTACGCATCCAAGTGCATAGCAAGGAAGTCCTCAAATGTTGCATGCAATAGTGTCTCCTTGAGACTAGAAACCCTAGCCAAGAAGAGTCTTCCATGATAATAGATGATCATATTATCCATTAATTATTTTCCATCTCCATCAAGTCCATCCAAAAATCATGCATGCATCAAGATCCTAGGGAATACTCAACCAAAGCTGAGTCCTCCATCTTGGATCAATCCTCCACATAGACAGCACTGGTGTTTTGCAATCTGGTGCTCCATCACGTTGTTTCCTACTACCTTGACATCCCCTAATGCCAAATTCATCCTCCAAGTTTCTGCCATGCCCATCATGCAGCTACTCATGCTAAAATAGAAATGGTGCTCTCTGAAAATGAGCCTCCCATGAGAGACTATCACCTCCAAAGAATCCCCCGATCCTGGGAAATGTAAGCATGAGTGGCCCCCATCTACTCCAATGCATGAAAGAGTCCTTCCTCAAAGGAAGTATCATCTCTCTCATTAAATATATGGAGAAGTCATCCTACATCATGAAGCTGCAATCCTCCATCCATACAGCAACTCTATCTGCGCAGTAAAGCTGATGAGAATGGGTGGTACTGAAACTGAGAGTGTATCCCTCCTCCTTGTGCTCAACCCCAAGCTCACTACGCTGTGCTGGACTCCTCCAATGTCTCCACCCCTCTGAAATCCAAGAGTGGTGAACCAAAAATCATGATGCCTCTCATCATCTCTAGATCATGTGGCCTCCCAAGTGGGAAGCCTCCAAAAGTGAGACATCAAGATAGGAAGTGGACTAAATATATGAGAGGAATGAAAGGTCCTCTCTCTCTCAACTGCACAGTGTAGTCCTTCCTCTATGTGAAGAAAATATCTGAAGAAGACAAGGGTGAATTTCCATCATCCCTTCATGCTAATACTTCTTCTCTTCTTCTTCTTTGTCCAATGGTACAGCGCTGTAGGTTTTTCTATGCACCTCCTCTCTACCAACAAGTGAGTGTATCCCAATGAGAGGCCTTGAACCTTGGCCTTCCATTGAGAGAAATAACTCCACACCATAACAAGTGGAAGAGTTCCCTTCATACAATGGGGGTCTTGCCTCTATCAAGTCATTCTCCTAGTTTCTCCCCCTCTAGAAAGATGGAATGATCTTTTGTTTCATGGTCCCCCTCCATGCATGCAAAGTGTTTGAAGTTTTTTCACACCATGTTTCACATGGGTTTTCATCAATCCCCTTTGAAAAAATCTTTGTGACTACAACATATTATCTCTCATTTGCATGAAACGTGAAATAGAACTCTGAAATCAATCATCATGAACCATACCTTTGAGTTGTAGCGCTGCTCCTCCAAAGGCCTCAACTCTTTCCCTCCATCCTTCTTGCAGTAGCTATGGGAAGTGTACTGCACTGTGGATCTACAGGTGTGGATGCATGCTCACACCATTCATGAGAATATCTAGGGCTTGCTCCATCTACAAACCCTTTCAGAAAATTTCTCCCAAATTTTCCCTTTCATCAAGATCTTCAATAATCTCCTCAGTGGTCTGGAAAAGAAGAAGGGAAGCCTCCTCTTCCTTCATTCCTCTTTCCTTTTTTCCCCTTTCAATCTCCTCTCCTTGGAGAGAATCTCCTCTTGCTGATGGCGATGGATCTTTGGCAGAGGCTAAGCCAAGATCATGCTCCGATACCACTGTAATATCCCAAATGGGGAAATCTCTGCAATGTAGGGAATATCTTAAGATATTCCAATTCCTTCTTCAATGAGCTATCACAAGTCCATTTCAGAGATTGAATGTTGGGGAATTTATAGGATATGACTCCTTCCAATGAAAGGAGAAATATTGAGGCTAGCATTCCCTTCACAGACTCTGCATATGGATATGCGATATTCCACTTCGGGAATTTCTGCTACAGGGTCCTTGAGGACACTATATAAGGAAGCTGCTACAAAAATAAGACATACCAATGTTGGGATGCCCTATACCACATCTCATAAAACTCCCATGCAGAATATGAGCTCAAATAAATACATCTAGATGGGTTATTCAGATCTCCCCAATCTAGGTCTCTAAAACAATGCTCAATGAGAGAGCTTACAGCAATATATGAACATGAACATGAAATTTGAAACTCTGAATACATCATATGAGGTAAATGCTACAGCCATCATGATATTAAGATATATCAGCAAATAAATACAATAAATAGCTGAGGGACAAGCCACTCAAGCTTTAATATCAAACCTCCAATGAATAAGCCATGAAATACAAGAGTAGTTGCAACTCCACAAAATGCCGAAGTAGCTGCAACTGCGCTGGGTACATGAAGGTATAAGCTGATGAATATTAATAAAATACATATATGTCTGAAGGAATACAATAAATAATCCCAAGAACAATAAATTGGCTGAAATACATGATTTCTAGCCAATCTATGAAGATTGCTAGAAATGCCGGAGAAAACCAAAATGTGACAACCAAGTTGTCATTGCAGCTGGTACAAAATATGAATGAGGCTATGGCAGATATAAAATGCAATTTCCCTCCTCTGATAATGTCTCTAACATAAAGTGTTGATCACTTTGTCTCATAAACACACTCCTGATGAGCTCTGAAACCCCTCTCTCACTGCCTCCTCCAAAATAACACAGTTTCCTCCATGGACTGTGCAATGGGAGATGATGGAATGTTGGCCCATGCCAAATGATCTAAAATAGAGCCCGAGAACCCTCCTTTTAGCTCCTCCAATGAGTGGATCGCTCCTCTACTAAAGAAAAAAAGACAAGAGAGACTCCATGAGTTCCTCTCTAGCTGCACCCAGCTACACAACGTCCTCTCTGTTGTAGAAATAACATTGTAGAAGATGAATGAAGTTGTGGCCAATTCTAGATTGAGGAAATGTATCTCAATAATCATCCTTCCTTTAGGAAGAGGTAGGGATTCCCGACCGGGAACACCCTAGTGCCCGAGGGCACCATCACCCTGCTAAACAGCCTAGGGATGCAAGCTTTGTAGACCCAAAGTCTGAAATTCTAAATCATAGCATAATGCAAATGGGCTTCCATATCCTCCATATAAAGTGAGCGAACTCTTCTCCACCATGGTCCCACCAATTAGGGTTTACACCCTCATGTGAAGCTCTTCCCTCCAAAATTGTGCAGCTTCTCTACGAAGCTTCTCCTATATGGGTAGCACTATTGAATTTAGTCAAAGATGACTAATCCAAGTGAGCTAGGTTCCATTCACACCCTTGGTGTTTATTTCATCTGCTTTATTCACTCCCCTTTCACATTAGGAGTGTTATTTCTTCATTACAAAGGGGCTAAGGTGTCTCCTTGCCCATTTTACTAAATAAAAAATAAAATGTGCAACTATAATATTCCATTTTAGCTTGAGGCTAAAATTGGGAATATTACACTCAGTGGGCCTAAGAATCCTCAACCGGTGAATGGAAGCATATATGGTAAATCCTAGAGGTGGTTTCCCTTGATCAAACCTAGGAATCCTTGGCCGATGAATGACAGGATATATGCTAAAGGTTGTAGGGTTGTGTCTTGATTATGGCCTATTGATCCCTGTATCGGAATATGGATTACGGTAAATACTAATGACTAGGAGACAAGAAATTTCCTCAAGATGTAGGTGGAGAAATATGATGGCATCCATTATTGTTTATGGAATAATGATCTGGTGAGGATTGTGGTAAAGCCTAGTTCTATTGATGCAGGTGAGGTGGTTTAGCCTCAGGAAGCCCTGGTTGATTTGTTTAGTTGTGAGTCCCAAATTCATGCTTGTAATATGAAACAGGAGTGATTGGCTGAAGAGATATTTGGTTCAACCAATAAATGGTCAGGTGGAACATGGAAGTCCCAAAACTCATTGGCTTTTGCCTTCATTGATAAGAGTTCCTTTCCTTGGTATTTTATGTGCAAATGTACTGGTTCATATGTGGAATTTATGGATGTTTTATCCTTATTATTTATGTTGTTTATATCTTGGTTATGATTATTTTTTATGACAGTGATGATGTATGGATTTCATAATATTTTTATTTGTAAATGAATGAACAATGAATATATGACCTTGATAGATGATAATATAGCTAATGTGATAAGGCATCAATGCTTCTTAGTGATTCTCAAATAAGTATGAGACGTTATGCTAAGATCTATTATTATGACCTATATAATGCATATTTGTGACATGTTTGATGAAATTTTTTTCATAGATAGTAGGGGTCTAGATAATTCCTTCCTCAAGAATTTTCTTTTGTATCATTGTTTCGATGTTACTTTTCATTTCTAGAAGTTTCATAGAGTTCTGGGCAATGGCCTGAGTCTTGGCCCTGAAAAACTGTCACAAAATCTGTTGTTGCTGGCACAGAACTACCTGGAAAATTCATCATTCATAGGAATGCCCTTGCTATGGGAGTGACTAGAGGGTCCCAGTCGCATGCATTCCCATTTCATCAGAGCGACTGAGCCTTTAATGCATTAAAATGCTAGGTTTTCTTAGGGGTTGATCACCTGGAATAGTTGGATGGCTCTTGAGGGTTTTATAGCAAGTGTATAAGGTCATATTGGTTGTATTATGTCGATTCCACTCCCTTAACTATACATGGGGAGTTGAATCAAATCATAATATCCTCTCATCACATGTTTACCCTAGCAAACTGGTTGACTTGGGTAAATGTGGTAGGAGGGTGTTATAGAGTTGTATCATAGCATGGTTTCATTCTCTTTCGGTGGTGTCTAGTTTCCGATCTCTTATGTGATATCTAATACCATAGAGTGGTATCAGAGCATGGTTCAAAACTTGTACTGGATGGATGGAATGTGTTTTTCATGAATACATCTCAGTTGCATATGTTTTATTTATTCTTTTGGCATGATTTCTTGTTGTGTATGCATGGTAATGGTCATTGTTACAGTTGTGTTGACATGTATAAGTTGTTGATGTTGTTTTTGGGAAGTGTTTTTCATGAATGCATGGCAATTGTATATGCATTTTTTATGGAAGACAGTATCTATATGTTGTTTTGCATGCATTATTATGGGCATGGTTACTATGCATGAGTTCATTGTATGCATTTTAGCTCATCATGATGTTGTTGGTATGTTGCGATGCTAATGTGTTGGTTGATATGGAGCAGGAGATGTTGACTATTAGAGTGGGGTTGCAACACTAGAATTTGGGGTAAGAGGAGATCGTCATACAAGTATTGTATTTTTGGCATGCAAGTATGTTAGTTAATCGATTGTTATATGAATTAGGGTTATATACATTTTTACATTTTATTTTTGTTGTGGTTACATGCATGGTAGATCCAGTGAATCAATGCGGTCATATGCACATGTGTTGAACATTCAGGAACGATAATATCTTGTTTTTATATGCATTGTTGTTGTTGTTTTATGTCAGTTAACTTAATTATTATGTTATATGTTGTTGATAAGTATGTTATATGTTAACTTGTTGATTTTTATATGATACTTAACTTGATGATTATGTTATATGGTGTTGATGAGTATGTTATATGTTAAAAAAAATTTATATATTTTAGTTAATTTTATTATCAGGGTTATTGCATTAAGATCTTGATGTTATATATCGTGTTGATCTGGATTGGTTTATGTAGATGGTTATGGTTGTGACATTCAGGTATGAGATGATATACTTGTGATGTTGTGTCGTATTAATTTGGACTTATTTGTGCAGATGTGATAGCCTCCACTAAGATACATTGAGAAATGAGTTTTATTATTGATTAGAGGCTCATTATTAAACTTAGAAATGAAAGTGCTCAGAAATTCTCCAAACTAGAGTGACCGGATAGAGCTCATCACCAGGATTCCAACATAGCTTGTTTCATCAAAATATGAGTTCATATGAGTAAGTTATGGTATGTTTTCTATTTTATCAAACACTTAAAAAATGTGCAAAACAGTGAAAAACTGATGACTTGGTAGTCTAGTCAGCACCTTAGGAATATTCAGGGAATATTTTCCAATTTTCAGCCAATGACATTGTGATAAGTGTCATAGTCATATTCACCAATGTCTCCTGGAAAATTGAAATTTTCTTCCTCTTTCTAAGGTCGAAATTTTAATTATATGGTGCATTATTATTTTTATAATGGTGAATTTGGGCCAATGGATAAGGGACCATGGAGTAGCCAGATGTTGCCACGTGCCCTCCACCATGGCAAGGAAGGATGGCGCATTATTTATATCCAAGGTCGAATGCAAATATATATTCAAATGTCAATGACTGCATATATATCTGCATATATATTATAAAAAAAGTCCAACTCTACGGTCCATTCAACAAAAAGTTATAGCACCGAGGAGGGGCAGAGGTCAGAGTCGACCCAGCAACCACCCCCATACAAGCATCGAGATCTACCACCATACCATCACCATGTTCCTTAATACATATGGGATGTCTCTTATACTTAAACTTTGATCGCGTTGGAGTTGGGGGTCCAGAGGGGGCCAGTCCCCTCTCATATGTTCAAGAGAGAAGAACAGTGGGCCTATCACTGTTCACCAACGAATTTTTAAATCCATTAAACCATGTTTAATATGCCATAATCTGGGATTAATTCATACTAATCCATGGTTAAATATTAAATGGGCTTTTGTGCTAACCCTCCGATTAATCACACTAAATACATGCTTATCTTAACTTAAATGTGTAGTTAACGTAGCGGCAGACCTTGCGGAGCCAGCCAAATGTGGCAAAGCTCCAGTTTTAGTGGAGCTGTATGGCTAACTTCTAGTTTTAGTGGAGAAATTGTAGGAAAAAATGGTTTTTCCATAACTGAGGCAATTTTCCACCAAATTTGTCTCAGGAAGAGTCATTCTTAGTATATTTTGATGTTTTGGAGCCATTGGAGCAAGTTTTAGAGGAAAAAGGAGACTGTAAATAGCACTTTTTCACAATTGAAGATAATACAAAGGCTCATGCCATGGAAGATGGACCAAGGAGATGTAGCCCAAGAGGGGTGAAATCCTTCATCAAAACCATGTGTATTTGACTCAATTGTCTTTTTTTAGTGTGTTTTTATATTCGTTTGTTCAAAATTTAGTTTCCATGTTCATGAATTACACTTAATATCATCAAGTTTGTTGATTTATCAATCATAAGCACATGTGTAAACCCTTGTACAAGATGCAGAACAAAGCATTTTCATATTAAATATGAAACTGATATTACCACAACGTTAACTAACAATCAATTTCAGATCAATTATGTCGCAATTTTGGTTTATCTAGCATGGTATGTTTACAATTTTATTGAATGTTTGATTAATTGCATGATATGAGTATGTGTCTATAAAATTGCATGACAGAATGATTTTATTTTAAGATGGTTGTACTAAGACATTATGTGTTGGGACAACTGATATGTACTTGAGTGCAAGTGAGTGCTAGTTGTAGTGTTATGATTTATAACTATGAGCTGATTGTTGAATATAACATGGTTCATAGTATTGGTAAAGGTTGATTTCAAATTAATAGATATAATTTATTGATATTTGGAACATGTGGCTGACATGTGTAAAAAATTACGAGGAAACATGCTCGGTAATAGCATGACAAGGTAATGGTTGATGTGTTTATATAACTAATAGTTGGATTATGTGACAGTACATAGTATGACTTGATTGCAGTAAGGAAAACGGTAAAATAAAGGAATTGGGTTATAATTCCTTTGGCTATGTTTGGAAACCACAATTCCAAATGAATGAGTGCTTTGCATACATGAAGTATTATTAACCTTGATTTCATCTCAAATTATGTGGATATGTGTTATATTCTTAAATATGTATTGGATAGGTATATTATCTTGTTTCCAGTTATAGTTGGATTCATCAAGGAATTGGAGTTCCTTGAGAGGTATATGTGTTTAGTTACATGGAAGTTCGCTTGGCACAACAAGGTAAGGTTTATCTATACACTGAATTTTATGTGTTTATGACATTATGATGCAGGGGATTGCATGGAAAAGAATACTACCATGAAATCTTGAAGAAGGCTCAAATTGAATTTCCCTCGGAGGCATTGGGACCCCATGAGGTGTAGTCATGGTGTTTTTTGTTAGTTTTGTGCCTTCGGTATTTTGTGATTTGTTTGAACTTGACTTATGGGTTTTGATTGTGCTTGGTTCAAGGCCTTTCCACTTTATTTTGGTGTCATGTTGCTATTGGTTTTTGGTGGTTTTCTTCTTGTTGGTTTTTCATGTTCTTTCCTCTTATGTTTTGAGGGTCATGGGAATCGGTTTGGGAAAGAGGAAAGTTAAAGAATCTCACGAAGGGATGAATGGAACTTGATAGGTAATGTAAGACTCGGATGAATCCCAATGCATGTATAAGGATAGCGTAAGGTAATAATATGACAACTAGTTTAACTGGTTAGGTTCATTGTGGTAAATGGATGGTGGCAGTACAAACATGAGAAAGGTAACCGAAAAGGTAAGTAAATGGATTTGAGATGTCAAATTCCTTGTCTATGTTGGGAACCATTTTTCTCAATGTTGTGTATCTTGTGAATGGATAAAGGGAGTTCTCTTAACCTTGACCTTATGATACATGGTAATTATGTTATGATCATGATTATTTTGATGTCTATATATGTACACATGTATGTATGTATGTCGTTGTCTGACAGGGTCATCATTGATCATGATTGTTTATATGGTAATGTTTATATGTGTGTGTGTGTGTGTGTGTCTATGTCATTTTCTGACAGGGTTTTCAGGGATTATTCTTGTGGAGGAATGAATGCTTATGCAAGTGAATGGCATGAAGGGGTTCCTAGTATTATGAGGAATCAAGTGGGAATAGTAGTCCTGAAAAACATATGAGGTCAATATCATGTGGATATGAGTTTATATTATGTTTTTATACTATGCCTTTATTTACGTTATGGACAAGTGATTTTGAGAGATACATTAGTGGAATGAAAACAACATGATTCGCGACATGCTAGGACAAGCATGGATGGCGGAGAGACACTAGAAGAAAGGTTTCTTGGTAGAGCCAATTTGTGGTCTATGGATGTGCATTAATATTGTTGTATATATGTTGTAAATGCTTCACATTTGATGTTGTGTGCATGTGGTGTTGTCTATATATAGTGTTATGTACATATCACTTATGGAGTGCTATATACAGATGGTGTTGTGTACATGTTGTTTATCTAATGGTATGTTCATATGGTGTTGTGTACATTTTTTTTATGCAATTTTATGTATAGATGGTGTTGTGTACATGTTTTTATGTAGTTTTGTGTACAGATAGTGTTGTGTGCATGTTGATATGTGGTGCAGTGTACATATGGTGTTGTGCGCATGTTGGATATGCAGTTTTGTGTACATATGGTGTAGTTTGCATGTTGCATATGCGATGTTGTGTACATATGGTGTGGTGTGCATGCTGTACATATGGTTCTATGTACATGTGTTTTTTTCTGTATTATTTTACACGTGGTGTTGTGTGATGTGGTGTTGTGTGCAGGTAGTGCTATGTACATGTCCTTCATGTGGTGTTGTGTACATGTTGTGCATGTGGTACTGTGTATACATTGTGCAGGTGGTGTTGTGTACACATTGTGCGGATGGTGTTCTATATATGTGGTGTTGTGTACATGTTCTGAAGGTGGTGCTATGTACAAGTGGTACTTTGTACATGTTTTAGATGTGGTATTGTTGCAAATGTGGTAGTGTGTGCATGTCATACATGTTGCGTTATGCACATGTGGTATTATGTGCATGTTGTTATTTATATTTTTGTATATGTGTGGTAATGTGTATGTGAACTATATAGTCACGGTATCATGACATGTGTATTTATTTTTTTGTACTCTGTGTACATATATGTATTTTTTTGTACACCGGATGTAGGTATATGTGTTGTATTGTACACTGGGTGTAGGTGTATGTGTCATTTTGTGTGCCAGGTGTGCGTGTATGTATTGTGTGGTGTTGTATGCCATATGTGGATGTACGTGTTGTGCTGCACACTGTGTGTATGTGTACATTATTGAAAAGAATCAAAGGTGGTGGGTGCTTCTCAGGTGTGGAAACTGATCTAGTGTGTGTACAGAAAAAACAAAGGAAAAAATAAGGACTGATGAAGGAAAAGTATCGATGTTTTAATTTAATTATATTGTGCATGTGATCTATGATTCTTCTTTATGATGGCTACATGTGATTTATGATTATGGTTTATGATTATTGCATGTGATTCATTTCAGACAACGGATTGGAATTCTGTAAAAAGTGGTCGAAATTACACAGACTATAGTTTCTTTTGTATCAATTTCAAAGCCTAAGGATGAAACAGTGTCATGTGGAACATCGTACAAGTTTTCTATACTAAACCAATCCATAATTAGGTCATTGTGGGAGATTGGGTATAATGTTTTCTTCAAGAATCCAAATCAGGTTTGACCTATGGCATTGGAAATAATACTCACAGGGATACAACAGGACCAAAGTTAAAATCTTGGGGATCTGAAATCACAGAGATACATTAGGTTCAATATTGAGCTCCTTGAAAATTTTAAAAAAATGTGTGTAAAAAAAAAAGTGCATAACCTTTGTTTAAAAAATTAGTTTGAAGTGATTCCAAGGGAATATTGAAGAATTTTTATCAGTATTGGGTTCTATAATGCCTCCCAAAAAAAATTCCACACCAATTAAGCCCTCAGAAATTTCTATTATGACACATTAAGAGGAACAAGTGCAACATGATATATCAAAATTATGAGACCAAGTGCAACAAATTTCACTCTCGCAAAAAGTAACCAAAAATGAAATGGAAGCTAAAATGGATGGTTTGAAGAAAGACATGGAAGCTAAGATGAATGGCGTCGAAGATAACATGGATGGCATGGAAGCTAAGGTTGGTTGTATAGAAGAAAAATGGAAAGGCAACATGGAATACATGAAGAATGGTCTAAAAGAAGACATAGAAGGTTTGAAGGAAGGTTTGACAAAATTGCTACAAGAAATTATTCCTAATAGAAAAAAGGTAGTACATGAAACTCATGACGAGAACAAAAAAATGTTAATCATGATTTCATAGACTCTTATTTTAGAGTTAAGACCCACCATATTCCAAATATCAATATGAGAAATTTTGATGGCAAGGATCCTGTAACATGGATACTACATATGGAGCAATACTTTGATCTCCATAATGTGAAAAACATGAAAAAGGTACGATTGCAACTTTATATTTAGAACCCAATACATTTGTATGGTATCAATGGCTTTGCTCTTGTAAAAAAATTGTCACTTGGTCCATTTTTACGGAGGAAATGATAGTTATGAGGATACAAAGAGAAACAACTTCTTTAACCAATTGATAAATCTAAACAAAAGGGTTCAATGATGGAGCACATTGAGGACTTCTAAAAATTGAATAAAATGGTAAAGGATATTACATAGGAACACATGATTGATTTCTTCATAGGAAATTTAAAGGATAACATCCAACATGAGGTTCGCCTTTGGGAACCTGATTCATTGGAGAAGGAATCTAGGTTGGAAATAAAATTTGAAACCAAAATTATGGCGACAAGGAAGCCTACCACTCAAAACTATAAATATGGAAGTGTTGCTACTCCTAGACTTGCACAACCTACAAGGTTGACACCACAACAATTGGAAGAAAAAAACTAAAAGGTATTTGCTACAGTTGTGATATAAAATACACTAAAGTTCATAAGTGTGATGAGAAGAATTTATTTTACATAGATTTTGAAGAGGAGGAAGAAAATGAAAAAGAAACTTAAAAGAAGATGATATACTCCAGGAACCAACCCTAGAGGAAGAAGAAATGAATCCAACCATATCTTGTAATGCATTGGCAAGAATTACCACTCCTCAAACTCTCAAGATAGAAGGACATATTAAGAAGAAAAATGTAATAGTGTTGATTGATTCGGGTAGTACCCATAATTTTATTCATTTTAAGGTAGCCAAGGAATTGAATTTCTTCCTATACCCACCACAAGAGTTTCAAGTGATGGTTTCAAATGGAGGAGCTATAAATTTCTCTAGAAAGTGCCATATTATCAAGTTAACCCTGGGAGAATATATTTTGAATAGTCCAATGCTTTCCATTCCAATGGTTGGTGTTGATGTTATACTAGGAGTATAATGGTTTCAATCTATGGAGACGATAGCTTTTAATTTTCAAGAACTTTTATTGAATTTTTTTTCGAAAGGAAAGGAAGTTGAATTATGGAGTATCGCAGGGAAGCTGAGAAAAATATTCTATTCTAATTTAATTACAAAGTTCCTGAAGAAAGAAAAATGAGGCGTAATTGCACAATTATTCTCACTAGAGGTTTAAACATCAAAATAATCTATTTCTTCATATCTCCAAAAAGTATTGGACAATCATACCAATATTTTTGAGACTCCCAAAGGACTCCCACCTATTCATGATCATGATCATGCTATTCATTTGATTCCAGGAATTTTTACGCCAAACATCAGGCCTTACATATATCCTTATTCTCAAAAGAGTGAGATTGAACGTATGGTTGCAGAAATGTTAGAGGCTGGTATAATTCAACTTAGTCAAAGTTCTTTCTCTACTCCTGTAATATTTATGCACAATAAGGATGGATCATGGCATATGTGTCTTGATTATATGGAGATCACCAAGCTCACTATTAAAGATAAATTTCCCATCCCCGTCATTGATGATTCATTGGAAGAATTACATGGATCGATTTACTTCACCAAGTTGGATCTTTGTTCTGAATATCACCAAATTAGAATGAAGACTTAAGGCATTTCGAGGGTCATTATGAATTTTTGGTCATGCCTTTAGGCCTTACAAATGCACCTTCCAGATTTTAACGTTTGATGAATTCCATTTTCAAATCCTTCCTTATAAAATTTGTGTTAGTATTTTTTGATGATATACTAATATACACCAAGTCTTGGAAGGATCATGTTCAACATGTTGATAGGGTGCTCAAACTATTGGAGGAGAAAAAATTATATGCAAAAGCCTCAAAATGTTTCTTCACAGTACAGGAGGTGGAATATTTGGGTCATATGGTATCTTATGAGGGTGTTAAGGTAGACCCTAACAAAATTAAATCCATTAAGGAATGGAAAATCGCTACAACCATAAAGAATCTTCGAGGATTTTTAGTGTTAACAAGGTATTATCGCAAGTTTGCTAAGATTTATGGGAGAATATTGGCACCTCTAACATCATTACTGAAGAAATATACATTTTCTTGGACTTTGGAAGCAACTAAGTACTTTGAACATATTAAAGAGGCAATATACCAAGCACCGATCTTAGCTATGCCAAAATTCACAGAAACTTTTATTGTGGAATGTGATGCCTCAGAAAATGGAATTGGTGTGGTTTTAATGCAGGAAGGAAGACCGATTTATTTTTAAAGTCGTCCAATCAAAGGAAAGCATTTACAAAAACCTATTTATGAGAAGGAAATGTTGGAAATACTACATGCACTAAAGCAATGGCAACCTTACCTAATGGGAAGACACTTCAAGGTAAAAACATATCAAGATAGTCTTAAATACCTTTTGTAACAAATATTATCTTCAGAAGAGCATAAAAAATGGGTCACAAAGATGTTGGGTTATCACTTTGAAATCATCTACAAAATGGGAAGCCAAATGTTGTTGCAGATGCACTCTCAAGAAAGGATGAGGATGTGGAAGCATTGCTTTGTGCTATTTATATTATCCAACCTGAGTGGATAATCAAAGCAAGGGATGAATGGAAGAATGATGAAGAGGTGTGGACACTCATTCAAAATTTGCAGCAAGATCCTAGTACATCTGAAACATTTATCTAGAAAATTGATTCATTATGGTAGAAAGATAAAATATATCTTTGTAATAATTCCCAACTCAAACAAAAGATTCTTTTGGAATTGCACACCTCTCCCTTGGGAGGACATTCAGGATTTTTAAAAACGTATCGTGGGGTCAAGAAGGAATTCTCAGGGGATGGCCTTAAATCTTATATTCAAAATTTTGTGGTAGAATTTTTGGTATTCCAACAAAATAAATTTGATACAACTAAGACCCCAAGTCTGTTACAACCTGTATACTTTCCAAGTCAACATTCGGAGGAGGTTTCACAGGATTTTATCACAGGTTTACCCAAGTCCAAAGGAAATGTTGTCATCATGGTGGTAGTTGATAGACTTACCAAGTATGCACACTTTTGTGCATGATCTCATCCATTTAAAGCCAGTATAGTTCCTACTGCATTTATGGAAACCTAAATATCATTGTAAGCGATAGAGATCCCATTTTTATGGGAAATTTTTGGATGGAATTATTTTCTTGTTTGGGTACTTAATTAGCTCATGGCTCATCATATCATCCTCAATATGATGGGAAAACTGAGATAGTGAACAAATGTTTGGAAGGATATCTTCGTTTATTTGTATTTGATAAATAGACATAATGGGTGAAGTGGTTACCTCTGGCTAAATGGTGGTATAACACTTCCTTCCATACTGCAGAAAAAAAGATCCCATATATGGCACTTTATGGATATCATCCACCTTCCATCACATCATCTTTAAGAGAAAATTTTAAGGTTCAAGCAGTGGAAGATCACATCGAGCATCAACAACAAGTTATCCAACTCTTAAATGATAACATCACTTTTGCACAGAATCGAATGAAACAACAAGATGATCAACATCGCAGGGAAAGAAGTTTTGATGTAGGCGAATAGTTATTTTTACGGCTACAACCATAAAAAAAATTCCCCTCAAGAAAGCTAAGAATGATGAAAAATTATCACCAAAGTATTATGGTCCTTACAAGGTGTTGCAAAATATTGGTACTATGGCATTCAAATTGGAGCTTCCCTCATCTTCCTGAGTGCATCTAGTTTTCCATGTTTCTTGCTTAAAGAAGGTTATAGGTGACAAGCTCCCAGTACAAACAATATTTCCAAAACTTGATGAAGAAGGAAAAATAATATTGGAACCTAAAGAAGTCACAAAAACAAGAAATCGACAACTATGAAATCAATCAATTTCATAGTATCTCATCAAGTGGAAGAACTTACCCGCTGAACATTCGACATGGGAGGATGATAATTTTATACAGAATCATCTAGAACTACTCAAGCGTTGAAGAAAACACTTTTTTTAAGGAGAGGGGCATGCTAGGTCCCTATAATACTAGTGTATTCCCTTATTTTTATTGTTATTATACCCCCCTTATTGTTATTGTTGTGCCCATGTAGTCCCCATATTGTTATTATTGTGCGCCAAAGAAGCCCACTATTGTTATTGTTGTGCCCTTAAATTCTTATTTTTATGTCAAATAGGATTATATTGTGACCCATTCGAATCCTATATATAGAAAGGAGGTTTCTTCATTTGTATCATCCAAGAATTATTCATTTATGTAATGTAAAGGAGGTTTCCCCCTCGAAGCAGTTGATTTCTAAGTCGTTGACCTGTATTTTCTTCTATTTTGTAAGTTGGTTTCATAATAGTTCCTTTCCTTGGTATTTTATGATCTGGATTTATGCAAGAATGCAACAGAATAAACATATAACAATAAATACAGAGATGCAGCGGAAATAACACTTCATTTCATTAATATCAAAGAACTGAAATTTGCTTATAGACATAATGGAAATAAAACTAGCTAGGGCGCTGGTAGCTATCTCTGAGAAGAGATGTGGCAGCTACAGGGCTCTGAAATCAGTTAAAATGAGGCTTGAAGGCCTATTCATTATTTAGAAACAATGGGAAATCCTAAACAGCCAAAACCCTAACCCTAGGAGATGAAGCGCCAAAACTATGGGCCCCATTTGGGTAAATTGGTGTTTCTTCCGAAGCGTAATAACACAGCATCTCGATCTGCGGTATTTGATGTGCTGTACCTGCGTTAGAAATATCTGTCCAAGGAATCCAACTTTTGAGTGAAAAACATCGATTTGTGGACCCATGTGCTCCCAGTTTCCCAAAAAACGTCGTTTAGGGCCTCAAAAGGGCTCCGGAAGTTCAGGACCCGAAAAACTGCTAAAAATAGTAAGTTATGCCAAAACGGAAAAACTGAAAGAGACAATGGTGGGGGCCCAAGTGGAATAGGCGGGTGGCCACCAATATCCACCTGGATCATTCCTCCCCCCCTAGGAAGCAATGGTCCCCATTGCGTTAAGTTCCTCCATGAGATGAGGAAATTTCTGCTGAACTTGGTCCCTGGTGAACCACTTTCCTTGGTGCAGGAGTTGGCCAGCTTTGACAACCCAATACAGTTGGATCTTCTATTGGCGAGTGTTCTTGATTTGAATTTCCATGATACAATCTGTGGTGGCCTGTTCCATGCATTATGGGTTTAACTCTATTGGTGTGAGTTTTTCTACAATGTCAGAGGTGTCCAGTAGAGGTGGGAAGTAAGGACGAAGGCGGTCCACATTGAATATTGGGTGCAGACCAAGGAATGGTGGAATAATGAGCTCGAAGGCATTGTTCCCTACAGCCTTGGTGATGGTGTACGGCCTGTATCGGAGCGGGCGAAGCTTGCGGTGGGGTCCAGTGAGGCACTCCTTCTGCAAATGTAGCTGCTACTTCCCTTGTCGCCACCTAGAACATTGTGTGGCACCCCGTGTTGATCATGGCGTTGCTTGTAATTAGCATTGGATCTGTCCAATATGTCATGAACCTGTTGGTGGATGTGTTGAATGCGCTCGATGAAGCTATTTTCTTTGTCGACTTTAGACTGTACATGAGCCGAATCGGCTTGAGTAGCCGCAAATGGCATGGCTATGTCAATGGGACATAGTGGCTGGAATCCCAAGCCCACCTGAAAGGGGCTATGGCTGATTGAACTATGGAGAGCTCGATTATAACTATGTTGTACATAGGGGAGGCTCTCGTCCCATGTGCTTGGATGCTTTAATTACATGACTAAGAATTGGCCTGCGGACACCTCTGTCTGGCTATCTATTTGGGGATGGAAAGTTGTGGACTTGGTAAGCTTGGTATCCAACATTTACTAGAGGCTGGACCAAAATGTGCTAAGGAACCTACTATCCCAATCTAATATGATAGACTGTGGGATCCCAAAGTGAACCCACACTCATTCAAAGAAGAGTTTAGCAAAGGGTTGGCCGTATATTCTTTGCAGCTGCCACACACCAGAATCTGCCGACGACCACAAGCATAGCCATTTCCATGCTTAAATAGAGGTGCCTCATATTTAATCCACCTGAGATAGATTCCTAAGGTCAATAGGGTGGGTAGCGGAGTATATAGGCCTTGCTTCTCGATGGTCAGCTTGGCAATGACACAGAAGTGCAGATCCGATGTGCTTCGACATCCTTGTGAAGGTTCGGCTAATAGAAACAATTTACAAGATAGCCACTGTTTTCTCGACCCCCGAAATGCCTGTCACCTCGACCGTAGTGTTCCCATATCATAGTTGGCACACTCCGCTGAAGGAACAAAAAAGGTGTCCTGTGCATAAAAGTGCATCTTGGAGGTGAAAATTTGGAACTTGCGTACCCCCCAAGAGTGCCTTGTAAGTGTGGCCGAATTCTGGGTCGCTCTCGTAGAGAAGCGGCCAATCAGAAGTCTCGTGCCCATAAGATTTGAGAATGGTGGTGAGCGCCATGATCGGTGGTCGGCTAAGACAATCTGCAACATTATTAGTGCTACCCTTCTTGTACTTGATGTTCAAATGAAACTGTTGCAGATATGTGGACCACTTCTGATGGCAAATTTGTCTCCCATGCCTTCCCTGTCTATGTTGGGCTGCAGGGCTGTGGTCATGTGGATGATTGTTTCCTTCCCAAATAAAATGTTTCGATTGTCGCATAAGCTTGCACAATGGAATACATTTCTTTGTCATGTTGATACTCTTATAACCGTGTCAAAACAATTGGCCCCACTGATATGCCATTGGATGTCCCTATTGAGTAAGAATTGCCCCAATAGCATAGTCAGAGGCATTTGTCTCGATCTCAAATGGTTGTTGCAAGTCTGGTAATGTGAGCACTAGGGGAAGAACATAGGCGAATTTTCAATTCTGTGAACGCCTTCTGTTGAGGTTCCGACCAAAATAATTTTTCTCTCGCTCCTCCCTTGGTGACTTGACTCAAGGGCCAAGTGATATGAGAGAATCCCAACACGAACCTACCGTAGAAATTAGCAAGACCCAGAAAGTTGCGAAGCTTTGTGATAGTGGTTAGGGCTGGCCAATCCTGAATGACTTGTATCTTGGTTGGATCCACATGCACCCCCCTTTCATCAATAATGTATCCCAGATATTGAACCTGGGTCATGCCAAAAGTGCACTTCTCTAAATTGGCACACAACTTGTGCTTACGTGTTTGGAGGACTCGTCGAATGTGGTGGAAGGCCCTCCTCCCAGTCTTGCTGGAATATCGAATGTCATCCAAGTACACCACTACAAATGAGCAGTGAATGGCCGCAAGATGTCGTCCATCATCCTCATGAAGTTTGCGGGAGCATTTTCAACCCAAAAGGGCATCAAATCATTCAGTGCCTTCCTCGGCTTCTCAAGAGTAGCCTCCTCTGCCACATCACACATCGAGGGTTCAATTGGTACCTGGTGATACCCAGACTTCAAGTCAATCTTGCTGAAATATTTTTCACCTTTGAGTTGGTCCAGAAGGTCATCAATCCATGGGATCGGGTACCTATTCCAGACAGTGATCTTGTTCAGCGCCCAATAGTCAATACAGAGTCTCCACGTCCCATCCTTCTTCTATACCAACACGATCGGGCTCCCACAGGGCGATGAACTTGGTTGGATGTGACCTTTCTACAGCAGCTCCTGAATCTGCCTCTTGATTTCATCGTTCTCTAGAATAGAGCGCCGATAGATCGGTCCATTAGGTAGCGGTGCACCTGGGGTTAGATCAATCAGGTGCTTGACCTGACAATGTAGAGGAACCCCTGTGGGCGAGGTGAAGATGTCCCCGTACTCCTCCACAACCTTATCCATTTGTTGTTGCCATGCAGAGGAGCCCTGTATGGAGGTCGTGGCCACAATCTTCTTCTTGCCCTAGGGTAGATCATCAGGAAAACGAATTTCCTAGTTTGGGAAATGAGCTTACTGCATTGTTTTGCAGTAACCAAAGACACAGTGGTAGGAGGTGGTACCTCTGGTATCCTGTACAAATTATTTCCCAAAGTAACAATAACAGCGCAAGGCCGAGACTCATACATAGCATGACGCTTCCACAAGTATGGTTTTCCTAATAATACATCAGAAACATCAATAGGAGCAATGTCACATAATACCTCATCCGTGAAGGGCTTGATGCTATAGGGAAGGCGACACCGCTGGCTAACGCGCAGATCTCGTCCTTGGTGAAGCCACCCGATGGTGTATGGATGTGGGTGAGCTGTGGTCGGCAAGCCCAACCGCTTCACGCAGTCAGCTGAAATGAGGTTATTTTGGTTCCCATTGTCAGCAATGAACTGTACCGGGGAGCCCTTTACCCACATCTGGGAGTGGAAGAGACGTTCCTCCTCCTCTGGATCTTCCGGTTCCTCCTTCTGGATATTCATAGTGGCAACAGTGGCATTGGGCTCCGCATCAATAATCTATTTCCCTTTATCATTCCCCTTGTCAAGTTCTGATTCAAAGTTGGAGCATGCATCTGACTCAGAAGCCCTCATCTCGGCCACCAGCGACTGCTTCGCCCAACACTCACTTGTGTTGTGACTAGAGCTCTTATGGAACTCACACCACTTTCATGTGTCCTTCTTTGGCTTTGTGGTGTTGTTCTTTGCTTATGGCTTCAACAGGTTGTCTTGAGTCGCCATGCCTTGGCTCTATCCTTTGTTCTGCGATTTAGGAGCACCTTTCCCTTGCTTTTGATTCGCAGAACCAAAGTCTCACTTCTTCTGTTTGAATTTCTGCTCAATCTTGGCAGTATACCGGTATGTCGTACCAAGTGAAGAGATTTCGAGGAACTCCATTTCCTCCTGAATGTATCTGTGCAAAAAACTATGATAATTTAGCACCATATGTTTCTCTGAATCTTTGATACCCAACTTGGTGCGCAGGGTATGGAACAGATTCGTCAGCTCATGCACATCTTGATCCCTTTGTTGTCGCAGTGTGGTCCATTGTATGTAATTGTCCTCATAGCTCCCCACAGGATAGTAGTGTTTCTTGATGGCATCTCGGAAAGAATTCCAAGTGGGTACGGCCGAGAACATAGAGGATTATGTCTCGTCCTTTTTCTCACAGTGGGTTTCCCACCAATCCTTGACATGGGGGGCAGCTTTGAGGAGTAAAAAAATAATCTTCTCCCTGTCGGAAAAGTCATGAACTGAGAAATATCCTTCTAATATATTCAACCAGTTATCTATGGTATCTACATCTATTTGATCCTCAAATATGGGAATGTCAAAATTTACTTGTACCTTAAAAGGAGTCGCACCTCCAGAATGGCTGCTGGATGCAGATGCGCTGTCAGTGGGCAGCCGTTGAAGGATCTGGACAAAGTTAGCCATCATCGCGTTCCTTTGTTTTTCGAGGGCCTCCTCGAGCAATATTTTCATAGGATCTCCTGCTCCCTCATCTTTCTTTTCATCTCCCATGGGCGTCCATCGGGGTTTGCGAGGCTGATCTTGCAAAGGTTCCACCAGATTGAGCCCTAACTCCTTATACCCCGACCTCGTTGGGGACATGCAAAGAAGGATCGAGAAAAAGCAAACCGCTCTGATACCACTGATCCGGATTTATGCAGGAACGCAACAGAATAAACATATAACCATAAATATAGAGATGCAGCAGAAATAACACTTCATTTCATTAATATCAAAGAACTGAAATTTGCTTACAGACAGAATGGAAATAAAACTAGCTAGGGCGCTGGTAGTTATCTCTGAGAAGAGATGTGGTGGCTACAGGCCTCTAAACTCAGTTACAATGAGGCTTGAGGGCCTATTTATTATTTAGAATCAATGGGAAATCATAAACAGCCAAAACCCTAACCCTAGGAGATGAAGTGCCAAAACTATGGGCCTCGTTTGGGTAAATTGGTGTTTCAACTTCCCAGGGGCGTAACTTTGGCATACGATCTACGTTTGGTGCGTACCATACCTCGTTAGAAATATCTATCCAAGGACTACAAATTTTAGATGAGAACCATGGGTCCATGGACCCATGTTGCTCTCCGTTTTCCCAAAAAACGTCGTTTAGGGCCTCAAAACGGCTCCGGAAGTTCAGGACCCAAAAAACTGCTAAAAATAGTAAGTTGTGCCGAAACTGAAAAACTGAAAGAGACAATGGTGGGGCCCCAAGTGGAATAGGCGGGTGACCAACAATATCCACTTGGATCATTTTATGTGAAAATGTAATGGTTCATATGTGGCATGTATTTTTGTTGTATCCTTATTATTTGTGACATTTATATGTTGGTTATGAATATGTTTTATGACAGTGATGTTGTATGTTTCTCATCATTTTTTGATTTAAAAATGAATGAACCATTAATATATGAACTAATATATGATAATTGTTTTGGTCATCGAACCTATTACTTTTAGATGGAATAAATCACACCATGTAAGACCAATTTTACCATAGTAAAATTGCTTTCATTATGAGAAATAATTTAATAACCCATAGTTTATTAAGTTATTTCTGGTCTAAATAGGAAACCCCATGATGAATAATTAAATAAATCCTTATTTGTTTGGTTTTCCTCTAGGGGTAATTAACTAAACCACTGTTTAATTAATATTCCAGGTCGTATTTAACCCAAAACAGGAAAATTAATTAGATAAATCATTATTTATATTATTATTTTCTAGGAATAATTATTTAAATCATTATTTAATAATATTTCTTGTTAAATTTGATTAAATCATTTATAAATAATTGAATAAACCATTATTTATTTAATTATTCCTTAACCACATTCTTAAATAAATCATTTATTTATTTATTTATTTATTATTTCTAAATAAAGGGATTTGACCAAATTTAAATTCCTTTTCCCTCCACCAAAAATAATAAAATATTCCATGTAATTTGTATCTAGATTTGGTTAATAATATTTTAATTATGCACCAATATCTAGACTAACTCAATATTTTGTTATAAATAGAAGGTTTTTATGTTCATTTACTACCTTATATTTCCTTGAAATCACCTTTTGATCTACACTTTTGTTCTGACTCTCATCCTCCATCATTGTCATATTTTTTTACTTTTTGCTTGTGAGCTCCCTTTGAGTTCCATTTTTGTATGGATTTTCTGCACCATCAAGAGAGAGAGATCTTGGATCTGAAGCACTGAGGACATACAAGAACACATCCCATTGAGGGGGACTGATAACATCTTTCTATGTTCCCTTCCCAAATGTCATAATACAAAAATTCTTCATAAACTCTTGGCTTGTCCATTGGATGTATGGAGCAAACACTTTCTTATTCTTGTTGTTTAATGTCTTTAACTACATAGATCTAGATTTTTGTAGCATTTATTCTAATCACATATTGCAGATCTAAGGAAATTGACAACCACATTTGATGTTAGGGTTGTTTTTTATGCATAGCTAAAGTAAGCTTTTTTCGTATGCTTGCAATTAGAATTCACACTAACAATAATGAAACTAATGTGATCAGGAATCAATGCTTCTTAACTATTCTTAGATAAGTATGAGACCCCTATGCTCAGATCTATTATTATGACATGTATAATGCATATTTTTGACATGTTTGACGAAATTTTTGTCATGGCTAGTAGGGGTCCAGCTAAGTCCTTGTTCAAGTATTTTCTTTTGTATCATTATTTCTATTTTCCTTTTCATTTTTGGAAGTTTCATGGATTTCTAGGCAGTGGCCTGAGTCCTCGCTCTAAAAAAGTGGTATAGAATCTTGGATCACTGGCACAGAACTACCTGGAAAATTCTTCAGCCACAAGCATGTCCTTGCTATGGGAGCGAATAGAGGATCCAAGTCATATGCATGCCCATGTCATGGGAGCGACTAAGGCTTTAATGCAGTAAAATTCTAGGTTGTCTCAGGGTTTGATCACCTGGAAGGGTTGGGTGGCTCCTTAGGGCTATGTAGCATGTGTAGAAGGTCACATTGGTTGTGTTGGGTCAGTTCCACTTCCTTAACTATACATGGGGAGTTGAATCAAATCATAGTAGCCTCTCATCACGTGTTTACCCCAGTAGACCGGTTAACTTGGGTAAATGTGGGAGGAGGGTGTTACATATCCATGACCATATCTTCATTTGGAGGATATATTCCTAGTTTATGAATGGGATGTGGCCACATGTAAGAGGACGTGAAGGTTGATTGTTAACTTGTTCTGCAAAGGGCATACTGTCGACCTCTTGATTCTCCTCCTCTCACTCAATCTCCAAGTTTTGGGCATGTAAATAATCATCAATTTCTCGTGCAAACTCTTCCTCTCACTTTTACCTACTTTCTTCATATTCCAATTATATTTTTTGTTCTTATTCAAGTTATTTTTGTCTTTATTATTTGTATTCCTTATTTTTCATTTCTTCCTGTGTCTGCATATCTTCGCTTTCTTTCCTTTCTTTCTCTTACCTTTGCACCTGTTCCTCCCCTTCCTTTTTTTCTTCCTTCTGCCTCTTCTCTTATTCTTATTGTTTTCTTTTCAATTCTTATGATTCTTTTCTTCACTTCTTCGTTGCAATGTCCACTCTTAGGATAATAGGATCTACTTTGAACTTGTGTATATTCCCCGCTTGTGTATTATGTGTTGGGAAAAATATTTAGGGGGGGTGGGGGGGGTGGGGGGGGTGGGGTGAAGCAGTATTTTAAACTCACTTCAAATTTCAATTTCTTATTCATATTTCTATACACTACTGTCATTCAAGAAACCAGCGTATGTACATGAATTTAATAAAGGAAAACAATGTTTATCTATTTAACTAACTTTTCATATGTTTCATTACCATTACTTCATTAGCCTTTAATTAAATAGTAACCATGAGCAGTAAGAATAGAATAAAACATCACACATAAACAACACAACAACACATGAGGACACCAGGATTTTTAGGTGGAAACCCAATGTGGGAGAAAACCACCATTTCCATAATCTTTGTCTTCATATTTTATTATAAAGTAAAAAATATTAAAATATTTTACTGGTGCAGACTCGTACCAGTGTGCAAGAACCCACCTACATAAGGCTAGAACCTTCTCTCGTTCTCTAATGCCCACTAGAAGGGAGCTCCATCCCCCTGATCTCATTTACTGACTCGTACCGGAAGGGAGATCCTACCCCTCTAATTAGATTTACCAGCTACTACTGGAAGGAAGCTTTGACTCCCTCACTAAAGGCTCCAAACCCTCAACACATTTATGGACCATGTTTCATAATATTTCATACAGGATCCACCTAACTGAAAAAATTAAACCTATAGGTTACTTTTCATCATATTTTCATATTAGACCCACTTCCATCATTCAAGCCCAATATCATATAACAATTTTTAAACCAATCAATGAATCAAATCACTCAATAATTGAACCAACTGAATCATCAAATCAATTACTGAATATTAATCAACCAATGCAACTAGATCAAACCAATCCATAACATATCACAACCATTGAAAAGTATACCAAACCATAATATATTCATCACAAAAAAACATATCTTGTCACTGCAAACCCTAATCAATAATATTTTAGAAGGTATACACTACTATTCTGAATCATACCCACGTATATACACATTTCGCCTTAAGAATACATGTGTACAGATCTTAAATAATTGAAAATTGAATCTAAATCACTGTAACAATGAATCAATCACTTAATCACATACTAAAACGATCATATATCAATGAACCACAAATAAATATCACGACACATTAGCGTAATCACTATTTATCATTCCATTCCATAATCAATTCTACCCAACCAGTACTATTAAAAACATATTATCATAAGAGAGACTTCATTTACATACAACAACAAACATAACAAGACTGATTAAAAATAATCAACATATCATACTGTAAAACCCTAACATGTATATGTGACTCTTACATAAAACATCCACTTATGTATGAGCTTCTCATGCTTGACACCTGCGTACATATTTTGAACTTTTGAAAATGTATATTCGACTATCCGAAAGAAAATCCACGTATGTATGTGTGCTATCAAAGGAAAAAAAAACATACATATTTGTAATCACTAAATCATACCTTTGTTGCAACCAAAACACATACTTCTAAAACATTATTTTCACCCATTCATGTCAGAGTATCATTATCACCACATATATATCATTGTTAGACATTAACAACATGAAAATCAAACAAGCACACATGACACCATACTTCAGATCTTTCAGATTTGTGTTTTCTCCTTGCTTCTTGGTGCACACTTATTCTAGATAAAGTCAATAATAAATAATTCATCACATGCACACCTTAAAAATTTGATCTCCATCTCCTTATATAACATAATCCTTAGTCAATACCTTATGATAATCCCTTATTAATGTCGATGGTATTCTTTGATGGGATCAAATATCTGTTATCGGACTCATTACTATGGGCCAATACTATGGTAAATACCCCTAGTATTGATAATACCATTGTGTATATTTTGTACATGACTTCTCTTCACCATACCTGTGTATGTACGTGGCCTTTCTTCATAGGACCCATGTATACTTTCTCACACTTTATCTTTATCATTCCTATCTCTAAACTGATATTCCTTTGTCCATATTACCTGCAGCATTTTCATAACCATCATGTTTACATATTTATCAATTAGGTTTCGATTAAGGACAACATATTAGCCATAATTCCTACAATCTCTCATTTTGGACTTGATGGCAACCACTTTTGTGTTTGGTCACCACCATCTGTAAATACATGAAAATACCAAAATAAGCACCAAGCTTCTATACCAAAATACCAAGAGTCTCTCCAAGCATTATTCTATAAACACCAAGCTTCTCCCCCCTTTTACATCAACGAAAAAGGGTTGGCCAATGTTGAATGAATATTCTCTCCCCCTTTGTAGAGAGGATCATTGTAGGACTAATCTGCTGAATATGAACACTGACCATTCTCTCCCTGAGCATATGTTGAATCTTTTGGAGGATTTTAAATGAAGTACATGACTCTATGACTCAAAAAAATATGACCTTTCCAATCAAGGACTCATGTTTATATCAATTACCCAACACATTGGGGTTACATATTTGACTCAAAATTACATCAAATGCCCAAATTAATGGGATTACATACATAAATAACTTGTCCCCAATAATCCATACATGACTGAATTTTAAAATGATTTACAATTTTAAAATGATTTACAATATGGTTCTTTACATGACCTTGCAATACGGATGTCTAAGAAAGGTAGTATCGAGTATCCAGAGTGACCATAGAAATGTGCGGCAGCCTATGGACACTAACTTTAGTCTTAAGGTGTTGTATAACTCCCTATGAACTGGTGGACTAGATGAAGTATTATCCTATTGACTAGACTAGTACCCCATCCTATGTGGAAACAATTCTTAAGCCCCCTAAGTGCCATAGAAACAAGCCTTTTGAGACAATCGCTAATTAGTCAATCCATTTAGTCCCTGTTTGGAGCCCTATGGACAACACTTGCTTATAACTTTATCTTGAAGAATCAAAATTAGGTATGACTTGTGGCATTGGAAATAAGACTCATAGGGCTACTATAGTATTGAATTTTAGATCTTGGAGATTTTAAATCACAGAGATATAATAGTTTCCATATCGAGCTCCCAAAAGCAAGAAAAATGTGTGAATTGTTTTTTTTTTAAATTGCATAACTTTTATTTGAAAAAATAGTTTGAACTCGTTCCAAAGGCATATTGGAGCATAGATATCAGTATTGGGTTATAAAATACCTCCAAAAAATAATTCCACACCCATTAATCCCCCAAAAATCTCTACTATGATGCATGAAGAGGAATAATTGCAGCATGATATCTCAAAATTACGGGACCAAGTGCAACAAATTTCGCTCTAACAAAGAACAACCAAAGATGATCTAAAAGGGGACATGGATGTTTTAAAAGGTGACATGAAAATTTTTAAATCATACATGGAAGGTTTTAAGGCTAATATGGATGGTATAGAAGCAAAAATTAAAGGAAACATAGAATATTTGAATAATGGTTTAAAAGCAGACATGGAAGGTTTGACAAAGTTGCTACAAGAAATTATTCCTAATGGTGAAAAGGTATTAGATGAAATTCATGTTGAGAAAAAAATAAATGTTAATCATGAATTCATAGACTCTAACGTTGGATTGAAGACCCACCATACTCCAAAAAACGATATGAGGAAGCTTTATGGCAAGGGTCCAGTAACATGGATACTATAGATGGAGCAATATTTTGATCACCATAATGTGAAACACACACAAAATATACACATTGCAAAATTTTATGTAGAACCCAATCAGTTCGTATGGTGTCGATGGATTTTTTTATCATAAACCACTTATGACGTGGTCAATTTATACAGAGGAAATGATAGCACATTATGATTACACAAAGAGAAACACATTCTTTATCCAATTGATAAATCTCAAAAAAAAGGGATCAATGGAGGAGCACATTGAAGACTTCCAAAAATTGAATATAAAGTTAAATTATATTCCAGAAGAGCGTTGGATTGATGTCTTCATAGTGACTTTAAAGGATCACATCCAACATGAGGTTCGCCTTTGGGAACCCGATTCATTGGAGAAGCCATTCAGGTTGGCTAGAAAATTTGAAAGAAAAATTATGGCAACAAGGAATCTTACCACTCACAACTATATAGATGGAAGTTTTGTTGCTCCTAGTGCTCTAGGGTAAAATGCTTGGGTTGTTGGTTATCGTATATCCCTTTCAGGGCTTTCTGATGCCCGAGGCAGATGGTAAGATTAGTTGTACCGATCACAAAGATGGCATATATATGCTCATATTAACTTTAAAAAACTTGACGGAATGCGATATAAAATTACCTCTTTGACGATCTCGAAGTCCCTTGGAGAGCACTAGGCAGCGAAGCAAGAGTCCTTCTTCACCGGCTCCAAATCTTAG
Organism: Pinus albicaulis; assembly: GCA_034641835.2. Taxonomy (NCBI): domain Eukaryota; kingdom Viridiplantae; phylum Streptophyta; class Pinopsida; order Pinales; family Pinaceae; genus Pinus; species Pinus albicaulis. Next base: position 758,383,839 of record CM076578.1, on the reverse strand, counting down.
TCCTGCAATCAATCAGAGCACTCGTGTAATTTCTAACACAACATATATCCTATCAATTAAGCCAATACATAATGAACATCTAAATTATACTCATCTGAGCCATTCATATCATACTATGTAAATATTCAAACAATAATGACAATATTTAAGCATCGAATGGACAAAACAGATACAGTTCTGTTGATTTTAAAAGGAGGATTACAACCATCGGTTGTACCAAGCCCTCCTCAGCCTTCCAATCTCTCTATCCCTCAAGTAGTGAAGTCTTAGTCAACAAGCTCTCTAGGAACCTCTTTCACTCTTGGCCTTCACACTATAACACTATTCTCTACTTCAAAAATATTCAGAATATTAGCAATCCTTCGACCTTCAACTAAGAGCCTTCAGCTCCTTTTTATAGGAGAGGGAGAAAGCCATTGTTGCCTTTCTCTTTCCACTAGTTTGGAATAGAAAAAACTAAGATGTTTCTTTAATCTCTATTCTTTTGCCTCCTTAGGAGTTCAGTCTTTTATGGAAGTGACCAATAATGAATTGGTGCTTTGCAGTTTCCTTTGTGAACTAACTCTCTTGTGAGGGAAAGCCGAAGATTCAAATCATTCTCCGCGCGTTTTTCCCATTTCAAACTCAAAACACAGGTAACGCTTCCCTCTAGTGTAAACAGAGCGTTTCCCTAGCCACTAACGTGGCACATTTACTGGTCTCATGCGTTATAACGCTCTTTTTTTGTTATAGAAAGGTGTTACCTTGGAAAAAATAGGTTTAATTTAGGTCTTTGTATTCCTTCCATATTTGTCTTCTCCTCTGAGCTGATGAGGAGGTATTTTGACCTGTAACAGATGCCCCCTAAAGTGTGAGGTCAGAGACAAATACGATGGCCGAAATACTTTATAATTTTTGTAGAGATAAAGAGATTGAAAGACTGAGGAAAACCTGAAACAACAACATATGTCAGAAAATATAGTATCTGCCTTGACTCCGGCACTCCCATGCTCAGTAGCTTAAACAATATGATTTCTCTAGAATAGAGATATGAAGAATCTATCCTCCGATAAGCACAATGTGGAAGTGTCTATCATAACAGGATCAGGCTAAAGAAGCTGTCTCCATAAACAATATTACAACTTGGGGAAGGAAACACAACTTTAATGATGTAGCCTTTGCCCCAAGGTCTTGACCACCGATTGAATTAAACTGCATATTCCTCAACATGTGAATGAAGGATTTGTCGTCGAACATGTGAGAAATCATCTGATTACTAGTTGATAATGAAAACTGTTAACAGACACGAAGGCGACAATCGATAATGATGATGGTCCCTAAGATGCACAGTACAATCTAGCAAGTGTGAAAAATGAGTTGAAGTCGAACACTCGTAGAATCATTCAACCAGGAGCCAATGATGAAGACCCCTGATCAAACACAAGACTACCTGCCACTGATGTCTACGAGTATCTGGGTACTGATGGGTTTCTAGATCAGCTTCCTAGATAAGATGTTGAAGTCGATAGGAAGAGATCTGTTGAAAGGTAGGCACTGAGGCGTCCTACATCAGTCAACACGAAACAAAAACCAACTGATGTTGTTTATGATTTGAGATAATGAAGAGGAAATGGGGATGTCAAACGACAAATGATTTCTGGCATAATGAGCGGTTTGGTTGATAACAGGAGCAGTAGATAGCGAGATCTGCTTGAACAATAGAAGGCACTCTAGCAGGGTACTAGGCAGCTGAAGCTTGATGAACACCAAAGAGTGTGTTAGGATTTTACCGGTGCAGGGACACTGGGAAATGAAGGCTAATACTCATAGATGGTAGGGTTCGGCTAACTGCGAAGGAGTTTTCTAGGAAGTTCCATGTTCAAGAATTTTTCTGCCAAATCGACCTTTTCTGAAATGTAACAGAGGTAGTATCCATTTTGACCAATTTTTTCCCCGTCTGATTAAGTTTAACGAGTCCAGACAAGTAAACTCGGTGAATTTTTCATATTTAGAGAGTCTGAAAAATGTTAGAAAAGACAACTTTGTGCCCCGTCTGATTAGGTTTAACAAGTCCAGATAAGTAAAATCAGTGAATTTTTCATGTTTAGAGAGTCTAAAAAATATCAGAAAAGACAACTCCATTGGGGTACCTTTGTCATGTATTGATAACCGGGCACGGAAAAGGGATAATAGTAAGCCCGAAACAGTTCATTTTCAGTGAGTTAGTCCATTGAAGCCGAAAAAGTGAGAAATCTATGTTCGATGGGTGTCTACCTCATTTTGTTATGAGTACGAGGAGACGGAGTAAACTCAATACTCTTTGTGAAATTTTAACGAGTCTAACAAAGAAAAACTCGGTGCCCTCCGTGAAATTTTAATGAGTCACGCGGAGAAAACTCAGTTACTTTTTCAGTTTAAAGAGCTTTGAAAAAGAGAAAAGAATGGCTCCTTACTTTCTGTCGTGGTAGTTTAACGAGCCCGAAAAAAGGCGACTCGGGGTTTTTTCAGTTTTATGAGCGAGAAAAAGATTCCTAAAAATAAATCTCAGTGCTTCTTCATAGTTTTAACAAGTCTGAAGAAGAAAACTCTAGGTTTTTCGGATTAACAAGAAAGAAAAATACCATACAAAAAGAATGCTCGATATCAACTTCATATAAGTTTAATGAGTCCGAAGAAGGGAACTCGAGGTTTTTTGGATTAACAAGCAAGAAAAATATTGTAAAAAGAACGCTCGAAGCTTCTTCGTGTAAGTTTAACGAGCCCGAAGAAGAGGACTCGAGGTTTTTCGGATTAATGAGCAAGAAAAATACCGTAAAAAGAACGCTAAAAATTTCATGATCTCTTTCTCGTCAATAGAATTATCTATGTCGGGAATTTTCTTTTGAGACCAAGAAAACACATCGTGGAATTCTTTCAAAATGGATGTGAAGCACACAATTTCCTCAGGATTGCAAGCTTCTCCAATCTAAAAATTTTCCACGATACCCGTTTTGACCGAGATATCAATGAGCATTGTCTTAGAAAGATTACCCATGTTCCCTTCTGAATCGATAGTTTGAACAGTCGTATAAGGGGAGGGAACTATCTCAGGTTGGTCAAAAGATGGGATTTCAGTTTTTATCGCCTCCGAGTCAATCATCGAAGTGCAATGGTGAAACTCTCCCCAAGGTCGTTCTTCTAGAGACATGATCTCTCGAATAGTTTCATCTATAGGCAAGACTTCATTGAGGAGATCCTTAGAGAGAACTATGATGGGTGGGAGGTTTGTACCTTTGGTAAAAACCATAGCAGTGGAGGGTTCAGATGCTATTTGGATGGCTTGGTAAGCCAACTCTGCTAGTGAGAGCGGCATCCGATCTCTGTAGGAATCAATGTCTGAAGGTGCCGGAATGATCCATGGGTCGATAGAGCCATCCAAAGTGGTGGATATCATCGCGACCATGTTTGGGATCTGTGGCGGTGGGAGAGGAAAACAACCCAGTAGGGAAGATGCCTTCAGAAGACCGGTACCAATACTGACATAAGAGTCAGGGAAGCCTCCTATTAGGGGTACAGTGCTACTTGGTAACGTGGCATAATCAGGGGTGCAGAAGGATAGCTGATCCACTGTGACTATTTTCCCATCCATTGGAAATAGGATGAGTCGGAAGACCGAAGACACAATGGCAGTCATGGCATAAGACCAACTGCGACCAAGCAATAGATTATAGTCTAGATGGCGCTCTACGACTTCAACGTCCATTTTTACCGTTTTCCCACTCAGAGTGATGGGAAAGCTAGCAAGGTATCCTTTTGGGAGGAACGTGTGGCCATCGAAAGCTTTGAGGGAATTCAATGGCGGGGTGAGGGTAGGAGAACCTAAATTGAGCCAGCAAGCTTGTGACATAACGCAGGTCGAAGCACCTTCGTCTATGACAGTGCGATGGATTGGTCTCCCTTTCGACACAACTTGCACCTGGAATGCGAGTTGGTGTGAGAGGCGAGGTTTAGCCTTTTCCATATCAAAGATAGCTAGCATGGAATCGTGGGGGTCTATTCCACCAATGGCCGAAAGCAAGGCTTTCCTTTGTGCTGGACAGGTTTGTAATACTTCGAGAGCAGACATGGCTGACGGTGCCTGCGCCAAATCTTCTACAATGTTGTAGTTTTGGGCTGCACATGCAGAGGTGTTATGAGTCATGCGTCGAAGTGTCCCTTTGGGGGGATGAATCACAGGTTCAGCAGTAGGCCGTTCGATTTACAAATCATTGGGCGGCGGTGGATTTGAACTAGTTCCAGGTTCTTGAGCATCTATGGTAGGATTTCCATAAATCTTGGCTCGAGTTTGAAGTTCAACACTCTAAATTCCATAAATGGCAGATGATCCTTCACTGAAAGGATGTGAACCACCATTTCCCCGTTGATGGGGTTGTGGCGGATTGTCAACCATGTGTTGATGTTGCTGCTGTTGATTTGGGAAAGGATTATGAAGAAGGGAAGGTGTTCACCCAGAATCCTTGTTGGCAATAAAATCGGTGCATTCCTGTAGCCGAGGACATTTGTATTTCAAGTGGTCCTCTGCACAGATCTTGCAAGGAAATTTCATGGGTTTATCCTTCCCTTTGTCATTTTTTCCAGTGTTTTTCTAATTAGGGTTATTCTGATTATCCGACTGCTCTTCCGAAGAAGACGTCTTTTTCTTGTTCTTCTTATTTTTCCCGCTAGTTTTTTGTGAGGTTTGCACAGAATTCACCTCGGCAGTAGGAAGAGTAGTCGTTTGGTGACGGGAAGTGGAAGCCGAAGATGGCTAGGAGGTTTTCCCCCGAGACTGCGTTGTGGCCACACCAGAGATTGTGCCAACGAGACCGTCGGCATGTGCTCCGGTTTTTTGAGTGGCTGGAGGATTTGGGTTACCAGGGGCATGGGGGAGTAGATCGTATAGTGTGTTGGATTGTGAATAGATTAAATCCAAATTCTGGGCATGACGAATACATTGATCTTCTGTAACCACACCAGAAAGGCCAATGTCTTTAGAGATGTGGGGTAAAAGATACTTGCAAAACCAATTGGCTAAGAGATGATCCGGGATTGGCACTTTGACTAGCCTCCTGCTACGTCTCCATTCATGAATATGATCGGAGATGTGGGTGGTGGTGTCTTGGCGCAGCGAGGTTAACAATTCCATTCCGGTTTCAAATCTAATTGGCAATTGTAAGTTCTTTAGGAACTCCGTCGCTAAAGCGCCAAAATTATTTATGGCGGCGCATGGAAATTCAATGTACCACTTGGCGGCATTTCCTGTAAGGGTGCGGGGAAACAATCGAAGCCGGACACTATCATCCACCATGGAATTGGATATAGACCATAGATGAAAGGTAGTGATGTGTGCGGCTGGGTCATCCCCTTGTTTCCTGTCGAACTTCAGGATGTCAAAAGGAATCTTATGCGGTACTAGAGGCCAAAGCGGGTTGTGATTGATGGGGTCGTTAGTTAGTTTATGGATATCGGGAATGTCCAAAGCTGCCAAAAATGGCAATTGTGGATTTACCCCCGAATCTAACCAAGGCAGTATGGGCTGACTACTTAGACCATAGGGTCCACCCATCAACGTGTTAGCAGGAGGATAAGTGGGACTTTGATAAGAAATTCCTATAGGTGGAGGAGTAGGTACATACTGTTGTTGTCCATAGGGCATATTGTATTGCGGGGCAACCAGTTGGTTGCCCCTAGTATAAAAGTGCCCTCCCATTCCAGATGGAGGTTGGGGTTGGTTAGTCCAAATGGATGCAATAGAGTTACCTGGAGGCATGCTACTACTTTCATAGTTTGGCAATGGCATAGACCCTACACCTATATTTTCACCACTTAAGGGAAAAGTATTGACAATAGGTTGTCCCATTTGTCCTAAGGATTACAGGGGAAGCGAAATGTTCCCTGCTACCTGCATGTTTTTAACACTTCCCCCTGGTATAGTGGCCAAGGGGTTTGAAATCAGCAGAGGGTTACAACCGAAAGGGTTGCTAAAAGGCACCGAAGTATTCATACTCGTGGGAGGAGCTACCATGGGTCCCAACGTGGTCACGGTAGAAGTAGATGCCGAAGGATTTGGTAAGCTACTGACAGTTGTGATGACCGTAGGGTTTGGAGTAGGTATATGTTGACTACTGGGGTTACCCAGTGATGGCATAGAACTGACCACCGGCTGGGAGGATGGTGGCGAACCTGGGATGGTTGCCATTAGCATCGACCCAGTGGATGCTGGTGGTGAAATGGATGTTTGTGCGGTCGAAGACATATCTTGGCGTGGTGGAATCTGAATTATCACAGGCCCCGACGGATCAGTGAGCGGAGGATTGTAATGAGGTACAACCCCTTCAGTGAAAGGGTCCTCCGGAAATTCCAGATGATATGAGGCTATGTGAAAATCAATATTAGTCAGAGGAGACTTCTCTTCCGTAGAAGGCACAGGTTCACCAAGGTTTAGTTCTTCCTCAATAGTGAGAGGAGGTAGACCTTGCTGTCGTCGCGACAGACGGTGTGGGTCGGAGGATGCCACGGTGACCAGTTTAATTTTAACAAATTTTAATAAATTATGATGTATTATGAAGTCTCAATGACAGTAACCACACACCTAAAAAAGAAAAAAGGACTCTCTAAAATCAATCAGCAAGTAGCCAGAATAGGGTGCCCTGTTTGAGTACTACCATTTTCTGGTGATGAAATCCAGTATCATAATAGTATACAGAGAGGGTTGGTAGAAAGTACAGGTCACTCTAGAGCTTCACCCAAACCTCAGACGATAGGTGTAAGCACTCTCGTGAAGACGAGTACCCTCCTAAAGACCGAAGACAGAGTGGGTCCGTCTGTTTCAGGTACCAGGATAGCCCATCCCAGTCACCTTGTGTAAGTCCCTAAAAAGTATGGCTACTAAAGATACCTCAAATCACAGACATCATCAGGGGGGTCCACGGTCAAGGACAGTGTGCTATATGGGCAGAATACTAAGATCCCCGATCTAGTTTTGACATCCCCGAAGGGAACCCCAATATATAACACACCCACCGGATGCAGTCGAAGGCGGGCTACCTTCTTGTGCACCCAAGTGTTGTCTCGCGCTGAGATTCGGTAAAGGAACGGTCCCGATAATATGAGTGCAGTAGGATTTCGCTCGTTAATGACTCTAGTTTCAAGTTTTGAGATCTTGGGTGATTTTCTCACTATTCCTAACCCAAGATCCTAGCCTGAACTACTGTTTGTGTGAGCTCAAAAAAGAGTAATGTGATTGATTTTATTATCTCTTGATTCTTAGTGTACTTGATTATTAGTCTTGCGGAGGGGGAGTGGACGTATGAAATTTAATGAGACTCTGACTCAAGAAACCATGCAAAACATGCTCTAAATGTTTAATTAGATGAAGATTATTTCTACAAGGAGAGGTTCATTTTCAACATCCATGCACTAACATTCAAATAACATAGTTCGACTTTAAAGATTCAGAATTCTATCTACCTCTTCTTAACTGTCTATGAACTGAAAATTTCAAAATTAACTCAGCTAAATACAGAAAAAAACTAAAAAAAAAAAAAATATTCTTCTCTAAAAATTAAATTATTTTGACACTAAATTTTCAAACAAGAGCAAACAAATAGAAATGCCAGCTTAGTAAACAAGCACAGGGATTCAGTCAAGGAGATATACTGATGGCCAAAAAATTCTGCAGCTAAAACACAATCACAGTAGTGAACAACAATTTTTGGCTGAGTAACTCACTCTCTCTGAGTAAAGACAACGTTAATACAGAGACTAACACACTATATTTAAGCATATTCAGCGTTATAACGCACTGGAAAACCTAAAGGGGTAGCATTAGCCAGGGAAAAATTCTTCAGATGGTCAAACAGAAATAGGCTTGAACTCTATGAGCTTTTGAAATGTCTACTGGGCATAAGTACTGGTCGGAAGGATGTGTGAGCAGAGGAGAGAAGAAAGGAGGAAAGAAATGGTCCAGAAACTATGGGGAAGCTCCCCAACGGAGTCGAGAATTCTTCTATAGGGTAAAATTATTTGGTTGTTGGTTATCGTATATCCCTCTCAGGGCTTTCCGGTGCCCGAGGCAGACGGTAAGATTAGCTGTACCGTTCACAAAGATGGCATATATATGTTCATATTAACTTAAAACAACTTGACGAAATGCGATAGAAAATTACCTCTTTGACGATCTCGGAGTCCCTTGGAGAGAACTAGGCAGCGAAGCAAGAGTCCTTCTTCACCGGCTCCAAATCTTAGTCCAGCAATCAATCAGAGCACTCGTGTAATTTATAACACAACATATATCCTATCAATTAAGCCAATATATAATGAACATCTAAATTATACTCATCTGAGCCATTCATATCATACTATGTAAATATTCAAACAATAATGACAATATTTAAGCATCGAATGGACAAAACAGATACAGTTCTATTGATTTTAAAAGAAGGATGATTACAACCGTCGGTTGTACCAGGCCCTCCTCAGCCTTCCAATCTCTCTATCCCTCAAGTGGTGAAGTCTTAGTCAACAAGCTCTCTAGGAACCTCTTTCACTCTTGGCCTTCACACTATAACACTATTCTCTACTTCACAAATATTCAAAATATTAGCAATCCTTCGACCTTCAACTAAGAGCCTTCAGCTTCTTTTTATAGGAGAGGGAGAAAGCCATTGTTGCCTTTCTCTTTCCACTAGTTTGGAATAGAAAAAACTAAGATGTTTCTTTAATCTCTATGCTTTTGCCTCCTTAGGAGTTCAGTCTTTTATGGCAGTGACCAATAATGAATTGGTGCTTTGCAGTTTCCTTTGTGAACTAACTCTCTTGTGAGGGAAAGCTGGAGATTCAAATCATTCTCCGCGCGTTTTTCCCATTTCAAACTCAAAACACGGGTAACGCTTCCCTCTAGTGTAAACAGAGCGTTTCCCTAGCCACTAACGTGGCACATTTATTGGTCTCATGCATTATAACGCTCTTGTTTCGTTATAGAAAGGCGTTACCTTGGCAGAAATAGGTTTAATTTAGGTCTTTGCATTCCTTCCATATTTGTCTTCTCCTATGAGCTGATGAGGAGGTATTTTGACCTGTAACACCTAGCCTTCCACAACCTACAAGGTTGACACCACAAAAATTTGATGAAAAGAGACAAAACGGGATTTGCTGTAGTTTTGATAGCAAATACACTAAAGGTCATAAGTTTGTTGAGAAGAAATTATTTTACATAGGTTGTGAAGAGGAGGAATAAAAGGAATAAGAAACATCAAAAGAGGAGGATATACACGAGGAACCAGCCCGATAGAAAGAAGAAATTAACCCGACCATATCTTTTAATGAATTGGTATGAATTACCACTCCTCAAAATCTCAATATAGAAGGATATATCAAGAAGGGAACGGTAATAGTGTTGATTGATTCAGGTAGTACCCATAATTTTATTCATTGTAAGATAGCCAAGGAATTGAATTGCTTCCTATATCCAGCACCAGAGTGTCAAGTGATGGTTGCAAATGGAGGAACTATAAATTGATCTGGAAAGTGCCATAATAACAAGCTAACCATGGGGGAATATTTATTGAACAATACAATTCTCTCTATTCCAATGGGTGGCATTGATGTTGTATTATTATTCCAATGGTTACAATCTTTGGGGACAATATATTTTAATTTTCAAGAACTTTTCATGAAATTTTATTGGGAAGGAAAGGAATTTTAATTACAAGGTATCGCAGGGAAACCAATAAATATATCAACTCTAATTTCATAAAAAATCTTTTGAATAAATAACAATGAAGCGTAATTGCACAATTATGCTCACTAGAGGTTCAAACATCAAAATGATCTATTTCTCCAGATATCCAAAAATTCTTGGACAATCATTCCAAGGTGTTTCAGATTCCTAAATGTATCCCACCTATTCATTATCAAGATCATGCTATTCATTTGATTCTAGGAAGCGTTCCTCCAAACATCGGGCCTTACAGATATCTATACACCCAAAAGAGTGAGACTGAACATATGGTTGCAGAAACTCTAGAGGCTAGTATAATTCAACCTAGTCAAAGTCCTTTCTCTGCTCCAGTAGTAATAGTGCATAAGAAGGATGGATTGTGGTGTATGTGTCCGGATTATAGGGAGCTCAACAAGATCACTATTAAATATGAATTTCCCATCCCCATAATTGATGAATTGTTGGATGAATTACATGGAGCAATTTGTTTCACCAAGCTAGTTCTTCATTCAGGATATCATCAAATTAGAATGAAGACTAGAGACATTATGCAAACAACATTTAGAACTCATGAGGGTTACTATGAATTTTTGGCCATGCCTTTTGGCCTTACTAATGCACCTTCCACATTTCAAGGTTTTATGAATTCCGTTTTCAAACCCTTCCTTAAAAAAATTGTGTTAGTATTTTTTGATGATATAATAATCTAGGGCAAGTCTTGGAAGGATCACATTCAACATGTTGACAGGTGCTCAAACTACTAGAGGAGAAAAAATTATATACAAATACCTCCAAATGTTTATTTGGAGTACAGGAGGTGGAATATTTGGGTCATATTATATCTCATGAGGGAGTTAAGGTATACCCTAACAAAATTAAATCCATTAAGAAATGGAAAATCCCCACAACCATAAAGCCTCTTTGAGGATTTCTCACATTGACATGGTATTATCACAAGTTTGTAAATAATTATGGGATAATATTGGCACCTCTACATCATTACTGAAGAAATATGCATTTTTCTTTGACTCCAGAAGCAACTAAGACCTTTGCACATCTTAAAGAGGTAATGTTCCAAACATCGGTATTAGCCACACCAGACTTCACAAAGACCTTTATTGTGGAATGTGATGCCTCAGGAAATCAAATTTGTGCAGTTTTAATGCAAGAAGGAAGACCCATTTCTTTTGAAATTCATCAAATAAAAGGATAGTATTTACTCAAACCTATTTATGAGAAGGAAATGTTGGCAATACTACATGCACTAAAGCAACGGCGAAATTATATAATGGGAAGACACTTCAAGGTAGAAATAGATCATGATAGTCTTAAACACTTTTTGGAGTAAATATTATCTTTAGAAGAGCGACAAGAATGGGTCTAAAAAGATGTTGGGTTATGACTTTGAAATCATCTATAAGAAGAAAAATGTTGTTTCAGATGCACTCTCAAGAAAGAATGAATATGTGGATGCATTTCTTTGTGACATTTATATTATCCAATCTGAGTGGATAACTGAAGAAAGGGATGAAAGGGAGGATGATGAAGAAGTGTGGAAACTCATTCAAAAGTTGCAGCAATATCCCATTACATATGATACATTTAGCTGGAAAAATGATTCATTATGGTACAAAGATCGCTTATATATTTGTAAGAATTCCATACTCAAACAAATTATGCTTTTGGAATTGTGCACCTCTCCCTTAGGAGGGCACTTGGGATTTTTAAAAACTTACCATAGGGACAAGAAGGAATTTTTTGGGATCGCCTTAAATTTGATATTCAAAATTTTGTGACAGAATGTTTGGTTTTCCAAAAAAATAAAGTTGAGACAATTAAGACCTCAAGTCTGTTACCCAAATTCGAAGGAAGGAGTGTCATCATGGTGGTATTTGATAGACTTACCAAGTATGCACACATTTGTGCATTATCTCATCCATTTAAATCTAGTACAGTTTCTACTGCTTTTATGGAAACAATTCAAAAGCTACATGGAAACCCAAAGATTATTGTAAGTGAAAGAGATCCCATTTTCACTTGAAATTTTTGGATGGAATTATTTTCTTGTATGGGTACTCAGTTAGCCCATAACTCATCTTATCATCCTCAATCTAATGGGAAAACTGAGATAGTGAATTTTTTTTTGGAAGGATACCTTCGTTACTTTGTATCTGATAAACAGACACAATGGGTCAGGTGGTTACCTCTGGTTGAATGGTGGTATAACACTTCCTTCCATACTGTAGAAAAAATGACCCCATTTATGGAACTTTATGGATATCATCCATCATCCATCACGTCATATTTAAGAGAAAATTCTAAGGTTCAAGCAGTGGAAGATCACATCGAGCATCAACAACAAGTTCTCCAACTCTTAAAGGATAACCTCACTTTGGCGCAAGAAACAACAAGTAGATCAACATCACAGTGAAAGAATTTTTGATGTAGGAAACTGGGTATTTTTATTGCTACAACCATACAAACAAATGTCCCTCAAGAAAGCTAAGAAGGATAATAAATTATCACCAAAGTATTATGGTCCATATAAGGTGCTACAAAAGATTAGTACTATGGCATACAAATTGGAGCTTCCTGCATCTTCCTAAGTACACCCAATTTTCCATGTTTCATGCTTAAAGAAGGTTATAGGTGAAAAGCTCCCAGTTCAAATAATATTTATAGAACTTGACGAGGAAGGAAAAATAATATTAGAACATGAAGTAGTCACGGAAACAAGAACTCGATAACTACGAAATCGATCAATTTCATAGTATCTCATCAAGTGGAAGAACTAACCCGCTGAAGTTTCCACATGGGAGGATGATAATTTTATACAAAATCATTCTAAACTACTCAAGCATTAAGGAAAACACTTTTTTTTTAGGGAGAGGGGCATGTTAGGTCCCTATAATACTAATGTATCCCCTTATTTGTATTATTAGTGTAGCCCCATTATTGTTATTTTTGTGCCCTTACATTATTATTTTTATGTTGGATCTGATTATATTGTGACCCCTTAGACTCCTATATATAGAAAGTAGGTTTTTTCATTTGAATCATCCAATAATTTTTCATTTATGTAATGTAAATTAGGTTTCCCCCTCGAAGTGGTTAATTTTTAAGTCGTTGATCTATCTTTTCTTCTAATTTGTGATTTTGTTGCATAATAGAAAAACTCTGAAGAATAGCAACATTGACTTATACTTGTTTCTCATGTTTCCTAGCAAGTATCTCTTGTGATTGAATGATCCTATCATTGTCTTCTTTGCAACTCCCTATTTTTCCTTTAAACTTTTTAAAGTGTCTTCTATGTGAGGGGAGTATTCATCACCATTTTGTTCATTTGATCCATAGGGAGAATCTCATGAACTATAGTCTACGATTTTCCTGGCCATTTTTGTTCTTCTCTTCCTACAAGGCATACCATGTTAGCTAAACCAAATCATAAACAAACCAACATACCTCAATATAATTCGGGAAGGATATCTCATCTGCAAGACGAGCCATATTAGCACAATACATGTATAATCATAATCATAACAACACATAGACATCATCACAATCCTTATTCAGTTGTCATGCATGATGCCACAACCACACATCAACTATATTCATGCATAACAACATATGTACGGAATTCATACATACACAATAGATACAAACAGAGCCTTGCATAACCAATGCATAACTAATATATATTCATGATCATGCATCTAACATCAACACCATTAACTTTCACATGGCGACACCACTGCAACCATGAGCACTACCATGCATACACAACAAGCACATATATCACAACCATAAATAATACATATGAAAAAATCATGTATGCATGACCAACATACTGCCCATCCATTCCAAGTTGTGAACCATGTTCTTATACCACTTTGTAACCACATTCCTCCCACATCTACCCAAGTTAACCAGTCCTCTGGGTTAAAATGTGATGATAGGCTACTATGATGTGATTCAAATCCCCAAGTACATTTAAGGAAGTGGAACCGACATAACTAAACCAAACTAACCTTTCACACATGCTACAGAACCTACAGGAGCCAAACAACCCTTTCAAGTGATAAACCCTTGAGACCAATTTACAATTTGATGATTTGGACCCTCATATGCTCCCATGACAAGTCATGCATGTGACTGAGGCCTTATATTTTCTCCCATAGTAAGGCATGCCACCAACTATGGAGTTTTCTCAGTAGTTCTGAGCCAACGAACCCAGATTCTGAGCCACCTTTTAAGGGCTAGGTCTTAGGTCAATACCCAAAACTTTATGAAACCTCTAGAAATGATAAATAACATTGAAACAAGATTAATAATTCAAACATTGGTGCAAGTAATTGATTTGACCCCTACTCGCCATGGCATACATTTCGTAAAACATGTCACAAATATGCAATCTATAGGTCATAACAAAAATATGAGAATATGGGTCTCATACTCATCTGAGAATTGATAGGAATCATTGATGCCTTATCAGAATAGCCACAATGTCATACATTAGGTCATCTACTCATTATTAATTCATTTTTAATCAAAACATGATGAGAACCATACATCAAGTCTATCATAAAACATCCTCATAACTAGCATATAGCCAATAGAAATAACCAGGATATAATAGCCATAAAAACCACATATGAACAAGTATATTTACCCATCAAATACAAGAGGAAAATATATCTTATTAACATGTGTATAACATGTGTAAAATGCAACCAGGTCTAGGACTTCCACATACCACCCATCCATAGACTAGGTTGAACCAAATATTTCTTTCATCCAGTCTCCCTTGTGCCATATTCCAAGAATGAATGTGGGATCTCATGGAAAAATAAAACAAAGCCAAAACAGGGCTTCCAGATTCCAAACTACCTCAACCCTCTACCAATGATTCCACCTCATGGTCAGACATCACTAACCATCACCATATTGGTCTCTACCCAAGTTTTCCATGGCTCCAGAGTGTTTGTTCCAACAAGGGCTTCCAAGAATAGTAACTCAACCCACAGTTGTTGTCAGGATTACAGATAATTTTTTCTACTAGGGCTTCCAGGACTAGTAACTCAACCCACCAAGGGCTTCGAGAGAATTTTTCCAACCAAGACTTTTAGGACTTGTAACTCAAAGCAAGTTGTTATAGGGCTTCCAAAGCATTTTTCCAACCAAGGCTTCCAGAAACTAATGCACCCAATATCCTTATTGAAATGTATTTTTCTTAATGTGTTTTTAATGCCATACCTTCCTTTGCAGTTGAATTACTTAACCCAAAGCCAAATAAACATGAGAACCAAAAACAAAAAAGTAGAACCCACAACACCATGGCTATCCAAGAAATGGAAAGGCTAGGAAAATCCAATTTCAATCCAAGAAATCCTCCATGCCAATGATTTATCATAACCAATAAACCACATGCATATTCCATGCATGCCAAAACTAGCAAGGAAATCATACATGCAACTCGGTTCCTGCAAACAAAACCCATTGTAGTTTTTGATCCTGATGTCTTCTTGTGCTTTCATGCTCTTCGCTTTCCTTCTTGATCCATATCCAAATTATGAAACACTCATCCAAGAGTGCTCCAAGTAAATGCTAAGTGTCCAACAGTATGAGAGAGAGAGAAACAAATGAGAGCTCCAAAATTGAACTAATAAAAAGCCATGAATTGATCCTTAGAAGTGTTTTTATTAATGAGGCCTCTATTTTATTAAATTTTTATTGTTTTCCTTCATTTTCCTCTTCACATGCAACATGTGACCTTTCACCTTCCTTTTCTCCTCTTTTCCATTATTTTCATAAATAAATTCCAATTAATGTTTCTTTGCCTTTCCAAATCATTTACCATTGCCTTTTCCAATTTCCATAGCCATTGATTAATCACAAGTGATTTCCCATAACTATGTTTTCGCCCAACATTCAACTTGGAATACGTGTTTGATGATCATGGTTATTATTTTTCCTTTATTACATGGAATTTTTACCAGGGTTGTTAAAATTAAAGACCTTAGTAACATTTATACATAGAAGCAATTTTATCTTTACAGACATTACTTGCATGCATAAGACATTTGAGAAGAAGATCTTATTTGAAATATATAAATGGAGAAACCTTTCAATGGTTCATCATCCCACTAAGGATATAGAGCATAGAATCATTGGACAAGTTTCTATATGTAATGGAAAATAATATGTAATTTTAGTTCATATGTAGCTTGATGTAGTTTAGAAAATAATTTAGATTCCATGATTAACTATTTGTAAAAGTGTAAGGGAAAAAGAAGTTGTGACAGGACATATGGTCTACTGATGATAATAACTGGAATCTATAATGAGAAAAATATCAATTAATAATGGTATATATTAGCAATTGTTCATCATTTAGCTTTAAAGAAAGAAATCAATTGAAAAAAAAGGTTTATCAACAAATAAAGAAATAGCTTTAACAATGTTGGACTAATATGAAAATAACTATGTATGAAAGATGTATATATATATATATATATATATATATATATATATAGGGGGAGAGAGAGAAAGAGAGAGGACACAAGTGTCTGAAATGTGTTGTACAATGTGTTTTTTCTTTTCTTTTTTACACAGAAGTTGACTCCATTCAGCGTATTCAGAAATAAAGAAACACAGACACATATTATTCTTTGTTCTTTTTCTTTTTCTTTTTCTCTTGCATTAACTTAACAAAATTTCATAATTTGCACCAAATGAAAATTGAAGTCAGTAATGCAACAGACGATAAAGGATGATGTGAATTCATATAATCTAGTATAATAAGTTCATTGGAGTTACATTATGTTCTTGTGGAACTAAGGTACTATGTTTTGACTAACAATACGATGTGATCAACGATTAATGATTACATTTGAACTATCATGCATATTATGCATTTGGTTCTTTGCATTCACCTGCACAAGGGAAAAATATCTGATTTTAAAATTCAAAAACTAAGAGAAAAATAATTGGCCACTCAAAACAAAGTCATTGATAGTAGACATAATATAAAAAATCAATGATGAAATGAACATAGTGTCATTGTATATTGTAATTCATGAGCCTACAATAGAAATAGAAGCATACATTAGCATTTCTGTAAAAATTTGTAGATTCAAATTTAGTGAAATTTCTAAAAGGAGAAATGTAAAGAGAAAAAAT
Source organism: Pinus albicaulis (assembly GCA_034641835.2). Classification (NCBI taxonomy): domain Eukaryota; kingdom Viridiplantae; phylum Streptophyta; class Pinopsida; order Pinales; family Pinaceae; genus Pinus; species Pinus albicaulis. Next base: position 758,366,942 of record CM076578.1, on the reverse strand, counting down.
ATCCTAATTGTTAAGATGTATAAAGATTATGCACATTAGAAGTATATTATTTTTTACTAAGGTTCTTTGATCTCAATAATTGTGTTGTTAACTGCTAATGTGAAAATGCCTCAAATATAAAGTTCTCTTAGATAGAAAAGTGTAGATGATATGTTGTGCATATATTGTTGGAAATTTATTTCAGTAATAACTAGGCAATGTTCTTTTAGTTGTGGCATTTGTATCATGCATTCAATTTTTCATCAATTTGCTTCTAGTGTACATTCAACATTGTTCTCATAAGTAAATGTTGTGCTCTCTTTATAGAGTGTACATATAGTTGTATTTGGATGAAAAATCTATTTTCATTTGTTGCAGACTCATTGGAAAGGAGGAGAGAAAACATGTTTTGATTTTAGCACTCCTTGCATCTAGTTTGTGGAAATATTTGGTTGTTAGCTTTGAATACATTTAGTGGAAGACGAAATTTTTGTATTACTGGAAGAAAAATATTGTTAATAGAAAAAAAAAGGAACTGAGAGACATATATGTGTTCTTGATTTGAAAAAATATAGTAGATGTGCTCTCATGAACTCATCATTCAAAGGATCAACAAAAGTTGTTGATCCAGAGCGCAATTGTTGACTACCTTTCGCATCATTTCTGACAATGTTTTTGAATAAATATAGTGGAGTAGTTTTTTATGCCAATTCATTTTGTATTTTGAAAATTATGATCCATGTGGCTATCATTTAGTTACAGCTACAGTAAATCAAAGAACATAGTTTTTTTTTATCAAATCTTTTCTTATTCTTGTTTCTCTTTTTTTTCTGATAGGAAAGGTTGAAATAAATGTTAATTTCACTAGGATGGAAAACAAGGACATAAGTATGCAGAGGAAAAAAACTATTGATCTTGTGGAAAAATTGAAATGTTTCTTATCGTAGCAATAAAATTGCAATTTCATTGTCATATGTCGCTTCACCATCTTTGATACTGAGTTCAAGTTGTTTGTTATTTTGTTGGAAGCCTATCACTATAGTTGCAATTGAGCCAACTTTGTATGTGTCATTTGATACAAGAATATTCCATATTGTTATGTCTGGAGCCTATTTATGTTTTTTGAAAACTTGTTAAATTGGATGAACTGAGGTTCTTTCCTACATACTATACAATAATTTCCATCTCCTCATTCATAAATTCATTTGTTTCTTATTGCAAAGTTTGTATTTCAAACATTGTTTCCAATGCTAAACATGTCTTGGAAATTTTCTATTAGATTATTTCCCATTTTTATTGTGATATTTAGTTGATCGTGGCTATCAATCAAATCAACATGGACCAAGTGTGCCTTTGCATGAGAGTTGGGGTTTCTACTTTGTGTTGGCCCTTATACAACCAAAGCATCACCCTCAAAAACCTTTGCATGATTTCAATAATTGAGGATGCAATTGGTTGTGCTGATTTTAATCTATGTATATTCAAAATAAGAATAATATACTTGGAAAAATGATCCCACTGATTTAATTCAAACTAGTAAATTGATTCCACAAATATCAATAAGCACCGAATTCTAAGCATTTTGGATTTTCATCTTCTTCCATTTGCCTATGGAACAATTTCTTTCTAGAACTAGTTATTTCCATGTTGTTTTTGGAAATGATTCGATCAGTTGTTGTCATAAAGGGATAAATGCAAGAGGTTAAATTTGAAACGAATTTATAAGTAAACTTCAAAACTATGTATGCTCCATAGTAATACATGATATTTTTTTTACGTATGTGTGTGTAGCCCCAAGGGATATCTTAGTTGGTCTAGTTCTTGTTGCTAAGTACCTCACCTATCAGGAGGTCACAGGATCAAATCTCCTCGACGCCCTTGTGGTTATGCCTTGATATTTTGTTAGCGGGTAGATCCCTTCAGGTTGATATACCTGGATTTTCTTCTGGATGTAGCAGCCACTCAATTTCCAAGAACCATTATAAAAAAAGTATGTGTGTATGTGTGTGTTCTTTGGTCAAATTAGAATATATGGAAAAGGAATACATAAAGTTCATTTTTTTGATGTGATATCAAACACCAATATGGATGAATATGTGTGTGTGTGTGTGTGTGTGTGTGTGTGTGTCTGTGTGTGTGCCAATTGCACAAGAAACAATGAAACATTAACTAGAGAATAGAACAAAAAATGTTGTTGAGTATATAGAACAGAATGTGGAAAACATGAATTTGAGATATCTATAAATTGCATAGTGGCCATGATATAAAAGAATGTAGCTACAAAAAATAAAATAAAGAAATTGATGTTGCTGGTCTTAAAAATTACAAGGATTCTATATTTACATTTGTGTTGTTTTCTTGCTTACTGCCATTTGTAACTCTTTTGTTTTTTGATGTTTCCATAACAAGATTTGCAAATTTGTCCATTCTTATGAAAATTGAATGATTTAATTGTAGAACATGAACAATCACAAAATTGCTCAAGTGAACAACAAAGGTATGGTAAGATAGATTGTATGATGATATGTCCAATAGGCATCAACGACATGGAAGGAAATAATATTGGCTAAAATATTTGTCCAAGAGTGGTCAAGCATAGAGCCATAGTTATTTGTTGGATTTGTTGTATGGAGATTGAAACTTTTATTTTACATGAATAAATCTAGTTTTTTTGTTGGTGATTGTTTTTCAACATGTCCAAGTTGAAATCACTAACAAGCACAATTGGGTATTTGTACATTATGTGCTCTAAAATGAACTTGATGAAACTGGTTATATTGTCATCGCTTGTATTTGGTGCAATGTATATATATATGCAAGTCTAATGGCACTATATTCAAGATGGAAAGTTGCAATTGTTGATTCATTAGCACTTGTTTTATAAGGGATTCAATTGTTAATGGTAACATATTTTGTGTAATTTGTGAGAATGCCATGTAAGTGAAATAGTTGTATGCATTAATATTTGTTTGTAAAGATTGGATTTCATGGAAGTGATTTTGTTTTTGTTTCTTAAATACAAAGAATATTAGTATGCATTGAATCACAGTCAGCAACAATATCCTCAAAATGTAATGAGAAGCTATGCATTTTCAATGAACATATTGTCAAATGTTCATTTTCTTAACTTGAATATAAGCTATATTCAAGTTTATAAGAAGCGTTTTGTCTAAGCCTTTGTAGTTCAGTAGCAACTTTTTCACAAAGAAAAAAATTTATATGTTCCAATTTGTTTAGAAAATACAAGGATTTAACATCTTTGACACGAGACAAGGTAGTGTAGACAATTCCATGTTGTCTAACCCCTTTTGGATCAAAATCACATTTATCCATTGTCAATACTTGTGATCGATGTATCATTTGCACACATGCCAATTAAACAGGGATTTTTTCCCATGTGAATTTTTTTTTTCTATTGGATTCATAATGCCTAAAATTTCTAGTAATAGGTGTCCAATTAGACATTATTCCATCTTTGAACAAGTGGACAATTTTTCTTCATTGAATAGTACCAACTCTTGGATCAATGAATTCAATCCAAATCGTGCAATTTTCAAATCTTGTGGAAGCTCTAAAAATACCTTCAGCACCATTAACCAAGCCACCTTGAATATCATAATTGTCGCCAATAAATTCAACAAGCATATTTTATTTGAGAAAAAATTAGTTGGTAATTGAATTTTTATGTTCTTATTCCAATTTGTATTTATTAACTCAATTGTGTTGTCATATGCATTTAGTGTGATTGTATTTGTGTTAATAAGAGATAACATTCTTTCATTATGTTCTTGTAATTTTTGTTTAATTAAAAGAGATATGGAACGTCGGATCCTCTAGTGGGAGTCTATAAAAATGCATGTTCAAGAATGCATGGTCATCATGGGTATGTGAAAATGTCCTAATTATTTTTAAAATGGACATAAATATTTTTTTCTTGTCACATTACTTCTTTTAGCTCGTAAGATTTGACATTTTCTTTCCAAAAACTGTAAGTTGTAGTAGTTCCTTTAATACTTAGATGCTAAAATATTCAATAATCATGCACAGGTGTTTCTTGGCACAAATCACCATAGAATATTATGTTTATATTACCAAACGGAGTAGCTAAAGTATGCATGATTTCGTGAAGCTGCTTGTCAATTTTATATAGAAATCGAGAACCAATTAATGAAGCTTCATATACGAGCAATAATTTAAGTTTTTCATATTCTTTGGTCAATATATCAAGTCTAGTAGAAGTTAATGGCATCATGTCACATGGTGAAAGTGGAAAATGTAAAGTTGAATGTATTGTGACACCATTTGCAGTATATCCAACTTTTCTAGTAAATGCAACAATGAGACCTTTTTTATTCAATGGGTCACTTTGTAAGTCTTTGTTATAGAATCGCACCAATCCATGGTAAAGTGCTTATGCTGTTAATATTTTTCCTATGCCTGCACCTACAGTGATAAAAAATAGAATGCATTTCCTATATTATTTTTTTTCCATAGCACTATTTGTTTTAGTATTGACTGTTGTTCTTGATTTTATTGTCTCCTAATTTCATGATATGCTAGTGTGTACAAAAAAAATGGATGTTTAATGAATTCATTGGTTTTTGTATATCCAGTCTGGATGTTTTTATATCACACTTTTTATGAGAGGTCATCTTTAATGTCATATTTTCGATAGAAAAAGTATTATTGTCATTTTCCAATGGCAAGTGAAGCGTAGATATCTCTTTGTCTTTGGATGTAATTGCAGTTGAAGCAATTTCAATATCACCCTGGTGAGATTGAATGTGAAAGTCATTTTTCATTAGCATAGATAATGTGTTTCTAGGACATTTATGCCTTGTCCATGTCTCATGAGCCTTCTTTAAGGTATATTCAGATTTTTTATGAGATATAGAGCATTATATTTTCTCTATAATGGTTTTCTAGGTATATTTGTTCATTTGTATTAAATGAACCAAATGACGCACGACCATTTTATTTTTTCCATTGTTCTTTTCATGGTTAAAAAGAAAAAAGCATATTTTGCCAGGTAAATTTTCTCTAGTTCAATGGGATGTGTGACATACTTATCAATGCTTGTCATGCAAACAATATCTTCGGAATTATCAGGCTCTTATTGCAATAGAACATGTATTTTTAGCACATATTTTTGTTTTTTAGTTGGAGCATCGTTAATGAAAATTTTCTTTTTAGAATATGAGTATAAAGGCAATGAAAGAGCAATGTGGAGTGCTTGTTGACTTGACATTTGTTGCACACTTAGCAATGCATTTCAAATTTTACGAATAGTCAAAATTTTGTTGTCTCCATTAGATATGCAATTTTCTCGGATTTGTTTGAAAGAAGATGTCATTATGTGATCCATCTTCTTCATATATGAGCTACAGTAAGTTGTTGTGGCATAGGAATCTAAAATGAATTGAGCATATTTGTTTGCTTACCACAATGATGGTATGTTTTTTTTCAAATGCATTTATCCACATATCACAAATATTTATTTTGATCAATAGAATAGGTCGAGTTATACAAGAACGAATAAAAAAAATTAAATATTTTTTTGTAATTCCAAGGTTGGCTAGAAGATTTTCAAATGTTATGTTTTCTTAATAAACTTTTATATGTACAAAAGAATTTTTTTTTTTTTGCAGCACTTGATTCTCATCGTTTTCATTCAGAAAAGGTTTTAAGATACAAGTTTAAGAAATTGGTGGGAAAGGGAAACCAAATCTACATGTATAATTATATGATTTTTACAAGTTTTTGTGTGGTGATGAGTTTGAATTTGGGTCATTCCATCTGGCATCAATGTTGAATCACATGTCAAATAATGAGAAATGAAATCTATAACATTAGCATCAGGAGAATGTTGATTTATTAGCATCCTGAAACCGAAGTAATCCAAGTTCATGCTATGTCCCTTTGCTTTGGAACTCAGTGATACTGAAATAATCTTGCACCTAACCAAACAATTCTTTTTATTTTTTTTGCAATCAATATGTGTAGCAACGATATTTTGTGTCTATAATATCAACTACAAATGACCAAATGATGTGTGATAAATGTGTCAATGCATTCATTAATAGAGTTTTTATTGTCACTTGCTACAAATTTAGCACTTTGTTTTATCAATGGGTCCTAAAGATGCTCAGCACTAGTGAACATGACAAAGAAGGTTTGTGGCCCAAGTTGTTGTATCATTACAAAGATGTATTTATGAATATGTTCAAAGTAATCTAGAGATGTGAGAATTATTTTGAAACATTGATATTAAATTGACGATTGCAATAGTATTTGGGGATTTTTTGTATTCTTGACATCTTTGGCAAGAAATCCAAGATAAGCTAGAAACTTGGTTTATCAATATACGTATTGTTTCAAAAAAAAATTCGTAATATGGGTTGAGAATTCACGATACATGTGCAACAGGTTCCATTGAGAAATTTTTTTATAGGAGAAGTGATTGACAACATCAATATGTCTATTTGATCCATAAAATACTATTGGGAAGTTAATTTATTTAGATAATTTGTCTTGAAAAATTCCCAGGGGATGTAATCTCTCAGAAGGTGAAAATTATATTATTTTTGTATCAAGATCATGGATGACATGGGCATATAAGTAGCCATGTAAAAGTGTTTTAGTTAGCAGCTCTAGATCATCATTAGAGTTTCGTGAATCTACTTGATCCAATATTGCATCATTTTTCTCATGGTTTTGTTTATTTTGATCAAAGTGTTTTTTCCATTCATTGTTGATTAATATTTGTTCATTTTTGTACAAAGAGGTGTTGCACATATTACATAAAGAAATAATTAATTTTGTGGGCCGAATGTTCGCAGTTAAATAAGCATTCTTGTACTCTATTTTTCTCTTTAACATAACTACAACTGCATGCATTCCTCAATATATCTAGGTAGAGTTGTTTGAACTCTATTTAAATTGGTAGGAACATTTATAATTGTTCATGTTAAACTGATTTGTGATATTTTGTAACCAATTTGTCTTATTTTTGCAAAACCCAAGCTTGGCACTACCAATATTTCCTCTAGGTGCGTCAATTGTGAAACAGACATCAATTTATGATTTCAACAAATACACAAAGGTGATTGTTACACAGCAATTTGTCACCGTCCCTGAAATTCCCCATCCCACACATTGGAGGGCTTATTCCGTGACCTGTGAGCAGTGACATAACCTGAAAACACTTTCATGGCATTCCCATAGACATGGAATTTCATTCCCCTGAAGACATCTCCTTGTGAAAAACCCTAAAAATAGCCTTTTCACCCTTGGCGCGACTAGCCTATGTTATACCTGCGCCAATGGGGGGAATTATTCAAAGAGGGCGCGCCAATTGGTGCTCTGTCTCAGAGTCACACTCGCACCAGGCTTAATAAAGGGTTTTTTTTAAAAATAAATGGCAGAATATTGACTTTAACCAACTCCTGAACTGGTCTCTAAATTGAGTTGGGACGTTTGGCTCCAGATTTCCATGTAGAGGAAGTATTTTTCCACCTCTCATGGAAGCTTCCTTGAGGATAGGGCCAATCCCATGGTTGTAGGGATCCCAACTCCTCTTCCACCATCTATATAAGCTTGCCATTTCCCTTTGCAAGATAATCTCTAAGAGCCTTGAGAATGCTGCAAGAGCTTTGATAGTCTTCATAGTGCCAAATCCATAGCAAGGAGATTGACGATCGAAGAGAGAGGCTTGTCCCCATTCCCGACAAGCGTCAGAGACAGGTTGTATTTTCCTTTGTTGAATTAATGATAATCGATTATTGGTTATGGTTCCACTCGTATTTTTCTTTACGATCATGAGTTGTGTCTTCTATGACTGATACATAATTGCATATATCAGGTTTTACGCCTGTGTTTGTCATGTTTCTTGTGTGTGCAGGTGTTCGATCGCGGTGAGCGAAAGGATTGTGATCTGCCGGAGTAAGGAAACGGGAGCATCATCTCCTCTACAAACGACAGCGTTGGACTTGAGGTATGCCTTCTTCGCAATTTGGTTTATTGCAATTAGGAACTTGTGCCATAGCGTGTTACGATTGTTGCTAGACCTGATCTGGGCTAGTAGGGATCGCCTTTGTCCGTAGAGGGGATTTACCTCCACAACAAATTAGTGACTCCGCTGGGGAGTTAGCTTGTTGTTTTCTTTATAAACTACAAACGAAGCCTGAAGTTAGACAGATAGCCCTCGAAACGCTCTTGCTCTGCATTAGCGAAGTAGATCAATGCTGCTTCAGTCAATCTCTGGTCTAGTTTATAAAATGAACACTTGGAGTATTGTCTTTTCTTTCGATCGACTCTCAAATTTGCTTGCTTTATTAGCTCTTTTGGCAGGCTATTTTTGTGAGTTTTGATTTTGGTTTAAGCTCCAACATCACTGGTTTGCTTCTTGGATTGCTTATTTTTCATTTTTCCGTAGTAAAATCAGCTAGCGCGCTTTTCAGTGTGACAGTCGCGCCCACTGGTGCATGTTGTAAGTGTAGCACTCACGCCAATTCTATTCTGGTGCTAGTTTCATCCTTACAGTCACGCCAATACTGTAAGGTGCTAGGGTTTATTGTGTTTTGATCATTCTGAGACTGATCTAGGTTTTTGGTCTTGTTTTTTCGACTGTTTGAGTGTTCTGGAGCCCTATTTGACTGAATGTGACCTTTATCCTTTGGTTGTTTGCCCATTTCTATCAATTTTACATGTTAGCCCTAGGGCATCTAGGTGCTATTGTGCGTCGAGCCTCCCTTGAGAGTTTTTGGTTGCTGTCTATTCAGTCAAATTTGTGATTTCTTCTCTGCACTCGTTTGGTGGTTGTCTATTGTTTCATTGTGTTATTTGAGTGCTTGGCTTCTTCTTCATTCGAATTCCTCTTTGTCTCGTTTTGGGCCTAGATTACATGGTTCAACTGAGTCTTTGGGTGTCTTTTGATTTGAGGGACTTTTTGGTCAATTTGAGGTCTGATTGTGTGCTTGCATTGAGTGAAATTTGATTTTTTTTCTCTTTTTCTATCACTTCTCGAATTTCTTGTCTCATTAGTTTTCATTTTGTTTAGCGCTCTTGCTTTTAAACATTGAAAATACAAAAAATCTCTTTTGCGTTGGATTAGTTAGTGTGAATTAAATCTTTTCAGTGTTATTAGTGATTAGTAACTTTGAAATAAAAATTTTTAGTTTCCATTAGCTACATTAGAGATGTCATTGGTTGTTGTCTGATCATTTTGTTGTTGTGTGCAAATCTCTTAACTCTCTCATAGTTAGATTTCATCGAATGAAATGATATACTGTGGCATGTAGTGTGCATTTAGGCGATTTTGTGACATTACACTCGCTAGGGCCTGAAAACTGAAACATAATTGAAGATAAACATTAAAATTTATTCAATTTACACTAAGGCAGCATTGAAACATTAACGAAATATTTAGAGGTGTAGGCTAGAGACGTGTTCCGGCGTCTTTAAACCTAGTAGCTGTCGTTCGCCTCTTGGCTTTAGACAGCACTAGTACGAACTTGTGCTCCCCATACCGTCGCGTATATAAAGGGAGACCCCACTAGGTTTCTATCCTTTATCCATAGGAAGCTGAGTCTGTTGCTGTATACCCGTGATACACCGAACACAGAATTTGGGGAGATTGCCTGCATGTACGTTAAGTCCTTGGTTGATTTCTCTTTCATTTTGAAATCAAGGTGTATATTGCAGTTCACAGTTATTTGGTACACCCTTTGCCTAGTATTCCTGAGCAGTCATTTTGATCTTATCTGACTCTTTAAATTAGAAAATATCACCAAGCGCTTGTCCTTTCATGCTTGCTTCAAAAATGAAAGAGATAGAGTCATCTTTCATTCGTTTCTCAACTCTTAAAACATGAAATGGTGAAGTTTCTAAGTTTCAATGTCGTAAAATAAATCACCCGCGATCACACTCCCTGTTAGATTTTGCTTGTTGGTCATTTGATTGTGTGCCTTGGTTTTTTTTTCAGCCCGTCTGTGTGTTTGATCTTTTTCTCTTTTCATTACTACCACAGTGGCGGAACCCTTAGTTTCGTCTACTGGTAGTCCATATACGGACGATTCATCAGAGGTGTCTCAATCCTCTGCTGAACCTCAGCAGCCCATCGTTTCTGAGTTTCCTGACGAGGGACCGGTTCTGTCTGAGCTTCCCTTTGGAGGACCAGTTGAGTTTAATTGGCCCTTATCCGACCCTTTGTCTGGATTTGGAGTAGGGGAACATTTTACTCCTCTTACATCAGGTTCGCCTTTTTTAGCTACTGTTATTCCTCCTAGCCCTCGCTGTCTGTTACGAGATCTAGCGGCAGGTTCAAATATGAGTGAATCCAGTCATTCTGCTAGCGAGGAAATTCCCACATTTGGTGAAGATTACCAGCTATTCCCAAAAGTAACTCGGAAGTTATTCCCCGAAGACAACGCCGAATCATCTGTTATGTCTTCGCCCGGTCCCTCATTACCAACAGGGTATAGATCCTTAGGTCATATTATCACCGTCGTTGCTTCCATGGGGGTATCAGCTCCTTCTACGAGGCTGATTGTTCCTTCATTGGGGATGTCTCCTAGGACACCCATCACGACATCCCCTCAGGTCACTTTTGTACCCATCATGCCCACATTTTGTGTGGCTGCATCTACACCTGTTGTTATTACTCAGTCCGTAAAGACCACATCGCTTCCCGAAGACGTCTACATAGCTTCTTCTATGCCAGAGAACATCTCTCCTGAGGAGTATCGATTGTCCCTACAAAAATCGAACCCCGAGGTCGGAAAATCCTCTCAAGATCCCAACCGCTCATATTTTTCGCATTATGCACAGGATGGTACACCCATGTATGTTTTCCCATATCAGTACGATGAGCATGGGAATCCTCTATGTTTACTTGCTCCTGAGGCTCAACTTCATGCTCAGGGTTTACCGTATAACTAGGCTGGGCAGCCTTATAACCCGCAAGGACAACCTTTTCAAGGCCAACCTTCGGGCCAGCCTGGCTATCCTTATGACCTGCAAGGTTACCCTGCGGGCCAGCAAGGGCCATTTTACGGTCCGCAAGGACAGTATTATGACCCTTCAGGTCAACTCGTGCAGCCTCTTCCTGGAGTCCAACCGGGGCAACCTCAAGGACTCACAGGTCAACTGGGGTACCAACCCGGGCCAGTATACAGTCTTGGGGGGCAAGTCCAACCTTTGCAACCCATACAACCTCAGTATCCTGTTGCTCCAAATGTTGCACATTAGCCAGGGCCATCTTATGGTCCTGTTGCTCCAAATGTTGCACATCAGCCAGGGCCATCTTATGGTCCTGTTGCAGGTCAAACTGGTTACCAACCACCACCTGGCTCCATTCCCCCACCAAGCCAACCGGTTCATCTGGCACAACCTGGTGTTCCACCACCAGGCCAACCGACCCATCCAGTACAACCTGGTGCTCCTCAACAGCCAGGTCAACCTGCACAACCGGCCCCACTTGTTCAGCTAGGTCAGCCTATCCAACCAGGCTAGCCTGCACACTCTATCAACCCTGCCCAATAGTCGATTTATTCGATGCCACAACCGAATCAACCGGTGCACCCTAATTATCAGGCTCAGCAGGGTCCCACCTATCAGTAGCCCGCTCAACCTCAAGGAGGTTACTACCCTCATGGTCAATCTCGACCGACTTATAATCCGCCCCAAGGTTCCCATTATTACACTCAACAACCCGGCTACACCTATACTCAGCAGCCAAATCCACAGGCTGCCCAAACGGGGCCGACATACAATCAGGGTCCATACTCTGGTTATCAACCCCCGTACACTAGTTACCAGCAACCGAATCAGGCTGGCTACACACCCTATACCCCCTACGGTCAGAATCATGCTGGAAAGAACCCATGGGGGCAAGGATATTCTCAACCAGCGTGGAGTACAGGTACCGGTCCTTATCGAGGGCCTAGCATGCCGTTCAATCTGCAATTGTCGTTCTTGGCTACTTTGGAGTTACCGGACGTTTCTAAACTAACCAATGATCCGATTCTTCATAATCCTTATTGGCCTCCGGTCCCAACCAAGGTACCCGACAACTGCCCAAAGTTTGAAGGTAAAGCTGGTGAAGACCCCCAAGCTCACCTAATGACTTACCATTTGTGGTGTTCATCCAATTCTTGGGTTGATGATTCGATTCGTCTACGTCTCTTCCAGCGCACTCTCACCGGTGTTACTACTAAGTGGTATATTGAACTACCCCATGGCATCTTTCAAGATTTCAATACTTTAGCAATGGCTTTTCTCACCCACTTTCAGTTACCGGTTCACTATGAAGCCAAGACGCATCTCCTAACTTCGTTGAAGCAGGATAAAGCCACCCACATATCTGATCATATTCATGAGTGGCGACGTCGTCGTAGGCTGATCAAGTTTGATATACCTGATCAACTACTAACTCATTGGTTCACCACGTCCTTCGTTAACAAAATCGCTCAAGATATTGCTATGGGGGCATGTGTGACTGAGGAACAGGCCATTGCGCGTGCCCAGTATCTTGATCTAGTATAATCTCAGTCCGACGCACTGTATGATATTTTGACTGATGCTCCACGCCTAGGAACCTCTAAAGATCCACCTACCCCAGCGGTGGATGGTGTTATTGGTTCCGTGTCTCAAAATTCTCAGAAATCTTCGAATGGGAAGCAGAAGTCTAATCCTTCCAATAATTTTGCTCTTCCCTCTCCTCCAGATTCTGGAAAAACCATGGAGGTTAACGCCGTTCAGGCTAATCCTACTTAAAAAGCCTCCAAAGGTAAAAATAATGGCAAAGGAAAATCCAAACCCGACGCCCCAAAGTCAGAGTCTTCTAAACCTCATACTGATGACGGTTCCTAACGTAAACCAAAGTACCCCTGACTTATTTGTGAAGGAGATCATTATAATAAGGATTGTCCCAGAAGATCTGAAGTTACTCAACTTCTCATTCTCTAAAGGGACTCCGGAAGTTCTTAAAGAATGGTTCCCGTCTCAGCAGACCCATATGGTTGAACAGTCGTCACCATCTGCACCATTTGGGTCCCAGGTCTTTATGATGAATGGTTTTGCACCTGTTTCGATTGCTACACGTTCGAAGGATTACTCTAGATCGTACCAGGTAGCTGGAAAGGAAGTTGTGGATGGCCCACCTCCTCCACCTGTCTTTGGTTCTTTGGAAATTGAGAAGCCTACTGCTGAACCTGTTGTGAGGCCACCCTCTAAAGGTGTTCTACGAAGGTATTCCTACAATCCAAATTCCTGTGCCGCTCAGAACTACAGTATTGTTGAGGATTTGGCACAGGCGCCTTCTGCTATGTCCGCATTGGAAGTCCTTCAAAGTTTCCCTTCACAACGGAAAGCTTTGTTGTCTGCAATCGGTGGAATCGATCCCGTCGATTCTAGTCTTCTCACCTTCGACTTAGAAAACTTTACCCCCCGACTTCCGCATCAAATTTATCTTTTGATTCAAGTCAGGATCAACAGTCTTAATATCCATAGGGCCGTTGTGGATGAGGGTGCTTCTACCTGTGTCATGTCATCCGCCTGCTGGAAGGCCATTGGCTCTCTGGCTCTTTCATCATCTTTGAATGCCCTAGAGGCATTCGATGGTCAGGAATCTAAACCCCTGGGTGTTCTCGAGAGTTTTCCGATTACGTTACAGGGGAAGACAGTCAATGTAGAAGTAGAAGTGGTTGACGCCAAGCTTCACTACAATCTGCTTTTCGGCCGCAGTTGGACTCACGCTATGCTATGCATGACATCCACCCTCTTTCAACTTCTTAAGTTCCCTCATTAGGGCAAAATTGTTACTGTGGATCAGTTTTATTTCTTCACCTCCACCTCTGAGAACAACGTTCCTTACGTGGATAAGATCCCTAATCCCCCTGATAGTGTAGGACCTGGTCTCTTCAAGGACCCTGTCCTCATGGGTATTTTTCCCGCGCCACCACCACACACCGTTCAAGTTAATATGTTCTCTAGGTATGACGACCCATGGATCATCTCTTTGCCTGAACAGGTGACTGATTTTGGAGAATCGATGCCCTTAACTCTAGTAGAGATTAATTACTGTGAAATTTTCACTGCATCTGATCCTCCTCCCTCTCAACATGCTCCCTCGAGCATGCCTTTAGATATCTACTCTCAATCCCCCTGGCTTGGTGAGGCCGACTCGCCTGATCCTCTTAAAGATACTTTTCCTTCTGACGAAGCCATTATTGAAGCAATGTCTCTTGAGGAGCTGCCTTGGAGTGATGGACATCATCGTTCCTCCTTCATGCCTAGCTTGGGGGCAATGTCAGAATGTCTAGGGCGTTTTTCATCTCAGGTTCCTACTCCGCCTCTTCAAACGCCTATTTTGACACATGAGTTCCTTTCGGAGGGAAACTTGAGCAACATTACTCAAACCACTCCGATCGACATCTCCGTCAAACCAGGGATAGTTGAGAACATATATGTGGGAGTAACTTGTTCTTTTGATGAGATACGAGTTTATACTAATCTTTTCCGTGAATTCAGAGACGTGTTCGCTTGGTCCTATGAGGAAATGCCTGAGATTGATCCCAGTATCGTAGTGCATGAGATTCCAACCTACCCCGGTGCGAAACCCATGCGCCAACGCCTACGCCCAGTGCATCCTCGCAAAGCCGCTTCCATTAAAGCAGAAGTTGAAAAACTTCTGAATGCGGGCTTCATTTACCCGATCCCCCTCATAGAATGGTTCTCAAACATTGTCCATGTAGATAAGAAACAGAGCACTATAAGAGTCTATGTAGATTACCGTGATATTAATAGAGCCTGTCCTAAGGACAATTATCCCACCCCCTTCATAGATCAAATCATCGATGAATGTGCTGGGAGTGAGATTTATTCCTTGATGGATGGTTTTTCTGGGTATAATCAAATAAATATTTTACCTGTCGATCAACACAAGACTGCATTCATCTGTCCGTGGGGTACCTTTGCTTATAAAAAGCTCCCGTTCGGCTTGAAGAACGCTCGAGCTACTTTCCAGCGCGTTATGTCTTATGCATTCCACGACATACCCCATATCGTTCAGCCTTAATTGGACGATCTGCCAGCTCACTCAGCTCGGCGGGAGGACCATCCCTAACACCTCCGCCAGATTTTCCTTCGTTGTCGACGCTATAATATCCGGCTCAACCCTCATAAATGCATCTTTTGCGTGGATTCTGGCCATATTTTTGGATTTATAGTCTCCAAGGACGGGATTCGCCTCGACCGTCTAAAAGTTGAGGCTATTGTCAATCTCCCATCACCCTCCTCGTTATATCAATTGCAAAGTTTGCAGGGAAAAGCTAATTTTCTTCGACGCTTCATCCCAAACTACGCAGAAGTTGCCAAAGGTTTCACGCGTCTTTTAAAGTAGAACGTTCCCTTTCATTGGGATGATATTTCTCAACGATCCTTTGAGAAGCTAAATACGTTACTTGTTAATGCTCCATTGCTTCGTCCTCCAAAATATCACCGTAATTTCACTCTATATTTGGCCGTCACGTTTAGCACCATAGCTATGGTTCTGGTGCAGGATGACGATGATGGAAATGAACACGTCGTTTATTATCTATCACGCAATATTATCGAAACAGAAACGTGTTACGCTCACATCGAGAAACTGGTGTTAGCCGCAGTACACGTTGTGCAACGGTTTCACCACTACATTCTGTTGCATACAATAACCGTGTTTTCGGATTGCAACCCCATGACGTACATTCTATCTCAACAATTACTGGGGGGAAAATACTCCAAACAGATTGTTATCCTTCAGGAGTTCAACTTAGAGTTTACCACTGCTAAATCGACCAAATCACTGGTTTTTGCGAATCTCATTTTCTCCCTCCCGACAGACTCCACCCCATCTCATTCCGAGGATCATATCCCAGATGAAACACTCTTCCTTATCAGCACTCGCGACCCATGGTACGGCGACATCATAGTGTATCTTCAAACATCAAAGTTCCGGTCTGAGTTGACCAAAGATGTCTGACGTCAGATTCGACATCAGTCTCAACCCTACTGCATTGTAGGAGATACGTTATACCGGGTTGGAGTAGATTCGGTGCTCCGCCGGTGCTTAACCCTGGAAGAGGCTAAAAGAGTCTTGAATGACTGTCATAGTGGCGCCTATGGTGGTCACATGTCCGGATATTCCACTGCCCATAAGATTCTATGTGCAGGTTACTTCTGGTCGTCGATATTCAAAGACTGTATTGTTGCACTCCGCAAATTTCATGCGTGTCAGGTTTTTCAGTGCAAGATGCGCGTGCCACCTCTTCCTCTGCACCCTGTCATTACCGTCGGCCCTTTTGCAAAATGGGGCATAGATTTTATGACGTGTAACCCTCATTCGTCTGGGGGGCATGCATATATAATCGTCGTTGTCGACTACTTCACTAAGTGGGCCGAAGCGATGCCTACACTAGCCGCTGATGGTAAGACAACTACCCAGTTTATCTTCAACCACATTATCGCACGTTTTGGGGTCCCTAAGGCCATTGTAAACGATCATGGCACTCACTTTCGAGATTATATGATGGATGAGCTGACATCAAGATTGGGCTTACGGCATGATAGCTCAACGCCATATTACCCCCAGGCAAATGGCCAGGTTGAGGCTGTGAAATTTTTTTTGGTCACAATGCTTCAACGAACAGTTGGTATTCATAAGTCCAATTGGAAACTCCAATTTTTCTCAGCTCTACGGGCCTACCGGATGTCAGCAAAGAGTGTGACTAGATTCACACCATTTCAATTGGTGTATGGTCTAGAAGTAACTCTTCCGGTTGAGTGCGAAATTCCTTCCTTAAAGTTGGCTGTGGAACTTTTGCTCGATACTTCTCCTGAAGAAGAGCGTCTCTTGTATTTGGAACGGCTGGATGAAACCCACTGCTTTGCTACTTTAGTCATTGAGGCACAAAATAAGCGGGTCAAAGCTCACTTTTATCAATCAGTCTCTCCACGCTCCTTTGTCGAGGGGGACCTTGTCCTCCTATACGACCAAACACATGACAAACTTGGAGTAGGAAAGTTCCAACCCATGTGGCATGGGCCCTACATAGTAAAATGAGTATTGAAAAATGAGGCTTATAAGCTCATTGATTACAAAGGAGTTCCGTTGGCGCAGCCTAGAAATGGGTTGTACCTTAAAAAATACTACGCTTGAATTTTTCTTTTGGTGTGGTGTGTGTACATAGGTGTGTATATTCATTTTTGTGCATGTGTGGTGTGGTGTGCGATGTAAACATATTTCTGTTGATCGGGTCTTCCTGATTGTGCAGATTTCTATTACTCCATTTGTGGGTTTTGCGGATGGTGCCTCCCGTAGTACCAGGAATCTGTCCTCGGCAGCCTGGGTAATCTATGATCCTACTGGTGAATTGGTTAACCTGCAAGGTGTGTGTCTGGGTCCTGCTACAAATAATATCGCGGAATATAGTGCCATGTTGGAATTATTAATCGAGGTTGTGGACCTCGGCATTCATGAATTACTTGTGTATCTAGACTCACAACTTGTAGTATTACAGCTTAATGGTCACTATTCAGTTAGAAACCCATCCATTTTACGTCTGTATCTGTGTATTCATTTACTGGAAAGGAATTTTTATTATATCACATATCAACATATACCCAGGCATATGAATACATTAACATATGCAGTAGCTAATTTGGTTTTAGATAGACATCTGCGCAATTTATAAACAAAAACATCATCACATGTAAAGAGATCCATCCAGAAATAGGTATATATATATATATATGTGTGTGTGTGTCGAAATGTTTACATAGTGTGCATCACATAAAAATCAAAAAATATACATGTTCGTCTTAATACAGTCGGAGACGACATGTCTCTCAAAAAATATGCAGGAAAACCCTAGATGTCTAATCTGCATGGTGCTCATGGTAGCATGCCACCGCGCGCACTACGCATCTCAGTAGTCGGTGGAGGCGACTAGGCACCCCCACAGTGTGTCGCTGGTATGCTAGCGGAACATCTGCTAGCCGTGCATAGTCCGGGATTCCCCGAGAAATGCCCTCCAACTTTTGGATCAGTTCGTCGCCTTCGCCACCCTCAGCCTGAGGGTCATGTTCGACATGGGTTCTCCGCGTAATGGGCGACATGCCCGCGGGCCTCTCTAGGCCGACATCTACATACACATAAAACTGTCATTAGAATGAACATGTATTACCAAAAAAAATCATAAATACAAAAAATCAAAAAGACTATCATACCCAACTCCTCATCCCAATCCTCCCCCTCCGGGAGTGGAAGATCGGGATCTCCGGTGAAATCAGTCCCAGCATAGGGCCAATCCTCGACCACGATCAGCTATCGCTGTAACCACCCAAAGAACTTCGGCCTCCAGAACATCTGTTGGCCCCCTCCTGATCTGGGCATAAGTGCTGCCCAACGAGCCATCCTCGGCTCTCTCTGTATCGGCTCGGCAACTATGGCTCCTTGGCCCTGGAAAATGGGTAGTCGTTCGAAGATGAACGACACCAAAATGGAACCGTAGCCAAACTGCTTTAGTTTGACTTGCTTGCATCTTGTCAGCTGCCTCTTGATATTGCTCGTCACTGCAGTAGCCCAATCAAATAATGTGGGGCTAATACACTCGGAGGCTAGTATGAGTTGGGCTTTGGTCACCTCATGTGGAGCTTGCGACCCCACAGCTCGTGTAATGGTGTGTAGCACTACTCTGAGTGCTAGATCACGGACAGTGTTGATGTCCACCTTCCCACTTCCCGATCCGGTTTGTGCCCCCGGGCACACCCTCGCCATTACTTGCTCCATCTTTTCCCCGGAAGGTCTGCTGCCCGTCAAGATGGGTACTGGGCCTCTGCGCGATAACCCGGTGATAAAATACACGTCAGAAACCTCAAGTTCCAACACTTGGTCCCGAAGTTTAAATACTTCCTCATTTTCATCCCATATGTTGACCAAGTACTGTAGCAACTCAGGTTGAGCTCGTAAACATGGAGTAAGGAAGAATTTTTTGAGTCCACAGTTCTTCAGTGCATTCATAGAGGCTTCGTTTTCCATAGCCATTTCATCCTCCTCCCCATGTTCCCTCTCATTCCATTCAATAACCATTGTGCTTGGTTACCTGCATCAACATGATCAAAAACCCTTGTTAGATCTCTTTCATGCTTGAAAATCCATATGGATGGCTCACTGTTTAAAAATTTAAAGCGGAAGATTATGTTCTGCCATTGGCGCGACTGTTTTCCTAACAATCATGCCAGTTGGCGCGACCCCTTTGTGAGCAAAATTCCACTGGCGCGGGTCCGTGCCCGATACCCGCGCCAATGGTGGAGCCCTAAAATTTTAAAATGTATCCTCTAGAGATCGAATATGCATTGAAAAATCATAAAAAATGGATTAAAGTGGAGCTTAAGGGAACGCCTTTTACCTGGAAAAAATGAGGAGCTGAATGACGTCCCGAAACAGTCACAATCACCGCCACAAGTTTGCACACAAATGGACCACTGTTGCTCTCCAAGTAAGGTAAAAAGTAAAAGTAAATTTGTTTTACCATTTGAAGCCTATTTATAACTTTTTGAATAAAAATTAGGTTTTAAATTTCATTTTTTTCGATATTTTAATATATTTTGTCGAAATTGGATTTTACACTTGCTTCTATGTGTAGCAACAAGTTTTTACGCAACTTGGGCAGTGATACGAGTTGTATTTTATACTTTTTCGGACTCAGTAAAAACACAAAAAAGTCATTTTGGAGTCATATTTCAGCTCTTTTCTGACTCTCTAAACATGAAAAGATTGTCGAGTCCCTTGTTGTTTCGATCTCGTTAAAGTGTTCACGAAACGACATCTACCCAGTATACGTTTACCCCTTTTTCGAGCTGGGATAGATTATTTACGAAAAAGGAATACCCTAGCCTATCGCGACTAGGAGGTTTTCTCAAATATTGTTTTCTACCTTTTCGGGTCTGAGGAACTATTTACGAAAAGGGACCGTTGGAGTTTACTTTTCTGCTGTCTTTTCAAACTCTCTAAACATGAAAAGATAACGAGTTATTCCTTTGTCAGACTCGTTAAACCCTGATGACATTGGATTTAGTCGTAATGACGATATTCGAGTTCCTCCTTCCTAGGGCTCGTTGAATGTACTAGGATGGATTCGTCCGAAGGACGAACTTATATGACAAGCATATGCTATCCCCTTCAAGCTTGTTTTCAAAAATAATTGGGGTACTCACCAGAAATGGTGGGGAAAAATGGAACCAGCATCATTGTCGTGTCGGCAGTATGTCGCTGTTGAACATGGCACTTGTCTGCATTCGTGTCGGGTTGGGGACATCTCATCTCATTTTCCACTTGCCTCCGTGGGTTTGGGTGATCCATTTTGGCCTCTCATCTTTTCTTTGCCTCGTCATCATGACCTCTGATCTTTTGATGTCAAATACTGCCAAATCCACTGTCGTGCCGCCCATATGTTCAAGAGAAGTTGACCTCTGCAAGTTTCATCCTTCCTCTGATAATCATCTGATCCTTATTCACAAACATGTTATGTTCCTCTGTCTTCTTTTGACGATGTGGGAAACATTATGGCCCACCTTCGATCAAGGTCACTTCCTGTCGACTTCAACTCATTATCTAGGAAGCTGATCTAGAGACTCCCTTCTGGTACCTTGGAGCCTGCATGCCTCAATGGCAGGTTCTTCGCGTTCGATGTGAGGTTTTCATCAGTGGCCTCCAATCGAGTGATTCTACGAGTGTTCGACACCAGCTCATTGATTCACATGCTGTAGATTGTACCTATAGTACCTTGAGGACCATTGTCATTATTGGTGGTACCTCTCGCGTCTGTTAACAACTTTCATCATTGGCTGGTAATCAGATGATGTTCTTGCATGTTCGACTTCAACTCACATATTCACATGCTTGAACTTGTACTCTGTTCGGGTCGAGATGGAGCATAAGACCCTGAATTCCTGTCTGTTATAATCTAGGCTGTGATTTTGTGGATTATTATGATTGGTTACATGACTCATTCATTGGATGGCTGCGACCATACCTGAGTCTATTTATCGATCCTCACTGGATGGCTGCAACCATACCTTGGATCTGGATTATTGTATACTCTATTATGGATGGCTACGCCCATACCACATATATCATGTATTTGAGATATCGGTTGTACTTCTCTACGCAGGTTTTCCGACGGCGGTGTTTTTAGTTGGACACGTTCTCGTAAAGAATTTCACCCCTCTCTCTCTTTCGGGCCTCATGCTTAAGGGGGCATCTGTGACACAGAAATTTATCACCGTCCCTACAATTCCCATCCCACACATTGGAGGGCTTATTCCATGACCTGTGAGCAGTGACATAACTTGAAAACACTTTCATGGCATTCCCCTAGACATGGAATTTCATTTCCCTGAAGACATCTCCTTGTGAAAAACCCTAAAAATAGCCTTTTCACCCTTGGCGTGACTAGCCTGTGTTATACCTGCGCTAATGGGGGAATTTCTTCAAAGAGGGCGTGCCAATTGGCGCTCTGTCTCAGAGTCACACTCGCGCCAGGCTTAATAAAGGGTGTTTTTTTTAAATAAATGGCGGAAAATTGACTTTAACCAACTTCTGAACTGGTCTCTAAATTGAGTTGGGACGTTTGGCTCCGGATTTCCATGTAGAGGAAGTAGTTTTTCACCTCTCATGGAAGCGTCCTCGAGGATAGGGCCAATCCCATGGTTGTAGGGATCCCAACTCCTCTTCCACCATTTATATAAGCTTGCCATTTCCCTTTGCAAGCTGATCTCCAAGAGCCTTGAGAATGCTGTTGTTGAGCTTCAAAGATCTTCTTCTCTTCCACCACATTCCACCTCATTTCCTTTTTCCATTATTAATTTCAGGCTTAAATGATCAATAATATTAGTTAAAATTTCTTTGAGATTGTATATAATGTCTAACTTGCTATGTTTTCATGATTTCATTGTTGTAGTACTTTTTGACTACACCTAGCTACAGAATGCAGACATTTTGTAGCTAGTTGTCGATTCTGCAGCTGTCTTCATGTCTACGCAGGTTCCAGATGTCATCTCAGGGAAAAACACATATGGTCGTATTCCACATCATTCCCTCATCATTTTTTTCTCTCCACGAAGTTTGAACAGAATTCTATAGGTGGTTATGCACGTAGACGAGAAGCAGTTTCCTATCAAAACATGGACTCTACAGATGTCCGCAGTTAAGCACAAGACTGTTAATAAGAGTTTTAATTTGATTAGAAGTGGGAGAGACACTTATCCCCATTTTTCTCAAAGAGTAGTTATGTAACTTCATTATAAGTATGACTTGGGAGACCGAGAAACTGTTGGTTAGATTTTGTTTTTGTTGCTAGATTTTGGAAGGCCGTAAATACTCTGTTTTGAAAAATTTCTCCTTTAATGAAAGAGACATCATTTTATTGCACGAGCTGAGTCAATCTTGAGTAGATCCATGTGCTGATCCGGTGGTAGAGGGCCCCTACTTCCCGTGAAGCGTTATGCATTTGGTTTAGATAAGTAGCCGTAGCTTTGTTTCATTCTCAATTTAAATAGTTTTCTGAACTTTGCTTACATTGGATACTACAGTTTATCTTTGTTCTCATGAAGTATTCCAATAGATCACTAATCTAGAATGAGGCATAATTGTAGCAATTTAGAACTTTACGTTTTTGTGTTCAATTATAATTAGTTGTTACAGCTAGTCCTATTCTCATTAATCTCTTCCAAAATATCACTAACTCTGGATAAGACTTAGCTGTGGTGTTTTAGTTTACCTGCGTATTGTTATGTTTTTATGCCCGTTTGCACTGAATGATACATCCAGACTTGTTTGTAAAAACTATTCCAAAATATCACTCATCTTGAACAAGATAGGGCTGTAGTATTTCATAGAATTAGTTTCATTTTGGTTCAGTTGAAATACTCTGGAGGTAGATGTCATTCTAGTTTAATTCTGTCATTATATTTCAAGCTTGATAATGGTACTCTAGTTTAACTCTGTTCACTGTATTAGTATCATTCTAGTTCAGTTCAAATTCATTTCAAGTTAGATAATAGCACTCTAGTTTAGTCTTAGTTCACTGTATTAGCATTCTAGTTTAGTTGTTATCCATTGCATTTTAAATTGTATTAGTTGTTAAATTTAGATACCACGGTCTTCATTATCTACAAAAATTCTTTTTTTCTAACTTCATATGAATACATCATCATCTGGACAGAAGCTAGTAATATCAGTTTAAGGCCTTGAGAGTATTTTGAAACCTTTTTACAATTTCTCAAAAAAGCCTTTTCTCAAAGACTATTCTAAAAAGAAATCTATAACTTTTGAATGAGGCCTAGTAGTGCTAAATTGAGTTGCAGAATAGAATTAAAAGTTATTTTAGAGTAGAAATCTTATTGTGCTACAAAATTTCTTTTCCAATTGTGTTCCAATAAACCTTTAACCATGGATGAGATGTTGTAACATTGTAAGTTGATTGTTGACTTAGGAAAACCTCAATTGCACTAAAAACTTATCCTTCTCTCAAGCTATTCCAACATATCTCTAAATGAATGAATTGGATGAGTTCATGATATGGGTTACTGAGTTCATGTTGTGATTTGTTTCTTTGCTATGAGTCCTTATCAAGCTTTGCATTTTCTGTCCTTTAGTGCACAAGTAGTTTAGAATAGTTTCACTATGTTTTAGTGTAAACTTCTTAGCTCTTTTTCAACATAAAAACCATAAAACCAAAAACATCATAAAAACATTAAACACAACGTAGTGAGAAACAGATACCTAGGCACATACAGTGCACCACACTTCAGCAGTTTATTAGCCCTGGTTGACAATTAATGACCTCAATTTAGGAACACTAAGTTGAGCACAACATTTTGGCGTCGTTGCCGTGGAAGTGTAACTAGGTAGCCTTGTTTCTTATCACCCAAAAACAATGATATGCGTAGAGAAAGAGACTCAAGGGGTAGAGTCATAAGAAGCAGAAGCTTGATTCCTAGAACACCACTTGTTTCACCAAGACCTAGAGCCAGCACACCGCCAACTCAAACCCACATTCCATCCTTTAATGATCCTAGACTTCCAGAGAACTTAAGATCAGATATTCCATTAGAAAAACCTTCCACTTCATCCACTGAACCTGTCTTAGAAGGAGATTCATGAACCCCTTCTAGGGACATAAACTTTTCAACTTCTACAGAAGAATCAACTATGGCAGAAGAAGGGGGAGGAGGGTTTTTAATGGAGAACACACACTATTTGGAGGGGGTAGAGGTAGAGGTAGAGGAGAAGGAGGTAGAGGTGTAGAAGGAGAAGGAGGCAGAGGAAGAGGTAGAAGAGAGATGGGAAGCTCTTTTGGGTTCCCTATAGTAGATGAAGAAACCAATGCAACTATGAAAAACATTTCACCCTCTGTCCTTCCAAAATTTTATGGACTTAAAACTGAAGATCCTGAAACCTTCCTATTTGAATTTGAAGTCCTGTGTAGAACCTATGACTACTTACAAGATGCTCAAAAACTTAAACTATTTCCTTCAACATTGAAAGGGGCAGCATTGAAGTGGTTTATGAGTTTGATCAACAGTTCTATTAGGACTTGGGAAGACATGAAATAAGCATTTCTAGAGAGGTATTTGGATTAATGTATGCTATTCAACCATAAGGAGGAAGTGTTTAAAATTCTACAGAAAGAGGATGAAAATCTGGAAGATTTGTTGGAGAGATTTAACTACAACATCAAAAGAGAAAAAATGGAAAACCTAGACCAAGACACTTTGAAAGATCTCTTGTTGAAGACAATTAGGGATGAATGGTTAGATATCCTTAACATGATGGGAAAATGGGATATATCTCAGCTCACATTACCTGAAATAGTTGAATTATGTATCAACCTTTCAAGAGGAAAATATAAAACTGTAAAAGGACCAAGGGACCCTGCTCTTGCAAGGGCAAGTAAGTCTGCTTCTGGGATAGTAAGTAGGGCAGAAATAGGACATATGCTTGATGAGTTCAAATTTGATATCTTGGGGAGTCTTAGTGAACAAATAGACACCCTTAAGTTACAAAACAAGCAAAAATCTGAATCTGATGCCTTAGAAATATTTTGTCCCAAATGTACAAAGAAACATGCCTTGAGAGAGTGTCCTTTTGATGCCAAAGTTGTGGATACTTGTGTAATTTGTTCAGAAAAACATGAGACGAAGAGTTTTCCTTCACTTCCTGGTCTTAAAGCTGTCTTTCAAGAAGATACTCCTACAAGTTCCACAGAATATCTCAATTTTGTCTCTAGAAGGCCTTGGCAAGGACCTCAAACACAAGGATTTCATGATCAAATGTATAATCAACCCCCACCAAATTGGAATCCTTGGCAGCAACCTTGGCCCCAATTTCAAAATCAATCACAAACTTGGGTGCAAGGAGCACAAAATCCCTATGGAAGATACTCTCAGTATTACCAATATCCACCATCCTATCCACTATATCCACATTTCCCTCCTCAACAAAATTTTCAACAAAATTCTCCACAAAATCCTCAAAATCCACAACATCAATATCAACCACTTCCATTACCATTTCCTCAGAAAACAAATCAGTTGCCTACCCAACCCATACCAAACCCCAACAATAAAAATCCTCAGAACACACACATGATAGAAGGGCAACAGTTTCCAACTTATTTGATCACTCCTTTAGACCTTAGTGATGTTCAACTTAGGTCTGGAAGAATACTTGAAAAGAGGAAACCTTCTGTAATCATACAAGAGAAAGAAAATTCTGAGGAAGATTCCCTACGAGTAAATAAAATTCTTGAAGAGAACACAACTTTCCAAGACTCAAACATAAAAAAATCAAAACAAAAAGAACCAATAATTTCAACTCCTATATTAGAGCATCCATCAACATCCACTTCTACACCTCCCTTCCCAGAAAGATTACAAATTGATAGGGGTGTATAAAAACAAATTATGGTGCCGAATTATGATTTCCTAGATGAGCTGAGAAATGTTTGTATTAAGATCCCATTATTGCAAGCCATCAAGGAAATTCCAATCTTAGCAAAAACAATAAAGGAGTTGAGCATGAAGAAAACAAGAAAAAGAATAAGAGAGATAAAGAAAATTCAACTGGTAGGAAAAATAGCAGATATCATGATGGGTAAGATTTCTATTCCAAAGTATCTAGACCCAGGAAATCCAGTTGTAAAAATTCACATAAATGGAATTGAGATCCAAAACACACTCATTGATTTAGGAGCAGCAATCAATATCATGAGCAGACAAATCATGGATAAAATGAAACTTCCTAATCTTCTTTTTACACCCACATTATTACAATTAGCAGACAAATATGTGATTAAACCTGATGGGGTAATAGAAGACATTCCAGTGTCCCTAGATTCTTGGGAGTATCCTGTGGATTTTATGATCCTAACTCCTAAGAATAATCTAGGAGGACACCCTATTATATTAGGAAGACCTTGGTTAGCTACAGTTGATGCTTTCATTAGTTGTAGATCCGGTGATATGTATATCTTTGATGGTAGTTCAACCAAGAAATTTACTTTGTATCCTCCAGCAAGAACAATTACAGAATTAGATGATACTCAATGAATAGAGGATGAAGAAGACTTACAACCTCTCTTCACAATTTCAGAAATTAGTGAAGATAGCCAAATTCTGAATACCTTGGAAAACTTTGAATCCTCTTCGGAATATAAACATGAACAATTTCAAGAAGAATCCAACATTGAGTTTTTTTCATCAAGGTAGATGTCTCTCTATTCCATGGATAAATTTGGCAACTCTACAATTGAGATATTTCCAGGCAAAACTTTAAACATAAACAAGAACCTAGAGAAATCTCAACAAGAAGAGCTAGTCAAGATATTACAGAGACATTCTTCTGCATATGCATGGGAGTACATTGATATGAAAGGGATAAGCCCCAAGACTTTCACTCATCACATCTACATAGAGGAAAATTGTAAACCAATCAGACAACCTCAGAGAAGGATGAATCCAAATCTTAGGGAGATTGTTAAAGAAGAATTACATAAATTATTGAATGTCAACTTTATCTATCCTATTTCAGATAGTCAGTGGGTTTCTCCTTTGGTAATTGTGCCAAATAAAATTGGTAAATGGAGGGTATGTATTGACTACCGGGAATTAAACAAAGCTACTCTTAAAGATCATTTTCCCTTACCTTTCATAGATCAGGTGTTAGACACATTAGCTGGAAAAAAGTACTTCTCATTTTTAGATGGGTTTAGTGGTTATAATCAAATCCAAGTAGCACTGGAAGATCAAGACAAAAACCACATTTACCTGTCCTTGGGGTACCTATGATTACCGAGTATTGCCATTTGGACTATGCAATGCACCCGCAACATTTCAAAGGGCAGTCCTAGGAATTTTTTCAGATCTAATACATGATTGTGTAGAGGTATATATGGATGATTTTACAGTTTATGGAAACACATTTGAAGAAGCCTTAGCAAACTTGGAAAAATTCTTAAAGAGATGTAAAGAAGAAAATCTTTCACTAAGTCATGAAAAGTGTTTTATGATGTTTACTGAAGGAATTGTTTTGGGTCATCACATTTCAGGGGATGGGATTAGAGTTGATGAGTCAAAAGTTGAAGTCATCTCTAACTTATCTATTCCAAGTTGCCAAAAAGATGTTAGGAGTTTTCTTGGATTTACAGGATATTATCGAAGGTTTATAGAAAACTTCACCAAGATAGCATCTCCACTTTTTAAATTACTTACCAAAGACTATGAATTCAAGTGGAATCTCGATTGCCAGTTAGCCTTTGAGACCCTGAAAACAAAAATCTCTGAAGCACCTATTTTAAGGGGACCTAACTGGAAGCTACCTTTTCATATTTCAACAGATGCCTCAGATACAGCTCTAGGAGTAGTATTGGGACAAAAAGACCTGATTCCTTATGCCATCTACTATACCAGTAAAAATTTGACTCCTTCAGAGTTAAACTATACTGTAACTAAAAAAGAGTTTTTAGCTGTTGTTCATGCCATAAACAAATTCAGACACTATATAACAGGCTATGAAACTTTTGTTCACACAGATCACTTTGCAATTAGATATTTAATGAACAAATCAATTACTAATGGCAGAGTCATAAGATGGTTATTGCTTTTACAAGAATTCAACATTACCATTCTAGATAGGCCTGGAAAACAAAACACAGTAGCTAATTTCCTATCTAGACTCCAAAACATCCAAGACAATACCCCAGTTGAAGATCAATTTCCTGATGAATATATTTTTGCAATTTCTACTCAAACTCCTTGGTTTGCTGACATTGCTAATTATTTAGTTTCAGGGAAATTTCCTTCAATAATGAATGCAAGAGACAAAAGAAAGATCATTTATGACAATGAAAAATATTCATGGGTTGCTAATGAGTTATACAAGACAGGTTGAGATTTTATCATTAGGAGATGTGTTCGGGAAGATGAGATGCCTGAGATTCTCAAGGCATGTCATGATGAACCTTGTGGCAGACACTTTGCTGATAAAAGGACAGCCTATAAGATCCTTCATTTGGGATATTATTGGCCATCCCTTTTCAAAGATGCTAAAGAGTATGTCAAAAGGTGTGACAGTTTCCAAATGGTAGGGAAACCTTCTCCTTCAGGTGAGATGCCATTGCAGTCTCAGGTACATATTGAACCTTTTGAAAAATGGGCTTTGGATTTTGTAGGACCTATTAGTCCTCCATCAAGACAAAATAAATATATATTATTTTGCACTGATTATGTTACTAAATGGGTAGAGGCCAAACCATTACTTTCTGCTACTAAAGCATTTGTAGTTAATTTTCTTTTTGAGGATATTTTTACTCGTTTTGGTGTCCCAAGAGAAATTTTTATAGATCAAGGAGCTCAATTTACATCAAGGCTAGTGGAAAAAATGATGGAGAGGTACAAAATCAGACATAGAAAATCTACTCCCTATCATCCACAAGCAAATGGTCAAGTGGAATCTACTAATAAGGTCATTGAAGGGATCCTAACAAAAAATGTCCATTTACATAGAAGAGATTGGGTAGATAGGCTTCCTGAAGCCTTGTGGGCCTATAGAACTACATGGAGAAGCACAACAGGCCATACTCCTTATGAACTTGTTTATGGAAAGCAAGTTTTGTTTCCCATAGAGTTCCAGATTCAAACTTTCAAAATGACAGTTCAGCTAGGACTTGATCTATCAGAGGCACAAAAGCACAGATTGGAGCAGATTAATGAATTGGATGAGATCAGACAAGATGCAGTTCAGAAAACAAGTATAGTCCAACAGCAAAGGACTAGATGGCATGACAAGTACATCAAAGAAAAGAAGTTCAAAGAAGGTGTCAAGGATTTTCAAGGTAAATTCCAAACACATTGGCTTGGACCATATGAAATTGTGAAATTTTTTGATAATGGAGCAATAAAAATCAGGACAATAGATGAAGAGAAGGTCACTTTTCTTATGAATGGTCATAGATTGAAGCTGTATCATAAGCCATTCTTGAGAGAAGAATTTGTCAAGAAATTCCAGGAAAACAGTGATGTGAAGTTAATGAAGAAGAATTTTTATTCTTCATCAACTTAATTAAATTTTATGAAGTCAGATGATTGAAAATAAAAATAAAAAAATAAAGTATAAACATGAAAATCAATCACTGATTGGCATGTTTATACAGAAAAGGTGGAGTGAAAATCAGAATCTTCCTGACACTCTAGCTTTTCAAATATGTTCTTTCTGCAAGCAGTTATTACAAAATCATAAGTGCAGATCCATTTCACTTATGATCCATCTCACTCCATTCATCCATACTCCATTTCATTCATTCATCCACACTTCATTTATTTCACTCCATGGTCCACCTCATTTCCATCCTATATTTTTAAGTTTGATGTTTTTCTACAATTGAATAATACACATCATGAATTGCAGGCTACTTTTCATACTCCACTCCACTTCATAAGTTGTGATCCATTTCACTCCATTATTCACTTCATTCATATTCCATTACACCATATTTCATTATCCATTTTAACTCATTCCATACAAAATTCCATTCATGCTCCAAACCATTCCATTTCATGTTTCAAGTCTTCTACAGGTGCATTCTGCAATCAGTCAGACATTCTGCAGCTAATCATACATTCTGCAGCCATACAGACATTCTGCAGCTAGATATACTGAAGGCACTTTCCAGTAATTATTTGATCTGCAACAAAATGATCCTGCATATCCATGACAACAAGAAAAATCAAGGATTAATGATTTTCAGGGGAGAACAAAGCATATGAAGATCACAAAAATCAGAGGAAAGGCAAAGGTAAAAGTTATGAAATTATTATAATGACAGATCATGAAAAAATTTAGTATAGTTAAGTTATGTATGATTCAAAAATTTGTTTTAATTAATTGTGTTGATCATGCCTAACAAACCTCTCATAAAAACTTTGGATAAAATTCCTTCTATTCCGCCATTCCAAATCCCATATCTGATCATCATTTAAAAACTTAACGGTTAAAGTACTGAGGTTATTGGATTAGTCACGTCACTAGGCCAAAGCATTTAATGATGATTTTGAATTTCCTACGAAACATCTCCATGGTATTTTCTTCCAAGATATTTCCCAACTCATTAATTCGTTTACATCACCCTCACCTCATTATACTCATTCCATAACCACTCCATATCATTCTTTCCCATAGCCAACTCTTAACCATTTCGGTCTGTAAAACAGAGGAAGCATCTGTGGGGAAAAAACATCTCTTTAATAGTCATTTTCACCATGAGCAGAGGAGCAGTAATTTGAAGGTTGGAAAGAAAAACTATGGGTCTCATAGTGAGGACTGAACCGGTTGGAACTAAGTACTTGGAGGGTTATCCACAAATCAGAGAAATGTTACAGCAAGCCAGGTGGTTGCAATTTTTGGAGAAATTTAGTGGTTTTCACAAAGAGGTGACTAAAACATTTGCACGGTCCTTAAATGGAGCTGAGGTCGAAATAGGAGATATTAAATTCACCTTTACAGAAGCCTTTATTGCAGAAGCAACGGAATTACCCAGGCAGGGAGAAAGGTGGTTCAAAAATAGAGAATTTCATAACGAGACATGGAAGAAAATACTCAAGTCACCAGGTATGGATGTTTCCATTTTTAAAAAGGGTATCCCTAGTTCAGCACTAAAGAACAAATGGAGAAACATGTTGCTTATTTTGCAAAAATTTATCACTTGTGAAGGTAGATTTGGTACCTTCTATGTTTACCATATTCGGTTAATGATGCATTTCTTAGAAGAATAAATCAACTTGCCCTTTTTCTTGCTTCATAGTTTAAAGAAAATGGCCTCAAGTGTTCAAAAGAGAGTTAAATTTCTGGAAACAACCTTATACCACCATGGTTTAGTCAAAATATTGATTGAACATCATTTGAGAAAAATTGGAGATAATTGGGATGAGTTCTTAGTGAGAAATTACTTTGAAGAACCCAAGGAACCTCCACCTGAAGACAAATCTACAAAAAGAAGCAGAAGATGGAAAACCTCCAAAACTGAAACTGAAACTGGTAAAACAATACAAGAGGATAGTGAAGAAATGATTTCTGAGAAATTGGCCCAAATTAAGAAGCAGCTTAAGAAAGAGAGGATAATAAGGAAATCTGCCAAAGAGAAAGGAGAAGGGCCATCTCAACCAAGATGGAGCCACAGACTTAAAGGGATACTAAAGAAAACAGAGGTTAGACAAACTGGAATTATAAACATTGAGGATGAAGAAACACTTGAGCATCAGTATGAGGAGGATTTTGATGAAGAAGCTCCTGAAATAGACCCAGCACAGCAAGAAATTTACAATTATGTTGAGAGACTAGAGAAGAGAACTTCAGAAAGTAGAGACAAAACTCCTAGTCCACCAAAATCTGCAATTGATATCCTAAGAAGAGATAAATATGAGTTAGAAGTACTCAATAGGCATATCAAGAATGATAATGAAATTCTAAGGGAGCAGGTTAAGCTGAAAACTGATATGAATTCAACTCTGTCTCTACAAATGCAAAAGTTGTACAAGGCCAGTGAAAAATTGAAAAAGAAAAATAAAAGGTTAACCAGGGCACTCACAAATTTGAGATTCAAGTTAGTCATAAGGAAGCCCAGAAGGCCATTGACTGCCAGACAAAGCAGAAGAAGAGGGTTGGATGTCCTTGCAGAAGTCTCAGAGTTCATGGAATAGTTGCATGAGGACATGCAAGAACCTAGCAGTGGGGGTATGTTGAGCTTCAAAGATTTTCTTCTCTTCCACCACATTCCACTTCATTTCCTTTGTCCATTATTAATTTCAGGCTTAAATGATCAATAAGATTAGTTAAAATTGCTTTGAGATTGTATATAATGTCTAACTTGCTATGTTTTCATGATTTCGTTGTTGTAGTACTTTTTGACTACACCTAGCTACAGAATGCATACATTCTGTAGCTAGTTTCCGATTTTGCAGTTGTCTTCATGTCTACGCAGGTTCCTGATGTCATCTCAGGGAAAAACACATATGGTCGTATTCCACATCATTCCCTCATCATTTTTTTCTCTCCACGAAGTTTGAACAAAATTCTATAGGTGGTTATGCACGTAGAAGAGAAGCAGTTTCCTATCAAAACACGGACTCTACAGATGTCCGCAGTTAAGCACAAGACTATTAATAAGAGTTTTAATTTGATTATAAGTGGGAGAGACACTTATCCCCATTTTTCTCAAAGAGTATTTATGTAACTTCATTATAAGTATGACTCGGGAGACCGAGAAACTGTTGGTTAGATTTTGTTTTTGTTGCTAGATTTTGGAAGGCCTTAAATACTCTGTTTTGAATAATTTCTCCTTTAATGAAAGAGACATCATTTTATTGCACGATATGAGTCAATATTGAGTAGTTCCGCGTGCTGATCCGGTGGTAGAGGGCCCCTACTGCCCGTGAAGCGTTATGCATTTGGTTTAGATAAGTAGCCGTAGCTTTGTTTCATTCTCAATTTAAATAGTTTTCTGAACTTTGCTTACATTGGATACTACAGTTTAGCTTTGTTCTCATGAAGTATTCCAAAAGATCACTAATCCGGAATGAGGCATAATTGTAGCAATTTAGAACTTTAAGTTTTTGTGTTCAATTGTAATTAGTTGTTACAGCTAGTCCTATTCTCATTAATCTCTTCCAAAATATCACTAACTCTGGATAAGACTTAGCTGTAGTGTTTTGGTTTACCTGCGTATTGTTATGTTTTTATGCCCATTTGCACTGAATGATATAGCCAGACTTGTTTGTACAAACTATTCCAAAATATCACTCATCTTGAACAAGACAGGGCTGTAGTATTTCATAGAATTAGTTGCATTTTGGTTTAGTTGAAATACTCCGGAGGTAGATGTCATTCTAGTTTAATTCTGTCATTATATTTCAAGCTTGATAATGGTACTCTAGTTTAACTCTGTTCACTGTATTAGTATCATTCTAGTTCAGTTCCAATTCATTTCAAGTTAGATAATAGCACTCTAGTTTAGTCTTAGTTCACTGTATTAGCATTCTAGTTTAGTTGTTATCCATTGCATTTTAAATTGTATTAGTTGTTAAATTTAGATATCACGGTCTTCATTATATACAAAACTTATTTTGTTCTAACTTCATATGAATACATCATCATCTGGACAGAAGCTAGTAATATCAGTTTAAGGCCTTGAGTATTTTGCAACCTTTTTACAATTTTACAAACAAGCCTTTTCTCAAAGACTATTCTAAAAAGAAATCTATAACTTTTGAATGAGGCCTAGTAGTGCTAAATTGAGTTGCAGAATAGAATTAGAAGTTAGTTTAGAGTAGAAATATTATTGTGCTACAAATGTTCTTTTCCAATTATGTTCCAACAAACCTTTAACCATGGATGAGATGTTGTAACATTGTAAGTTGATTGTTGACTTAGGAAAACCTCAATTGCACTAAAAACTTATCCTTTTCTCAAGCTATTCCAACATATCTCTAAATGAATGAATTGGATGAGTTCATGATATGGGTTACTAAGTTCATGTTGTGATTTGTTTCTTTGCTATGAGTCCTTATCAAGCTTTGCATTTTCTGTCCTCTAGTGCACACCTAGTTTAGAATAGTTTCACTCTGTTTTAGTGTAAACTTCTTAGCTCTTTTTCAACATAAAAACCATAAAACCAAAAACATCATAAAAACACTAAACACAACGTAGTGAGAAACAGATACCTAGGCACATACAGTGCACCACACTTCAGCAGTTTACTAGCTCTGGTTGACAATTAATGACCTCAATTTAGGAACACTAAGTTGAGCACAACAACTGCAAGAGCTTTGATATTCTTCATAGTGCTAAATCCATAGCAAGGAGATTGACGATCAAAGAGAGAGGCTTGTCCCCATTTCTGACAAGCGTTACCAAGACGTATTTTGTTGACAACCCGCCGAAGGAAGGTTCAGCGTCAGAGCCAGGTTGTATTTTCCTTTGTTGAATTAATGATAAGCGACTATTGGTTATGGTTCCACTCTTATTTTTCATTACAATCATGAGTTGTGTCTTCTCTGACTGATACATAATTGCATATATCAGGTTTTATGCTTGTGTTTGTCATGTTTCTTGTGGGTGCAGGTGTTCGATCACGGTGAGCGAAAGGATTGTGATTTGCTGGAGCAAGGAAACGGGAGCATCATCTCCTCTACAAACGATAGCGTTGGACTTGAGGTAGGCCTTCTTCGCGATTTGGTTTATTTCAATTAGGAACTTGCACCATAGCGTGTTATGATTGTTGCTAGACCCGATATGGGCTAGTAGGGATCGCCTCTGTCTGCAGAGGGGATTTACCTCCACAACAATGATGAAAATGTAGGTATATTTTCACTTAGTATTTCATTATTACCAAATTTGAAAATGTGTTCATATATTTTAATATGTTTGGATTTTTTTGTAGGAGTGAGATAGCAAAAAGTGAATAATACAACTTTTTCCATGATGCGCATGTCTTTCTCGAAGAACAATTTGTCACAAATTCAACATGAATTTGTAGGTGTGTCTTCGATTGATTGCAAATATTTATCAATTTCATTATTTGATTTCACGTGCTCTTTACGTGTTTTGTGTAGCAAGGCACCTTGTGTTCACATTGGAGACTTCAATTGATTGCACCGAGTGTGTTTCTTATTGCATATGTTGGAAGAAGGAACAAAAACTATCTTTTTGTTGTGTGTGTGCATTAACAAAGAATGATCATCTTATTTTGATAATTTCCAATGTTTAGAAATTGAATGAATTTTTTTTTTCTCAATGCTATAGTGTCATTTGACCAATTTTTTGATTGGATACAAGATGTAGTACCATCAAACTCATTTTCAGAAGGATGCTTAGGAGGCACAATTGACATTGAATTATCAGTATCTCTTTCCAACATTGTTTGGAGCATTCCTTAAATATTGTAATCATGGATAACATTATCAAAAATAATAACTTGAAAAGTGCATAATAATGTGAATGTGATGTGCAAATTGGTAGTCTAAAAAGGTACAGTATTCTTGATGAAGTGTTTGATGAATAGAATCTCAAATAAATATCATTTGTTTCTACATTCCAGATGGATATGTTAACATTAAGTATTTCACATATCCATTGTATTGAAAAAAAATTTCCTTCTATATGTCCACATGCATATGGCATTTATTGATTAATAATATAATCTTTCCAATCATTGATACATTGTTCATCCTCAATGGCACTAGCATGCATATGTTCCTCCAAGCAATTGATAGCTCTAATGTCATGGAAAATGAAACAATTGCAAAAAAATTGTGCAATTATTTTTCTCACTCCAAAAATATCAAACCATGGTGAAAATGTATAAATATATTCAAACAAATATTCATGGCAGTCATTGAAAAATTTTCCATAGATCAAAAATCCATGTCGTAACAAGATTTGGTCAATTAACAACATGTCAAATTCTCTAGATCGACATTGGTATGGAGAAATGCATGGAGAAATTGATATAGGAATTGTATCTAAGATCTCTATTGTATGATACAACAATAGTGGTTTAAAATGGCCACATACATGGTTTTGGTTATGTAGCAAAATGTTATACTGGTCTCCATGAGTCTCTTGATTGAATCGAAGATATGGTTGTCCACTTATGTATAGCCAAACATTCACTGGAATTTGCAGCTAATTAGAGAACCATTTGACACAAAATGCATCTCCCATAAGATAATTATAGATGGAGCACGAATAGAAAAAGGTGTAGATAACTCTTCCAAGTACATATCAATATCATTGACATTATGAAGGTCTTGAGGAAACCTCGGTGTCAATTCAGTTCGCAATGATTGCAAAGCATAATCATCTTGGCGATATAAGCAATATCGGAAGTGATTTACAATTCTTTGTCCTATTTCAACTAAAGTATAGTAGAAATGAAGAATAATAACAAATGATTCAAATGGACAAACACTAGGATAATACAAAAAATTCCCCAATATATACAAATTAAATATGGATAACCTATGATCAATTTCTTGCAGATTGGCCTCATTCAATGAAAAATATTATTCATTTTGACTAACAGTATTGAAACAATATGACAACTTTTCCAATGCAAAACTTCTTCACAATGCAAATAGAACAAATTGTATTGAATATTCAATCACCAGGAATCATTGTAAAACATTATTGAAGTTTTCTATACAATACATAATGTTCTTTGTTTATCTGATTTTTATTCTCATTGTTTTTTTTATTCTTCTTCTTCTTTTCCCTATTTTTTTTTTGCCAATATTGCGAGCATCAATACCTGGCTCTGTGAAAAATAATTTCAAGAAATCAAAGAAAAACAAAGTAAAAAAATATATAGTCAAATAGAAAATGTTGAATCTAATCAATAAATTCATCTTAATACAAAGCACTAAATCTACACAATAGCAGTGACAATAATTTGAAACATAGTATAATGAAACAATAGCTTAAGAATTTCATTACTTAAGAAGATATATACATCTCATGATATTATGTACATTATGTGAACTGGGCAACAATCAAAGAGAGATATAATATTGACCAGGTTTCACCTAAAATCATTACTAAGGCACCCACATTCTTGAATAATTGGCCTCCACTACTTGTTTCAATCGTTCTACATGCTTCATCTAGAAAAATAATTAATGTTTTCGCTATTTTAATGTGATTTCCTAACAATATGTTTCTTTCATTGAGAATTCTAGGCTCACTAGTTTGTGAGGCGAATGGTTGCAGATACTAATGTTAATGAGACCATAGAGCATACTCTTTTAAATTGGTAATTAATTTTGGATTTTTGCAGCTAAGCAACACCAAGGAAGAGTGATGTATGCTTTGTTTTTTTTCCACTGAATACGATACTATTTCAGCAGGAAAAAAATAATTACCAACCATTATTTGCATGAGGCGAGGGTAACCGCCTAACATCCATGGGAAGCACTCATGGTGTCAAGCATGATAAGACACATGCAATAGAAGACGATGTGTAAACAAAAGTGAGCATTATTTGAATGACATATTATTTTTAATTTTCTAGGGATGTGATTTCCTTGAACAAGTGAAGCATGTGCATGAATAACCTTTCTTAATACTCGCAAAGCCACAACTTAGGAGTTTCGCTCTTGATTAGTCAAAAAGAATAATTTGAAAATTAAGTCTCTCTCTTGCTCAGCCAAAAAGATCAATATTAAAACTTAATATTTTTTATCCTTTACAAATTTGTACTTATTACTCTAAATTTAATTAGATTGCAAATTTTAAGAATATATTTATTACTATGGACTTAATTATATTACAGATTTCAGGAATATTCATTAGAATACTAGTCCATATAAGTTCCATATTTACAAATTCCATATTAGTTCCATACTAGTCCATATAAGTTCCATATTCATGTAAGTGTATGTTATTTCATAGACTAATTAAAATTGTTGTGATTTTTTATAGGTGGTAGTGTTGAGGTTTTGGCTCCATTACTAGGGTTGTGTAGGGAAAGTAGAAATCCACATTTCAAACATGGAAGGTAACAAGAATCGGAATTTCATCTTTCCTTCTCATAAAATATATTTTAATGTCTTCTTGTACTTAAAGTATAACGCCCTGATAATTCAAAACTATGTTTGAACGGAATCTATGGACAATCCAAAACAAATGTATAATTTGTATTTGTCTTTTCAACACTTTTTCTATTAAAAGAAATCATAATTTATATTCAAGCAATTTTTTTTCCTTCTGCAGTTTGATAAATAGGCAAGTTATTAATGGTATATCCAAAAAGTTGAGGGATAAGTTAGATTCTGATATCAATTGTTAGGAGACTATTTCGTATTCATATCTTGGACATCAAACCTAGAAGTCCTATTCCTTCCAAGACAAAGGTACAACTGGGAATCCTAAATTAAGAAAATGTTTGACAAAACACAGAAGACATGACATTTCACTAGACAACGTAATAATTTTCAACTTTGAAACTATATAGTTAAACAAAAGAGATGAAAACATTATTTTATATTTTTGCACTCATCTTCTTTTGTTACATCATGAGGAAAATAATGAGGATATTGATATAAGCTATGCTCTCCATATTTCTTGCTTGTGATTGATATTTTCGTTGACATGGAGTCAATTCAACCTAGTTTTGAAATAGCTAGTTACGAATGTTGACAAGAATTGAAAACTCAAAAGAAGTGGAGCAGAGGATTTCTCTTCTGAGTATTACGAATTAGTTAAATAGGATTACATTGGAAACATCAGCAATAAATGACTTTAGTGAAACTCGACTATACTGGACTAATTTGAAACTAAACTGGGACACTTAGATGGACAGTTTTGACACCTAGCAGTTGGTTGGAATTAGATTCTCCAACACTCCCCTTTAATTAAAACCACATAAAAAATTAATTAAGATACATGTTGGTCTATGTCTTAGCAAGGCTTACAAATTAACAAATTTACTTCAACTAGATTTAGTTTTATTCTTCTCTTCTTCTTCCAGATTCTATAGCCTCTAAATTTTTTGAGCTTTTTTGCTTTATTTGATCCTTCAAACCTCAGTTTCTTCATTTGCTGGTGCAAGTATTCTATTATTCCAGGTTTTCTAAGCATGTCATGGACTTCTTCAAGAAATGAATTGTATGTGGGTTGTTGCCACATATTTTCTTCTATATTGCGCTTTTCATTAGCAATATGTTTCAACATAAGATCATAATAATATTTTATCTCTTCAAAACTCCAGTACTTGAAAAATTCATTGACATGTTCATCATGCATGTTGTCTTCAACATTCATAGCTACAGCTTCTGTGTATACCTCATCTAGACATGGTGTTGCAAGCCATGTTTGAAGAAAAGTCAATTTTTTTCATAATCATCATGTCTACCTGCACACTGGAAAATCAAAGTTAGAATTAAAAATATTTGCAGAACGACATTCGTTCTAGTCTTTCTACTCTGCAATGAGAGCTTTCTCCTGTTGTGTTTCCTTCTCTACTTCTGCCTCTATCTCTGTTTCTGCTTTCCCTTTGCAGACTTCTTTCTTTGTCTTTGTTTTCTCTTTGTGGGCTTCCTTCTCTGCATCTGCCTCTTTCTCTATTTCTACTTTCCCTTTGCATGCTTCTTTCTTTGCATTTGTCTTTATATTTATTTCTGTCTCTATCTTTATCTCTGTATTTGTCTCTTTCTCTATCTTTTCATCACTAACTTGTGTTGATACAAACAAGCTGTCTTCCACTGACTGAAGTGGGATTATCTCACTAAATAGAATCATGTCGATATCATGTTTTTGTTCAATCATCTGCAACAAGTCATCATTAGCCAAACATTCTCTATCAAAGTTTACATAAGCAATATTAATCACTAGATTTACCATAGTAGGTTTACGCTTATCAGAAATATTGGTTGCTGGAATCATCAAATTTTCATCAGCAAGTTGTGTTGTTGGATTCATCAAATCATCATCAGCAAGCTCTATTGCTGGAATCACCATGTCGTCATCAGAAAGTTGTGTTGTTCGGTCCATCAAATATTTGTCAGCAAGCTCTGTTGCTGGATTCATAAAATATTTATCCACTTGTAGCTGTGTACAGTGGGGTTCACGAGCATCTTCGTGTTTCTTCTCTGCTGCTTCTGCAATTTCTTAACACTCATCATCCACTTGTGGCTGAGCACAATGGGGTTCAACAAAATTTTCATCTCGTTGTAGATCTACTGCTATATATCCACCTTCATCTCCAACTTCAATGTTCCCCCTCGCACGAAAACACCTCTCAAGGGTATCCCATGCCTTCTTGGTTGTCTTGGCATCTGAAATCAAGGGAATAATGCTTTCATCCACTGATTCTTTTATGCATTTTAATGCAAAAGCATCCTTCTGCCTCTTTATTTCTAGATCTAAAAAGATCTCAAACATCTTTTGTTTTTTCTTTATCCTCTTGGCTTTTCCCATGACCTCATTGCTTGGCTTCCACAAATAGACGAGTCTACATATGTTGATCAAATACCTTGCTTCTAAAAAAATTCTTTTTCTCAAAAAATATCCTTTTACACATTCACTTTGACAAGGGTTTCACACTTTCACTTTCTCACAAATTTAAGTTTTTTTTTTTTTTAACTTTAATAAAAAAAAAAAATTCTTCATATAAAAATGGGCTTCCTCCTTTTTTTCAAATAATGTGGAGCATATTTTAAAAAATTACATAGCCATATATAAATCTCATATCACAAAAAAACATTAAAGTAATTTGAATAAGCCCATTCTAATAAAAGGGAAATCATTTTAAGAGATGAAGAACCCTTTATAAAACCGATGCCATCGTCCATGATACCATACTCCATTTAAAATATTAAAAAATGACCGTATATGATTTTCGTCATGTACCTTGATTTTTTAGACGAATCGATGTACCAATTCGCTTCTTCCTTATAGATTGATCTTTTCTCCCTCGTGCCTGGTGGACTTTTTTTTTGAAATATTATGGGTAACGCTCTGTGGGTGGAGTAGAACCCGCCTTTGAGTGAGAATGGTTAATTTTATGCAACTAATGTGGATTATAAATCTTATCGATTGCGTTAATAACACTTAACACATCTTATAAACATATGGGTTGTGTCACTAACGCCCCTATTTCTTGTTGGAGTGTGAAAATAATGCCTCTTCTGAATTGATGCAGTGCATTACTCTAGATGCACATCAAATTAAATAAAAATAAATAAATAAAATCTCAGTTTTTTTCTCAAATTGGCTTTCTTCAATTTCATGCCTTTTTCGTTCTTGTTCTGTTTTTTTGCAGCAGGCTTCTTCAACTTTCTTCAAACTTCTGCAGCTCTCTCAAAGATTTTTATGTAGGCTCGCCTCTTCTCTCTCGTGCTCCAACTTCTCTCTCGTTGCTACTCTCTCCAAGAGTCATATGCAAACTAGATTTGATACCATGACAAGAATTGAAAACTGAAAAGAAGTGGAGCAGAGGATTTCTCTTCAGAGTATTATGAATTAGTTAAATAGGATTACATTGGGAACATTAGCAATAAATGACTTGAGTGAAATTCGACTAAACTGGAAATATTTGAAACTGAACTGAGACACTTGGATGGACGATTTAGACACCTAGCAGTTGGTTGGAATTAGATTCTCTAACAAATGCAACATATAAATTTCGAGATCAAGGCATACATTGGCCAGAGTTTGCATTACATGAAGGTCAGTATTGTAAGTGACTCCATTGTTGGAAATTACTCCCAACTGCAAACATGAAACAGAAGGACACAACATCAAGTTTTGATGTGAATTCAAAGGATGGGAGAAACAACAAATTTGTTTTGGTTTTGCACTCAACTAGTGCATCAAATTTTATGTTTAATGCCTCTTGCAAAAGCATTTTTTCTTTACATGGCCATAGCCCTTTTATGATTTACTAAATCGTGGTCTGCACCACAAAACCCTACCATAAACCCTTTGCACCTACCCGCCATTACATTTGACCAACCATCGTTTTAATACCGCACATTTGTTTTTTGAGTTTAAACCACTCCACATAACTTTCTGTGGACTCAGCCAGTCCACGTCAAACCATCTCCATGACCAATAAAATCTCATCGCATCGCTCCCTACTTACGTCATCCCTTCTCTCAACCCATGCGATGAGCGGACCCCACCACTGCCATGTCAATCCAACCATTGACTAATCAAATGCGTATCACACCATCCAGTGCTTACGTCATCATCTCTTCGTTATCGCGCGATAGTGCAACCCCACCACCGCCATTTCACCAGCTCTCAACCAAGAGTGCTTCATCGAAAAGAAATGAAGCCCAGTCAGCCGACGCATTAAACAATGTGATAAACCCATCGCACGATATTTCGCAATATTTTGTAATGTTTTTGTTTATTATATTGTTTTATGTTTCCGCGTTATAAATTTCATTTTATAAATTTTTTAACTTAGATTATATTTTAAAATATGTATTGTAAACATATATATATATATATATATATATATATATATATATATATATATATATATATATATATATATATATATATATATATATATATATATATATGTTTACAATACATAAAATAGACAGTATGAATGTTGTGCAGAATAGACTATGTGTGTGAGGCAGTGTGCATACCCATCCCCGAAATAGAGTAGAGGAGAAACGTTGTGTAAATCCAGAAAAACAGTTCTGAAGAAAAAAAATTTGTCTTTTGTAACAGTTGAATGATTAATGAAATATATAGTTTTTTCTCCATCTACAGAGTATTTTTGTTACTCTCTCTGTGTTGACCAAAGGAATTTTGTTTCCTCTGTTGTTAAGGAATTTTCAGAAATTCTAACATGGTATCAGAGCTAGTCCAGTCTCTCAGCAGTTGTTGAAGGAGCTGAAGGAAGAAGAGGATCATTGAAGAAGTTCTCCAGCAGAGTGAAGGCTTCAGCAAGTCAGGTATTTTCACAGTAAGATTTACTGTTTGTTTAAAGGGTCAGAGTTTACCTCTCCAGCAATGAGAAAGTTTTATTTAAGTTACACAGTCAAGATTTATAGTTCTACATAGTAGAGAAATAGTAGGAACTAGCACAAGCATGAGTATAGGAAATACTCAACTCCCACAATTCAATGGGAAGAAATATGATTATTGGGAAATCACAATGAGAGCCTTGTTTTCATCTCAAGATTTATGGGAGCTAGTTGAAGATGGATTTGAAGAACCAACAGATGAACAATAATTTAATGCCTTGACACAGGCAGAGAAAGATTTGTTGAAGAGAAATAGAAAGAAGGACTCAAAAGCCCTCTTCTATCTCTTTCAAGTAGTGCATGAAATCATATTTCCAAGAATTGCAGTAGCAAAGAAATCCAGGGATGCATGGGATACCCTCCACATAGCTTATCAAGGAATGGAGAAGGTAAAGACAGTAAAGCTTCAGTTAATGAGAAGATATTTTGAATTCATTTTCATGAAAGATTCTGATACAATAGACTCATTCTTCACACAGTTGATTGGGTTGGTTACCCAAATGAGATCTCATGGAGAGACAGTAGAAGAAAGAAGAATAGTGGAGAAATTATTGAGGAGATTACCCTCAAGATTTGATGTGATAATAACAACCATTGAAGAGACAAAGGATCTCTCAATGTTTACTATTGATGAGCTTCATGCATCATTGATGACACATGAACAAAGACTGAACAAAACAGTAAACTCCTCTTTGGAGCATGCCTTCAAGACCCAAATTTCCTTTGGAAGAGGAAGAGGTCAAGGCAGATCAAACTACCAAGGAAGAGGTAGAGCCATAAGCCAGAACAGAGGAGGAAGAAGAGACCCTACAAGTACAAGTGGAAGGGGCAGTAACCAAATTCAGAATCAAAGCCAAGGAAACAACCAACAAGGTGGACAAAATCAAGCACATGGACAAAAGTATGATAAATCCCAAGTCCAATGTCATTACTGTAAGAAGTATGGGCATTATTCTAATGAATGTAGAAAGAAACAGAGTGACATGGGTAATAGACCCAGTGCTAACTTTACTAAAGAGAATCTGAGTCAAGAAAATTTGTTTTTAGCATGTAATATGGCTGAAGAGAAGAATGAACATATATGGTCTCTAGATTCATGATGTAGCAACCATATGACTGGAGACATCTCTATGTTTTCCATGTTGGATGAAAATGTGAAGTCTCAAGTAACATTTGGAACAGACAGCAAAGTCTCTATCATGGGGAAAGGCAGAGTAAATTTTTTGACAAGAAAAGGTGAAAGGAAATCCATATCGGATGTATACTATGTACCTGGTATGAAGTGTAACATTTTGAGCATTTCATAGCTCATTCAAGAAGTCTACAATGTATTCTTTGAAGATAATGTATGTACCATCATGGACATACCATCAAGCAATCAAAGGATTGCACAAGTGAAGATGACAAGAAACAGAATGTTTCCTCTCAAGATGAGAGCATATCTGAAGAAAGGAGTTGCAATGAC
Organism: Pinus albicaulis; assembly: GCA_034641835.2. Classification (NCBI taxonomy): domain Eukaryota; kingdom Viridiplantae; phylum Streptophyta; class Pinopsida; order Pinales; family Pinaceae; genus Pinus; species Pinus albicaulis. Next base: position 758,322,364 of record CM076578.1, on the reverse strand, counting down.
AGCTGTAACTCAAGAGACTTACCAAAGAGAAGCAAAAGATGAAAATTGGTTGTGGCATTTGAGATTTGGACATCTCAACTTTGGAGGTCTAAATTTTTTACACAGAAAAGGTATGGTAAAGGGATTACCATTGATTGGAAAACCAGACAACCTATGTAAAGGATGCATCTTGGGAAAACAACACAGAGAAATATTTCCATCAGGAAATAGCATAAAGGAAAAAACACCCATAGAAATAGTCCATTTAGATTTGTGTGGACCAATAAAAACACCATTATTAGTAAGCAGCCAGTATATGTTGACCTTTATTGATGATTACATAAGAAAAACATGGGTATATTTTTTAAAGTTGAAGAGTGAAGTGTTTGAGAAGTTATGCCACTTTAAAACTCTTGTTGAGAAACAAAGTTGGCAGCACATAAAATTTCTCAGAACTGATAGAGGAGGAGAATATATCTCCAAAGAATTTCTGCATTTTTGTAGATAAAATGGGATTCATAAGCAATTTACAGCAAGGTACACACCATAGCAAAATGGAGTTGCTGAAAGAAAAAATAGAGCCATCATGGACATGGTAAGAAGCATGTTTAAGGTGAAACATTTTTCCAAATGAATATTGGGTTGAAGCTTTACATTGTACAGAATATGTTTTGAATAGATGCCCAATGAAGAGTGTGATGAATAGAGTTCTGGAAGAAGCATGGAGTGGCATAAAACAATTTTTCACCCACATGAGAGTATTTGGATGTGTGGCTTATGCACATATTCTAGATCAGCTAAGGAAGAAGTTGGATAGTAAGGGGGAGAAGTGCATATTTGTTGGATATTGTGATGAATCAAAGGCATACATATTGTATAATCCATCCACAAATAAGTTTATGACAAGCAGATATGTGCAGTTTATTGAGGAAGAAGCTTGGGATGGAAGCATTGAAAAAACAGTGAATGTAAAGAAATGTATGTCTCAAGATGAAAATGAGGAAGAAATGGCTGAAAAAAATCCCTCATTAGCAGCACAACTTCCACCAACACAAGGAAAGCAAGGGACACCACAAGCTAGTATGATAACACCCCTGAGAAGTGATGACAGTACTTCTCCAAGCACATCACAAGGAGAATATTTGAGTGCTTCTACAAGCACAAGTTCAGGAAGTGAAAGAAGAACCAGATTCAGAAGTTTGAATGAAATATATGAGCAAGAGGCAACCACTAAAGGTATGAAATCTTTATTTTCATTGTATTTTCATATATAAGATCCTATTCATTTTGAAGAAGCAGTAAAAGATAAGAAATGGATAGATGCTATGAATGAAGAGATTAATGCAATAGAGAAGAAAAATACATGGGAATTAGTTGATCTCTCAAAAGGTAAGGAAGTGATTGGAGTAAAATGGGTTTACAAGAAAAAAAGTAATGCTTAAGGTAAGTTTCAAAGGCACAAGGCCAGACTTGTTGTCAAAGGCTACAAGCAGCAACAAGGAAGAGATTATGAAGAAAATTTTGCACCAGTTGCAAGAATGGAAAAAGTAAGAGTAGTGTTGTCCATAGCAGCACAACACAAGTGGAAAGTTTACCAAATGGATGTGAAAGCAGCATTCCTAAATGGAGTATTAATGGAATAGTTTTATGTTGAACAACCTCTGGGCTATGAGAAAGAAGGCCAAGAGCACAAAGTATGCAAGTTGCAGAAATATCTATATGGGTTGAAACAAGCACCAAGAGCATAGTACAGTAGAATAGATGCCTATCTACTGAAAAATGGGTTTTAGAAATGTGAAGGAGAACCCACGTTATACATCAAAGAGAAGGATAGTAAAATTCTCATTGTTGTTTTATATGTTGATGATGTGATATTCACAGGTAATCATGCTTACCGCATTGAAAATTTTAAGACAGAAATGAAAGAAGAATGTGAGATGACTGATATGGGATTGCTGAGATACTTCTTAGGAATAGAAGTAGGGAAAAATGAAAGTGAAATTTTTATTTCTCAAGAAAAATATGTGAAAGACTTTTTGGAAAGATTTAACATGCAGGATTGCAAGGAAGCAATAACTCCTACAGTGATGGGATTGAAATTAAGCAAGGAAGACAACAGCAAGGATGTAGATCCAAGTTTGTATAAGAGCATAGTTGGTAGTCTTATGTATTTGACTGCTACTAGGCCAAATATTATGCATGTTGTAAGTTTAATTTCCAGATCCATGGAAACGCCAAAAGAAACACATTGGCAAGCAGCAAAAAGAATTCTGAGGTATGTGAAAGGAACAAAGAGGTATGGTATCTTATACACCTCTTTAGAAAATTTTGAGTTAATTGGATATACTGACAGTGATTGGGATGGAAGTATAGATGGCAGGAAAAGGACCTTTGGATATGTTTTTCATTTGGGATCAGGAGCCATCTCATGGGCTTCTAAGAAACAACCAATTGTTTCATTATCAACGGTAGAGGCAGAGTATGTGGCAGCAACAATAGAAGCATGTCAAGCAGTATGGATGAGAAGAATGTTGAGAGATTTGTGCCATGAACAGGTAAAAGGTACAACGGTTTATTGTGATAATAGCTCAGCAGTATATTTATCCAATAATTCAGTGTTTCATAAAATAAAAAAACACATTGATGCAAAATATCACTACATCAAATAATTGGTGAACAATGGAGAAGTTGTTTTACAACATTGTAGAATAGAAGAACAGTTTGATGATATTTTGACAAAACCATTGGGGCAGAAAAGTTTTAATTATCTCAGAAAATGTCTGGGAATGCAAGATAGCAGTAGTTGTGATTAAGGGGGAGTGTTGAAAATTACTCCCAACTACAAACCTAAAACAGAAGGACAAAACATCAAGTTTTGATGTGAATTCAAAGGACAGGAGCAACAGCAAAATTGTTTTGTTTTTGCACTCAACCAGTGCATTCAATGTTATGTTTAATACATCCTGCAGTAGCATTTTTTCTTTACATTTCCGTAGCCCTTTTCCGATTTACTAAATCGTGTACTGCACCACAAAACCCCGCCATAAACCCTTTGCACCTACCTGCCATTACATTTGACCAGCCATCGTTTTAATACCACACATTTGTTTTTTGAATTTAAACCACTCCACGTAATTTTTTGTGGACCCAACCAGTCCACGTCAAACCCTCTCCGCAACCATTAAAATCTCATCGCATCTCTCCCTCCTTATGTCATCCCTTCTCCGAACCCATGCGATAAGCAGACCCCGCCACTGCCATGTCAATCCAACTGTCGACAAATCAAATGTGTATTGCACCATCCAGTGCTTACATCATCGGCTCTTCATTATCGCGTGATAGTGCGACCCCACCACCACTAGCTCACCAACTCTCGACCAATAGTGATTCATCACAAATAATTGAAGCCCAGTCAGTCGGTGCATTAAACGATGTGATAAACCCATCGCACAATATTTTGCAATATTTTGTAATGTTTTTGTTTATTATATGGTTTTATTCCGCCGCGTTATAAATTTCATTTTATAAAGTTTTTAACTTAGATTAAATTTTAAAATATGTATTGTAAACACATATATACATATATGTTTACAATACATAAGATAGAGAGTATGAATGTTGTGCAGAATAGACTGTGTGTGTGAGGCAGTGTGCATACCTGTGTCCAAAATAGAGTAGAGGAGTAGCGTTGTGTAAATCCAGAACAACAATTCTGAAGAAAAAAAAAATTGACTTCTGTAACAATTGAATGATTAATGAAATATAGAATTTTTTCTCCATCTGCAGAGTATTTTTGTTACTCTCTCTGTGTTGACAAAAGGAATTTTGTTTCCTCTATTGTTAAGGAATTTTCAGAAATTCCAACATCCATGAATAATGTCAACTTCATATCACTATATAACCCTACCTAATATATTGATAGTCCAGAAGGGGTCATTGCGTCCTTATCTATAATATAAAGAGCTCATAGTGCCATTGACTCAGACATATATATTTCTATATTGTTATTTTATAACACCACTATGTTTAACCGAAGATCACTTGTAGTTGGGAAAACCTCAAACTACTTATCTAAAGTTATATTTCTTTGCATTGTAACACGTATTATTGGAGCTAATCATGAATTGTATTAAAATCAATAACTTTGTTTCACTTGACATAATATTTGTAAAATTCAATAAGAATTATAGGGACTTCAATTTTATATTTCTACTACAACTTAATTACTAGGTACTTGTAGAAATTATATGCACTAAGCATGCATATGTCCTCGATTCACCTGATCTCACACTATTTAACTTTATTCAAAATACTAAATCAATTCCACTTGTTAATATTTTGCGGAAAATTAATTGCACACACATGTGAAGCATAAACAAAAATAATCAATTGCACATAACACAATTTTTAACCGGGAAAGCCTGAAGCTGAAAACCCTAACTATATATTATGTATCATGGAATCATATGACAATCCTCATACAAATCTTATCAAGCTCTTAGTACAGTACAATCGTCATACACTAATTAGGAACAATCTTGCAAATCAATGCACCGATCTTTCCCTCCTTCTAGCCTGCCTCCACTGCACAATCCCTGCTGAAGAATAACTCTAAATGAATTCGAATTACCCTTGCCTTGACTGTGCAATCCTCATTGGCAACTCCAATGTGTGTGTGATGCAATCAATGCATCACTATAGTCACAACAGATAGTCTATCTTGCCCTTTCACCTATCTCTCCACTAGGTCTCCACTGAAACTGCCATGCACTGTAGTTAACTGCTATATTGTTCAATTGATTAATGAGTTAGTATTTGGAAATTAATTAACTAATTAATTCACTCCACTCTCACTAGTGTATCAATCAGTTAGACTAGATACAACTAGCTCAACTGAGTCTAACTGAGTTAAACTAAATACAACTCCATAACTACTTCTTCCAACTGTGTCATAACTCTGCCACTTGAGTTCTAACTGAGTCCTCCATGCATTAGCTCCAGTAAACCCTTGGGAATTGCATAATTCCCTCAGTCCACTGATTTTCCACATCTGTGCATTGAACTAAAGTGCTCCAAGAGAATAAGTTGATGTTTAGTGTCTGATTATTATTAAGAGCTAATAATAATTGACCTGCATCTATTTTTAGATCAGCGATCTATAAATAGACTTCGCCCAATATTCTAAAAATATAATTTCATCTATTTTTCCAACTTTATCAACCATCCACAAATAGCATCCTCCAACTTCTGAAATATGATCACCATTTCTAAAAATAGACTTGCGCCAAAAATAGCCTGCGGCCCACTTAGTGAAGGCGACTCTTTTCACTAAGCTCATCATCTTGTTGAATCTCAACACTCCCTCTCAACAAGATATGGATTATCCTTCACCCCGATCCTACCTCTATGGTATTATAATTTGCTCCTGGTGAGCACCTTCATCAGAATATCTGCATCCTGATCCTCCATAGGAATGTACTGAAGCAACATGATCTTCCGCTACACACAATCTCTGATATGATGATACCAGATATCAATATGTTTAGGTCTATCATGAAACACAGGATTAACCGAGATTTTAATGCAACTCTGATTATCACAATGTATCACTGTGGGATCTAAATGTGAACTGAACAAACCAGCCAGAATATTTCTCATCCAGATAGCCTCACATGCAGCTTGACTTGCTGCCATGTATTCCGCTTCCGCTAAACTGAGTGCCACGGATCTTTGTTTCCTGCTGTACCAAGAAATTGTCATAGATCCGATACTGAAAATCCCCCCTGATGTGCTCTTTATGTCTGTTGGGCTTCCTGCCCAATCTGCATCCGTGAAGCCATGTAACTTCACCTCATCCGTCTATCTGTACCATAAACCATGCTCAGATGTGCCCCTAAGATATCTCAGGACATGCTTGCATGCCTTCCAAAAGAGCTTGGTAGGCTTAACCATCGATTTTGAAAGTTGGTTCACTGCATAGAATATGTTCGGTCTTGTATTGACTAAATACATGAGCGAACCCACCAACTGTTGATAAACAGTGGCATCCACTACCTCTGCCGATGTAGCATCCTCTTTCTTCCAATTTCCTAGAAGAGGAGTGTCAGTAGGCTTGCAACCTTGCATGTGAAACTTCTCCAATATCTCCCAAGAATACTTGCCTTGAGACACAAACAGTTCACCTTCCCGCTGCCATATTTCCAAACCAAGGAAATAATGAAGGAGGCCCAAATCCTTCATCTCAAACTCCTTTGCAAGATCTGCCTTGCATGAGTGTATCAACTGCTCATCACCTGTTAGTATTAAATCATCAACATAAAGTAAAATGATTAAAATATTACCCTCCACCACAATCTGGTACAGGTTTTCATCCGCCTCACTCTTGGTGAAGCCAAGTCCAGTGAAATAGCTGTAAATACGAGTGTACCAAGCACGGGGTGCTTGTTTCAGCCCATATAACACTCTTTTGAGCCTGCACACATGTGACTCGCTGCTAAAGATCTCAAATCCTTCAGGCTGCTAATGTACACTTCTTCCTCAATGATCCCATTAAGGAACAAAGTCTTCACATCCATCTGATGAATGTGCCAACCCATCTGCATTGAGAGAGGAAGGATGGTCTGTATGGAAGAATACCGTGCGACAGGTGCAAAGGTTTCTTCATAGTCAATCCCCTCAATCTGTGAGAAGCCCTGGGAAAAAAATCGTGCCTTATACTTCTCGACACTCCCATCAACAGCTTGCTTTACCTTGTAGATCCATCTTGATCCTACAACTGATTTTCCCACCAGCCTTGGAACAATCTCCCAAGCATTGTTTCTGACAATGGAGTCAGACTCCTCCACCATGGCATCTACCCATGTGGGCTCCTGCACTTCTTATTCGAAATAAGAAGGCTCTGTCATGATACACTTTCTCATAAGAGCCATGTATCCAGTAAATCGGTCAGGTGACTGTCTCTGTCTGCGCTGTGATGTACGGACTCCTACATTCTGTGCCGCATCAAGCTTCAGTCTCTCAGCTTCTTTGGTACGCTTCCTGCCTTGTCTGATGTTTGTTTCTGCATGAGTGGACTCCTCCACTCCATGAATCTCCTCCTGTGGCTGATCCACATCCAGAGGCTCATCTTTGGGAACAGGAAGTTCCTCCTCCGCATGCAAGTGTAGCTCCCTCTCAAGCAACAACTTCATGGCTTTCACCTCATTGAATTTTATAACCCATCACACAATAGTCATCCGACTGTCTAGAAAATACACACGATAGTTATGGGGTGTTTTTGTGTACCCCACAAATATCCCAACTTCTGCAGTCGGCTCCAACTTATTCCTAGCGTCCTTTGTCACATGAATGTAAATAGGTGAGCCAAAAATCTTCAAATGAGAAATATTAGGCTTCTTACCAGTAAAATCTTCTTCGGGTGTACTCATGCCAAGTACTCTATGAGGACAACGGTTTTGTACATAAACCGCAGTGTTGCATGCTTTCGCCCACAAGTGCATCGGTAGGCCTTGGTCATACAGCATCGCTCATGCAGCACCCACGATCGTTCTGTTCTTCCTCTCCGTGACCCCATTCTGTTGTGGGTTATGAGGCGCTATGAGTTCTCTTCGAATTCCTTCTTCGCTATAGAAGTCTTTGAATTCTCCCAAGATGTATTCACCACCATTATCTCTCCGTAGAGATTTCACTTGCTTCCCCAACTCCTTCTCCACCAATTCCATGAACGCACAGAAATTTGAGAACATTTCACTCTTCTTCTGCATGAAGAAGATCCAACATCTACAAGAATAGTCATAAACAAATATAACATAATACCTGTGTTTTTCTGTTGAAGCAACCGAGAAAGGTCCACACATGTCTATGTGAATTCTCTCCAAGATCACCAAAGCACGGTTCTCCTTCTCATGAAAGGTGGTCTTCACAAACTTACCCATAGTACATCCCTTGCACTAATCTTACTGCGCAAGAGTACCCTTGGGAAGTATAGTAGAAATTTGCTGCAAAATCTTCAAAGCGCCATGGCGAAGATGGCCCAATCTCCTGTGCCATAATTCACCCTCATCCCAGCTCACTACTTCTTCTGCTTTGCCCACCATTACAGCGCAGCCATCTACCTCCAGCTTTTAGAGATTCTTAATTCGAACCCCTATCTTCTTGGTTTGACCCATTTTTTTATGTCAAAGGAAGGCTTTTCCCTCACTGAAAACAACATCATAACCTCTGTCTTCCAGCATTGCGACTGAGACCAAGTTCTTCTTCAGACCTGGAACATGCATAACATTCTTCAACAAGAATGGATTATCGGACTCCCTCTCAAATGTAATGGTCCCAATTCCAGTCACCCTGTACCGACCATCGTCGCCCATCTCTATATGCATCTGGAGGTCCTTCTCCTCCAAGTCACTAAACAAATATTTGTCTCTCGTCATATGGAAAGACGCACCACTATCAAGATACCACACCGATCCCATACAGCTTGAAACCAAGCAAGCGATAAAGGATAAATCAAGCTCAAATTGCAAGGCTAAGGCCTCTCCATCTGTAGATCCAGCATCCTTCTTGTTCTTCTTCTTCTGTGGACAGTTAGTGGCGAAATGTCCATGTTCGTGACAGTGAAAACACTTCACTTTGGACAAATCCTGCTTCTTGCCTTTAGCATCGGATTTTTAAGGATGTTTCTATCCCTTCCCTTTCCTTGCTTTGGAATCCAAAGCACAATTCTCTTCATATTCATTCTTTGATGAAGATCCATCCCTGGTACCCCACCTTATCTCCTCCTGCACAAGATCCGACCAAAGTCGCTCCCATCCCGGCAGTTTCTCCCATCCATTGACAGAGTCTTTGTAGCTATGCCAACTCTTCAGAAGACCAAGGAGAGCCAAGCTCACCAAGTCGTCATCATCAACAGTAACCCCCACACTTCCCATTTCATCCTTGCAGTGGACAAACTTCGTGAGTTATTTTGGAATACTGTCGCCTTTCTCCATTTTTATTTTTTTGAGCTTGTCTTTAAGCACCAACTTCCTCTGGTCACTTCTTCTTTGGAACAAGTTTGTCAAAGCCTTCCACATTAAGAATGGAGTGGCTTTCCCATGAAGGTTGGACACAATATGTTCCTTCACACCTTCCAAAATAATTCTCCTCGTCTTTGCTGTCTTCTTTTTCCATGCATCAAGTAATGCAACATCGCTATATCCCGGCTTAGGAACATTGCTATCGATGAACTCCTTCAGCCAATTATCCTCCAGCACCACCTCCATCCCGTCCTTCCAGACTATTTAATTCGATCTCCCATCAAGGGCATACTCCAATCACAACCCATTGAAATCCATTTCAATGTATACTCAACTTTTGCACCAAGAATCTTCTGCAGCAAATTCGAATTGTCCACCAGCACAAACTCACTTCACAATTGCAATCTTCAATAAAAAATTCTTTGATACCATGTAGAAATTATATGCACTAAGCATGCATATTTCCTCGATTCACCTGATCTCACACTATTTAAATTTATGAAAAATACTGAATCAATTCCACTTGTTAATATTTTGCAGAAAATTAATTTCACACACATGTGAAGCATAAACAAAAATAATCAATTGCACATAATACAGTTTTTAACCAAGAAAGCCTGAAGCTGAAAACCACAAATATATATTATGTATGATGGAATCATATGACAATCCTCATACAAATCTTATCAAGCTCTCAGCACAGTACAATCATCATACACTAATCAGGAACAATCTTGCAAATCCATGCACCGATCTTTCCCTCCTGCTAGCCTGCCTCCACTGCACAATCCCTACTGAATAATAGCTCTGAATGAATTCGAATTAACCTTGCCTTGACTGTGCAATCCTCATTGCCAAGTCCAATGTGTGTATGATGCAATCAATGCATCACTATAGTCACAACAGATAGTCTATCTTTCCCTTTCACCTATCTCTCCACTAGGTCTCCACTGAAACTGCCATGCACTGTAGTTAACTGTTGTATTGTTCAGTTGATTAATAAGTTAGTATTTGTGAATTAATTAGCTAATTAATTCACTCCACTCTCACTAGTATATCAATCAGTTAGACTAGATACAACTAGCTCAACTGAGTCTAACTAAGTTAAACTAAATACAACTCCATAACTACTTCTTCCAACTGTGTCATAACTCTGCCACTTGAGTTCTAACTGAGTCCTCCATGCATTAGCTCCAGTAAACCCTTGGGAATTGTGTAATTCCCTCATTCCACTGATGTGCCACATCTGAGCACTGAACTGAATTGCTCCAAGAGAATAAGTTGTTGTTTAGTGTCTGATTATTATTAAGAGCTAATAATAATTGACATGCATCTATTTTTAGATCAGCGATCTATAAATAGACTTCGCCCAATATTCTAAAAATAGAATTTCATATGTTTTTCCAACTTGATCAATCATCCACAAATAGCATCCTGCAACTTCTGAAATATGATCACCATGTCTAAAAATAGACTTGCGCCAAAAATAGCTTGTGGGCCCACTTAGTGAAGGCGACGCTTTTCACTAAGCTCATCATCTTGTTGAATCTCAACAATACTAGGGTTCTTAAACTATTCAACTTTTGTTCTTGTAGGAAACATTTGTTCCTTTAGGTTATCTCTTTTAATTAATGCAGCTCTGTAATATCAATGCATGGCTTTATTCATAATTTTAGATTTTTTTCATTTTATGATTTATTAAATAATATAATTAGTTGTGATGATAATGGTTTTTTTCCTCAATGTTAACCATAAATCTAACAATTGTAAACCAGTATTCTACAATGAACTTATGTCCTTTACATATTATGAGCTTCATTTTTACTGAAAATTGTTATAATTCTCCCATTTATATTCCAATATCTAGTGGATATATAATAAGACCATTACTTTTGGCTATTTTTTTTAGTTTGATTCTGTGTGGGTGATAACCAGCATTTTGTTGCACATGTTTTTACATATCTCGGAGGAAACACACTAACAACTTCCTTACCCCTATTAGGAAAAAGCGTCGCACTAACTTGAAGAATTTTGTAGTTTACATGGATGTGTATTTCTATTTTTTACACATTTCTTATAAGTAGGTGGTGGCACTCAAGATTTATATTTTTTATCAAAGCTTATCAATAGATTTCATGGCTTAGTACACATTTACCAAATTGTGGTTTCTAGGGTCTTACTCTGTGTCTAGGTTGTTTAATACACATATACCAAACAGTTGTGTTGTAGATTTGATCCCCTACAAAAATATTGTATAAAATGTGTTTCTAATTGTAGATATATTATCCCTTGCAAGAATGCAGTTATAAATTTGTAAGGTATTTAATCCCCTGCAAGAAGATAGTAATAAACTCTGAATCTAGCTTAATTAACATATACCAAACATTTTATTCTAGGTTGGTTAATACAAATTTACAAACTATTTCCAAGGTCTTACTTTTCCTCTAGGGTCTTACTTTGTCTCCAAGATATTACCATGTTTCTTGATCTTAAATCATAAGAGCTAGATCTTGTTTGTTACAGAACTGGTAGAACCCAAAACTTATTTCCTCAATGACCCAAAAATTTCTTAATTTATTTTTTAATATGAAATCAAGGATTCCTTGACCATTCATGATGTTGCATTGAGAATATCAGTTGGGAATCTCAAATGATGAATTAGGAGAAGAACTTCTTTCATATCATTATGAGAAAATATATTTTTTTCCTAGTGAACCATCAGCAAAATGAATGTGAACACCATAGAAGAATTTTTTCCTAAAATTGCAATTTATGAAAAAGTGGTTCAATTTTGGACTTCAAAAGAGAAATTGTTTCTCATGAATGCACGTTACTATTAAACTTGACTGTCAAATGTGAACAACATTCTTAAACATTGATGATTTGAATCACATCTAAATATTGGTAAAATAAAGTAGAATTATGAGTTTAAAATTAAAACATATATAAAAATGCACAAAATTCTACATGTATGCAAATAGTCAATACATTTCTACATGACTAATAGGTATGGCCGTGAATTATAAAAGGTAAATGATAATTCAACAATCCATAGTGAACTACAAGTATTCTACGTAGTTGTTGGAAAATACTAGGTTTTTTTGGCAGTAACTGAAAATATATTGTACAAAATGAAATTTGCATTTATTCAACAAGAGTGTTTGATGTGCATTGTATTTTCCCAAAAAATATAGAATAATTGAGTATTATGGTTCTACATGGGTTCAGTAAAAATACAAAATCAATCATCAACATTGTATGAATCTAGTCCAGGCAAAGTGTATTTCCCTATTCCTCTTCCAGAAGTAAATATTTCTGGAAATTCCAGCATCATTGGCATCAAAATTGTTATTGACTTGCCTAATTTTTTTTCTACGTTGTTGATTGCTTGACCATTGTTTTGTTGATGAACTATTAAAGCAACCAATCCTCTATTATGAAGCAGAACCATTCCAACTCACCGGTGCTCTATATTTATTGGATCTATATTTAATGTGGAACAATAGTTTACATTGATGTGAAATGAATTAACTCTTCGATTAGCTAGAGGATTTCATCACAATAAATGCATACTAACATCTACCTAATATTTTTCAACAGATTTGCAAAAATCCAAAGACTTCTACTAGCTAACAAACAACCTAAGAATAGTTCTTTTGACACAATTACTAAGAATATTTCTTTTGACACAATTAATTAATTGATGAGGTTGTCAATATAAAAATAACAAGTTACATCAATCTTCGAAAGTGCCCCTTGCTTGGACACTTGAGCTTATCTTTCCTCATACAATAAGCCAAGAGCTCTTAAGAATTCGTGATTCGTATTTTAATTGGGCCTCACCAATTCAATATCTTGCATACGTGACACACTAAAGGAAACTTGAATTAATTCTACGCAAGTGTCTCCATACAAAGGAAGCATATAGCCACTAATCAATATTTAATATTCATTGCTTCAAAAATGAAGAATACATACACAAAAAAAGAGATGACCTATAACTATTAATTTATTTATAGGTAATTGGTTGTGAGCAACATGTTGGTATATATGGTATGAAAATGTAACACTTACACAATGAAACAACAAGGATCAAAGATTCAAAGTATCAAAGATTCAAAGGATGGAACATAAATCCTTGTTTAGGATAGGCACTATTCTTGAAAACATAGTATGTTTCCTTGATTGTTTGAAAAAATAACAACCCCTGCACTATTGCAAATCATCATGGAAGCACATTTCATTTAATCAATATGTAATATTGATTACTAACAAAATGTGAAACAAAGGCACAAGACAGAAGAGACAACAAATAAAATTCAATATTTAGTTATAGCTATTGAGTTAATCTAGGGTTTCTGACTATGAGTACTATCATGGTATATGTTGGTTGTAAAAATAACAAATGTAAAACTAAGCAAACATTATCAAAGATTAAAGAATGAAATAACTATCATCATCATTGATTGGAATTATTCCTGCAAACGCTGTATTTTACCTTAATTGTTTGAAAATAACAAACCTTACACTTTTCGTAATAAATAAGACCCTGACTTAAACAATGGATGTGATGCTCATGTGCCTTATGAGTTATTTTAATACTTTTGTTGATGTTGGATCCTATGATCTATAATATTTTTGGCTCCATTGTAATCACTCTAGGAAAAGGGGCATTAATATAGTCTTGAAGTTATTTGCAAGACACATGTAAATGAATCTCTACATAGAAACTAAGAATGACTTCCCATGTAGTGCATTCTAATGGTAAAACAATGGAAACATAAAAGAAAATTACATCGTGAAATTCCAATAACTCGAAGTGTATTATTGACAATGTTGTCTTGACAAACTCAACTTTTCCAAAGAGATATGCCAACATAATTGCCTTTTTTTTTATGTTTGATACACATCAATACACTTGCAATCTAAATGTTGAATGCTTGAACCCTATTAGAGAAAGTTTGTGCTAGTTTATTTGCACCCTGCTAAGTTTCTAGAAGAAGAGGCTACATATTCTAGCTTAAAATACAATGAAACAATATAAATGTTAAATCCAATTGAGGAAAAATTGTTGTAAATCCATGGTAAATACTAGTTGATGGCAGTAGATACTCTAGCTAAAAACACACTAAGCCCTTTTAAAGTCTATATTGGCCTCAAACTTAAAAAATTTCCACTAATAGCTTATGAAGTGAAGAAATTTTTGATGAACCCTTAGCTAAACTGAGAGGAGGGGGGGGGGGGTGAATCAGTTTAGTACATTCATGGACATTAAAACTATTTTCTTAAACTCTTCAAAAACTTCATTTTATGAGCATCTTAATACATAATGAATCAGCGGACTTAATGTGTGGGCAGCAAGTAATAAGCAGATTAAAACAACACATCAACACATAATCATCGTGCACATAGACAACAAATATAAGTGGAAACCCATAAGGGAGGAAACCACATCTTATTATTTTTGTGATGCAAAGGCAAGCTCCTACTCCCCCTCACAACTGATTTTTTGTAGGCTCGAACCTACAGGAGGCTCCTACTTCAATTTCTGCAAGCTACAACTCCCATCTATTTTCTACAGGCTACAACCCACAAGAGGCTCCTACCTCACCTAGCTCCAACTGGAATTTTATCAGGTTGCAACTTGAAACGGAAGCACAAACTCCCATATATTTTCTACAGGCTACAACCCATAGGAAGCTCCTACCTCAACCAGCTCCAACTCGACATCTATCAAGCTACAACTTGATATGGAAGCTCCAAATCCCACACTTTACAATAAAAATTATATGATTATTTACCTTGATATCAGCTTGGTTATCCTCCTCCTTCACTGTTGCCTTTTCTATCTTCATTTCTGCTTCACATCAGCTCTTGATGTGCACAACATTTGTATCATCTTTCTATGATTCTTCTGCTCTCTAACCTTATGCATCTCTCTTACCTTCTTCCTCTCTCTTCCAATCTACAGCATTCTAACCTTTCTGTCCACACTAATATTACATCTCTTATACAGATAACTCCCTGACCTTTTGCATTCTACAGGGAATACAAAGTGAACATGCCTTAGCCTATGCCTTCTCTTGGAACGGAGGGTTCCCTAACCACAATTTTGTCCAGTTTTGTAATATTTTGTAATATTTAGTCTAGAACAGGGGGTTTTGGGGTGGGTCAAAACCCCTAATGAATTGTAATGGGTCAAAGGGTAGACCAAGGGTCCACAAACCACAGTTTGTGGACTACAGGATAGCGCAGACTAGCATGATATAAATAGATGGATAAGCCAATTCTAGAGAAGGCTAAGAAGTGACTAAGATTATATATGAATTTGTCAATTTTTTTTTGATTCTCTAGGTAAGGACTCCTGCTGGCTCTGTGTGCAGAGACCTTGAGTCTTGTGGTGTGCGGACCCCACTAGCTGTGTGTGGAAGCTAGTAGATAGAGTCTGTAAGCTAGATCTAGATGTTAATGAATGAGAATATTGTATGGGATAATTGAAGTGTTCTGTATTATGATTATTGGTTGTGCTATGTGTTATTTATATCTGTCTACCGCATACTAATGATTATTGAGGCACACGTGGATGCGATACTGTATAAGAAGGCGAATGCATAGATATGGTTATATTTGGATGTTTTTCTTCTGTTAACATGCTATTGAATGACTTATGAGTTCCGCTAAAGATATTCCGATGATACACTATTAAGGGTTTCTGTATTAGGGTTCCTCCAGCACAGGTCTGATAGATCGGAAGGGAACCCCTTCAACTAACTTTCTCTCTCTCAGGGTGCGGAAACCTGGTTCCAGCACCCTCCCATACTACTTCAAGTGAGACCTTGACCTGCGTAAGCAGGCCATTGCCGAAAGGGCCAATCTTATAGGGGTTTTTTGGAAAACCTTAAAATTGAACCTGGGTCAAGACCCCTAAAGCCAAAAAATGGTTTCGTTGCCAGGACCAGGAGAATTTTGAGAGAGGGACTGGGTAATGCCACGGGTTCATTGGTAGCCATTAAAACCTGAGTTAAAAGACTAGTTCAAAAAGCATATTCATGAATTTTCCCTAAAAGAAAACAGGAGTGAAAATTTTTATGTGGAAGAGTGGGAAAATAGATATATTTTTATGGAAGTACACGAAATCTTCTTTGTTTCCTTCACACATGAGTTGCAAGAGTTGCTAGCTCGATTGGAGGAATTTTAGACTTGCTGGAAGGATGATTAGGTCACACAGTGGACCCCCGAGTTGATCCGAAAATTAGAAAAGACTGATAATAAGGTTACCAGAATTGTGGATCATTGGGTTGACAGTATATTGGGAGGATTCGTGATAGAAATTTTTGTTGATAAATTTGTGTCATACTCGGAAGCAGAACAAAGGTTCTTCAAAGGATTTAGAGGTAAGTTCCTAAAAACATTCCCGTTGTTGATTAAGATGCTATTGAGTGAAAAGGGTGTCTTCTGCGGCCACACCGAGTGAATGACCTCTGGTCAGAGTGGGAGCACAACATGAAGTGGTAAATACTACCAGGTTAATCAAGAAGGAGAAAGATCGGTATACAATCCATTAAGGGAATCATCTAATCGTAACCAAGGAGGGGCTACGCAAGGTGGAACCAGCCCCCCGGCCACACCTACATCAAACCCCCATAAGGGTAAGAACTCTCCTACACCTCCCCTGCCACTACCAAAGGACGACATGGCTATGCACATGAAGTTGCCTACCTTTAAAGGCATAGCAGACGAGGACATGGTTCGATTATGGTTTGTATCCGAGTCTGTATCGACTGCGCAGAATGCTAACGATGATGCTATCAAACGAGCACATCTATCCATAGCCTTTGAGGGGAGGGCACTGGATTGGTTTATGGGATACATTGGTCAAAACATGAACACATCCATACATGATATTAAGAATTCGCTAAAGAAACAATTTTGGAAGCCTAAGTCATACACTCAATGTATAGTCGAACTAAAGGACTTTAAGCAAGGACCTACGAAGTCTGTCTAGTAGGTTGACCAACGATTAAAGAAGGTTATCTGCGATGGGGAATTTTTCTATGAAAATAAGTAGCACAAAGAATGTTTTATCACTATGTTATTAGCACACTTGTGTGGGCCCATGGGACAGAAAAATATTGACTCTCAAGAGGAAGCTGTGGAGATAGCTATGAAATTAGAAGTTGCGCCAAGGGATGATACGCAGTTCGCAGCCTTACAAATCCAGAACTAGCTAGAGGAAATGCACTTAGAAATTCAGAGCTTGCGAAATGATCACGTTAAGGAAGCCAACCCGGACGTTTTGTGCATACGCTATAAGGTGCCGGGTCACACTAAGGATAAATGCCCGTTGTTAACAGACTACATGCAGGATGGGGGACCAAGCCCTCTACAACCCAGGGAAGTGGTTAGCCCTAGCAGTCCTATGCTATGGTGTGTTGACTGTCGGGTGGCAGGAAGACATGATACAAATCACTGCCCACAGTTGGGTGCTTATGTTCCGGAATTGAAACAACAGTGGTGCAGATTCTTCTCATCTGTGGGTCATGATGAGAAAAACTGTTGAACCCTCGACCTCAAGGTAGATAGGGGCAACTGATGCAAGGTGTAGGTATAACCCTCATCACCATTTTCTTCTTTGGGACGGGGGGGGGGGTCCCCTGCAAGAGGAAGGGGAAGAGGGAAAGCGGGGAGTGCTAGTCGAGGACACAGACAGCTAATCTGTTACAATTGTGGCGACGTGGGACATTTCGCACGAGATTTCCCAAACCTAGCATGCCAGTCTTGCAGATATTGCTGAAATTTTGATCATGTTATTGAAGACTTCCTAGTGCTAATAGAGAAATTGCAAGAGAAGCAGCAGACACCTACGTATAATGTGCAAAGGGTTAAGGCAAAACCATGGGATGATGGGCCATGTATCAATGTAATCACATGCAGTGGAATTTCCACCAGAGGAGATGAAGAGAAGGTGGAAATTGAATCGTTAATCTAGAAGGCTGAGGACAAAGCGGAAACCTTAGACCTATAAAAGGAAAAATAAACCTTCATCAAAGCTCAAAGGGAGATAACCAAAATCAGAAAACCTACCGCAAATGGTGAGATAGATCCACAAGCAGACGAAGCAATTAAACCATTCCTCCAGGCATGTATGAAGTTGTTGTGCAACCAGAAGGCCACAGAAAATATCCAAGCCCTAATAGACAACTGCACAGAAAGGATTGCTCCACATCCCGAGGTTAAAACTTTGAAAAAGATATACAAAAACAAAAAAAGGACGAGACGGGAAATGTGCATGACTACGCAGATTGGGGACTACGAAATGGACCAAGTTATCCTTGACTTGGGCTCAGATGCTAATTTCCTACCCAAGAAACTTGGCAACAAAAGGGATAACCTAAGCTAGAATGGTCTAATGTTCAACTATGGATGGCTAATCAGCAGAAGATTATCCCATTAGGAAGACTGATGAAGGTGGTGGTAGATATTGCGGGTGTTAAGGTTTACGCTGATTTTGAGTTAATCCAGATAGTAGATGACGCGGACCCTTATCCTACACTCTTAGGTCTGGATTGGGCTATTGACATGGGAGGTATCATTAATCTAAAAAGGAGAAGCATGATCTTTGAAAGAAAAAGCACAAGGGTGATAGTCTCGTTGGACCCGATAGAAGGAGAGCGGTATACTGAAGTAATACGGGAGGAAGAATATGTCAATCACATATGCAAACAAACCACCCAGGATGACGACTGGATCAACCCCACGACTGGCGGAATTCTACGTTGGGAAAAATATAGTGAGTGCTTATCCGATTCAGACGAAGAGATAGAAAACTAGCAAAACCAGTTGCACGATGTGTCTACACTAAGGTGTCTTAAGATCACGAAAATATTCCAACGTATTTCTTTAGAGGTAAGAGAACTGCCCTACTTTCATGGCTCTAGTAATGTTGAAAAAATCCTTGAAGCAATAGAAGCAAACATTCCTAAGGGGCGGATATTTTGGGCCCTGGACTTGGCCATGCGCGCAACCCCTGCACACTGGTGGGAAACTCATAAAGGAGATTTTCGGGACTGGGGTGAATCCCGAAGGATGTTGACCTTATGATTCCACGTACTATTCAACCCGTCAATAGAACTCTTCTCGAGGCGAGGTGATCCACGCAGGCACGTGGCTTGCTGGCTAGAAGTATGGAATGAAGGCACAAGCAATGAATGGGTCCATAGGTTTATTCACACATAAGGACCAATCCCCATCACCTGCTATTTGGAGGTAGAGCTACATCAACGTACCAGGAATTGGAGTACAATGGCTGAAGACTTTTTAATGACATTTGGACTAACGGGAGGCATCGAGAAACTTGATGAATCCCTACAGGATATAGACGCTCTGGTCTTTACACTCATTTTCAGAAGGATGCTTAGGAGGAAAATTGGACATCGAATTATCAGTATCTTTTTCCGACATTGCTTGGAGCATTCCTTGCATATTTTAATCATGGATAATATTATCAAAAATACTAACTTGAAAAATTTCATGATAATGTGAATCTGATGTGCACATTGGTAGTTGCAAAAGGTATTGTATTCTTGATGAAGTGTTTGATGAATAGAGTCTCAAAGAAATATCCTTTTTTTCTACATTCCATATGGATATGCTAACATTAAGTATTTCACATATCCATTTTATTGTAAAAAAAATTCCTTCTATACGTCCATATGCATATGGCATTAATTGGTTAATAATATAACCTTGTCAATGATTGATACATTGTTCATCCTCAATGGAACTAGCATGCAAATTTTCCTCCAAGCAGTTGATAGCTCTAATGTCATTGCAAATTAAACAATTGTAAAAAAAAATTGCAATTATTTTTCTCACTCTAAACATATCAAACCATGGTGAAAATTTATATATAGATTCAAACAAAGAGACATGGTAGTCATTGAAAAAATTTCCATAGATCAAAAATCCATGTTCTAACAAGATTTGATCAATTAAAAACATGTCAAATTCTCTAGATCAACATTGGTATGGACAAATGCATGGAGAAATTGATATAGGAATTGTATCTAAAATTTCTGTCGTACGATACAACAAGAGTGGTTAAAAACGCCCACATACAGGGTTTTGGTTATGTAGAAAAATATTATACTGATCTCCATGGGTCCCTTGATTGAAGTGAAGATATGGTTGTCCACCTGTGTATATCCAAACATTCACTGGAATTGACAGCTAATTAGAGAACCATTTGACTCAAAAGGCATCTCCCCATAACCTAATTATAGATGGAGCACGAATAAAATATGGTGTAGATAACCCTTCCAAGTACATCTCAATATCATTGACATTATGAAGGTCTCGAAGAAACCTGGGTGTCAATTTAGTTCGCAATGATTGCAAACCAGCATCATCTTTGCGATATAAGAAATATCATAAGTGATTTACAATTCCTTGTCTTATTTAAGCTAAAGTATAGTGGAAATAAATAATAATAGCAAATGATTCGAATAGGAAATCACTAGGATAATACACAAAATGCCCCAATATATATCAACTAAATCTAGATAACTTGTGATCCATTTCTTGCAGATTGGCCTCATTCAATGCAAAATTATTTTTCATTTCGACTAACTATATTGAAACAACATGACAAGTTGTCCAATGAAAAACTTCTTCACAATGCAAATAGAACAAAGTACATTGAATATTCAATCACCAAGCATCACTCTAAAGCATTATTGAAATTTTCTATACAATGCATAGTGTTCTTTGTTTATCTGATTTTTGTTCTCATTGTTATTTTCTTCTTCTTCTTCTTTTCCCTGTTTTTTTTGTCAATATTGCAAGCATAATTAGATGGCTCTCCTGTTTTTTTTTTGTCAATATTGCAAGCATCGTTAGATGGCTCTGTGATAAAGAGGTTGAAGAAATCAAAGAAAAAAAAAGTAAAAAAAATATATAGTCAAATAGCAAATGTTGAATCTAATCAATAAATTCATCTTAGATACAAAGCACTAAATCTACACAATAGCAGAGATAATAATTTGAAACATATTGTAATGAAACAATAGCTTAATACTTTCATTACTTAAGAAGACGTATATATCTCACGATATTCTATACATTATGCTAACTAGGCAACAAACAAAGAGGTATATAATATTGACCAGGTTTTGCAGAAAATCATTACCAAGGCACCCACATTCTTGAATAATTGGCCTCCACTACTTTTTTCAATTTTTCTACATGTTTCATCTAGAAAACTAATTAATGTTTACACTATTTTAATGTGATTGCCTAACAATATGTTTCTTGCATTGAGAATTCTAGGCTCACTTGTTCGCCAGGTGAATGGTTACAGATACTAATGTTAATGAGACCATAGAGCATACTCTTCTAAATTGGTAATTAATTTTGGATGTTTGCAGCTAAGCAACACCAAGGAAGAGTGATGTATGCACTGTTTTTTTGCTGAATACGATACTCTTTTAGCAGGAAAAAAATAGTAACTGACCATTATTTGCATGAGACGAGGGTAACCGCTTAACAGCCTTGGGAGGCACTCATGGTTTCAAGCACGATAAGACGCATGCAATAGAAGACGATGTGTAAAACAAATTGAGCATTATTTGAATGAAAAATTATTTTTAATTTTCTAGGGATGTGGTTTCCATAAACAAGTGAAGCAGGTGTATGAATAACCTTAATACTCACAAAGCCACAACTCAGGAGTTTAAATCTTGATTAGTCAAAAAGAACAACCATCAAACACTAGATGGACAATGGCATCATAGGCAAGGGATAAATAGATTAATGAGATTATGGGTAGGAAAAATGATGAAAATGAGAGGCACAAGCCATTTGGAGTCTGTAGGAGTTACAAGGCGATCATGAAATGGAAAAATGGTAGGATAGTAAAAAATATTCTCTAAGGATAATGAAGGCAGTGAGATTTTTAAAACTCACAATGTTCATGGAATTTTGTTTTTAGAAATCTAGAACCAATAATTAGTCATCTACGGATAGTGAAAATTACTGATGACTAACAATGGCTCCACTTGGGGAGGGAAGCTCCTTTTCAGCAGGTGTCCAGAACTTCAGATCTCTGGGTTTATGAAGACTAGTTCCGCATCCATTGGGTATATTTTTCTTCTTTCATTTGCTGATGTTTCTCTTGAAGCCATGATCTCAACATCTGAAAGACATCTTAGCTTCAACCTCAGTTCTACCTACCCATCATACTTTTCCTAGCATATTTTCTTCACCTGGGTGCATTTGGATTGGCGAACACTTGACATTCTTTTATTTTGAAAGCTTAAAAACAACTATCTACTTCTACCCTTATTACTCCCAAGAGTTCAAATCAGGGTAATGAACTCTCTTTATTCGCTACCTAGTCTATTCTTTTGTCAAGATTAAGCTGTTTGACGAACTTTATTCTCTATCCTACTGACATGAAATTGAAAACATGATCAAACCAGGGTTAAGCGATCTGATTTTTCATGGGCTGTGGCATTTGGACAAGCTACACACAGTCATTACTTTGCAAAAAGTAAAAGTGAAAACATGAAGGTTGTGATTTGGAATTTTTTATTCATCCCTCTCTCTCTTATTTGGTTCATATTTGAGCATGTGGAACCAAAAATATTTTCTTCCTAATATATTTCTACTGATAAGTCAAGTTTAGATGTTTTGACAAGCTCTCTTTCATTAACATATCAGCATAAATTTAAAACATGTTCAGCCATGATTAGGCTAGATGACTGACCAAGACCTTCTTTTTAACAAGTAGTGGAATTTGGGCTTGCACACTTTCAACATTACTATTTTTTGGGTATGGGGCTATACCTCTTCTTTTCATCTGCCCTCTTTTTCATTTTTTTTTTTTTTTTTACTTTCTCTCTCTTTTTTCTCAAAACAATATAAAACTAAAGGTAGATAGATGCTCATAGTGTTGAGCTTATTCACTTTCATATCTATCCTAATCTAACTTATACAATATATACATTCATTTGGTGAACTCCCTTTTCCAATATAACCAGTCAAGTAGATGATTCCATGAGTGATTTTGTTTCAGTTCTTTGAGTGTGGTGAAAACATCAAAAGGACACTCCCACCTTACTAGTGTTTGAATAGTAGAGCCTAAAATGTTCTTGAAATTCTGCATCAAACTGCTCTTGACATGGAATATCCCTCCTTTAGATGTCTCTAATAAATCAGCAAAGGGATCTTGAAATAATACCTGAATGTGATGATTTGGAAAATAAACTTGATCCGGAACTACTTCTTCCTCCACTTTTCTAAGCTTGGGACTCTTTTGGGAAAGAAACTCCTTCTCTTCCTCATGATCATTTGCACTGTCAGACTCATCATATATTTCCATGTTGTCCTCTAGAAAACTTGATTGAACAAAGACATAGTTGTTCCCTGTCTCTTATGAAGGCTAGACATAGGGCTGCATGTGTTCTTTGTTGTTAAAATCAATACCCAAATATTGCTGACTTCTGATTGCATTAAGGTTGTCTTTGATGAACTGAAAGGAAGCATAACAAAGAGGTAAGGACCCTTCCCTTTCTCCCAAAGTTTCTGCACTTTCTTCTTCACTGTCATAGTTGAGTGGTATTTGTTGATCACTATATTTGAGCTGTTGAAAATGACTCTCTTTGTCCCACAAAATAATCAATGATTGTTCTGTAGTGTTATATTGAGTTTGGAGAACATAATAATTATCATATTGATCATATTTGGGCAGCTTATTCATAGGAGGAATGTCATCCATTATGCACACTTGATCAACAGATTGTTCTACCATATGAAAAGGAGAGTGTTCATGGATAATAGCTTCTTCTTTAGCAATATGAAATGACTCGAAGCACAAGGGTAGGGACTCAAGAGGTGCTGGATCATCTTTCATTTCTAGTTTTGTAATCCAAACAGTCATACCAAGATGATTTGAGGGGAGAACTTTTGGATTTGAAAAAAGGTTTTTATTATCCATTTCTTCCCTTACTGATTCTTTAAAGCATTCTACCTTGTTTCTATTTTCAATTTGCTTGTAATACTCTCTTAATAGTGAAGCATGCGATGTAGGAAGGCATATAGTACTTACTTGACAACTTTCCGCATCTTCTTCTTTGCAACCTTGCTCAACCAGTATGTTTTGATAGCTATCTTTGCATTGAAATGACTTATTTGGTTCTTCCCAAGAAAATGGTACTGGCTGCTTTGAATAATCAGCACCAACCTCAACCTTCTATTCTTCCTCTTTCCTGCCAGGTATATGCATAATTTTGTTGATTGTATCTGTCAACATCTCTAGCTTTACCTCTAAAAATATCAGTCTCTCTTGATCTGCATTGTATTTCTCTATTACTCTTAGCTTTTCCTCCCTGTTTAGTATGTTGGCTTCCACATCAACTGTTATCCTTTGCATTTCCTCCAGGGTCGAAGGATCTCTTTCTCTTATTTGGTAAACCATCTCTAGGTCAAAAACACTTGGGTAGTGCAAGAGAACCCACCCTGAAGGTGGCTTTATCTTAGCAAGTATTGCATTGTATACTTTATTGAACCTGGCTAAAAACTCTTGTACTATCTCCCCTGGTTGTCTTTTTAAATGTTTGTATTCCTCTATGATGAGAACTTCATTTCCCATGACCACACACCTATCTAGGAAGACTTGAGTGAATTGATGAAAATTGATAATGCTTGGATCTGGAAGTTCCTTAAACCAACTCTTAATTTTTCTAATACGCACATCATCTTATCTTATTTCAAATAGGTCGAGTAAATTCTCAATATTTTGAATGTGTTTTTCAACAGTGACTTTTGAGCTTTCTCCATCAAATATGGGTAGTTTATTTGCAAGATTTGCAAGGACGGCCTGGAGGTTAGGAGGCAAAACTAGAGGCTTGTATCTTTCTGGGACCTTTGTGGGTATAGGTAGTGCAAAAATATATTTATGATTGTTTGAGGTTTTAGCAAGAGCAGGAAAGGTAGCATGGGGCTCATGTTTCACTAGGTCTTTCATAGGTGAATCTGGGGTAGGCAGAGGTGTATAACTCTGCTCATGGTCTGAAATTTGAGGCTAAGATTTTCGAGGCTTGAGATCTTTCCAATAATTAATGTAGATCTCATCAGTGTATTCTTGATCAGGATTAAAGTATGATAGAACATAGTTATAGATAAAAACAATAATTTCTTGAATCCAACCTAGGCCTGAGTGCTCTTTCTTTCTAGGATGACTGGTCATGTTTCAGGTTCTTCCTCTAGTGGAGTTTTCAGGTCTATTGAGAGTTGTGGAGTTGCCAGGTGGATGATTTAAACTATTTTAAGGTAGTTTGTTGTCCACCATCAACAACTGAATACGAATCTAAGGATATTTTTTGGTTTTCTTAGGTCCTATGGAATTCTTATATTGTCGTTGACTCAGAAAGTCCCACCATGATCACCAGAATGTTAGGGTCCCATGATTTAGCAGATTGGTAGACCAAATGCACAGGATAACATGAGACTAGTCTTTGGAGTCCTAGGATCTAGACTTCCTGGACTCAGAGAGGGATCTCTCTATTGTATGCAAAGGATGTGAACTTTTTTCTTTTAGGGTTTGATTTTATGCTAGTTGTTAAGTGTAGGGTTTGTTGTTCTTTTGGCTGGGTAAGATGGTCAAGTAGAAATAGGTGGAGTGAGAGGTCTACAAATCATTGGGATATGGAGTCTATGAATGTCATGGATGTCTCAATAATGAAATAAGATTCATAACAGGGAAAATATAGCTTGGTCATATGGATCCTTAAGGTATGTGTGAAGTGGAATGAACAATAAGTTGGTGAACAAAGTAGGTGTCTAAGGGCAGTGAAGAATCCTTAAACAAATATATTTTAAACAAGATGTCTCAAATACATTATCAACGTAAGAACATAATCATAAGGCAGGGAAAACCAATAGCTCTTAGATTACACTTTAAGAAAACAAGCATTCAAGATGAACAATTTAGTGAACCATAGAAAGAAAGAAACTAATCTAAATGTTAGTGATTTCACCTTCGAGATTTAGAAAACATTCAAGATAACAAATAAATTTTATCAATGAAGAGGGAATGCCTAAACATCAATTGTCAAGCTACAAAGAACTTTAAGGCAACTTCTCAAGCATGGAAAAAGGGCATGATCAAAATATGGCCTCTTTGGCTAAACCTAACAAGTAATACTTCAAAGAGAGATTCCAAAACAGAGTTTAATTAGCATCAAATAGGCAGGGCTAGCCATAAAACATACTTGAAACTACTGTATTGAATCATTCATGGAGTAAAAAAGCATAAGGAGGTCTAAGGTGCAACTAATAATTCCTTCAACATACCCAGTAGAGCAAAACACAAAGACAATAGAAACAGGAAGGACTAAGGTGCCTCAAAGAACATTTCTTAACCTATAATATTTTTTTCTACTACAGCATATAAGGATGGAAACATAATGAGAACATGAGAAAATAATAACACAAGAGAGAATCACTTCACCAATAACCAAGCTTAGGGATCTTGCAAGCTATTCCTCATTCATCATCAATCAAAACAAGGCATTCATAAACTCCACAAGACCAATTTCTTCTTCAAACTTATAAAAACTATGTATTTCTCTCAAATCTCATCAAATTCCAACCTTTACAATGGAATCCTCGTGTTCTATTTATCTTAGCAAGTGAGGAGGTGGAAACCATAAGAGGCTTCTAGAAACCCTAATTTCATCATAAATTTGATTTATGTGCTTGAAGACCATGCAAGGCCCAAGACACATATATCTACGCTAATAAATGGAAAATAACATAACGTAACTCCTCAATCAAGTCTGGAGTGGTTTTCCCAAGAAAAAATAAAATAAAATTCCATCAATTTGTTTGTTTTGTTGACTTTTTAGCCCAAAACACATACTGTCGTCCATTAGCGCAGCGCCACCTTAGGCAGAAAATAGGCCCTGTTGCAGCCAATTTTTGGGGGTCTTCCCGACGTTGGATTTTGCTCCATGATGAATCGTTGGAAATATTGCTGAGTCCTATTTCTAGATATTCCTTTGGGTTCCTTATTTAGAACCTGTAACTGGTTCGAAAATTTAATTTCCCAAGACTGCTCTGAGCGCAGTGCCAGGCCTGAAAAGGAGGCAGAATGGTGAAAAATAAGGTGTTTTTTGACCTTTTGAGGGGTCAAAATTGCTTCGATTGCTCTAAAATTTGGTGATAATAGTGTGCTAGCCATGAGGAATCCAAAAATGTAGATTTTTCCCTTTGAGGATGCTCGAGGGAAAAGCGTAGGGCGAGTGGCACTGCGCTAATAGGCCTCCAAAATCTCAGAAAACAAAAACTTGCCCAAATTTCTTCAAAATTGGTGGACGTGTCCCTCATGGGGTTTGAGAGACCTGTAGAGAAACTTGGGCCAAAAATCGAAGGCTTTTTTGACCTTTTTCCTCTTTTAGTAGCTATATATTTGCAAGGTTTTTCTTCAGTTTAACCCTTGCAAATTGATTTCTCTGGGCATAATGTTTGGTCATCTTTCTTTGTAGATCAAGGTCCTTATTTTCCTTTCTCTAGCTTTGGAGCTAAGGTGGAGGGCATGATCCCTTGCCTTTTTGAGGTAGTAAACACAATTGTAGGCCCTCTTTGGTATGCTGATGAAGAAGGAGTGAGTTTGGTCTTATTGATGTCTTTATCATGGCTCTCATCCTTGCTGTTGTCATTAAACTCTTCATTTTCATCATTAGCGTCATCAGTCATCACATTATTTGTTTCATCACTGCCCTCTTGTTCCTCAAAATTATCACCACCCTCACCACTTCCTTCACTGTCACTATGATTTTCATGATTACCTTCAGCCTTTTCTTCACTTTTTTCATCATCATGGTCACTGTGGGGGTCACTGTCTTCAATATTTTCATGACTGTCATGATTTTTATCATGATTGTCATGAATGTTCTCTTGTTCACTCATACTTTCCTCATTACCTTCTGAATTTTTGTCATCTATTTCACTTATATCCATGTTGTCCTTTGCTTCATCATGAGTGTCATTTCTTTGACTGCCTGCCTGGTCATCTGAGCTACTGCCGTGTTTGTCACCTTTGACCATTTCCATGTCCTTTTCTTGTTCTTCATCATCTGCCTCTTCCTCATCTTCATTATCCTCTATCTCCATGTAATCTGCCCTTTTTGGGCTCAACTTATTATTACCCTAAACCTCATTAAATTTTGGCTCATTGTCATCTTTACCCCTATCTTCATTTGATTCTTCATTGCCACTTCCTTCTTTATTTGATGCATCAAGAGAAGAGGAGGAAGGGAGGTTTGCTTGAGCAGGGGATAGAGGAGTAGAGGGAGGAGGATGAGATGAGGAAGGTAATTTTAGTTGATGATGTGGATAAGGGCTTGAATTTGAAATAGGGCTCATTTGGAACATGAAATGTAACTACTCTAATTCACTCTCCCTTAAATGACAATTAATTTGTTCAATGAGGCCAAAAAGAGAGGTTTATTATGCATTGAAGAACTAGGGCTTGAAAAACTAGGGTTTAGTCATTCCATAGCCACCAAATGACTAAAGAAACTGGATAGGAGGATAAAAAAGGGAACCTACCAGCTTTACTTGCTTCCAGGTCTTTGGAGGAAAATTTGAGGGTGTCCTTAAGCCTTTGGGAAAATCTGTTGAAAGTCTGGAGGAAATTCTGCATTAGCGCAACGCCGAGCTATAAGCATATTTCCACCCTCTATATGAACAGAACAGTGAAAAAATGGAATTTGGAGAACTATATTTGCATAGTGCCAGGGTCTGTGAGTGTAGCACCAACACTTAGCCAAAAACACACAATGTTGTCGATAAGCACAACGCCACCTTTGGCAAAAAATAGGTCTTGTTGCAGCCAAGTTTTTGGGACCTTCCCGAAGTCGGATTTGGCCCTGTGATAGCTCGATAGAAATATTAACCTATCTACTTTCCAAATACACCATTTTGTCCATGATTGGAGTTGATTTACTCTGTCAACAGTTGATTCTCCCTTGACTTTCAGAAAATTTCTCAGTGATGGTGCAGACAAATTTTGGAGGCACTCCTTAACTCCAAATTGAGCTCGTGATATCTCATTGGAAATATATTCAAGTCTAGTTTTCCTTGGATCCATCAAGAAATTCATTTCGATAGTCCAACTATGAGAAAACCTGATTTTCCCAAGGTCACTCTAGTAGTGCAACAATTCTCCTGTGACACCTGTATTTTTTACATTGCTCCCAAACCAGGATACATGTGTAAAAAGGAAATGAGGTTTTTCTTCTTAGACCTATTATGGACAAAAACCTTTCTCAAATTTGTCAGTTCCATCTCTTTTTGGTCAGAAACATAGTTTTAAGAAAAACTGTCCCTATGAGTGACAAATGGCTTGATTATTGGAATGAATCCTTGGAAAATGATGGAGGCATGAGGTTTATGAGTTGGTATGGCTTTATGCTTTCTTATATGACCTATCATTTGGATCATTTTCTCCGATGCCTCTTTTCCATTGCAAACCCTAGCTTAGTTGGAAGAGGAAATTAGGGTTTGGTGTAGACAAAACAGGGGATTCTAGGACTGCCTTGTAGAGGGAGGGGAATGAAGGGGTTAAGGGTTGCATAAATTCTTGGGAATATTTTGGGGGATAGGGATAGATGTTAGAGAGTAGGGGAAAGTGGAATTTCAATAATTGAGTGAGGGGAAAGGGTCCAAAAAGGAAAAACACAGGCCTAGTCTCGGAAAGTGTCAAACTATAGCAATAGGCTAGGTTTTGTAGAAAAATGATACATTTGGCGGATAAGAGTGATGAGAAGTGTTTATGAAGGTATATTAACGATAGAGGAAGGTGTAAGAGCATCAGGATACAATCCTTGTTGATGATTTAACCATGGAGGTCATGACACCAAGAAAAAACCCTCAAACCCTAGATGGACAATGGACTCATAGGCAAGGGATAAATAGAGTAATGAGATTATGGGTAGGAAAACAGATGGAAATGAGAGGCACAAGCCATTTGGAGTCTGTAGGAGTTACAAGGTGATAATGAAATGTCAAAATGGTAGGATATTAGAAAAAAATCTCTAAGGATAATGAAGGCAATGAGATTTCTAAAACTCACAAGGTTCATGGAATTTTGTTTTTATAAATCTGGAACCAATAATTAGTCATCTACGGATAGTTAAAATTACTGATGACTAACAAACGATAGAGATTTAATTTGTGGAAATGAGGGGCTGAGATTTAATTGCTTATAATTTGGATGATTTACTCTAGTCTTTTAAGGCAACACATATTTCTCAGGCTATAGATTATTTAATGTTGGTATGCCCACCGTTAGATTTAACTGTGTTTAAATTTAACAGTGAGCATATATTACCCACTAGCATTAAATAACTTATAGCCTGAGAAATAATGGTTTTTGTCCTCCAACCTCTTTTTCTTTTCATTTGCATTCTTGGCTTCACGAGAGCCACTATGAGGTTTTGGTAAAGCATGGGCGATGATTTAGGCATTTATGGCCATTTGAATTCTATTACACTTGTAAATTGCTATTAAGGAACGCTTGAACTTCAAAAGCTAGCTTGGTGTTGTTAATGTTGGGTGTGGATCCTCTATGAAGATTTTACACCCCTTCACACTTGAACTTCAAAAGCTAGCTTAGTGTTGCTAATATTGGGTGTGGAACTTAATTATCATCTTGATTTTGAAGTTTTTGTTTCAGTCATATATATGCCCACGAAGATTATAGAAAAAAATTGATTATTATGGGCTTGGTTGAGGACTCTTTCACAACTCTTCTGAGCTCTCGATATGTAGCCATTTCTTTGAAGTTGAAGGGTGTGAAGGGTGGTGGTGAATTTATAGGGCCTGGTTTTTCATGTCCTTAATTCAACGCTTTTCTGTGATTTTCTTGATGGGAAATCAAAGGCAAAGCTAAAATTATTTTCCTCAAATTTCTCTCTAATGAAAAACCACAAAAGCACCCAGAAAAAGCACAAAAGAAACTTTATATGTTAACAATTTTTTTCATAAACTATTCTGAAATGAAAACCCACAAAAGCACTTCATTCCAGGGTGCATAAATTCGTAACGGCCATAAATTTCTATATCCATTTAAAAAGCTAGAATTAGTGAAATATAAGTTATTGAGACTATTAATTGAATAGATATGGACACAATGTCAACGGTCACATTTTTTAAAGAATTAATCAAAGATATGCAGAAATTAGTTCAAGGGTTACATTTTCTTAAACCAAAATTTGCAATGCAAAATATATGAAAAATAAATATTATTTAAAATTCGTAGTCTAAAAATCTCATATAATAACTCAGAAATTCCAATAAGATTATGAAAAATTTGGGCAAATATTTTTGAAAATCTGGGTTACAGTGGTTAAACTTCAGTATTTTGGATGCTCTAAGGGTTTTTGATGATGGTGAATCCATTTCAACCATCGAAAATGCAATTCAAACACTCCAACTACCTAATTTTTTGAATTTTTTTTAATCATATTGAAGCAAAAAACTATCGTTCGAGCTATTCTTTTGCTTTATTTAGAATTCAGTTTTATTTAATACTGTATATGTAGATATGCGTAATGGTTTTTTTTCAATTCAATTTTTATTAGGATTCAAATTGATTGCAAGATTGGAATTGGAATTATCATGAAATTTTATTTAATTTATTTTAATTCAAAAAGAAATTTATTTTGATTAAAAATTTTGAATGTGAGTAAATAAAATAATAACTATTTCATTTAATCACTTAAACTAAGTTTAAAATACTATATATATTATTATTTATTTTTTATAAAATAAAATCAAAACAGGAAAATAATTAGAAGAAGGCACATACATAATAAATTATTCTTGCCTACACTTGATGGGTTATCCACAAGCATAGAAAAATCTTGGAGGAAGAAGTTCGATGCATTCTTCCAGCTACACCCTGTAGCGGAAAGAGAGGCTGTTGAGATTGTAGTGCTGCACCTTGAGGATGAAGCAAAGGATTGGTGATTCATCCATATTAATCATGCAAGAGTGACTGCTTATGCATACTTCACTCAAAGGTTGATAAAGATGTTTGATATAATAAAATCAAAGACACTTTCCATAGAGACATTTCTCGACATTGATGAAAAAGTATATAAGGAGAAAAGCAAAGAAGTCAACACTGTCACTTTGGAAGATGAGCAAATACAACAACCACCAGCTGTAGAAGTACTTGCATCAAGAGAAGGAGCGATTGCATCCTTGCAATATTGTGTTGAGCACTTGAAATTAAGAGTCCCATGCATGTTTTAGCAGATGCATGAGAAAGAGAAGGAAGATACCATCGCCGGTACAACATAAGAGGAGCATTCATTGCCATTACCAGCAGTTGGAGAAGCCATTGCACCGATTGGAGGAATGCTTGTAGCTTTGCAAGATGTTCCCAAGCATCAACTTATCCAAGGTTTTCAAACATTTCCATCTCATATTATTTTATCACCTCAGCTTGAGATTTGTGGGATCACGCCATCAGGTAAATTACATAACCAAGGGTTAGAGCACCTTGCTGATGTGGGGCAGAAAACTATCAATGTGCAGAGGACCCTTAAATTTTTCAAGGAGGAGATGTATAGCCATTCGATTTTTTCATTGTTGAGCTGCACACAACACTTTGTGTTGGAGTGTAGAGTTTTGGAGGATAGGATAAGCATAGTTCTAATTAGTCCAATGCAGAACTAGGTATCAGCATTATGTATGGCCATGAGATAGCAAATACACCATCATGAAGATCAACAACGCTATCACTGAGCATAAATGATTAGTTGGGGGCCCAATTATTCTTGGAGAATTCTGATGACCGCTTCACTTATGAAGCATTGGAGGGATAGGTGATAGATAGTAGACATATTATGATGGATATCACTTTCCATTATCGGGATGGAGCCTTCTTAATGAGCATCTCACATCTCAAAGAGAAGTTTCTACCTATAGAATATTCAAAACCTCATGGGTTCTATCGGGCCATCGATGAGAGGATATCATGGAGAGACCTCAAGGAGGTTTCACTTCAACATATCATGGAGTGCAAAGATTATCATTAGATTAAGGAGGATGGTATTCTCCATTGGGTGGATACCAAGTTGGAGCATGATATGGGTCATCACCCACAGTTGGATGGATGGGTGAGGATGATGAGAAAGTGGTTGAAAGGCTACTTTCAAATGTATGATATAGGGCAGAAAGAAGCATGGTTGCACAGGTTTTTTTTGGGTGAGTATGGTTACTACACAACATTTCATATTTGTATGATCCATACATTGCATAGTACCGGTGTGATGCAGCAGAAGGAGGCATTGTTGCACCGGTTACTGTTCAGAGAGTTTGGCCATCACATGACATATCCTATGTCAATGTATGTGTTATTGTTTGAGACATTGCATAGCATTCACATGATGTGGCAGGAGGGAGCTTGGGTATGTTTTTTTGATGTGACATTATACATGTCAATCAATACATTTTTGCTTCATGATTTACATTATGATGATGTGAGGTGGCAGCAAGAATCATTTTT
This sequence comes from Pinus albicaulis, assembly GCA_034641835.2. NCBI lineage: Eukaryota > Viridiplantae > Streptophyta > Pinopsida > Pinales > Pinaceae > Pinus > Pinus albicaulis. The sequence goes on along the minus strand of CM076578.1, from coordinate 758,288,791 downwards.
TCTTTGGTTACTCTTGGGAGAATATGGGCTGAAATTCTCCCATATCTTGCATGATGATGATGTAGGATGGCAAAAGGAGGCCTTACTGTGTTGGCTTATATTGGGAGAGTATCTCCACCATACTTGGTATGATGATAAGGTGGTGTGGAAGCAAGATGAATTTTTGCGATGGTTTCTATTGGGAGAGAAGTGTTCGACATTTTATATGTCAACCCATATGTCTCTATTTCCTATTTTTCACAGTGTTGAGATAATGCTTGGATAAAGAAAGGCCAACAAGGCCAAGCGTCAGAGCATGGAGAGACACAATATACTCTACGTAGCATGGGTCGGAGAGATAGTTTATGAGTTGGGACTTTCCACTTGGGGAAGGAACCACTTCACTTTATATATCTCATGCAGAGAGGAGGCTCTTGTACAACAGATGGTTTTCACTTTGGGACTTCTTGATGAGGAGAGGCATCTAACTACACAGTTGTAAGCCATTTTAGGCACTCTAGAGAGGAATTTATGGAGTTGGGCATTCATAGCACATTAGAGCATATGGGGATATGTTCCATATGAGGCTGCCATTTGGAGGGAGATGGATTGTTGCACCACCTAATTTTTCAGTTGCTTGAGGACAAGCAACATTTTGGCGGGGAGGACTGTAATATTTCAAATTTTCCACCAGTTAATTGGAATATTAGAGTTCTTAATTTTTCTAATTAATTAAGTAAATAAGAGGGTGGAGGGACCCATAAACCACATAGATGAATAAAATTCACTTTTGTTGTGTGAATGTGGGTTATATAGATAGTGATCAACATTATGGAGTAGTGGAGTAGCTTATTAATGTAGGAAGAGTGGAGATCATGCAACATTAATCAAGAAGATGGTGGAGATAGTGGAAGAGTTAAAGTAAGATCATGGAGGAATAAAAGTAAGATTTTTAGAGAAATAATGATGAAGTGATGGAGGAAGTGGTGCATTAAATTCACACATTATGGAGAGATTGTGTAATATCCGAAAATAGGGAATATAATCGGTAATGGGAATATCTTATAATATTCAAAAAATGGACTGCTCAGCTATGCATTCACTAAAAACGCATTTCCAGAAATGTATGCCATAAAAATTTAAACCATAACTTGGATCCATTATATATGTTCTTCTACCATATAAATCCAAGATGAGATCAGAAACAAAAGAAACTAGGTGAGGTAAACAGACCTCCCACACCTAGTGTAGCTGGAAATCACTAAAACCCCAATACAGTGCTACACAAAAATATTCATGAAAGGAACTGCGCAGTCTTATGAGGGTTTCAACTTAGAAATTATGAGAAAAATTATATCTACTCATATATTAATCAATAATGATTAAGAACTGAGATCTAGTCTCCTTATACAAAATACAAGAGAACCCGGCAAGGGTTTCTTGTCATACACTCAAAATAGAATGGCGATCTTCATAAATAAACTGAATAATCACTGCAACATGAGATAAAATAGTGTATAAGTCTGAATAATGATAGATCTGATATGGACCTCTTCAAAGGTCTCCTTCCATGAAATTTTGAACCCCTCAATCACAAGGAAACACTGCAAAGGAACCCCAAGACCTCCTCCTGAAGTTGCCTCCAAAAATAACGCATTCCCTAGCTGGAATAATGTTGGGAATGATAATAAATGTATGGCCTGATGCCACAGATCTGAAATGGGCTCAATATCTCTCCAAAAAACTCTCCCAAGATAAGGAAACCTTCCTCCTATGAGAAAATAACACAGAAAGTGGGATTCCAATCCCCTCCATTGCTGCACCCTGCAACACAGCACAATATCCTGCAGAAACTGTGTTGATGAAGTAAGATGAAGCTTGGAATGAAAACCTAATGTGGAAAAAAATACAATACTCTTCCAAGAGGCTCCTCAAGGAAATAGGTGGGATTCCCGCTCAGGAACACTCGATGCTAAATAACATAGCTACCCTGCTAAACAGCAAGAGGAAGAAATATTCTAAGAAGACCAATCTCAAATTATAATCTAAAACATAACTTCAAAATGTTGTCACCCTCTTCCTTAAATAGAATGTGAGCTTTCTTGCCCTTGGCCCCACTCAATTAGTTCATTTCCCTCATGATATCCATCTGCCTCCGAAATTGCGTTATTCCTTCATTAATCTCCACTCCTCCCCAACTGTGTTGTTTACTTGGTCATAGTTGATTGAATCACCATGATATAATCCATGTTCATACTTGGAGGTGTTTTATTAAGCTGTATAAAGAGTCTCCTTTCACACTTAGAGTGTTTTTATTGATGCTTAGGAGACTCATGGGCCTTCCCACCCATTTATTCACCTACCTAGTGATAAACTCAACTATAATATTCCATTTAGTTTAAGGCTAAACTTTTGGAATATTACAGTCCTCCCCTCCAAAATGTTGCTTGTCCTCAAGCAACTATATAAGGAGAGAAAAGTCATCCCCTCATCTTCTTGTGGCCTCCTCATCAGAAGTCCCCACCACTAATCAAAATAATATGCTACAAATATGTCCTCCAATGTTCCCTCCCAAGCATGCAAAACCATATGGCTCACATCATAGAAAGGGGGAAGGTGTAAGTGGAAACCTCCTTACTGTAAAATGGCCTGCTCAAGGTAGGAGTGATGACAACCATGGGGAATCTCATTCCCAATGAGTGATCCCATAACCCATGCTATCATCCAAATGAAATGAGTCATTTTAGGTAGCTCATCAAAGAAGTCATAAACCCTCGGTTTGTACAATGTAATGGGGCTGCATGGAGAGATTAGTTTTCCTCTTCTCATTTTCTTCTCTCTCCATTTATGATAATTATGGGGATATTTATGTCCTTGGGCTGAAACAACATGGCCTCCAAGAATGGCCCAAGTTACCCCAACAAACAAATAAGCCATGAAGTGCCTCCTCCAAGAACTCAATTTCTTCAAATGGCTCCTCCCACATGAAGAAAAGAGATGTAATATGGAAATCATGGGCTTCCCATTGTTCCTCCTGTAATATGCAACATGTAAATTAGGGAGAATCATGCTCCTAATGGGCCTCTCTAAATCCTCCATCACTCTCCAAACAATTCTCCCCACGAACATAAAAATATCAGCAATATATGGAAACAAAACCCAATGAAAACAAGCTGCCAAATGGCAATCGGAGAGTGGATCATAGTCCCACACATGGAACTAGCGCAGTGCATCCTTTGCCTGCATCCAAACAAGTGATAAAAAGTGTTCTCCCGGCCACTTGTTTTCTGCCACAATCTTTCTATAAGATAGAAATATGAAAGTACCATTAGGTGCCAATGGTGCACACCAAAAGTCACGTGGCTTTCCCCACAAACCACCAATAAGGTAGCCAATATAAATGTTGCAAGTAGCTACAAGTACGTCATCATACAAAATGCAAGAAGGGATGATCCTCATTGGTACAACATGATGCTCATACAAATTAAAGAAGCACAAAACATAATGTGAAATTATACCTCCTCCATCATGTACTTGAGACCTTGAGCTGAACTGGCTCAACTGGAATTCCTCCCTTGCCTCCAATGAGTAGGGAAATGGTTGTGACATCCTCTCCATCACCATCTGGGCTATGCATTTCTCCATATTATGAGATATATCATGTTGGACTCCCTCCCAAGTGAACTCCTCCATCAAGGAAAAATATGCATCAAAGTGCATAGAAAAGAAGTCCTCATGTGCTGCATGTAGTAGCTTCTCCTTAAGACTAGAAGCTCTAGTCAAGAAGACTCTTCCATAAGAATATATGACCACATCATCCACCATGTATCTATCATCTCCAGATGGGTCATTAAGAATCATGGAAGCACCAAGATCCTTGGAGTACTCTACCAAGAGTTGAGACCTCCAATATGGATCAATCCTCCTAAGAGACAGCACTGGTGATATAGCATATGAAGCCCTTTTCATGCTGCTGCCGGCTACTTTGACATTCCCCATGCCAAATTCATCTTCCAAAATATTTACCCCTCCAATATCCAAGAGTGGTGAACCAAGAGGCAAGATGTTTCTCATCAACTCTAGATCCGGTGGCCTCCCAGGTGGAATGCCTCCATGTAGTGAGACATCAATACCAAGAGTAGACTGTAGATATATGTGGGAAATCTTGCCCTTTCCCTCACAGCGCAGATCAGTCTGCCTCCCTTTTGCATTATCTCTCTGAAATAGAGAAGGGTGTGTGCTCCTCATCAAGTGATAATGCCCTTCCTTCCTACCTTCTCCTTCCATCTGCAATGATTCACAATCATGTTGCTCATTGATTGTGCTTTGACCTCCATGTATGAGATCCTGGGGAACTTCTTGCAAGGATACAAGAATTCCTCCTGTTGGAGCATGTGCCCCTCCTTCCTCTACATGAGGTACTAGATGTGCTCTATATGTGACAGTTCTATTGCCCTCATCTTCATCAATGTGTATGGGAAACCCTCTAATAATTGGATCCTCTTGTGAAAAATAGATCTCCATGCCCTCTTGTTTAGGAATATGAGATAGAGGTCTGGCCTCTAACGACGTATGATGGAAGATGTCAGCTCCTCCCATGGTTTTCTGAAGTGGATTTAAGTTCATATTTTCCTCCATCACATGCAAGGTTTTTGTTTTCTTAGGTTTTCCTTGCTCCAATACACGTGTCTTAGGAAATTTCCCATCAAACCTCCCCACCAATGTTCTAATGAATCTTGCATAAGAGGAAGTATTCGCATTTTTCAAATAACAAGATTCAAAAATCCACCATGCATAGGCTTTACCTCCGAAATGCAGTGCTGCAATTCTGATGGCTTCATCTTCAAAAATATGGTGTTGTTGCAAATAGGAGTCTATCTCCTTCACCCAAGCTCTTGTTGAATATGTAGGTGAACCATCAAAAGTGGATAGAAAAAATCTATCCATATCCTGCTGCTCGCTTCTCTTCACCTGGATCTTGCAAAACTCTTGGAAAGTGGTATGATCTCTAAACCCCTCAGTTTGAGATTCATACTCCTACAAAAAATCACTAAGATTTTTCCTCTTATGAATTCTCCCTCCTTCCATCCATCTCATGATAGATATGGGCACTTGACTGTGTTGTGCATCATGGTGAGTATTTTCATGCTCACACTTACCATGTGAAAATCTAGATCTAGCTCTAGATTCAAACTCCTTTGGAGATTTCATCTCCATTCTTATCTTCTTCAGCTCTTCTTGAAAGCTCTGTATAGATCTTGGAAGAAGCTTTGTAAGCTTGTCTTCCTTTCTCCCTCCACATAATGAAGCCTTCTCTTTTCTGTCCATCTCTCCTTCTCCTTATAGTATAATGGCCTAAGATCCACAGGCTAAGCCAATATTGAAGCTCTGATACCATTATAATATCCAAAAATAGGGAAAATAAGCAGTAATGGGAATATATTATAATATTCCAAAAATGGACTACTCAGCTATGCATTCACTAAAAATGCATTTCTAGAAATGTATGCCATAAAAATGTAAAAAATCACTTGTATCCATTAGATATGTTCCTCTACCATCTAAATCCAAGAGAATATCATAAACAAAAGAAACTAGGTGAGGTAAACAGACCTCCCACACCTAGTGTAGTTGGAAATCACTAAAACCCCAATACACTGCTACACAAAAATATTCATGAAAGGAATTGCATAGTCTTATGAGGGTTTCAAATAAAAAAATTAGGAGAAAAATTAGATATATTCATATATTAATCAATAATTCTTAATAGCTAAGATCTAGTGTCCTTATAAAAAATACAAGAGAACACGGCAAGGGTTTCTTGTCATACACTCAAAATAGAATGGTGATATTCAGAAATAAACTGAATAATCACTGAAACATGAGATAAAAGATTGTATAAGGCTGAAAAATGATAGATATGATATGGAACTCCTCAAAGGTCTCCTCCCATGAAAGGTTGAACACCTCAATCACAAGGAAACACTGCAAAGGAACCCCAAGACCTCCTGCTAAAGCTGCCTCCAAAAATAACGCATTCCCTAGCTGTAACAGCGCTGGGAATGACGGGAAATGTATGGCCTGATGCCACAGATCTGAAATGGGCTCAATATATCTCCAAACAACTCTCCCAAGAGAAGGAAACCTTCCTCCTATGATAAAATAACACAGAAAATGGGATTCCAATCCCCTCCACTGCTGCACCTTGCAACACAGCACAATATCCTGTAGAAACTACGCTGATGAAGTATGCTGAAGTTTGGCCTAAAAAACTGATGTGGAAATGAATACAATACTCTTCCAAGAGGCTCCTCAAGGAAATAGGTGGGATTCCCACTTGGGAACACCCAGTGCTAAACAACATAGCTACCCTGCTAAACAGAAAGAGGAAGCAATAGTCTAAGCAGACCAATCTGAAATGATAATCTAAAACATAGCCCCAAAATTCTTTAATCCTCTTCCTTAAATAGAATTTTAGCTTGATTTCCCTTGGCCCCACTCAATTAGGTCATTTCCCTCATGAGATCCATCTCCCTCCAAAACTGTGTTATTCCTTCATTAATCTCCACTCCTCCCCAACTCCGTTGTTGACTTGGTCAAAGTTTACTGAATCAACATGATATAATCCCTGTTCGTACTTGGAGGTGTTTTATTAAGCTGCATAAAGGGTCTCCTTTCACACTTAGAGTGTTTTTATTGATGCTTAGGAGACTCATGGGCTTTCCCACCCATTTATTCACTTACCTAGTGATAAACTCAACTATAATATTCCATTTAGTTTAAGGCTAAATTTTTGGAATATTATAGAGTGGAGATTAAATGCATAGATGATGGAGATCATGGAGAGGCAATGCAGTCTTCATGGAGGCTAGTGGCCACATGTGCAACGTAGTAATGAGATGGGCCAAGGCTAGGGGAGGCTCACAAAGCATAAAATGAAGGTGAAAGAAGCCATAGAAGTGAGATTTATGATTTGGATTTTAGATCTTGGATTGTCATTTGACGTTTCCTTGCATGCTTCGGTTGCTTAGCTACGTTTGTAGTGTTGTTTAGCACACGGGTGTTCCCGAGTGGGAATCACACCCTTACCCATGGGGAATTCGAGTGCCTACTCTAGGAAGGTTTCTTTGAGCAGCCATTCATCATTAGGAATTGGTGCCACATTCAGCCCCTCTCTAAAGCACATATAGATTTATGAATTACTCATTCCTGCTTGAGGGTTTGAGAGGAGGAAGGTATTTTCTATCATTTCAGCTAGGAAGCCAGTGGAGGGTTCATCCTTTCACCTTGTTCTTATATTTCAGTCTTCCTGAAGAATGATTGTGACATCCAGAATCAGACCATTAGTCTAAAATTCCATATAGTAGCATTCCCCCAGGAATTGCGCAATCCAGTCCTATAGATCTAGTGGAGGAAGGAAGTTCCAAGTATTTTAGCTTGGAATCCTGTGAAATACCATCCCCTCACTTTGGATATATTTTTTACATCAGTCTTGAGCTGAATTGCATCATCTAGCAGCAAGATATAGCTTTAGCCTCCCTAACAGGGCAATCCATTCTAGTAGTTTTGTATTCAACAGCTGCAACTTGAGAGGAGGAAGGAGGAGCTAGCTCTCAAGCTTCTAGCTTGGAGATATGAGGAAGGGTTCAACCCTTCATGCATTGAGCTGATTGTATATCATTGCAGCCATATTATTTTTAGTTCATGCCATAGATATTCATACCCAACAGTTGTATATTACAAGCCCTAGGAGGGTGATTTTCCAAGGTTGTCCAATTCGGAAATCTTGTCTGGGTTATTTTGGGTTTTCATCATAGAGCCTGGATCTGAAATCCGGGCATCATTTGAGCTCTAGAACAACCTGATCTACGCATTCCTTTTTAGCCAGTAGTTATATTTCCAGCATGTGTAGAAGGCACAACACAGTATGGACTCCAACAGATCAGCAGTTACGCAGTGCCTTAATTGAGAGGACTTCAGGGTCACTCTAGCCTTCTCTATCGATTTGAGTGTTTCTATTTTTGAGCATTGTTGTACTTGTATTTTCACCTCCTAATAATAAAATGAATTAGTTGTTCTATACATTTTTATGGTGTATTCATTTTATTTGTGCATTTCTATAGCTTCCAGCTATTGTGTTTTGTATTACTGTCTTTTCCCATTTTTGGATATTACATTTCTTGTGAATGTTGGACAAATGAAGAGGATTGTTAATGATAGTAAAAAAAATTCATTTTTAATGTTCAAACACAAAGATGTTGAGGAAACTAAAGCCTTTCAATGATATGAATCAAATTTGAAATATGATTTCATTGAGGTTCCTAATTCATGTGATAATATGTTTCAAGAGTATAACATGTTTCCTCCTAAAAGAGGAAAATAATATGAAATAGAATTGTAGCAGGATGCATCATTGTTGAACATTGGTGTGAACAAGATGCCAGTGTTAAAGAATGAAAGGGTCAAAAAGGAAATGAAAAAGAAATTTGAAAAAGAGGAAATTGGTTCTCAAACATCTTCTTGTGGGTTTCATAATCTTTTTTCTTTCAAGAAAGATGGTTCATGGAGATGGAAATCACATTTGGTAAAGAGTCAATCCAAGTGCAAGGCTAGACATGCTAAGAACTGTTATGCAAATAGTGTCCAAGGTGAAGTGAACATGAAATTGAATAAGTTTCCTTTGATTGAAGACCGAGGAGAGAATGTTGATATTCCTTAAAGGGCATTTTTTTTTGCTAAAAATCTTGAAAAATTGCAGCAAGATTTCATCTTTGATAGAAAGGCAAGGATGTCAAAACAAGGGAAAGTGAAGTACCTTCATGAAAACCTCAAAGAGACAAATCCAAGAAAATCTAAGTGGATTGATATTGGAAGGGTGAGGAAACTATACCCTCATCTATTTGTTGACAGAGAATGAGATTTTGGAGGTCCAAAAATTTCTAGTGGGGAGGAATGATCCAGTGGATCAATAAAATGCTCAAAATTCAAAGTTCTTGAAATGGCCCTAAACTCACACCAAAACAAAGATCGCATCGCCATAAATCCAACGCAACTCATTTCACTCAAAACCAATATCGTATTCTCTCGATATCACATTCTGGCCAATTTGGAAAACTTGTAATTTTTTTGTAATTTGGGTTCCAGTTACACCTAGTCAGCAGTCTGTACATTGACTGGGCATTTGATTGGGCAGGTGATTGTACTTTTATGGGCCATTCGTTGGTTTACAAGTTTCATCTTCTTATTGGTTGTGGTTGGTTATGGGTTGGCCCATGTTGGAGCAGGGTCCCCTGAGGCACAAGTTCTGAAGACATTTTTGTATGATTTTGTATGTTTGCACTGCGTAAATAGAGTCAAAGGGCTTTGGGGTGGGTCAACGTCCCCAATTTTCATGTAAATGGGCTTAAATGTAAATTATGGGCCTCAAACCATGGTTGGAGACCATAGTATCTGTGTGCTAGGTGTATATAAATAGATATGTATAAGATAAGTAGTCAAGGAAGATTTGTGTTATGAGATATTGATGTTCTGATAGTTTCTGCATCTGTAAGGGTTTTTAGGTTGGGTTAAGAGGCTCCTGCTAGTTGTGTGCTGGAAGACCTTGTCTTGGCTATGTGCAGACTCTGTTGGCTATGTGTGTGGAATGGTTTTTTTTGTAAGGATTTTGGAAAGAATAGTTGTTGTATAGACAGATTTGAAAGATAATAGAAAGGGCAGTTTTGGTGAAGTTCACTATGTTATGCATATATACTTCTTACTGATTATGATTTGTTAATATTGAATTATATCTTTACTTATTAATGATTGCACAAATTTATCTGATTTGATTATGCATGATTATTGATGACTGAGAGATCTCTTAAGTGTTTACAATGGTTTAAGATATGGATCGGGTCCTGTTATGTTCTGTTCTGTTTATCTGCACTAAGGTGAACAATGATTATGTGTTACTCTGTTAATGATTGTGCATCCTCTATGATCCTGTTATAAAATATTGCACGCATCTGTATAATTTCATTTTTGGTTTTTTGAGTACCACTTCATTAATTTCTACCTCAGGGTGCGAAAACCTTGTCCCAGCACCCCCCATACTGCTTTGGGTGAGACTTTGGTCTCCGCAAGCAGATCACTGCCGAAAGGGCCAGTAGTTAGAGGGTTTGTTGTTTTATCCATAAACTCTGAACTTGGGTCAGGACCCCTCAAGCCAACAAATGGTTCCATTGCCAAGACCGGTATCATCATTTTGAGGGAGATTTGATGTTGTGGCACCCATCACGAAACGAATTGCAAGATTGGCTGCATAGAAATATCCTTGAATTTACGCTACAAGAGAATAGAACCACTAAATTATCTAATGAACAGTGGGTACATAAGTATATTTATATAGAAATGCATGAAATTTTATTTTGTTCCTTTTCACATGAACTACAGGAGTGGTTGTCGCGATTAGTTTAATGCTATCACTTCATAATAGACGATATGGTCATTGAGTGGACTCCTGAATTGATCCAGCAAGTAGAGAATTTTGATAATAAGATCACTCGCATGGTATATCACTAGATCGATCGCCTTTTGGGAGTATTTGTGACTGAATTCACCATTGACCAATTTGTGTCATATTCTGAAGCAGAAAGAAGGTTTTTCAACGGCCTTATAGGTAAATTCCTACGCTCATTGAAATTATTACTAAAAATTATATTGTGTGAACGGGGTTTTATGTGAAAACATATTTCTTGAATGCATCAAATAGTTTCAAGTACGAGCAATTGAATAATTTACCGTGAAGACTCTAAAAAATTCATTTATAGCCCTCTGAAGCCTAGATCTGATAGTGAACCTAAACCAGAAACTGCTAGCTCAAGTGACTCTAAAGAAGAAAGCTCGTAGTATCAAAAACCCTTGAATCTATTTCCCACTCCATCCACTCCACTTCTAAGCTCACATCACAGGCCACCTACTCCATTGCGCAGTCCATCTCCACCTCCACCTCCACCTCCACCTGAAGTGGATATGGTTGCTTCTATGAAGTTACCTAATTTCAGAGGCATTGGGAATTAAGACATTGATCACTTTGGTTTGTAACTGAGGTAGTATGGTAGGCTCAGTAGGTTAACAACATTAACATGAGAAAATCATAGGTGGCTATTGTATTTCAAGATCTCACATTAGACTATTACATTAGGTATGCACAAGAAAACCCTAATGCTACCTTGGAAGAAATTAAAGTAGTCCTAAAAGATAAGTTTAAGAAACCTAAGTCATACGTGCAGTTGGTGACATAAATGAAGGATATTTTTTAGGAACCTAATGAATCTTTATTGGAGGTTAATCAAAGTTTGAAGCACACCATCAGAGATGGTGTATTATTTATTGATGATACTCAGCATAAGGAATGGTTCATTGCTATGTTTCTCCCACATATTCTCCAACCATTAGTTCAACAAAAGATTTCCACACAAGATGAGGATGTAGAAGTTGAAATGAACCTGGAGGCTACCCCAACACCTATTTCACTGGGAATTCAACAGATTTAGATTCATCTGGAATCCATGCATCTAGAAATTCAAAGTCATCGCAAAGAAAAAGGCAAGGAGGTTTGCACAGAGGTATGGTGTATAAAATGCAAAGCTTCTAGGCACCATAAAGACCAGTGTCCTATTTTCAACAATTATCTGAATGCTGGAGATCATATTCCATTGAAGCATCTTGTATGGTGTACCATCTATCAAATTTTTGGACTACATGACATAGATTCTTGCCCAAGGATCATAAAATATCAGCCCGACTTGAAGAAGTTATTTTGCAAGTTTTGTTCATCATTAGGGCATGATGAAAGTAATTGTTATACTTATGATATGATGTTGGATAAAGCAGAGATATATATACTTTATATTGTGCCTACATCACTACCATGCCCTTTTGAGCGTGGAGGATTCAAAGGCATAGGAAGAGGCCCAGGAGGTGGATCAGCTCATCGAGGAAGAAGACAAGTGATTTTCTATAATTATGGTTATTCTAGTCATTATGCGCGTGACTTTCTGAATCCAGCACGAAATTCTTGAAGGTACTGTAGACAATTTTATCATGTTATAAAATATTGTCTTATCTTGATTGCTAAAAGGCAGGAAAAGAAGACTCCAATGAAAAATCTTTAGATGGTTCGCGTAGAGACTCATTAAGAAGATCCCTCTATGAATGTAGTTACCAAGAGTGGCGTAGCTACCAATGAAGATAAAGGAAATAAACCTGCCGCTGATGTATGGATCTGGAAAGCACCTGAAAACAAAGAAGCCTTTAATATTCAACATTCCAGGGAGACCTTTATTGAAGAAAGGAAATATTTTGCAGAAGGAGGAAATTCAACAAGCAATAGAACACTGAAGGAAGTAGGAGGAGAAGAGGAAATTAAACCATTTCTAAAATCATGCATAAAGTTGTTGTGCAACAAGAAGGATGTTGAAAATTTGCAGGCACAGATAGATAATTGTGCAGAGAAAGAACAACCCATGGTAGAACAACGAGCAATAAATAAAATCTACAAGAACAAGAAGAGAACGGGTAGGGAGACACATATGAATTCCCATATTGATGCTTATGAAATGGACCAAGTTGGGATCAGATGCTAATTTTATACCTAAAAAAACCTGGCAATGCATGGGAGAGCCAAAGCTGGAATGGTCTACTATCCAACTGTGGATGGCTAATTAGCAGAAGATCATTCCTTTGGGGAGGTTTTCAAACGTTGTGGTCAATATAGAAGGTGTTAAGGTGATGGCAGAATTTGATGTCATATAAATTGTAGATGATACTTATCCTTATCCTGCACTACTAGAATTGGATTGGGCCATTGACTTGAATGGTGTTATCAATCTGAAGAGAAGAAGATTGGAATTTGACAGAAATTGAGTTAGGGTAATTATTCCTCTGGATCCTGCAGAAGGCCAAAGGTATACTAAACCAATGCACGTAGAGAACGAGATCAATAAAATATATAAGCTAACTTTGCATGAGGAAGGATGGATTAATCCCACAGCAAATGAAAATCTTAAGTGGGAGAATATAGCTCTTGTATTTCAGACTCAGATGAAGAACTAAAGAATTGGTAGAACCGAATGCATCAGGTGTCTGTGTTGCGCTGTAATCGTGTGACCCACGCCCTATTTTGTATAACATCTGAGGTACGTGATTTACCCCACTATGATGGTTCATATGATGTAAACATGTTTATCGGAGAGATGGAAAGGAATGTGCCTGAAGGATAGAGATTCCATGCTTTGGATCTTAGCTTGTGCACTACTCCAGAAATTGGGTTTGATACAGTTGGTCAAGCTTTGATCTCAGAAATTATTAATGCACCGATAAGGGATACTATGATTGCAGAAAATTGCGGCTTGTGGAAGTTAGGGAATCACATGCGCTCAAAGGAACCTTGATCCCCTCAAATTTTAGACAGGTGCGCTCCATACTGAGCCTTGTGGGATATTATAGAAAGCGCATTCCCCAATATGAGATGATAACTACGACCATGACCATATTACTTAGAAGAGGTGAAAAATTCCATTGGGATGATGAATGCCAGTGAAGTTTTTAGTTATTGAGGTATATGATGGACACTACTCAATATGATTTGAATTACCTGGTCAAAAATCCTGTGTTGGGGGGTAATATTTGCAAGTGGTTGTTGTTATTCCAAGAATATGATTTTTAAATTATGGTGAAACTAGGAAGATTGAATGCTAGGCTAGACCATCTCTCGTGCATCGAAACAGGAGAAGAGCCCACAAATATAGATGATGGATTTCCAAACGGACATTTTTTTGCGATAAAAGTGGTTGATCAGAATTTCCCTGATATCATTCATTTTTTTACTATTGGTCATGCGCCTGAGGATTATACAGTTCAATAGAAGAAATAACTTGTGGCGCGCACAATGGACTTCACCATTATTGCTGGATAGATGTACAGATTAGGTGTGGATAAGGTCCTGTGAAGGTATGTCTTGGAGTCTGAAAGGCATGAAATTGTCAATGAATCTCATGGAGGAGTTGTCGGTGGTCATCATGCAGGTAAGGCCACTACGCAGAAGATCTTGTGAGCTCAGTTGTGGTAGCCCATGCTACACAATGATGCCTATGTGCACTTTTGTGCATGTGATATCTGTCAGAGTACGAGAAAACCTTCACGTACATATGAGATTCCCTTGAATCCATAGATGGCACTACAAGATTTTTAGAAGAGGGCTATTGATTTTGTGGGACCTATTAATCCTTCGGGAAGAAAGAGTGGTGTGCACTACACCATCACTATGACAGATTATGTAGCCATATGGGCTGAAGGGAAACTGGTGAAGGATTTTACTGTTGATACTGTTACGCAATTTATTTTTTAGAATATAGTGACTCAGTTTGGTTGTCCTAAGATTATGATCAGCGATCATGGTATGCATTTTGTAAATTACACTATCGAAGCCTTGACTGAAGAATTAAAGATGATTCATCACAAGATCTCTTCTTGTCATCCTCAGGAAAATGGCGTAGTTGAAGCTTTCAATAATATCTTGGAGACGACGCTCACTAAGGTATGCAATGCTAACATAAATGATTGGGATGAGCAAGTGCCTGCAGTTCTCTGGGCCTACAAGACTACTTGCAAAAAGTTGAATGAGAGGACACCTTTTAGGATGGTATATGCGCAAGAGGCTATTTTTCCCATGGATTTCATTTTTCCTATTCGGTGCATTCCAACATTTACCAATATGGCTGAAGAAGATACTCTAGAATACCAGTTGTCGCAGTTATTTTCTATGGAAGAATATTGGTTTATTGAAAATTATCACGAGCAGGTTCAAAATGCGGGCGAAAAAGCTTGGCATGACAGGAATATCAGGGAGAAGGTGTTCAAGGAGGATGATTTGGTCTTACTATATGACAACAATTTTTCATGCCACCCAGGGAAACATAAGATGCATTGGCTCGAGCCCTACGTTGTTAAGGAAATCACCGATGGAGGAGCAGTGCACCTCGCCACATTGAATGGTGAATAAATTCAAGGATATGTCAATGGAAGTCTGTTAAAGCTATACATAGATGAAATGTTTCCTACCAAATGAGTATATGGCTGGAGTATCATACCTTCGTAGATGGGATGGAAAATGCGCAGTACGGTGCGATGCGCACGCAATATCTACACCAGGATATTGACTGGTGCATAGAGGTGTCAAAAACTAGCCGTTGGAACAGTAAAAATGGATAAGGCAGATTTATTACTTTTTTTAGGAGCATCCAAGATAAAATTAATGAAGGAATTTTTCCATATTTGGGACCATTTTTCAGTAACGGAGCCTCATTAATGCACAAGGAGTCGTTGAAGATTCACCATAAGTATAAATATGACCTACGGGGTCGCAATAGTTCCCTTTGCATTCTAAGTGATTTTTATGCTTTGAACTCTATGTTTGCCATTGAATTTGTTGTGTTTATGTCTGGATCTAGGTTTTCAGGACACATTGCATCGAGCAGGGTTAGTGTATGTAATTCATAGCGTAATGACAGCCAAAAGACCAAGAGATGACCCTGCTGTGACTGAGGTACCTATTTTGGAAACACCTACGCCATAAAAAAAAAAAAGGGGAAATCCTCTAGAATCCGTCGATATCCTAGATAAAAGACCCCAAGACCGCACCATTTAGTGGGAGAGAAAATGAAGAGGCCCATGATGGATGTTCCAGAGACAATTGAGGAAGCAGACAAAGAATTCATCGAAGTAGCCCCATTCTAATGGCTGCCAAGTTATATTACGCCGCACAAACCCACTGTAAAGGAAACTAAAGACTTGGATAAAGTGTGTGCAAGCATCCAAGTCCTCATCCCAGAGATTGTCCTAATGGAAGGGGATATGCTTGCAAAAATCCGACAGCTGTGGTTTGATGACTGGGACATCGTGGATGTCAAGAAGTTTCCCGAGCTCGCGCTAAAGCTCTATTTGGACCAATTTACTTATGGAGGAGGTGTGGTGCACCTCAAGCCAAAGAGGGGAATGTTAGGTCTGCATAAGGCATGCCTGCTCAATTTTATGCAGATCACTCATTTTGGGCACAGTCCCATCAATGATATCTATTTCAAAAAACTGATGGCGTTGGTCCACGATGTAGTGCTCTGGTTGGTAAAGCGCATCCTGATTGATGCAGAATTGATTCATAGGATAACAGGTTTTCCTGCTGAGGGGTTGACCCTATTGCAGACTTTAGAGGCAAAGCGCAGGAGAAAGCAGTGGTGGATCAGATCAAGAAAAATTACAATGTAACACACAAGACCTGAGGGTTCATTATCGAGGATATTAATGACCGCGCCATCTGTTTTGGTATTCTCATCTTGGTCTGAAAGATGATGCACAAGTGTAGGCCCAAGGAGGTGCCTGCGCATGTGATTGTACTGGCCGGAAGATGTGAAAAAGGTGTCATATACAACTGGTGCAGGTATCTATGTAAAGAGTTCTTGGAGAATGTGCATGAAGCACAGGAGGAAGGCAAGCCCTTCCAGTATGAATGGATTTTATTATTGATTGCACTTATCGGATGGAGAACCCTTGAAGATACGTAGTTCCCCAAAATTGAAGAGAAGATGTGCGAAGCTGCGCACTATGCAACACTTTGGAACTCGTCTAACCTGGTGCGTGCGAAGGAGAGAAAAATATTTTGGGTTTTGTATGATTCCACATTGAACCAAGCAATATAGTCAAAGCCACGACTATCACCTACCCTATACGATCAATATAAAGTGATCATGGATTTCAAAGCCGCATTTAATAATATCCATATCTGTGGCAAGGGTGTTGTAGAGGGAGTTTAGTATGACCTGCCCTATTTTGTGATCAAAGATGATCTAATCAGAGTGAAAACAAAATGGTTGCTGAACTGGTTGACCCCACCTACACCAACAAAGGCACGCAATTCGACAAGCAAATCCACAGAGAAATCTACTGAAAAAATTGATAGACAGTGACAAAAATGGATACAGAGAACCCCATAGAGAAGGAACTAACACCTACTACAGATGGAGAAATTGTTGACACGACAACTATGACCGAAAAAAATGGCTCCGCGCCTAAAGAAACTGGAGAAGTTGAGACCTCTAAAGGCACAAAGCATGACTCTCAGGCTGCGGGGGGATCGCACAAGAAGTAGAAGGGATCTAAGAAAGTAGGACAGGAGGTCCTGACACTCATAGTGGACGATCTCAATGAAATCACGAACAACATCACGTCTATGATGGAAGATCAATGGAAAAACATGGAGCTCTAGTACAAATCGGTGCTAGAAATTGTACAAGTTGGGTTGCAGGATTTGAAAGTTCAGGTAAGCCAAATTCAGGAGAGCGTGATTCAGGCGAGTCGGACTAGTGCGCACATTACGAGTGCACAACCATTGGATGTTTCCTTACCACATCAGTGGTTGCACGATTTATCCACGTCCCCCTGTCAGCAATACAAATGGATGCTAACCATTGTGTTCAATTTACTAGTACAGGAGAGGTACATGTTAATCTTTCAATGTTACTTGCAAGTAAGCTACACCTTCTTCATTCAGTGATTGTAGATGAGCTTTAATACCGAGAATAAATCATGCAAACAAAGACCAAGAATGAAAAACAGCAAGTCACGCAAGCACACTAGCAACAAAAACAAGCAGAAGTAGTTTGCAAAGAAGCAGAGGCCCAACGCGCTACTGTGAAGGCTAAAATCAATCAGATCTGCCAAGACATTCCAGCTGTCTTGGCCACAGCTGTGCCCACTCAGAAGTTAGATGGATTGGTTTGTGCACTGAAAGTTGTGCACGCAGAAGTACAAACAATTCGGAAAAAGTATGAGCAGCATATTGAGGACCTCTAGATGGAATTTCATTCAGAGACACTTCCAGAGGTTTGCGCAAAGAGGGCAACAAGAGTAAAGCAGGCCCAGGATAGTATTGCTGCTGCGGTCACCCAGTGTGACATTTCATTGAACGGGGGCCACAGATATTTGGGCCTCTGTCCAAAATGATCCGATCGTGCAGCGGCTGCGTGATGCACTCAATGAGAAGGAGCAGTAATTAGAAGAAATCTGAATAGTGCCGCCTACATTTTTTCTTACACAGCGCCTTGATCGTCTGCAAGAAGGCTGCAAAATTCAAACAGAAATCACAGACTTGCATCAGAAGGAAGAGGTGTTGAAGGAGCACATGTAACCATGGGCATAAGAAGGGCTGGAATTATCACATACGTTGGAAAACACTCTTAAGATCATTCAATGAACTCAATGCAATGTTGAGATGGTCGTTGAAGGGCCTACTACAGAAAAGATCGTTTAGAAAGTGTAGAGTGAAGCAGCACAAAGCCTCGAGTTAGTGCTCCCTCTCCAGACTTCTATCAAAACACTTCAGGCTAAGACTAAGGAGCCAATGCCTTAGTGACTCGGGACGAGTCACATATTTGTGTTGGGGGCTTGTTGGAGCAGGGTCCCCTGAGGCACAAGTTCCAAAGACATTTTTGTATTATTTTATATGTGCGCATTGCACAAATAGAGTCAAGGGGCTTTGGGGTGGGTCAAAGTCCCCAATTTTGATGTAAATGGGCTTAAAGGTAAACTGTAGGCCTCAAACCATGGGTTGATACCATAGTATCTACGTGCTAAGCGTATATAAATAGATAGATTCTTTCTAAGCTAAGTAGTCAAGGAAGATATGTGTTATGATATATTGATGTTCTGATAGTTTATGCATCTGTAAGGTTTTTTGGGTTGGGTTAAGAGGCTCTTGCTGGCTATGTGCATGGAGACCTAGTCTTGGCTATGTGCGGACTCTGCTAGCTATGTGTGTGGAAGGGTTTGTTTTGTAAGGGTTTTGGAAAGATTAGTTGATGTATTGACAGATCTGAAACATAGTAGAAAGGACCATTTTGGCGAAGTTCACTGTGTTATGCATCTATATTTCTTATTGTTTATGCTCTATTAAGATCGCATTTTCTGTTTACTTATTATTTATTGCACAAATTTATCTGACCTAATTATGCATGATTATTGATCATTGAGAGATCCGTTAAGTGTTTACATTGGTTAAGATCTGGATCGAGTCTTGTTCTGTTCTATTCTGTTTATATGTGCTAAGGTGAACAGTGATTATGTGTTACTCTGTTAATGATTGTGCATCCTCTGTGATACTGTCATTAGGTGAATTTTGAGGTCTAAAATGGTCCTCCTAAGGAAATTATAAAATAATAGTGGAAATAATAAAATAAATTAGATTACATCAACAAATTTTAGAGCGAAAAAAAAAAGAAAAAACCACTTTTTCAACTTGTATTTTCAACTTATCTTCAAAAAATTTTACTCAAATTTTGAGCAAGAGTACTTTTTGGATGAAAAAATTAATTCCTCATCCAAGGAGTACCCATGTTGCATACTTTCAATGGACCCTGATACACGAAAAATTAGAAATACATGAAAAACACGATTGCAATCATGTTTTTTAATGTATTTATCATTTATCATGCAGAAAGGTCCATCGAAAGTATGCAACATGGGTACTCCTTAGATGAGGACTTAAATTTTGCATCTAATGAGTACTCCCGCTCAAAATTTGAGTAAAAAATTTGGGAGATAAGTTGAAAATATGAGTTGAAAAAGTAGTTTTATTATTTTATTATTTTTTAATATTTTTACCCTTTTACTTAAAAAATGGAGAATCATCCACCATGGTTGACATCATTATCTTGAATCCTATTGGTTCTTATAAATTTTATTTTGGTTGTACACTTTTCTTAGGAGCCCCATTTTAGACCTCAAAATTCCCCTAATGTATAAACTGTTGCGCGTATCTGTATAAGTTCACTTTGGGTTTGTGTAATATCCCAAAAGGGAGAATGCAGTAATACAAAAACACAATAGATGAAACTACAACAATGTAAACATATAATATAAATACACCATAAAATAGGAAGAATAGATGGGCCTTTTTATTATATAGGAGGTGGAAAACAAGTACAACAGTGCTAAAAATATGAGACACTCAAGCCAAAGAAGAAGGCTAGAATGATCCTAAAGTCCTCTGACAAGAGGGACTACGTCACTGTTGGACTGGTGGAAGGAATATTGTGATTTCCCTGCTGAAAATGCCGGGACTACAACTATCGAAAAAATATAGAAGTGGATATCTAGCAGTTCCAAAGCTCAGATGATGCTAAGATTTCAGATCCGAGCTCTATGATGAATACCCAAGATAACCCAGAAAGGATTTCCATATCTAATAACCTTGGAAAATCACCCTCTTAGGCCATGCAACATATGTCTGTTGGGTATGTAGATCTAAAGAAATAATTAATCATAAGATGGTTGCAATGTGATACAATCAGATCTATGCTTGAAGGGTTGATCCCTTCACTAGATTCTTAAGCTAGAAGCTCAAGATCTAGCTCCTCCTTCCTCCTCCATTGAATGCAGCTGCTAAATACACAAAATCTGAGTAAAGTTTCACTGTCAAGGATGGAGGCTCTATATCTTGATGCTAGATTCTACAATGAATATCAACAGTGATGGAAATAATGAGCCCAAAGTGAGGAGATGGTCCCTCATAGGATTTCCAGCTAAAATACTGGAAACTTCCTTCCTCCTTCTGATCTGCAAGACTAGACTGCGCAATCCCTTGGGGAATTTTTATTGCATGGAGGTGTGAAATGATAGCCTAAATGTAGGATATGAATATACTACTCCTGAAAGGCTGATATTGAAGCACAAGTTGAAAGGATGAATCCTACACCAGTTTCCTAACTGAAATGCTAGAAACAACCTCCTCCTCTCAAACACTCAAGCAGGAATGCATAATTCCTAAGACTGAATGTGTTGTAGAGAGGGGTTGAATATGGCACCAATTCCTGATGATGTATGGCAACTCATAATAACCTTCCCAGAGTAGGTACTTGAAGTCCCCCATGGGTAAGGGTGGGATTTCCACTCGGAAACACCCGTGTGCTAAGAGCACTGCAAACTTAGCTAAATAGTTGAAGCGTGAATAGAAATTTCAAATGAAAAATCCAGATCTAAACAGATCAGAAATAATAATCTAAATCATGCCTTATATTGCTGCCTCCATCTTCATTATATGGTTTGTGAGCCTTCCATATCCTTGGCCCACCTCATAACTGCACTGCACATGTGGCCACTAGCCTCCATGAAGATTGTGTTGTCTCTACATGTTCTCCACCATCTCTGCATTTAATTCCCACTCTCTCCATCATGTGTGCATTAGATGAACCACTTCCTCCACTATTTCATCATTAGTGCTCTATGATATTACTTTTAATGCACCATGATCTCATTTGACTTCCTCCATGATCTCCATGATTTTCTCATTAATGATCCATGATCTCCACTCTTCCTTCATCTAGAAGCTGCTCCACTACTCCATAATACAGATCTACTTCTAAATTATCCACATACACACATCAAAAGTGGATTTTATTCATCTATGGGGTTTATGGGTCCCTCCACCCTCTTATTTACTTAATTAATTAAGTAAATTAAGAACTCTAATATTTCAATTAATTGATGGAAAATTGGCAATATTATAGTCCTCCCCACCAAAATGTTGCTTGTCCTCAAGCAACTACAAAAGTGGATGCTACAGAAACCCATCTCCCTCCAAATGGAATCCTCATGTGGAAGGCCTCCCCCTTTGCTCCAATGTGTCATGCATGCCCAGCTCCAAAGCTGCCTCTCTAGAATTTCTAGAATGGCCTCCAACTAAAAAGTTAGATGCCTCTCCTCATTAATAAGTCTCCAAGTGGAAACCATATGCTACCCAAGATCCTCCTCTATGCATGAGATACATAAAGTGAAGTGGTCTCTTCCCAAAGTGGAAATTCCCCCATCATAAAATATATCTCCACCCCATGCTACATGAAGTAGATTGTATCTCCCCATGCTTCCATCCATGGCCTAGTTGGCCTTGTTGGATCCAAGCATCATCCCAACAATGTGAAAAATAAGAAGTAGAGACATATGGATGAACATATACAATGTCAAACCATACTCTCCCAATAAAATCCACCACAGCAAAGCCTTCTTTTTCCATGCAAAATCATCATAAACCAAGTAAGAGAGCCATACTCTCTCAAAAGAAGCCACCACAACAATGCCTCTTGCTGGCACATCACATCATCATCATACCAAGTACAATGACCATAATCTCCCAACAAAGCCAACATAGTAAGGCCTCTTTTTTCCAACCTCTATCATCATCATGCAATGTATGGGGAAAAATTAGCCCATACTCTCTCAAAAGTAACCAAAGCAACAAGGATTATTGTTTCCACCTTAAATCATCATGATGTAAGTCATGGATCAAAAACATACTGATTGACATGTGGAATTTCACATCAGATCAATACAAACAAGCTCCCTGCTTCCACATCATGTGAGAGTTATTTCATGCCCCACACAAAATTACATACATGAACATAAGATATATCCCAAACAAAAATACATTCATGAACATGAGATACATCCATAACAAAAGTATATACATGGATATAAGATTTATCATGTGTTGGCCAAACTCTCTCGACAATAACCAGCGCATCCATGCCTCCTGTTATTGCATAACATCAGTGAAATCCATGGCATGGACCACAGAAATGTAAGATGTTGGGTAGTAACCATACTCACCCAAAAGCAACCAGCGTAGCCATGCTTCTTGCTACCCGGTATCATATATCTACAAGAAGGTTGGCAACCCCTTGCTCCTCATCTGGATCCATTCATCCCAATGTGGATGATGAATCATACCATGCTCAATCTTGGTATCCACCCAAGGTAGAATACCATACTCCTCCAACTGAGAAGCTTTGCACTCCATGAAATGTTGAAGTGTAGCTCCCTTGAGGTCTCTCCATGAGATCCTCTCATCAATCGCCCAATAGAACCCATAAGGTTCCATGCATAATCCAACTAGAAATTCCTCTTTGAGTTGTGATAAGCTCATCAAGGAAACTCCATATTGATAAGGGAAAATTATCTCCATCATAAGATGTCTACCATATATCATTTGTCCCTCTAGTGCTTCATGAATGAAGCTTCCCTTCGAATTCTCCAAGAATAATGGGGCCCTCATCTCATCACTACTGCTTAGTGACAACATTGTAGTTCTGCATGGTGATACATCTTCTGTATCCTAGCCACACACAATGTTGAACTCATAGTCTAGCACTGTACTGAATAGGACGGTGCTCCTCAAATCCTCTGAAACTCCACACTTCAACACAAAGTGTTAGGTGTAGCTCAACCATGATAAACTGGGATAGTTATACATATTCTCCTTGCTCAAGTCAAGGGTCCTCTGTGTAGTGATAATTTTCTGTTCCAAATCAGCAAGGTTCTCTAATCCTTGGTTATGTAATGGATCTGATGGCATGGTCTCACAAATCTCAATATGAGGTACTAAAATAATATGAGATGCAAATTTTTGAAAACCTTGGATAAGCTGAATCTCAGGAACATCTTGCACTACTACAAGAGTTCCTCCAACCGGTGCAATGGCCTCTCCAACTACTGGTAATGGTGATGGTTTCTCTTCTTCAATTGTACCAGCACTTGTATCTGCCTCATGTTCCTCATGCATCTCATGAATCATGCATGGGGCTCCCAATGTCAAGAGATCAAGACCATCTTGCAAATATGCATGTGCTCTTCCTCTTGATGCAAGTACTTCTATAGCTAATGGTGGTGGTAGGGGCTCCTCTTTTGGAGTAATAATGATGACATTTTCCTTTGGCTCCTCATGTACTATCTCATCAATGATGGGAATTTTCTTAGTGGGAGATGTCTCTAGTTTCCTTCTACCAAAATTCATCCTCATTTTATGATATAAATCTGCATAAGCAGTCACTTTGGCATGTGACAAAAGACTGAACCACCAATCTTTTGCTTCACCCTATAGGTGTAGTGCTGTAATATCAGCATCCTCTCTTTCTGCTACTGGGTATAGCTGAAAGAATGCAGCTAACTCCTCCCTCCAAGCCCTTACTATGCTTGAGTATGATCCATCAAATGTAGGCAAGAAGAATCTATGCCTCTTTCTTCTATTCCTGCTGCGGGATCTCCTTTCTTCTTTGAGTTGTAAAAATTGCTGGAGAGTTATATTCTCATTGAGTGCTCTAGGTTGTGATTTGTACTCGGATATATATTTACTTAGGGTCGCATACCCCAAGTCTCCTTCATATTCATACCATTCACCTTCCTTCTCAAATAAAGTTGATCTAGTAGAATGTTGTGGAGCTCTTTGCCTTGTTGGTTGTTTCTACTGCTGACAGGAAGTGCTTGGACCTTCATTCTTTTGAAATATTCTTAGATCCTCCCTTTTCATTTCTCTCTTCATTTTTTTGACCTCCTTGGAGAGATCTCGCATATATCTAAGGAGAAATGAGGCAAAACTGAATCCCTCTGTCATTATAGATCTCTACTATCTACTTCTTGTTTTGATGTTAAAGATGAAGTGCCCACAAGCTAAGCCAAAGATCATGCTCTGATACCACTGTAATATCCCAAAAGGGAGAATGCAGTAATAAAAAAACACAATAGATGAAACTGCAGCAATGTAAAAATATAATCTAAATACACCATAAAATAGACAGAATAGCTGAGCCTTTTTATTATATAGGAGGTGGAGTATAAGTACAATAGTGCTCAAAATATGAGACACTCAAGCCAAATAAGAAGGCTAGAATGACCCTAAATTCCACCCATAAGCGGGATTGCGTAGCTATTGGAATACTGGAAGGAATATTGCATTGTCCCTGCTGCAAATGTCGGGACTGAATCTTCCAGAAAAATATATGTGTAGATCTAGCAGTTCTGTAGCTCATATGATGTCAGGATTTCAGATTCGGGCTCTATGACAAATACCCAAGATATCCCAGAAAGAATTTCTAGATCTGAAAATCTTGGGAAGTCACCCTCTTAGTCCCTGCAACATATGTCTGTTGAGTATGCATATCTGAAGCAAGAAATTATCATAATATGGTTGCAATGTGATACAATCAGATCTATGCTTGAAGGGTTGATCCCTTCATTTGATTCTCAAGCTAGAAGCTAAAGATATAGCTCCTCCTTCTTCCTCCACTAAATGTAGCCGATGAATACACAAACGATGAGTAAAACTACACTGTCAAGGATGAAGGCTCTATATAATGATGTCATATGCTACAATGAAGCTCAAAATGATGGAAATAATGTACTCAAAGTCAGGAGATGGTCCCTCACATGATTTCCAGTTGAAATACTAGAAACTTCCTTCCTCCTTCAGATATGCAAGACTAGAATGCGCAATCCATTGGGGAATTGCTACTGCATGGAGGTGTGAAATGATGGCTTGAATTCTAGATATGAATATGCTACTCCTGAAAGGTTGATATTTAAGCACAAGGTGAAAGGATGAACCCTCCACCGGTTTTCTAGCTGAAATTATAGAAACAACCTCCTCCTCTCAAACCCTCAAGCAGGAATGCGTAATTCCTGAGACTAAATGTGTTGTAGAGAGGGGTTGAATTTGGCACCAATTCCTGATGATGTAGGGAAGATCAGAATAAACTTCCCATAGTAGGCACTTCAAGTCCCCCGTGGGTAAGGGTGGGATTTCCTCTCGGAAACACTCATGTTCTAAACAGCATTGCAGACTTAGCTAAACAGTTGAAGCATGCATAGAAATGTCAAATGAAAAATCCAGATCTAAACATATCAGAAATAATAATCTAAAGCATGCCTTCTATTGCTACCTCAATCTTCATTATATGGTTTGTGAGCATTGGCCCACCTCATAACTGCGCTACACACATGACCACTAGCCTCCATGAACACTGCATTGTCTCCCAATGTTCTCCACCATATCTGCATTTAATTCCCACTCTCTCCATCATGTGTGAATTATATGCACCACTTCCTCCACTATTTCATCATTAGTTCTCTATGATATTACTTTTAATGCACCATGATCTCGTTTGAATTCCTCCATGATCTCCATGATCTTATCATTAATGATCCATTATCTCCACTCTTCCTTCATCTAGAAGTTGCACCACTACTCCATAATACAGATATACTTCTAAATTATCCACATACACACATAAAAAGTAGATTTTATTCATCTATGAGGTTTATGGGTCCCTACACCATCTTATTTACTTAATTAATTAAGTAAAGTAAGAACTCTAATATTGAAATTAACTGATGGAAAATTGGGAATATTACAGTTTCTTTAGGACCACTTCATTAATTTCCCCCTCGAGGTGTGGAAACCTAGTTATAGCACCACCCCATAGTACTTCGGGTGAGACTTTGTTCTGTGCAAGAAGATCACTGCCTAAAGGGCCAGTAGTTGGAGGGTTTGTTGGTTTATCAATAAACTATGAACCTAGGTCAGGACCCCTCAAGCCAACAACACAATTTCATTGGTTGAATGGTTGTCCAATTATTGAGAGCCACGTGTGCCAATCGATGGCTGCCATGTGGCCTCTTGTTGATGGTGTAAAATTTTTGTATGGTTGGGCAAGGCCTCCATAAGGAGCGAACGTTGGACCTCCAGGGTAGCAGTGTATTTCTCCGCTACTGCACCACCGGTTCTTCTTAATTACCATAGGTTGAAAATCCTCTTTAAACTTTATTACAATCTCATTTGGGGGTCGGGACTAGGGTTAGCCCTTTGGTCCCCAATCCACCCAACCCATGAGACGTGGTGGGAAGACAGGCGCTCGAGGTTAACTACAGCCCCAAGACCATATATTAACTCCAACACCATAGTTTAATGTATATGAAAACCAAATGTTATGCACAAAAATACATATTATATTTCCCAAAACTTATGTATATTGTCGAAACCTTATGTTATATTGCTGGTTGTAATCCACGTTGAAACCACATTTCAACATAACCACAACTGTTAGAACGAGGTTCAAACCTTCGGTGGTTTTGAGAGTCACATTACATGTGAACGGATTGGAATTTAATGTTAAGGTTAGATGTTACAACAGGGTGTAAAAATTAACCACTCATCCAAACCATGGTGTTACACCATTTTTTGGTCATCTAACCTGTTACTATTAGATGGACCTAAGTACACCATGTAAGACCAATTTTACCCTAAGTAAAATTTATTTCACTATGAAAAATAACTTAGTAAACCACCTTTGTTAAGTTTTTTATGGTCTAAACAGGAAACCCCATGAGGAAATATTAAATAAATCTACATTTGTTTGATTTTCCTCAAGGAATAATTAGTTAAATAACAGTTTAATTAATATTCCTAGTCATATTTAACCCAAAACAGGAAAATTAATTAGATAAATCATTATTTATCTTATTATTTTCTAGGAATAATTATTTTAACCTTATTTAAATAATATTCCTTGTTAAATTATACTAAATCACCCTTAAATAATTAAATAAATCATTATTTATTTGATTATTACTCAACCACATCCTTAAAATAATAAATAAATCATTTATTTATTTATTATTTACAAATAAAGGGATTTGACCCAAGTCAAATTCTTTTTCCCTCCAACAAATATAATAAATATTCCATAAAAGTTGGATCTTGATTTGGTTAATAATATTTTAATTATGCACCAATATCTAGAATAAATCAATATTTTGTTATAAATAGAAGGGTTTTTCCATTCACTCACTACCTTTCGTTGCCTAAAGATCACTCTGGATCTATACTTTTGGTCTGACTTTGATCCACCATCATTGTCATATTTTTCTATCTTTTTGCGTGTGAGCTCCCTTTGAGTTCCATTTTTGTCTGGGTTTTCTACACCATCAAGAGAGGAATTTTAGATCTAAAGTGCTAAGGACTTACAAGAACCCATCCCATTAAGGAGAACTGGTAACATCCTTCTATGTTTTCCTCCCAACTGCCCTTAATATAAAATTCATTCAACATACTCTTGTCTTGTCTATTGGATGCATGGAGTAAATCTCATTTTTATTTACTGCCTAACGTCTTTTGATGCATAGATCTAGATTTTTGCAGCATTTATCTTGATCACCTAATTACAGATCTGAAGATATTGGCAGCCATATTTGTTGTTAGGTTTTTTTTAATGCATAGATAAAGTGGTATTTTTTCGTACACTTGCAATTAAGATTCATACTAACAACTGGTGACTCCATTGGGGATCGAAAGCGGGTTTAGTTTAAGTTTTGGGCACGAAGTTTAATGCTACCACTAGCGGTAAAAAAAACCATATCACATGGAAATAGTTGGCGGTCATAGTTTATGTTATGGCACAATTAGAATGAGACTTAAACCTGGTGGAAACCATGGCTCAATTAACCATACCGAAACCCTAACTGCAGTTTTCAGCAGAGTTTAAGAATGGGCGGGGTTCGTTTGAACTGCCCGAATTGTGCAACGTGGTCCATTTTAATCGGTTCATCGGGGGTGATAGAAAAATTAATGATCTAATAAACTGCACCCAAATCGGCATGAATCTCACCGTCATGGGGAAAATTTTTCGCCCCACATGGCCGAAAAAGGTGGAAAATTAGGATAGTTAGCAGGTGGGTGCGAATTGGGGGATAGCTAGTAGGAAAACTTCTTTGGAGCATAACGTGGTCAATTTTCGACCTTTTTGAGTGTAGAAAGAGCCCAAATAGGGGTTTTTTACTATTTTAGAGCCATTAGAGACACATTTCTCTCATTTTGAGCACTATAACTTAATGTAAACACATATTTTTGAGCATAATGAAAGAGACCCAACATTGCAAGCTAGACCAGTAGATGAAGCATAGGAGCGTTGAACTCGTTCATCATTTGTTATATTATGTTTTTTGTTATGGTATTGTTGTCTTCATTATTTGATGTTAACTGAGTTTAATCACTTGTTTAATGTGTTAATATAATTGACATAATTGTATAAAAAAACTAAACATTTCACTTGAAAAATTTATCATAAATGTTCAAGTTTACATTTACATATCAAACCTTTGCATACATCATGTTGCTCATGTGCTCATTTAGGGAGGTCAGTGGTTATTTACTGCTTAATATTTAAGGCGCCATGATGCAAATGACCCAATATTCTTTGCCAAATTTTACCTACATCGTAGCTGTGCACTTTCTCCACCTTACTTATTAAGGAAACACAATCTTCCACATCAAGTTTATAAAATTTCTTCACAAGAACCCTCATCTTCTTCACATGTCCAGTGGCTATGTTTATCAGGAATGCTTTCCCTTTGTTTAAGATCACATCATATCCATGGCCATACAAAAATACTACATGGATGATATTCTTCTTTAGCCCTGGAACAAACATGAAATATTTGAGGTGAAGAGGGGATCCCGACTCCCTTTGAAAGATTACTGTACCAACATCGGTCACCTTTTACCTTCCATCGTACCCTAGATCAATATGCATATGGATATATTTCTCCTCCAGGTCACTGAAAAAATTTCTACTCCCTTTCATGTGGAATGAGACACCTCAGTCCATTTACCACACACTCCCCATCACCGTGATGTCCATGCATGCGATGAGGGTGAAGCCAAGCTCGAACTGTGAAGCCAAATATTCACCTGCTTCTCTCCTAAGTTCTTCTTGCTCAATTTTTTGTGCGGATACTTCATGGCATAGTGCCCGAATTCATGAAAATCAAAGCATTTAATTTTCGGCAAGTCTTTCTTCTTTCCCACTTGGCTACACTCTGGTTTAGTTTGATATTTCTTCCCTTTTCCCTTATTTCCATTTCTAACCAATGCAAATTTTTATTCATCCTCTCCCTTGGATTTCGTTCCATCTATGGTATTCCGCTTGATTTCTTCTTGTACTAAATCGGACCATAAGTATTCCCAATTTGGAAATTTCTCCCTCATGTTCACTAAGTCCTGGCAGCTATGCCAAATTTTGGGAATGCCTAGAAGATTTAGGCTCAACAGTTCCTCTTCTACAACATTGACACCAACCCCACCAATCGCATCACGTACTTGTGTAGATTTTCTCAGATACTGCGTAATAGTGTAATTATTCTACAACTTGATATTTCAAATTTTATCATTGAGGAATAGTTACCTATGGTCATTGCTATTCTTGAACAACTCTATCAGTTCCTTCCACATTGCGAAAGGAGATTCTTTCCCATGGATATTTGAGACAGTGTGGTCTCGCACTCCCTACAAGGTTATTCTCCTCGCCTTGGCTACATCTTGTAAACACCCCACCCCACATTTACCTACTTTAACATACTTACCAAGGTAAACATGAGCTGGGAGTTACTATGCATGACTCAAATCCCATGGTGCAGTTATAGAAATGGGGTCTAACTTTCCAACGCATGCTATTCATTTTTACAAACACTTTTCACACATACTATCTGTAAGTCATAGATGCATAGTTTGGTCACTGTTCACATTAATTTCATCATATGTTCATCAAGAAGGCTTATTTCCCTCACATAAATGCTCCAACAAACACATATTAGTTCATGAATTCATATAAAATAACTAAGAGCATTTCAAACCATGGATTATATCTATATTGAAAGCACATTGCATAATAATAAATATGCCATGCATGTAACTTATACTTAACCAGTAATAAAGCCATGATAAACCAGTCATGTAAACAATATTAAATCAAAAACTATTCTCATTGAATAAATAATATCGCATAATAACCTATGTAAAGTACCAACCAAGTAAGGGACTTCCACGTACTACTTGACCATAGACATGGTCGAGCCAAATCTCTCTTCAGCTAGTCACCCTCGTGCCATATTCCAAGCATGAATGTGGGATCTCATATAATACATCAATCAAAACCAAACCAGGGCTTCCAGATGCCAAAATACCTCAACCCTCAACCAGTGATTCCACCTTATGGTCGGACATCAATATCCATCACTAGATTGATCTCTACCGAAGTTGTCTAGGGCTTCATAGTGCTTGTTCCAACCAAAGCTTCAGGACTAGTAACTCAACCCACAATTGTTGCTGGGCTTCAGAGAGTTTATCTAATGAAGGCTCTAGGACTAATAACTCAACCCACGAAGGGCTGCAGAGCATTTATCTAACCACTGCTCCAGGACTAGTAACTCAACCCAAGTTATTACAAGGCTCTAGAGCATTTTTCCAACCAAGGCTCCAGGAACTAATAACTCAACCCACAAATAAAGGAACATGAGAACCAACTAGAAAAAAAAATGAATTGAACCCACAAAACCATGTCTATCCAAGAAATGGCAAGGCTAGGAAAATCCACTTTTGATCTAGTAAATCCTCCATGCCAATGACAAATCATAACCAAGAAACCACATGCATGCCAAAACTAGCAAGGAAACGATACATGCAACTGAGTACCTGCAAACGGAATTTGATGTAGTTGTTGATCCTAATGTCCTCTTGCACTTTCCTACTCTTCCTTTGCCTTCTTGCTCTAAATCTCCAAGTATGCCACACTCTCCAAAAGTGCCCCAAGAACTCCAAGTATCCAAGAGTATGAAATAGAGAGAGAGAGAGAGAGAGAGAGAGAGAGAGAGAATAATGAGAGATCCAAAACTTCACTCACAAAAGGTTTGAGAAAAATCTTTCCCATTGATCCTCGTAAGAATTTTTCTCAATGAGGCCTATATTTTCTTCATTTTCCATTATTTTCCTTCAATTTCCTCCTCACATGAAAACTGTGACCTTTCACCTTCATTTTCTCTTTTTTTTCCTTTATTTTCATAAATAAAATGCCAATAATGCATCTTTTCCTTTCCAAAGCCTTTTCAATTGCATTTTCCCACCAAATGAACACCCACTAGGATGTTTTTTCCCACCATTAAACTTTGAATACATGTCCCATGAAATTGGTCTTATATATATTTTTTACATCAATTTTAACCAGGTTTGTTACGCATATTTATGCCATTGAGCTAGGTTTTGGGCATCAACTGATCATGGTTTTGCAAAGCATGTCTTGAAATATTCTATAAATTCATTGTCATCAAGCACCGTCTCCATGCGATACTTCCATGTAATGAAATCTAAGCTGCCTTCCAAGGCATACTCTAATCTCAACCCATTGAAGGTTATATTTCCAACTCTGAAGAGATCCTGCTACACTGAAGCTACATATTTGAACCTCTTGAGAAACAAATTCAGAATTATTGTTCTAATGTGAATATTTCTTTGATACCATGCAAAAATTATTGTGTAGAATTGAAACTAAAGAAATTTTAATCTAAATCAAGAGACACAATCCTACTCTAATCCTCTCTGGAATTCAATTCAAAATTTAGAACAATAATCTCAGACATGGAAAAAGAAATAATACACATGTAGAATATTTTTCTAGGGGAAAGAACACTTTAAGTCTGCTTGCATTAAATCCTAGGAATAGATATGGATTACAATTTATAGCTCTGTCTGAGCTCAACCTGCAAGTGAATAACCTATCTCTATAATAAACACTTTAATTCTACTTGCATTAAATCCTATGAATAGATATGCATTACAATTTCTAGCTCTGTATGAGCTCAACCTGCAAGTGAATAACCTATCTTTATGCTCACTGAGAAGCTAACCCAAAATTATTCAATTTATACCTCATATTGCACCCCTATTTCATTGTGAAAAACTTGAGGAATTAGGCCCCTATTATTCAATAATTTTCCTCCAATTGATTGCGCAATTCCCAGGGTTGATCATCTGACTGAATGCAACACTTGTACACTCAAGACTAGATGTCTAAAACAAATGTTACACTACCTTGGAATCTCCACCATAGTTGGGAACTCAAATTCTCCGCATGCACTATATATTTTGGGTCGATTTATCATTTAACTAGATGATCACTAAGTTATACTAACATGCCACTGCACAACTGACCCTCCACTAGTTCTATCGACAATTAGAACTAGTTTAACTGAATAACAACTTGAAATAATTGACCTTGATTGCTACAAATTAGCAATCACACATGCTTAACTGAACTTCAAGCCCTATAACATGAATTTAATTAGCTAACTAAGTTACAAGAGTCATTTCACACAATTTAACTACATCAAGTTATTTGTTGATGTGTAAATTCGAATTTTCTCAGTTTGACTAAGGAAAAGTCAAATTGAGACTTTCTTGCTGCATTTTTCAACACTCTACACCATGTCATAGATGTAGTGGTACTTCATCCCAATATGCTTTGACCTATCATGGAACACTAGATTATTTGAAAGCTTCACACACCTTTGATTATCGCAATATGTCAACATTAATTCCAACTCGTGTTCAAAAAAAATTTCAAACAACTTTCAAAGCCACACTACTTTTGTATAAGCTTCATTTCCTATAATATATTCTACTTCTATAATGTTGAGTGCAAAAAACCTTTGCTTCCTTCTAATCCAAGATATCATGGTGGAGCCCGAGCTAAGTCATAGCCTTGAAGTGCTCTTTTTTTCATTATAACTACCTTCCCAAACAACATCTATGTATCTCTGAAGTTGTGCATCCTTGTTTGCAACATACAATAATTCACAATACCACGCAGATATCTCAGAATGTGAATTTTTGAAATCTAATGTTCATAACTAGGTTCAACCTGGAACTGACTCAACATGTTCACAACAAAGAAAGTGTTCAATCTGGTGTTAACCAAATACATCAGTGAGCCAATCAATCTATGGTACATTGATATATCTATCAAACTAGATTTGGGGCCTCTTAACTTCTACATATTCATTACCATGGGTGTAACCATGGATTTACTATCATCATACCAATATTTTGAAGGATCTCCATCACATACTTTCCTTGACCATGGGAGACTTTTAGAGGTATATTTCATACTTCCAATCCAATGTAATAATGCATCAACCCAAGATCCTTCATGTGAAATTCAAAATCCAATGACTTCTTGCACTGAATAATAGGAGGCTTAGCACCTATAAAAAAAAAATCATCAACATAAATTAGTATGATCATAGGTGCATTCTCTACAATATTAAAATAAATGTTTGGATCTGCATCGCTCTTGGTAAATCCCCGTCTCATCAAATAATTTTCAATCAGAGCATATCAAGCTCGTGGAGTTTGCTTGAGCTCATACAAGTCCTTCTTTGTCCTATAAACTTGAGACTCATTCCCATGCACCGTAAAGCTTTGAGGTTTCTCTGTGTACACCTCTTCCTCAATCACGCCATTGAGGAATGTAATATTTACATCAATATGGCATAAATTCCATCCCATCGAATCAAGAAGATATATGATGCATCTGATGGAGGTGTACCTGGAAACTGGAGTAAAGGTCTCATCATAATTTTCTCCTTCTTTCTCGGAGATTCGTCTAGCCATGAAACACACCTTGTACTTGTCGATACTTCCATCTATAGTATTCTTGATCTGCACATCCACTTTTGAGTTACAAAAAACTTCCCTTCCGGCCTTGGCACAATCTCCCAGATGCCATTCTTCATGATTCATTGATATTCTTCACTCATAGCTTCCTTCCAGACTTTGTGGTTAGTTGCTTCTTCATTAGTGGAAGGTTTTTCATCAATCAATTAGTCATGATATTTGCATAACTAGAAAATATTTTAGGTTTCTTAAATTCTCTAGAGTTTCATGTCCTTCTGCTTCTTCTAATGTAGATCTAATCCATGTTAGTATTTTTTTAATCTCTGGAGAAACAATTGGTTCCATTGGTTCATGAGGCCCTTTTGGCTTTGTAGGACCACCTATTCTGAATATACATAGTTTTCAAAGATTCCTCTCCCCATAAGAATAGTGGTAAATCCAAATCATGCATCATGTCCTTGAAAAATTCTTGAATAGATCTGTTCTTTCATCCAAACCTTCTTATAGAAATACATAATCTTTTTTTAGGTGTATTCTCCTCCATTTTTAGATCTTAGCATCTTGATATTCTTACCTATCAAGTTTTCCACTTTAGCTTTAAATTCCTAAAACCTTGTGAAAAAATCATCTTTAGTCTTCAAAATGTAAAACTATGTCTTGTAAGAGAATTCATCAATAAATGTCATATAATATAATGAACCTCCAAGTGATCTTACATGAATTGGACCTCACACATCAGAATGTATCAAATCTAAGACTTCCTTAGATTTGTTTCCAATTTTAGGAAATGTTTCTTAATAGTCTTCCTAAGAGCACAACCTTAACAAACACCTTCATGATCTATTTTCAATTTAGGAATGCCTAAAACTTTTTGATTCAATTCAGGTAATGGTTTATAATGAAGACTCTCATAGATTCTATTCCATAGATAAATTTGATTCATTTGATCATGAACTAGGGCTTGATCTAGTTGACTCACAAGCATATACAATCTTGCTTTGTGATACTAATAATCCTAAAATTATCTATACTAGAGCCCTTGGACCATACAAGTACTTTTCCATCCATAAAATACACTCTATCTCCTTTATATTCCAAACATTAAATAGAACAAGATTAATTTTCTAGCCTAGTAGATATAGAACATTGTTTAGATGAGTGTTATTACCATATTTCAGCTCTATGGATGCCTTCTCAACTCCTTCAATTGCATAGTTGTGATTGTATCTAAGCTCAACTCTCTAGGAAAACCTATTTTTTGTTATTATAGAAATATTTCCATTCTCTTTGGTCATATGTCTTGATGAACCACTATCTACCAGCCACATGTCATCATTATCTGATATAGAACCTATTAGAGCATAAAATTAAAAGAAATCTATGACAAATTTGGGCTTCTTAGAGTGTTGTTCTTCAACATTAGTTGCAGAATCATGTTATTTTCCCTTTATTTTCTTGTTATTAGCCATATTGGAACAATCCCTTTTGAAATTCCCAAATTTTTTATATCCATAGCATTGAATCTTTGACATGTCCTTCTTTCCTTTTCCTTGAGAGTTGCTCTTCTTCTTTTCTCTGCTTTTCTTGAAGTGAGCTACAAGTGCTTGAGTAGCTTATTCCTTCCTATATATTGATATGATCCTTGATTCTTCTTGATCACAAGAGGTCTACAATTTTCAAATGAGGTATTTTCCTTCCTACTATTTATACCTACTGCAAATGCATCCTGGGATATAGGAAACCATTCAGTGTTGTAGTCAAAAGCTCATTCTTAGGAATGGTTTCTCTAATAGCTGCAATCTGGTACTTTATTTGAGAAATAATTACCAAATATGAAGAAACCATGTCATCATTATTCATTGTCACATCGCGAAGTTCATTCTTCAAACTCATGGCTTGACCAACATTCTTGATAGTGTATATATTTGTTAGGGCATCATACATCTTCTTATATGCATCCAACATTTAAATTTAGGGAATAAGATGAGATCGAATGGAGTCCACAATGATTCTCATAGAATTGATATCATATTCCTTAAAATTCACCTTTACTGCTACATTTGTTGGTTCCACAACTTTCCCTTTTACGATATCCAATACTTTGTTCTTTGCAAGAATGATATCAACCCTAATTTTCCAAGCCCTAATGTTTGATGCTCCTTCCAACTTGTTTTCATATTTCATAGAGGAGTCTATGGATGCTAACAACAAGAAGGAATTCAAAAATGATAATCTCGAGGTATGGTTTCTTCATAAGTGATCTCAAAGTTTCTTTCTTCATCAAATCTCTGATACCATGTTGATTTTCTTAAGTTCAATGTAGGCTAGCATGATATTTTTGAAATACTTGTAATTAATTTTGATATAAATATTATTTTAATTTATTCCAATGTACCATTTAAGAATTATAATTCATAGGTTTAATCATAAATATTATTCGAACAGTAGTGATCACAATGCACAAAGAAGAGACATGATTTACCCCGGGAAAAACCACCAGGGGGAAAAACCCATCAACCTTTTCAATAGAGAAATTCTTTTGTTAAAAAAGAGACACACCTAGACCTATGGTCAAACCTAGTCTTACCCTCTAATTCAAGTCTTCCAATCTGATCTATTTGTTTATTCTATTGATCTGCCCCTAAAATTCAACATTCTACATCAACTTGACAAACTCGACTTTTCACGACTCCTTCTGAAAATCAAATTTATTCGTTTGCTTCCAAAACTCAACTTTCTGTGATAGAAAATGCATAGAAAATTTTTTAACCAGAAGAGAGAGAATATATCCACATGTACGAGATTGACAGAGAGAGAAATAGAGCTAATTCATTATTCTTTTGATCCTTTTTATCCTTCTTGATCTTCGTTAGGATACCTAGAACTTGTCTTCTTGAGAAAGTGTGAATTGGAAGTGGAAGAACAAGATCAAGCTACCTTTATATAGTGATATAAATTATTTTAATGGGTATGTATTTTACCTCATCCGAAATTAATTTAAGGGAGGCTGTCATAAAAACTTTTAGAGCTAAAAATTATAATTCAAAAATTCAAATTTTCTTCCTTAAAAAGTCGCAATGCGAATTTGACTCAAGATAATTTTTCTTTTGATTTATCATATAAAATATGCTTTAAAATTATAAATGCAAGTACATCAAGTGACCAAATATACATTATGAAGACCAACCATAGTTAAAAATTCAACACAACCCATGAGGACCAAGGACTAGGTTGGACCCATGATAAAGACTAGGTGGTAGAGTGATGTGGTACGCTAATAGGGTGACATGTGGAAGGCATAAGGGACCTATTTGGATGGCCATGTGGATTTTCATTGCATGACATGTGGCATCTTCGAATGATAACACGTTTCACCTTTAGAGGATGCCATGTGACAGTATGATTTCAGGGTGACATTATCACAGTTCGTTGACCCCAAAAGGTTCAATATGTGTGTTTTAGGAGTTATGTTGTGATTGAAAAAATGAATGGGACAATAATGTTTCCAGTCATTGGATGGAAATTAATCATCTTCGTGCTACAGTAACTTTATGTGGTAACGTTGAAAGAAAAATTCATTAGCTTGGTGGCACTATAGCATGAAAACATGGCAAAAGACACATAGGACCGCAAGTGATGAGGAAAATCCATGTAGCACAATTAAGGTTCCATGTGGCAGTACCTTGCTGATTTGGCAAGGGTCTATGGCCCAAACTTTAAAGGGCCATAGATTTTGATCTAGGTTTCACATTTCAATGAATTTTATATCACAATATAGCTCTCAATGAGGTGAACGTGATGGTGTAATCCAAGGTTAATTTTTCTAACTTTAGGAAAAAAGGAAATTTTGTAACCCCATTTCCATAATGATACCATGGAGGCGGGGATAGGGAAAAGTAACACCTCTCATTTAGCTTGAAGAGTCCAAGGGTGTGGGAGGGAGTATTACAGTGACAAATTAATTTCAAAGTTTCAACTGCATGGTTTAGTTGCAATGTCACACAAAACAACAAATCAAGACAAGATAAAGATATACATGTTTGGTTATATTTGAGTCTATTTGAAAAATAGACAAGGAGTGAGACTTATGCCTCATATCACCCAAATTAAATTTCTTGTGGTGTGTGGGACTGGATTCAAGAGAAGTTTACTATTATATAGCCACAAAATAACTTGTAACTTCATCAAAAAAGTTTAACAAAGGGGTGGATTCTAAATTTTGAACTTAGGCACTGATTTAAACGTAAGTGAGGAGCCCACAAAAATTCCCCAAAATTTATCTAGATCATTTTCTCATGGATTTAACATATATTTATTGAGACTCTCGCAAATACAAATCATTGTTTAAAATTTATTTCACCCTGAATTAATATAGGAATTAAATAAATATTCCACCCCCAAATTAATTTGAACCCCCAATTTCCAAATTTTCAAGCAACACATAATATCAAAGTTCTTATGGTAAAAATTCATTTTTGTAGGTTAACACAATCCATAGTTTGGAAATATCACAAACTGTTCCATCCAAGTGAGATGAGTAAGAAACAATGAGATTATTGGCATCATTTTTGGTATCAAAGCAACACAATTTTTCTCTCAATGATGGAAAAGATACACAAAGTAGTCTGAGGAGTGGGCAGAGGGAGTCTTGTAGCGAATGCATCCCTACAAGAGGATATGAGGTGAATTTAAGAGAAATTAAAATCATGGAAATATCTTATAAATGGGGAGTTGACACAAGAGTTGTTAATGAGGTAGGAGAATGGTCTTATAATGAAAAATAATATGAAGAATTCGTGGAGGAAAAAATGGCAAGGATGATAGTAAAGATGCATGGCAGACCAAAAATTGAGGTGCCTATGTTTGAAGGTAGCCTAAACATTGATGAATTATGGATTAGATAAATTCTCTAGATAAATATTTTACTATGAAGATGTTGATCAAGAGAAAAAGGTAAAGTTTCCAGTCACCAGATTGAGAGACCATGTAGCTGTGTGGTGGGATGAAGTTCAAGAAATGGAAAAATAAAATGGAATTCCAAGATTATTAATTGGGACATAATGATGGAAATGTTTAAAGGTAAATTTATTCCCAATGAATATCAATTGAATCATTTCAAGCAATTGTAAAATCTCAAACAAAAATATATATTTGTAAAAGTGTACATTGAAGAATTTTATAGGTTGAGGAAGTGAACAGGTAAGTGTAGGAGCTATTGTACAAATTTCCATGTGTTTGCCTTGTTACCCACAAAAAGTTGGTGATCCCATAGGAGAAATTTTACTCAGACAACTATTCAGTTGGTAGTTGGAAACCCCTGACAACCACCAATGTAGTAGATGTACTCATTTTATCTCTACTCCTTGAATCAATCATATATCCCCTCACCCATTCATGATAGCATATGTTCAAAAGTGGTCATTCCAACCCGGAAGGCATGTTTCTCATTGTGAAATCAAGTTCTTATGCAAGTTTTTCATTAGGAATTTTCGGTGTGAATCATTGGGTGACCTAGAAGAAGGAAGGATTTTGAATGAGGTATTGTTCCCTTGCCTTAAATGGGGCATTAATCATCAACCATATTCTTGTGGGATATCCCCTATTAGCCTATAGCTTTAGAAAGGGCACTATGTGGGAAACCATTATTTTGGTAGCACGTTCTCGTTTTCTTGTTCCACATTTTTCACTCCCCTCCACACATTACAAGCCATATTTCAACATCTTCCCTCTCTAGGTCCACATCACCACTAGGTCCATAAGGCATTAGCACACCCCCTCCCCTTTTTCACATGTATGGGTCGGTCCTAGAAACATTTCCCCAAAAGGTTGACACAACTAATATAAAGTTAAAATCATATCAAGGCCACAAGAAAGAAACAAAAGAAAATATTATTATAAAATGAAAAAGGTGGTCGAGACATTAAAAATAACACATGGGGAAAATCCAAACATGAGCTCTAGCCTTATCGTTATGGCCATCACCCTGGTTCCTATGGATCATGAGTTCCCCCAAATCATTAATGAACCCATGCATGTCCCAACCCCTAGTGGGCGATGAACTACTCCACCACTGTTTCCTCATCTATCTCATCATTATTTGCATGACCCCTATCACTCTACGGGTTTACCTTTGACATGTCATTCCCATTAGGGGATGGGAACACCTAACAGGGTCATTGTTTAACCATTCGTCCCTAAGGAATTAACACTACTTCAAGCTCAAAGCCCCAAATTTGGAAGGGAATCCCCAGATGAAGTCTCATTGTGCCCTTGATAAACAATTTTGTTTCACTTAGATGCAATAATGAATTATTTTACATGAAGGTGAGGATGCACATTGGACATTATATGTAATTGGAAGGTTGTTTCATCATGGGTTGGGAAACTAACTCCACTAAAGGATCATATTAACACCACGGGGGATGATTTGAGAGCCATGGGACTCGATCATGTGCAACACATCATTTCACACCATGGAAAACCTCAGCACATTCAAAAATTTGATTATTTCCCCATATTATGCATGAGATAAAGCACTTGTACTAGTGTTCCTATTCAGTGTACCATATGGAGCGGTAGTTGATTCAAGGCCCATAGGAGCTTTGTCTCACCCTTTAGACATATGAGGAATGCACCATAAATAGAGCCCTCATTTGGAGCATTATACAGGTTTATCTATCATCAAGAGACCCATGAGACTACTGTTTGTAACCCATAACCATTTTGGGGCCACACATGTTGACTTGCATGTAGAATTATGGGCCATCTCTTAAATTAGTTATTTATAGAGCCCTCTCTCTCACCTTAGCACCTATAGGACTCAATGTGTCCCTCAAACAACCCTAAATTAACATGACATCACCAATTCAACGAGAATTTGGAAGGATAATTTATAATTCGAAAAATATACTTGGTCAGATTGTGACCAAGGCTTGTATTTTGCACATTTTTATAATGTTTAAGGGCCTTAGGATAATATTTCAACCTCTAAGGTCTCATATAAATAGAACTCACTTTCATTTGTTAGAGATCATCATCACACTTAGATTAGTTCTCTTGTAAAGAACGTGACACTTTTTCGTTGGAGCTATTGGAGACTCTTTTGATGCATTTTGATGTGTGGAAGATGATTCACTTTTATTCTTTGAATATTTTTCTTTAATGATGGATGGATATATTTCAAATCTCTTTGTAAGTGCTTCTTGTTGGTGAATTTGTCTTTAAAAAATGTTCAATGTATGGAATTGTTACTCTAGAATATGCAAATTTGTGTCCTAATTATCGAAGATTAAATTTCAAAATATTTTCTAGTATAGTATTGCATATGTTATCCAATCCAAGGCATGTAACTAATGTTCCTATGAATGAATTCCTTGGGTTCTTCATGAAACTCCATTATATCTTAAACAGGGTAAATGTTTAAAATTGGTACCTAGGGCATCGATTTCAAACCTCCTTGGAAGACATTTTATCTTATCTTAAGCATCTCAAGACTTTATTTCCCAAAGGACTAGGAACTAGACTAAGGATTTTGGTTATCAAACTCCTCTTTCTCCATATTTTCTCCTCCCAAATTTCAATCTCCTAAAGGTAGGAAAAAAATCTCAAGCTTGCAGAAAAATTTTAAGGAGGTGATTTTTTAGGAATCCGAGGGTCCAAATATCAAGCTCAGTGTCTAGGCTACCTATGTTCCATGTTTTTTGGGCATATTCCCAAGTTTCATCCATAAAATCACTTGTTCTAGGTGCCACTCCAAGAGGGAAATCCTAGGTATTTCTCTCTCATCTTGGGGACTTCCTTGAGGGTTGTATTATCTTATTATTAATTGGAATAAATCATAAGAATCCCTTTCTTCTCTCGAGCCTTGATCTCATGAATACCTATTACCATCAAGAAACATCAAAACCATAGGTCTTGTGCCCTCATTTCTAGGGTTTTTCTTAGAAATAAATTTTCTTCTTTGAAGCCTCGTACCTTTATTCTTCTTTGAAGTCTCGTAGATTTATTTAAGCCACTCTTTGAATGAGCTCTAGACCCATCATCTTGAACCTTCAAACCTAGAATATATTTTATAGGTGATCACAATAATATCGGTGCTCCTCCCATTGGTGAACATCTATAATGAGGAAGGGACCTTAGCTGTGGTGACAACGGGTCATTTCCCCATTTTTTTCATTTAGTCCAGTAGTTGTCCCATAGGTTTTCTCCCCATAGGGACCTGCTAGATTTTGTGGTAA
Organism: Pinus albicaulis; assembly: GCA_034641835.2. NCBI lineage: Eukaryota > Viridiplantae > Streptophyta > Pinopsida > Pinales > Pinaceae > Pinus > Pinus albicaulis. Next base: position 758,246,218 of record CM076578.1, on the reverse strand, counting down.
TAGTACTTAAAGTACTCCACCCAAATAAGGATGGTGGATGGAGGATGTGAACTAATTCGAGAGCCATCAACAAGATAACAATTAGGTACATATTTCATGTTCCACACATTGATGATTTAATTGATTATATGAGTGCTGCTAGATATTTCTCTAAAAGTGATCCAAAGAGTGGGTACCATCAAATTCAAATTATAGAAGGGGATGATAGGAAAGCATCCTTTAAGACAAACCATGGACTATATGAGTGGTTAGTGAAGCCCTTTGGTCTGAAAAATGCACCCAACACTTTTATGAGGCAAATGAATAAAACATTAAAGGAGTTTACATGCAAGTTTGTCATTTTTTATTTGGATGAAATTTTAGTATAAATCCAAACAATGGAGGAGGATATAAGACACCTTAGGTTAGTTTTAACGACCTTGCAACAAGAAAAGTTATTGATTAATTTGAAGAATTGTATTTTTATGAAAAGAGAGTTAGCATATTTTTGCTTTGTAATTTCTTAATATGGTTTAAAAATGGATCCAGAGATAGAAAAATTATTTATTATCACATTCCAAAGAATATTTTTGAACTAAGGAGCTTCCACGGTCTTAAAATATTGTATAGGAATTTTATTAAAAACTTTAGCAGCATTTGTGCACCCATTGTGGAAAACATTAAAGAAAGTAAATATAATTTTAAGTGGATTGTGGAAATTGACAAGAATTTTAAATAATTGTAGCAAAATATCATAGAATAACTAGTCTTAGCCCTACCAAACTTCAATGAATTCTTTTAGGCTGAACAAAGGAAAGTGGAGTTGTTATTGGAGCTATTTTGAGTTAAGAAGGTAAGCTAATTGCTTATTTCAGAGAAAATATGAATGAAGAGTCTTATGTTATATTTTAGGCTTTTAAATATTTGGGACATTACCTTATGCCCAAAGAGTTGTTTTATGTGCTAAAAACCATGTTTTAGAATTTATCAATAACTAGCCAAAATTAAATGAAACACATGCTAAGTGAGTAGAATTTTTGCGAAAATTCACTTTTGTGTTCATACACACAAGTGGTTCATCAAACACAGTACCCAATGCATTGAGTGGAATCAATTTAATTCTACAGTAAATTCAAATTAATGTTGTGGGGTTTAATGAGATAAAAAATATGTACAAGAATGATGCATATTTCAAGGAACCATACAGCATGTGTGAAACTAGTTAGCGTGAACAAAAATCAATGGTCTAGCTACATGATTTAGGAAGATTTGTTTCTCAAAGATAGTAATATTTTTCTTACCGAAATGTTTCATGAGGGAAAATATAATAAAAGAGAATCATAGTGGAATATTAGCAGGACATTTTGGATATGATAAGACATTTCTAGTATTACAATTTTTTTTTGGCTAATTATGTAGGCTAATGTGACGAAATTTGTTGAAAGATGTAGAGTATGTTGACAAGAAAAAGGGAGAAGTCAGAATGTAGGATTATAGCAATCACTACCAATTCCTAGTAGGCCATGGGACTCTATTAGCATATATTTTTATTTTAGGGTTACCTCAAACTCAGTGAGGTAATAATTCTATTCATGTTATTGTTGATATATTTTCAAATATGGAACACTTTATTTCCATACAAAATATATTGATGCAACCATTGTGACATATTTTTTCGTTAAAAAAATTGTAATATTGCATGGGTAACCTAGAATCATTGTGTCAGATAGAAATACAAACTTTGTAGGCCACTTTTGGAGGAAACTAGGCACTAACTTTAATTTTAGTTTAGATTACCACCCAAAAGACAAATGAGTAGACAAAGCTGGTAAATAGGATCTTCAAAAATATCTTGAGGAGATTGGTAAGTGTGCATCCCAAATAATGGGATCAAGTACTTTCTCAAGCTGAATTTGCTTATAAAAATTCACCTAATAGAAGCATATGAATGAGCTCATTTCAATTGTATATGAAATGCACCCAGCAGGAGTTTATGAGCTGAAAACTTTGGGAAAAAAATAAGTAAGGAGTATTTATGATAAATACACTGGAGAAAACATGTAAGAGTTGCATGAAAGGGTCACACAACAATTAAAGGAGAATATGAACAAGTATAAACAAAGGGTATACATAAAATATAGTTAGTTGGATTTTGATGTTGGTGACTCGATTAATGAAAGGTTTCCTGTAGGGACATACAATAAATTAAAGCTTAAGAAAATTGGTCCATGTAGGATTTCAAAGATTTTTCCTTCTAATTCTTATGAACTAGGACTCCCAAGCTATATTTTGATTTCACCAATTTTAAAATTTTCAGATTTGTATCCCTTCAAGAACATAAGAAATGTTACAATGGATGTACCTATAAGTGTTAAAAATCATACTAGTAAATGGAAGAAACCATTACTAAGAGAAAGTTAGAAAGAGATTGAAATGGTTACGAAGAAACTTAGTAACAAAGAGAACCAGAGGTAAAGAATATTTTCAAAACTTAGTCAAATGGAAGAACCAACTAGTAGATTATTCTAGTTCGATGATAGCAGCAGAGATTTCCAAGTTTTGCATAAATGCCAAGAATCTCAAGAAAAAATATTTTCTTCCACAAGAGCCCGATGTGGGAGAATTTTCAAGTAAAAACTCATTTTGGAACTCCTTATGACAACCCATTTACTAAGGGGAGTTGGTTCCCTTAAAAATTTTAGTTAATTTGTAATATTTTATAAATGTAGTCTAGAAGCAATCTACGATGGTAGGAAGCTAGGTTGAAGTGTTATGCAGTTTCTAAAAAAATCAATAAACTTAGTAAAAAATAAGAAGTTGTTAGTGGCCATGAGATTAATTTTTTTCATTAGCAGAAGAATTTTAAAGAAAATGGGTGATTATGGAGTTTGAAGAGATGAGAAAGAGACAGTTGAGAATGTGGAGAGAGAATGATGATTGAATGAATTTTAAAAAACCTTTGTAATCTTCCTTTACAAATTTAATCATATATGGTTTTTTCTTTGTGCCTTTGTATGAATCATGTGTTAAATTTAAGTGTGTATCTAAATAAAAAATGTTTATTTTATTTTAATCCATTTGTATAAGAGCTTGGTTGTGGTTTTGATTCATTAATTTCAAAGTTTCAAGTATGTGGTTGAGTTTCAGCATTGCACAAAACAACATCTATGGAAAAGCTAAATATATTTCAGTCTGGTTAAATCTGCGTTTATTTGAAAAAAAGACAAGGATTATGCCTCAAGCCCTGAATCACCTTGATTAAAGTGCTTGTGGTGTGTGAGACTAGATTCGTGAGTCTTTTAGAGTTATTTAGCCACAAAATAAAGTGACACTTCATCGAAAATGTTTAACAAAGGGGTGGATTTTGGATTTTAAAGTTTGGCACTAGTTTCAAGGAAAGTACAAACACCACAATAATTTTCCAAAGTGTATCCATATTATTAACTCTTGAATTTAACATAAATAGATCAATACCCTCCAAAATAAAAACCATTATTTGAAGGCTATCTGGCCCCAAAGTAATATATTCCATAAAAAAAAATTCACCCCCAAATTAATCAAGACCTCAGCCCTATAGATTTTTAAGCAACACATCATCCAAGAGTTCTGATGGTACATAGGTTTTTCCATAAGTTAACACACTCCATATTTGGGTGATATCTCAAATTTTTACATCCAAGAGAGATCATTGGATAGTAGTGAGATCATGAACATCACATTCAACCCATGTTTGATGAAAATGAAAGAAGATAAGAAATTGACCTGCATATCCCTATCATTGTAAAATTTCTCGTTGTTGCAAAATCTAGTAGGTCTTGCGAGGGGAGTCACAAGGCAAGGTATAAACCTTGTAGAGACATGGAGGAAGTATTTTCACTGTCACCTCAACAATATTCCTCTTTTTTTTTAGTGGAGTTTCACCACAAGGGAGGCTTCCTTGTATTCACCAATAAGGATATTCTAATTGCAGTGCTCCAAGTGATATGAGTAGCTAGGGAAAGATAAATTAATGATGGAATATGCAAAGTTTTCTCTATAAATGAACTAGCATACTAACCCTTGAGTAGAAAAGGACATCCACAAGTTAGGGATTATTAATATTTATTGATAAAGTAATACCTAGACATGTATAAGTTATATCAACAAAGGAATGAGATAAACCCTCAAAATAGGCTTCAAATTGGAACTTGGCTCGGGTTTATGTAATGTACTGAAGCCAAGACATTCTATTTTAGCCAATCAAAAATTTAAAAAAATATATTTGTGAATATTTTGTTGGGTTTGTGTTATATTCTTTCCACGACTAGTCACATGCAGGGGGGTAACAAGGGGGGTGATAGCCCCCCCTGTATGTTGCGTTGGGCGCAACGTACATGGGGGGCAGTCCCGCCCATGGTTTTGTGCATGGGTTTGCACATGGTTTTGGGGCATGATGGTTTTCGGCCGCTGGTATTTTGTAGATCTGGTCAAGGGAACTACGGTTATGTTCCAATTAGGGTTTATGTATGCTTCGGCATGTATATATATGTGTTGTAACACTAAAAGGAATATAATGAAAAATCAAGTTGGTCGTCCCGATTTGGGATCCAAGGGAAAATATCTGTGTTTATCTGCTTTATGTTTTATGCTCTTGCTATTGTTTATTTTTTGTTTTAAGATTCGTTTGCAGATAATTTCTGTACAGGGTTAAAACCTACATATTTAAAAAGGAGTTATTAAACGAACTGGCATATAAATTTCGTCAAATATAAGGAAAAAAAGATAATGATTATACACGGCAAGTGAATGAGAGGGAAAATATCATACTTTATTAATTCACTCAAAAGAATTTATAATGCATGAAACCTTTCTTTAACATAACACTAGAATAAGTCTCCTTTCAAGAAGAAGCCTGTGTAAAGAATAAGGTACCTCGACCTCAAAAAATCTTCTATAATAGCTCATTTGATCAACTTCAGAAATATTATTCCTACCAATAATCAGTGGAACTTGTCTTTCAAGGTGAGTGGTATGATGAAGGATTCACTATTTTGATGAATATTCTTCAGGCTCCATACAAGAAAATCAATCTTCATAAATCTAGCCAATAGTAGATTGAATTTGGCTCCCCCAAATGAAAGCTTAATGTTCTAAATTAGACACAACCTTTAATATCCAATGAATTATTGGTGATACCTCAAAGAAGAGAATTCGGCCCTTAGAAATGCAAGAAACACTAAATCAACTCTAGAAATATATCTTAGAGAAATGGCTAAAATAATGATATTACTTCCATATATTTGATGGGGTTTTGGCTTGGAAAATTACTATAATTTATCCCTCTAATAGATGGTTACAATATTTTTTATTTTTCCTATAGTAGAGCACATGAAATCATCCTCCAAATCCTAGGGTGTTCAAAAATTCGTCCTCCCAATATATTCATTGTCTTGACAAGAGAAATTTCCCCTAAGTTAATCAATTTTAGCCTTCTCATATGCTGAGGAAATTCTTCCTATGTGATTGTGTATTTTCAATAAAAGTGATTCGATCATATAGAATTAACAACCCAACATACAATGAGAAATATAATATTGATGAGTCAACCTCCTTCTTAGTGTTTATTTGGTGTAAACAGATCATATGTAACTTCAACAAAAATTACCTCTCAGTTGAGTGAATAGTTCTCAAATAATCCAACTTGACCTCTAGAAATAGGTATATGCAAATCAGCCTTCTAGTATTGATAAATTTAGCCTAAATGAAGGATGAATTCAGCCTCTTTGGGAGAAGATAACTCAGCCTCTTATTGTGATGGTTTAACCATCAAATATATTATATCCACAATGATAAACACACTACAAGCACCATTAGAACTCAACCCCTTGAAGGAATTGAAAATACTGAAGCAACTTCACCTTCTTAAAGTGAGACTCCTCCTACAATTAAATAATATGTTTTCTCCAATCCACCTACAACTAAATTTGTAATAAATCTAGAAAATATATGTAATCCCAACAAGGGTGGTATGGGTGTCCACTGAAATTGCATAGATGCTAGCTAGGGTGGTAATGAAATCCTCCAAAACTAGTGTGAGTATCTTGCTTGAAACCCTCAGTCTAAAATTCTCTTAAGCTCTAATCCAATGGAAATGATAATTCTCTAGTTATAGATATGAGAAATTATTCCATCCCTCCTTTTATAAGAATTTTTCGGACCTTCTCCAACCTTCTATATTTTCCCATATTTATTATTTTATCGATGAAGTGATTTTTTCCCCTTTTTCTTAATAATAATATTTTCCCTCTTTATTATTAATAATATAATAATAATATCAAGGAAACATGGGCAAACCAACATAGTCCCCTTAGTAATATCCCCCTATAGATATCCTAAATGAGACATTTAGGACAACATAGATGGTGTCTCTATTCTCAAGAAATAGAGGATATTATAGTCCTCCCCGCCCAAGATCACTTGTCCTTAAGCAATGTAATCATGAATCTCTACTTCATAAACCAACCCATCTAGAATTAATACTGAGTCTCAAATGTTCCATTGGGCCACTCTCTAATCAAGTAAACCTCTTCATTTAGTTTACCAGCAGAATATCTCCCTTTTCTTCATTATTCTAGCAACATGATTACTACCAAAAATAATATCTTGAACATTAACTTCCCCCAGATCGAGCAAAGGAAAAATAATTACCTAGACCCTTCAAAGCACTACCTGAGGTTTCAAATTAAGAGTATAGTCACAATTCACTCCCTCTACATAGAGTTTGTCTAGAAATTCCATTGTATATTATGTTCGGAGTCATTTGTTGGACATTGGGTTCAATGCTCCCCGTGTGTTTTGCGACATGGACTAACCACCTCTCGTGGATCCTAACTCTGGCAATTGTAGCGGAGACTAATGCCTGCGGTTTTTGGTATAACAACAATCGTGATTCCAACAAGTGGTATCGGAGTGATAGGTCTTGAGTTCGAAACTCACTTGGCTCAAGTTGGGGGGGATATTGTTGGACATTGGGTTCAACGCTCCCCATGTGTTTCGCGACATGGACTAACTGCCTCTCATGGGTCCCAACTCTGGCAAATGTAGTGGAAAATAATGTCTGCAGGTTTTGGTCTAACGGCAATCGTGATTCCAACAAGACATTGTTGATCAACGATTGTCATTGATGTCAACCCAAGCATCACCAGGAGCTACCCCAATATTGCATGGGAATTTTTACCTACCAAATTAATATATTCTGGGTAAATAATGCTTTTTATGGTTTCTACTTATCGATATGTTTCCGTTGACATATGGCACGCCACGTAATTCTTCACGATTTAAGAGATATTCATGTTTGAAGTTTGTACCCCCAGTTACTAGGCTAAAACCCCATGGGGTTGTGGCATGGGTCATTGAAAAGTCATAATTAATATTTTTTAAGCTCCTAAAATCCCTCCCATGTTCACTTTTTTAAGCCCTTCTCAACCTAATCATATATATAATTTCTGATCCTCATATCCTCCTTATGTAGGGATTTCACTATATTTAACAGGTCATCATGGAATTTTTTCTCTAACGTTTTTTCTACGAAGGTTCAAAAGCTCAAATTTTTATGAGGTGAATCCAAAATCCTGAGGAAGCTCTTGTAAAAATTTCAGATCAAGGTGCGCAATATTTTCGAAGATATGATATGTGGAAGTCAGTGTTTCGTAAGCTCCTAAAATTCATCTCAAAGAAGTGACCTTGGGAAAATCGTCATAACTCTCTCTCTGAGTATCGGATTGGAATTCTATAAAATGTGGCAGATAGTGCACAAAATATAGTTTTATATCTACTAATTTCAGATCTGAATGAAGAAATATTGAAATTTGGCATGCCGTTCACTCTACTGAAACAGTCCATAATTAGGGCATTGTGAGAGATTGGGCATAGCTCTCCCTTGAAGAATCCAAATTGGGTCAGACCTATGGAATTAGAAATATGACTCAGAGGAATACTACAGGACTCAAAATAACATATTGGGGATCTGAAATAACAGAGATACACCAGAATCAATATCTAGCTCCTAGAAGGCAAGAAAAAACTAGATCATGTGTTGTCAAGGGCTACAAAGGACCAAAATTTCTAGGGCAGCAAAGCAAAGCAAGGTGTAGTAGAGGGTAGCATGACAAGAGCAGTAACCAAGGTGTAGAAAAATAGCAATAATTTCATCACATGAAGTCTTCAAGTGGGCATCACTGCATACAGTCACTATAAAGGTATCATTGTACTAAGTCATTGTAAATACATTATTGTAAAAGTTGTACTAGTGTCTATTTTCCAAGAGTTGAAGACACGGTTTTGGGAGGTCTAAGATCATCATAAGGTGGTTGTGTCATTGTTGGGATTATGGTCTAGTGTGTCTTCTTCTTCTACATCTTTCTATATCATTGTAAAGTGGACCATTTTCCCTAGTACGGGAGTGCATTCTTCTTTTATTTTTCTACAGGGTAGTAGGGTGGTGCTAGGGTGAGTTGTAGCTCATTGGGTGTTGGGGCATCCATTCAGTTGACTACTGAAGAATATTGGGCATTGGAGCGTCCATCCGGTGAGAGCTGGAGAATAATTCTTTTCTAGATTCTAGGAATTTGGAGCTTTATTTTCAATTGGAGGTGAATATTAAAGAATTATTAGAAAAGCATTAGGTGGTTTTTGTCCCAGAGTGGGTTTCCACCTTAAAAACTATGTGCATTTGTGTTTCTTTTTTTTACTTCTATCATTGTACAAATGCTGATAATAATTGAAGATTAATTAATGCTCTAATTGAAAGGAATATTGATTCAGCCCCTCTCTCAATATTTCCAACAATTGGTATCAGATCTTGGTTCCTTAAATAGCAGTTTAATAGCTAGAAAGGAGTTCATGGAGCATACCAAGAATGGTGTACCTCTGTTCAATGAAAATAATTATGCACTCTAGAAAGGAAGAATGGAGGTCTATCTCTTGGCACAAGGTTACGAAGTATGGGACACTGTTCAAAATGGATTTACATCAACCGCGGATGAACAAGGTAAGAAGAATTTGGTAAATGTTACAAAATAAAAAAATATTATTATCAGTGGACTTATTGAATCTGCTTATCATAAGGTGTTGGGTTGTAAACCACCAAAAATTTATGGGACAAGCTTGAGAATATATATGCAGGTGACTCAAATGTCAAAGAAGCAAATATTCAAATCTACAAAGAAAAATTTGAGCAACTCAGAATCAAAGAAGATTGCAACATTGTTGCATACTTCCAATACGTTGATCAAATAACCAATACTCTGGAAGGATTGGGAGAGCCAGTTGACGAGAAGACTATTATATGAAATATTCTTAGAAAGTTACCAGGGAGATTCAACCCAAAGGTATCAGTCTTAGAATATAGTGCAAATCTGGACAAACTCAGTAAAGAGGAATTACATGGAGTTCTTATAGCATATGAAATGAGACTTGATGAAGAAGAGGGTACTTTGCATCTATAAACTGCGTTCGTTGCATCTAAGAAAACCAATAAGGACAAACAACCTTCAATTGAAATGAAATGCACCTACAAGTGTGAAGAAAATGGAGATGATGGAGAAGGTCTTTCAGATGAAGAATATTCTTAATTTACAATAAAAATAAAAATTGGTAAGGGAAAATTCAAAGGTAAACTTCCATTGATATGTTTCGTTTGTGGTGAGGTTGGGCATTTCGCAGAAAAATGTCTGAACAGAAGTGATGGCAACTCAAAAGGAAAGAAATGCTTTAAGAAATTCAACAAGCAAGAAAAAAGGAAAGGATCCAAAAGGAACTTTCTCTCTAAAGAATATAGCTCATCATCTAATGAAGACATTAATAGCAAAGAATAAGCCAATGAGAGATTATTGTTTACGGACAAGCACAATAAACAAGAGGTATCAAACAATGAAGAAGAAGGGTTGACCATAGAATAATTTTCTAAGGAGGAAATCAGGCTTATAAAAGAGCTCAAGCTTGAGAAAATCCATTCTGATAATCTGGAAGAACAAGTTCAAGGTCTCAAAATTGAAGTTGAAGAACAAAAATGTATTGAAGAGTCACTTCAAAAGAAGTTGGAAGGAAGCAACCAAGAAAGGGAAGCATTAGAAGCCAAAGTAGTATCACTATGTAAGGAAGTGAAGAAGGGAAATTTTTTCCAAAACTATGCCAACAACTCAAGGGAATTGGAATAAATCATCAACAATCAACGATCTTACAATGATAGAACTGGCCTCGGTTACAAAGAAGAATAAGCAGGACCTTCTACAACAAAATACAATGAACCTATGAGATCTGACATGCATGTGGACTTCATTGGACAAGATTCGCAAGGACATCCTTGGAAGATGATTCCTCGACGAAGATTTTCATCCAGGTACCAACATATTTTTCATGTCTATTGTTATTCATGTGGAAAATTTCGTCATAAAGTTGTAGAATGTTGCATGTACCCTAGGAACCAATACAATTCCAGGAGATCCTTCAAATATGAACCTCCCAGGGCTCAACGAAACATCAATAGATTTGAACATTTAAGAAATAATATGGAATGTTACAAATGTTAGAATTTTGGACACATAGCCAGAGACTACAAACTTGAAAATCCTCCAGAAGAATCTTTGAAGCCACAAAATGAACGAACATGGAAGAAGAAGAAGACTGATAATTGTGCTCTCGCTGTCAAGGCTCAAAACAACAAAGATGTGTGGTATGTTGACATCGGTTTCTCAATGCATACGACTGGAGATAGAAGAAAATTTGTATTTCTAAAAGAGAATAAGGATGGAACCGTATCCTTTGGAAATGATGGATCTTTAAATGTTATAGGATCAAGTACCGTCACTCTCGGAATAAAAGATGTTATAGCCAAGAATGTTCTATTGGTTGAAAACATGAATCACAATATGCTCATTGTTGGACAAATGTGTGATGAAGGACACACAATGCTATTAAACTCCACAAAATGTGAAATCAAGAAAGGAAGGTATGTTAAAATTGTGGCTACAGCAAGTCAAGCTCCAAATGACATATATGTTCTGGATGAAGAAACTAAAGCATGTCTATTAGCTAAAGAAGATGAAATCTGGTTATGGCACAAACAAATGGGTCACATAAACTTTGACAATCTTGTCAGGATAAGCAAAAAGGAAGCAGTACGAGAAATACTGAAAATCTCAAAACCTTCCAACACACTATGTGAGGCCTGTCGGCACGGCAAGCAGACAAAAGTCCAATTTAAAACAAAAGAACACTTTGCATCACATCCATTGGAATTGATACATATTGATCTATATGGTCCTATGAGAACAAAAGGCTTAGATGGAGAACTATATTTCATGTTAATGATAGATGACTATACCAGGATGATAGCCATCAGTTTCCTAAAGAAAAAATCTGAAGCATTTGAGTGCTTTAAGATCTACAAGGAGTTGGTCGAAAATGAAATTGCCTTGAAAATAAAGTGTCTAAGATCAAATAATGGTGGAGAATTCACTTCCAAATTATTTCAGCAATACTGTGACGAAAATGGAATAAAAAGACAATTTTCAACCACACGAACACCTCAAAAAAATGGAGTTGCTGAAAGAAAGAACAGAACCGTACAGGAAATGGGTAGAACAATGTTGAAGGACTCAAAATTGGATGAAAATTTCTGGGTTCAAGCAATTGATATGAGAATTTTCATTATCAACCGAAGTCTTCTCAGAAATAATTGCAAGAAGACCCCATATGAATTATGGAAATGAAAACTAGCTAATGTAAAATAATTTAGAATCTTCAGAAGAAAATGTTATATCAAAAGAGAATATCAAAATTTGGGTAAGTTTGAATCACGTGTTGATGAAGGTATCATTGTTGGTTACTCATGCAAAATAAAGGCCTATAAATGCTATAATCTAAGATGAAAACAGACATTGGAGAGCATAAATGTTACATTTGACAAAGGTAGTGTTCTAACAAATAATGACGAGGATCTAGAATCTTTGAAACTTGAGACAGAGGCTGAAAAAGACACAGAGAAAATTCTAGAACAAGAAGAAACTATCAACAAGGAAGAAGTAAATAGTGATCATCAAGATATACCAGAACAACAACAAGAAGCTCCTCCAAAGAGAACAAGAGAATGGATTCAAAATAGCCATCCATCAAATCAAATCATTGGTGACATAAATGAAGGTCGATAGCTTCGTTCATCACAACAAGCTCACATTGCTTTTCTAGCAACCTTTGAGCCTAATAGTTTTAAGGAAGCTAGCCAAAATGAAAATTGCGTAGAAGCTATGAATGAAGAATTGGATCAAATCGAGAAGAATAACACCTGAGAATTAGCTCCACGACTAAAAGATAAAAATGTCATTGGGACAAAATGGGTGTTCAGGAACAAATTGAATGAAGATGGACAGGTTACCAGAAACAAAGCAAGATTGGTTTGCAAAGGCTATGCACAAGTGGAAGGAATTGATTTTGACGAAACATTTGCACCAGTTTCCAGAATGGAAGCCATCCAAATGTTTCTCGCCTATGCATGTTCAAGAAAAATCAAAGTCTACCAAATGGATGTGAAATCAGCATTTCTGAATGGCGAATTAGAAGAAGAAGTTTACATTGAACAACCTGAAGGTTTTCTACTATCAGAAAAGTAATACTATGTTTGCAAGTTAAAGAAGGCTCTATATGGTCTCGAGCAGGCTCCCAGAGCATGGTATGCTCATCTTGATGGATATCTACATCAACAAGGGTTCAAGAAAGGTATTGTTGATAGAAATATTTATGTACAAATAGATAAAGATAATTTAACAATCGTTGAGGTATATGTGGATGATATAATATTTGGTAGCAATGATGATCGACTAAGTAAGAAATTTTCTACAAAGATGAAAAGTGAGTTCTAGATGTCTTTACTTGGTGAGCTGACATATTTCTTAGGGCTTCAAATATCTTAGCAAGAGAGGAATATTTATATGTCAAGCCAAGTGCATCAAGGAAATGCTCAAGAAATTCAAAATGGAGGATTGCAAACCTGCCCTTACTCTGATGGTAACAGGTTGCAAATTGAGCATAGAAGACTCATCTAAGGATGTGGATAAGAGGTTGTATAGATCTATGATTGGTAGTATTCTATATGTAACAGCCTCTCGGCCAGATGTTATGCAAGAAGTTTGACAAATAGCAAGATTCCAAGCAACACCAAAAGAATCACATATTATTGCCGTCAAAAGAATTCTTCGATATCTAAAGGGAACAGAAGAATATGGCTTGTGGTATCCCAAGGGTAACAATCTCATTATTCAAGCCTTTACAGATGCAGATTGGGTAGGAAGTGTTGATGATTGTAAGAGTACTAGTGGAGCAGCATTCTATCTAGGTGGTTGTCTCGTATCATGGTTCAGCAAAAATAAAACCTCATTCTTGTTATCTACAGCGGAAGAAGAATACATTGCAGCGGCATCATGTTGTACTCAAGTCCTTTGGATGAAACAAACTTTGCAGGATCTTCAAGTACAATTCAGTGAGCCTATTCCCATATTCTGTGACAACACCAGTGTCATCAACATCTCCAAGAATCTTTCCATGCATTAAAAAACAAAACACATTCTGGTCAAATATCATTTTTTAGAGAACAAGTCACTGAAAAGAATATCAAACTTGAGTATGTTGGTACAAAAGAAAAAATCGTTGATATCTTCACTAAACCTTTACCTCGTAAAGGATTTGAATATATTCACCATAAGCTTGGGATTCTCCCAAGTTCTCATTATATTTTCCTTATTCAGAATATAAAGGGGGAGTGGAAGTGTGTACAGGTCCATAGGATGGTTGCGTGTCAGGGGGAGTGGAACTATGTACAGGTCTGCAAGATGGTTTTGTGCCAAGGGGAATAACCCTTTGACATTGATGTCAAAGAGGGAGATAATTTTGTAGGAAGAGGCTTCATGATCACAGGGGGAGTACTTGTGTTGCCATCAATGCCAAAGGGGGAGATTGTTGATCAGTGGTTGTCGTTGATGTCAACCCAAGCAGCACCAGGAGCTACCCAAATATTGCATGGGAATTTTGACCTACCAAATTATATATTCTGGGTCAAGAACTATTTTAATGGTTTCTATTTATCGATATGTTTCCGTTGATATATGGCACACCACGTAATTCTTCACAGTTTGAGAGATATTCATGTTTGAAGTTTGTACCCCCAGTTAGTGAGCTAAAACCCCATGGGGTTGTGGCATGGGTCATTGAAAAGTCATAATTAATATTTTTAAGCTCCTAAAATCCCTCCCACATTCACTTGTTGAAGCCCCTCTCAGGATAAGAATTTATATAAATTGTGATCCTCATATCTTCCTTATGTAGGCATTTCGCTATCTGAAACAGGTCATCGTGGCATTTTCTCTCTAAAAATTTTTCTATGAAGGTTCGGAAGTGGAAATGTTTATGAGGTAAATCTGAAATCCTGAGGAAGCTCCTGTAAAATGTTTAGATCAAGGTGTGCAATATTTTTTGAGATACTGTCTGTGGAAGTCAATGTTTTTGCAGGCTCCTCAAATTCATCTCAAAGAAGTGACCTTGGAAAAATCGTCATAACTCTCTCTCTGAGTATCGAATTGGAATTCTGTCAAAAGTGGTAGATATTTCAAGGATTTTAGTTTTCTCTCTATCAATTTTTGGGTCGAATAAAGAATCAGTGACACGTGGCACACCATAAAATTTCTCTCTACTGAAACTGTCCATAATCAGGGCATTGTGAGAGATTGGGCATAACTCTCCCTTGAATAATCCAAATTGGGTCAGACCTATGGCATTGGAAAGACTACTCAGAGGACTACTACAGAACCAAAAATTTCATATTGGGGATCTGAAATAACAGAGATACACCTAATTCAATATCAAGCTCCTAGAAGGCAAGAAAAAACTATATCATGTGTTGTCAAGGGCTGCAAAGGACCAAACTTTCTAGGGCAGCAAAGCAAAGCAAGGTGCAGTAGAGGGTAACATGACAAGAGAAGTAACCAAGGTGAATAATAGCGGCAATAAGTTCATCACACGAATTCTTCAAGTGGTAAAAACTGCATACAGTCACTATAAAGGTATCATTGTACTAAGTGATTGTAAATACATTATTGTAAAAATTATACTAGTGTCTATCTGCCAAGAGTTGAAGAGGTAGTGTTGGGAGGTCTAAGATCATCATTAGGTGGTTGTGTCATAGTTGGGGTTATGGCCTACTATGTCTTATTCTTCTACATCATTCTATATCATTGTAAAGTGGACCATTTTCCTTGGTACATGAGTCCATTCTTCTTTTATTCTTCTACAAGGTGGTAGGGTGGTGCTAGGGTGAATTGTAGTTCATTGGGTGTTGTGGCATCCATTCAGTTGACTACTAAAGAATATTGGGCATTGGAGCATCCATCCAGTGGGAGCTGAAGAAGAATTCTTTTCTAGATTCTAGGAAGTTGGAGCTTTATTTTCAATTGGAGTTGAATATTAAAGAATTATTAGAAAAGCATTAGGTTGTTTTTGTCCCGGAGTGGGTTTCCACCTTAAAAATTGTGTGCATTTGTGTTCCTTTTTTTTACTGATGTTATTTTCCAAACGCTGATAATAATTGAAGATTAACTAATTCTCTAATTGAAAGGAATACTGATTCACCCCCCCTCTCAGTAT
Organism: Pinus albicaulis; assembly: GCA_034641835.2. Taxonomy (NCBI): domain Eukaryota; kingdom Viridiplantae; phylum Streptophyta; class Pinopsida; order Pinales; family Pinaceae; genus Pinus; species Pinus albicaulis. The sequence continues at coordinate 758,230,570 of CM076578.1, read as the reverse complement.
TTCCAACATCATTTTCCATGAAAATGATATATTTTTGTAATAATTTGGGATGGAATAAATTGTATTGTTCTACTATATTTTCCATTAGGAATATGAAGTTTTAATTGATCTACATTCATACCGCCCAATTATTTTGTTTTCTCCTTGTTATTAACTAATTTTCCCAAGATGAACTTAATAGGGTACCTTCCTTCAATGTTTGATAACTCACCATGGTAATCAATCTGGGTACAATCACTCTAGGATAATTAAGATTCTTTGGCATCTGATTTTTCATATATCACATGATTGATCATAGAGGCAATAATTCTACTAGAATTTTGGGAAAAACTCTAAACACTTTCTTTGATATTGTATTCATATTTGATGCATTTAATACTTAGATCTGATCTTGCTAATGTCATCATTAATTCAAGAAAAATAGGAAATTTTTCAATCAAGTCCCGAGGAATTTATTTGGTTTCCTTTTCACTATTATTACCTTTTACAAAAGAAAAATTAGTATATTCAGTAATGGCTTGCACCAAATATCCCAAAACAATTCCTATTCGGTGATACAATGATATAATTATAACTTGTGTGAAATAGGGTTGGAACCACCTTTGTTTACTTTACAGGGCTTATATGATACACAAGGCTTTAAACAATGTAATATTCCCAAATGGGAAAAGCAGGAATATAGTGCAAAATGCTGGAAAAGAAGTGTAAAACATTACATAAATCATGGAGACCAATATGGAGCTTATTTATACACCATAACAGCAACATATATGTATAAAATAATGGGCCACAAACCATACAACGATATAGAACAAGCTTCCAATAAAGAAATCCCTCAATATTGAGGTGTTGCTACTATATCAAAATGCTGGAGCAGCTGGTACAACGTTGTTTAAAGAGAATAGCTACAAAAAATGAATACAAAAAATATAATGGGCTGATATATTCCTCAAAATATACAAAAAATAAGGTCAAGACTCTATACAACCTCCAATGAAGAACCCCACAAGGGTTTTCATAAATACACCACCATACAAGATGGGAATGAAAGCCCTAGGGCTGAAGACCCACTGCAACACATGAACTAGAAAGATTGAGCTGATCCAATATAAAAAATAATGCAGGCTCCTCCAATAGATCCTCTATATGAAAGGTTGATCCCTTCACTAGAAAACCTCCTCCCCAAATGGTGTACTAAAACCACCCTGCAACTCCTCCCCAAAAATAATGCAGTCCAAGATAGAAATTGCACTGTAGGGGAAAATAAATAAGCAGCCTAATTCCAAATGCCACAATAAGGCTCAAGGGCCTTCCTCACCAACCTCCCAATGGAAGGAAACCTCCCCCCACTAAAAAACAGATTAGAAAACACCCAAATGTCTTCTCCACTGCTGCAACCTGCAACTAAACACAACCCTCAATAGGATCTGCACTGTATATGAAATATGAAGCTTGGCTCAAATCCTGAATGTGGAAGTAAAGTACAATGATCTTCCAAGAGGCCTCTCAAGGAAAGAGGTGGGATTCCCAATCAGGAACACCCTGTGCTAAACAACATTGCAATCTTAGCTAAATAGCTAAACAAGACTATATGTCTAAACAGACCATATATTCAGAAATATAATAACATCAACATGAATAACTATTGCTGTCATCCTCTTCCTTCTATATGTGGTGAGCTTCCTCAACCTTGGCCCCACTCATTAAAGGCACTACTTCCATGCAAGGAGTCTCCACCCCAAACTGCATTGTCCCATAATGAATGCCACTCCTCCATGACAGAGTTGTTTTTTTGGTCAAAGTTGACCTATTCTATGTGTTCCAACCCCTATTCACACCTTAGGGTGCTTTATTAAGCTGTAAAGATGATCCCCTTTCACATGAGAAGTGGTTTTATTCTTTATAAAGAGATTTATGGGTCTCCCTACCCACTTATTCACCTATCTAACTGACAAAACAAAACTTTAATATTCCAATTAGCTGCAAACTAATTTAAGAATATTACAGTCCTCCCCTCCAAAATGTTGCTTGTCCTCAAGCAACTGTAAGGATACTGCAAAGTCTCCAATAGATATGTCTCCTCCCAAGAATACAAATTAGCCTTTTGTAGATGAACCAAATAGCTCTCATCATGAAGAAGTGGGAGATATATGGAAAGAGTTATATGTTTTCCATTGGCCTCCTCAAGGTATGAGAGATTGTAAATTTTGGGTGCCTCAATCCCAATGAGAAACTCCAATCTCCATACTATCATCCATACTAAGTGAGCCATCCTTGGTAGCTCATAGAGGCATTCACCAATCCCCTACTTCTACAATGTATAGGGGTTGCATGGCTGAAAATGAGAGATAAAATTGTTCAAATTATGCTGTCTCTCCCTCCATTTATGATAGATGTGGAACTATTGATCTTGGGCTGCAATAATATGGTCATTAAGAAGCCAAAATGTACTTGGAATCTCATGATCCTACTCTTTGGTTCTAGGAACCTCTCTTTCCCAATCCACCCCACATATAGTGAATAGAGTATCATCACCATATGGGCTTCAAAATAAATATGGACTAAGTGTCACATGACATACTGGATGGTGACAATAGTCCCTAAAGTGAGATCACCGTTTTTCTCCTTCTATCTGTCTCAAAAAATGATATAATAAGTGGCCATCCAACCACTTACTTGTTGTCATAAGCTTCTCAAAAGCTTGAAAATATTAGAGGACATTAGGTGTTGGTTGAATATGAACCAAGCAAAACAAGTCTGGCCCAAAGTCCTCCAAGAAGAGGTCAATCCCATCACTGCATGTAGTCCCAAAAGGACCATGAAACCTAAATAGAGGCTTGCTCTCTTGTGGAGCAATGTGCTGCAAATGTATGGTAAAAGAATGTACATACATTGTTAGTTGATCAATAAGCATCAAAACACAATCTTTACCATATATTGTAGACAATTTCGTGAAGAGGTCCTTAGATGAATCTTCCCATATATTCATCAAAAGGGGAATTGGTTGGAACAAATTTTCAAGGTGGTTGCTCTCCTCCTCATTCATCAAACAAGCTACATACCCCTAGATATGTTGGTGCACATCTTCTTTGAGATCCTCCCAATATAACCCCTCCATGATGGTGTGATAAGACTCAATGGAACCTACATGTCCTAAAAAGGGTGCCTCATATGCTGCATGTAAAATCTCCTTCTTGATCTTCGAGCCTTTAGTCAAGTAGATATATTCATGGAAATAAATGACTCCATCAACCACTCTATACCTCCCATATATTATTTTACCATGAATAACCTTACATGTGAAGAGGTTCTTGGAATATTCCACCAATAGTTGGGACTCCCAATATGGACCTAGGCTTCCCACCAATGGAAGCACTGTTAAATTTTGAAATGAAGCACCTATCATATCATAGATCCCCTCTTTGACATGCTAGGTGCCAAAGCCACATGTTGGAGTACTGCCACCCCACTTTTTCTGCCTCCCTTGTAGTTGATCTTGCTCAAGACAAGATTGAAGTAAATCGAGGTAATACTCCTCTTGGAAGGTACGAACCATCCAAACTCCCATAGTTTGGCCCATACATACAAGAGTGTCAACAACCTCTTGTCATATTCAGAAATATTCCTTATGTGTGGAAGTATCATTAATGCTGCCCCAAAGCTATGGAGTGGCCCTTTGACACCATGCTTGTAACATCACATATTTCTGAATCATCATCTTCCAGCACAAATAGCTGAGTGGGAGATGGAAATGTCCATATTAGAAAATTTCTCATCCCTCTTTTGAACCCATAAAAGGTTCTCTATGTTGTGCTAGATCCTCCCAAGGCTCCTTCCTTAGCCAATTCTATCAATGATGCACCATGTTGAGAGAACTCTTTGATCATCTTCCAATCAGGGGGTCTAGCTAGTGGAATGCCTCCATGTAATGAAACATCAAGGCTTAGAGCAGGTTGTATATGTGAGTGAACTGATTTGTCCCTGCCCTCACTGTGAAAATCATCCTCCTGCCTCCGTGCATAAATATCCTGAAAAGGATGGGTGTGTATGTTCCCAATCAGTTGATGCTGGCCATCATTCTTATCTTCTCCTACCTTCTACAAGATCTCACAGTCTAAGGTGTCTTCTTCAAATGTAATCAACCCATTTACACCCAACATATTTGATGTCAAAAGTATTAATTAAAAGGGAATTATCTATCATAGTGTGTGTCCCCAAGACTGTATTCAATGTTGGAACACACTCCCTCCATTGTTTTGTCCCATTTCCTATCAACATAGACACATTCTTCTCCTGATATTTATATGTAAGATCCTTTGGAACTTCTTGCAAGGATATGAGAGCTCCTCTAGTTGAATCAATGGCTTCATCTCCATCTCCAAATAGTGGTGGATCTCCTCCCGATTTTACAGCGTTGGAGGCTCTTCCCAAAATTTCCTTTTGTTCCTCCTCATCATAGGTGAATACCTCATCATTAAGAGATCCTTTGGCTTGATCCCCTCTTGAAGGAGGAATCCTCATGTTTTCTTCTTGAGAATAAAGTTCTTGCTAAAGTGGGTATTTTTCCCTAGGCAAAGCATGTTGCAGATATTTAACCCCCTCAACAATGTTCTGAAATGGATTTGGCTTCATCGATCCTTCCAACTCATGCAAAGGTTCTAATTTCTTAGGTTTGGCTAGCTCCCCCAAAGAAGTTTCAGAGTATTTTAGATAAAATCTTCTCATTAATATCCTAGCGAACTTTGCATAAGTAGATATATTTACATTATTCAATGAAGAAGATTCATAAAACCACCAAGCATAAGCCTTACCTTCAAGATGCAGCGTTGCTACTCTAATAGCTTCTTCTTCTTAAACTTGATGCAGCTGAAAATATGTGTCTAGCTTCTTTACCCAAGCCTTGGTTGTGCTCTTGGGAAATCCATCAAAAGTACATAGAAAGAATCTACCCAAAGCATGTTGCATGCACCCTATTCTTCTATTGTGGTTACTGGGTCTTCTATCTTCTTTGTGTTGACAAAACCCATGGAAATTTAGATGCTCTTTGAATCCTCTAGACTGAGATTCATATCCTTGGAGATAGTCACCAAGATTTTCCTCCTTTGGTGTTTCTCCTTCCTCTTCTTCTCTTGCCAAGAATGTAGGCATGGTACCACGTTGCAGATCTGATGGTGTAGCTAAATGCTCACACCCACAAGGTGAAAAAATGGAGCTTTCTTCATGTACAATCTCTCTTGGAGAATCTCTATATCTATCCATCCTCATCTCTTTGATGTCTTTGTTAATTCCCTGCATATTTTGGAAAATAAGTCTTGAGAACTCCTTCCCTTTCATTCCTCCTCATAATGGGGTTTTACCCTTGTCTTCTTTATCATCTGTATAGTGATACTCCCGATTTCTTCTTCTGATATACCTCTTCTCTCTATTTTTGGGAGGATCTCCTTATTCTGATGACATATTGGCTTTAATATGCACATGATGATCCAAGATTATGCTCCGATACCACTGTAATATTCCCAAATGGGAAAAGTAGGAATATAGTGAAAAATGTTGGAAAAACAGTGTAAAGCATTACATAAATCATGGAGACCAATATGGAGCTTCTTTATACATCATAACAACAGCATATATGTATAAAATAATGGGCCACAAACCATACAACAAGATAGAACAATCCTCCAATAAATAAATCCCTCAATATTGAGGTGCTGCTACTATATCAAAATGTTGGAGCAGCTGCTGCAGCGTTGTTTAAAGAGCACAACTACAGCAAATGAATACACAAAAGATCATGGGATGCTGATATATGCCTCAAAAGATACAACAAATATAGGTCAAGGCTCTATACAACCTCCAATGAAAAACCCCACAAGGGTTTCATAAATACACCACCATACAAGATGGGAATCAAATCCCTAGGGCTGAAGATCCACTGCAACACATGAACTAGAAAGATGGAGATGATCCAATATAAAAAATAATGAAGCCTCATCCAATAGATCCTCTAGATGAAAGGCTAATCCCTTCACTAGAAAACCTCCTCCCCAAATGGTGTACTAAAACCACCCTGCAACTCCTCCCCAAAAATAACGCAGTCCAAGACAGAAACTGTGTTGTAGGGGAAAATAAATAAGTGGCCTAATGCCAAATTCTGCAATAAGGCTCAAGGGCCTTCCTCACCAACCTCCCAATGGAAGGAAACCTCCCCCCACTGAAAAAACATATCAGAAAACACCCAAATGTCTTCTCCACTGCTGCAACCTGCAACTAAACACAACCCTCAATAGGATCTGCACTGTAGATGAAATATGAAGCTTGGCTCAAATCCTGAATGTGGAAGTAAATTAAAATGATCTTCTACGAGGCCTCTCAAGGAAAGAGGTGGGATTCCCGATCAGGAACACCTTGTGCTAAACAACATTGCAATCTTAGCTAAACAGCTGAACAAGACTATATGTCTAAACATACCATATATTTAGATATATAATAACATGAACATGAATAACTATGGCTACCATCCTCTTCCTTATATAAGTGGCGAGCTTCCTCACCCTTGGCCCCACTCATTAAAGGCACTTCTTCCATGCGTGGAGTCTCCACCCCAAACTGTTTTGTCCCATAATGAATGCCACTCCTCCATGACAGCGTTGTTGATTTGGTCAAAGTTGACCTAGTCTATGTGCTCTAGCCCCTGTTCACACCTTAGGGTTATTTATTGAGCTGAAAATATGATCCAATTTCACATGAGAAGTGGTTTTATTCTTCATAAAGAGATTTATGGGTCTCCCTACCCACTTATTCACCTATCTAAGTGACAAAACAAAACTTTAATATTCCAATTAGCTGCAAGCTATTCTAGGAATATTACAAACAATTTTTAAATATGAAACTATTAGATCACCTTCACTTCCAAAAATGTTGAGAATTTAATACATACAAAGTTTAGTTTCAATAATAATAAAAATTGCATTAAGGATACAATCATCCAGATAAGACTTGAGAACCTATTCCAAGATTGATAATATTGAAGTGATTGTCAAGAACTCTAAACAACATTTGCAGAAAAACATCTTTCTGTCATAAAAATCTTGTTTTGAGGGGAAACTAGAGTCTACATTTGTATGGATGTCTCAAGTTAGTTTTCCATTTATAAGTTAGATTTAGGATCCAAAGAATTGCAATGATTTTTCATGGTGTTTCTCACCCAAAATCGGTATTGCAAGGCCACAAAAAAACTAAAATCTTGTATTCCAAATTGAACCATGATGCAACCAAACCTGTTTGTAACTAATTAATTCATTTCTTTGGTGTTTTGGTTGTCATCATTTTCATGGAAAAAATTCATTTGGGTTACATCCAAAATGAGAACTTGAGGAATAACTGGTCTAACTTCATGTAGATATGGTTGCACAACTGATCAGATGGTTGATGATTGAGTACCATTTAGAAATGGATTATACTCCTCCTTTGAGAGCACACACATATGTATAAATATATTATTTTGAATAAGAAAAATCCAACATTATCCAATGAAGGTTGGTTTTCTTGAAAAAAATGGTACTAAGACATGGTACTTTGTAATGTTAGGTATGCCCCTCATGCAACCATATGCATATGTATTGAAAATTGCATGAGCTACAAGGAGTATATTTTCACCTTAAATTCAGTCCATTCTACAAATGAATAGTAATAGAGGCCTTCATTATGAAAATGAAGGGTAATAGATTAAGTGAATGAGGTATATCCCTTCACTTTACAAAAAATATTAATCATACAATCCCTAAAACAATTTTTACTTTCTATTTGACAAGGCAAGGGGTTGCAACATAACCCCATAACTCATATAAATAAAATAACGCCATAAAATCCCACACATGTGGGTCAATGTCCTTCAAAAGTATGAAATCATGTCCTTTCTAAGACATACATGCTACAAAAATTCATGGGATGGGATAATGACATTCCCCATTATCATAATGAACTCCAAGTGTCGAGGGAAGACATCAAGAAGTGCCTCAAAGTGCCTCCATGTCCAAAAACCATGTTGTGGATGCCCTATGTCACCCTCTCAAGGGCTATATCGGTGATGTGACACTATTTCTCTCTAATGTTAGGGATATAAGTGTGAGTACATGTCCTCCCTCGTCATCTAAGGAATTACCATCATCATTAGGACTATAAATCAAGCAACTCCCATCAAACTATGTCAAGGTTAGCCTGGGGACATCCTCGATCCATTGGGTACAACATCAAGTAAATCCAACACCAAGAAAAATAATCTCATTCTTTTAGCATCTAGGGGTTCTTTGGGATGTCAATCATCATATGGAATCATCAAATTTCCCAAAAATTTACTTTATAAGGTCAATGCTACATCTACAAGGTCATCATTGTTCTCATAAAGGTACAAAATGACCTAGACATGTGTTGTAGTGGAGTCTTGCAATGTGACCTCGAAGGCCTTTTTTTTGTGTGAAGAACCACGTAGAAAAACCATATCAATATAAAGTGAAAGCCATCAATTATTAGGGAAAACGACCATGGAAGAATCATATTGGACCATACTTCATTTTTAAGGGAATAATAACACTTCAATATGAGATGACCTTGAAATATATAACTAGACCAACTCCCATGAAATTTTTCCATAATTGTGTTAGGGATTTTCAAATGGTAAACCCCATTAGCTGATTCTATCCCCTAAGGGGAGGTGAAATTTTCTAGGTCAACCTTTCAATATACAAGTGCTTGTGATAATGGTCACAATGGGATGGAAAGACTTCAAGGCAAGGTGCCATTACCATGGCCATGGGACCAGCTGATGGAGGTCCATCATCTCAAGTGTATAGACATAAGGAGGGAGATTTTTTCACCAAAATTCTAGACCCACGTTTCTTATTTCACATGTTTTATAATGGAACTAGAGATCATACCATTTATCACAAATTTGACTTACACATATAAGATTTCACTTTAAACCTTCAAAAAAATGGGCATCCCAGGTTTTGGTCTATCCATTATTAAGATTGATTATGTCCTCTCTAATTATATGTACTAATGTATTATCTATGAGATTGACATTTCCTCCTTTTAAATCATTTATAAGAGAAAATTTATCTTATCCCATATCATATGTTTTTAACATTCACTATCAACGTACCACTAACTTTCTTTGTTTTGAACATATAAATCTAGTCCACATTCTTCATGCTTTTCTTACTTCCTTTTCCATATCACTGAGCAGTGTTTTGTATGCTTAATAATATCCCCTTCCTTGCTTTGATTTGGAAGCCTTATTGAGTTGTTTCTACAATCACATGCGTTTTTCCCATAATTATTGCACTTGTAATATTCAATATGATCAATTAAGGGAGAAAATGAGTTGTATCTCTTAGCACCACCTTGTGCCCATAATTATTGCACTTGTAACATTCAATATTATCCAATAAGGGAGAGAATGATTTGTGTTGGAAATATTGTCATTGATGGCAAAGGAGAAGAAAGGAGCAGCACCTAAACTATCACTAAGGCAAAAGAACAAAGAAGAACCAACAATAAGGCAAAGGAGACAGACAAGGAGAAGAGGCAGCGAGGGCAGCAAAAAGAGGTATCTAAAACACCAGGAAGAAGTAGATGCAGCAGAGAGAGAATTAGACAAGAAGCAGAGGCAACGGATGATGCAGATAGGTGACTAGAAGCAGAGACAACGAATTGAAGCAGAGGTAGCAGAGTTGCAAGATACATCAAGGGCCAAAGATCTTATACAGAACAATCTCAGGAGGGAGTTGTGCTAAAGAAAAGAAAGGTTTAGGGTCTTTAGAGATCTGCAATGATCCAAGAACAATGATGAAGATCTGTGTGATGGAGTGAAGTAACGGCGCAACAAAAGTTCATTCAACAGCAGAAAGACGAAGTGCGAGATATGTTGGACATGGTAGGAAACCATTTCAAATGAAGGCATAGAGTATAAGGCGAAACGGGAGAAACAAAGATTGAGAAAAGTCTTGAATAAATGGCGGAATTCCACACTTAATTATGTTTAAATTTAAGGTTTGAAAGTTAGTGGTTTTGGAAAACCATACCACTGGTTTCACATAGCTTTTGGGCCATGAGCGGTTTATTCCATTTGGAATGCGATCGTATCATATTACGACACATCACAATACTAAAACCATCTATTTCGCGTAATTTTTGGGAATTAAAGGTCAAGGGTCGAAGTAACGTGATAGCTGTCTGATTTGATGCGGTGAAGATCCAACGGTGATCGCATGGGAAAATTGCATGGAAGTTTGGAAATGTTAAACAACAGGTATATTGTGAATGTGATATATATATCAGATCAATATCAGTGAAGATCTAATGGAGGTCGCATCATGCAGAAGGTGGTGTCTTAATGTTAAGGCTTAAGGCAGAAGTGTTGAAGATCGACGGTGAAGATCTTATCGAGGATAGAAGATCGACGGTGGAGATCTCATCGCATCGGCGATCTCTTATCGCATCGGCAAGCAGAAGTGTTGAGGAGATGAGACGTTGAGCATTGCAATTGCGATGGTGTGATTTAATCGCAACCATCCGATCCCAACTAACGACAACCATTGGATCTACAGTGAGCCATCGCATCGGCGTGGAGGCAGAGCAATGGAACAAGCCATTGAACTTTGTGATTGCGACGGTGCGATTTAATCGCAACCGTTCGATCGGCGGTCATCGCATTGGATTCATCGCAAAGTGTGTCATCGCAATTGGAAGTCATCGTAGGCGGTTCATCGCATCGGATTATTGCATCGGTAAATAAATCTTCGCATCAGAGTTATTTCATCACATTGGCAGATAGAAAGAGTTAGGAAAGTGGGCCTAAAAGGTTAACTATTGTGTTAAAAAGGTATATTATTATATCGCTAAGAGAGGGTTTAAAATTTGCTTAAAGAATAATTATATAACATTGCCTAAAGTTTTAATACTGTCTCCAAAAGGGTTATTTAACAGAGATTTATCAAAGTGTTGAGCTCCAACCTTAATCTCGAAGTTTTGAACATAGGTTAAAAGGCTTCAATTATTCATTTCCGACAGTCAAACGTGATAAGTTTCGAAGGGTTTAACAAGATCATTTCATATGGTAAGTCTGCAAAGTATATTTTGGCTATGGTTGGAACCATGAAGGTTGAAGAAAGCCTCTACATTGATAAAGCTGCTAGATTTAGAACATAATTTGGGAAATGCATTCTACATGCATAGAAAGCAGGAGAGAATGCAGAATTGTTACACTACAGAAGCAGAAAAGACAAACATACAGTGAGCCGAGAACTGAAGTGTTGAATGAGATATATCTGTTGCAAATGTAAATGTAAATGTTTTAATTAATTTTACATTGCTTGTGATGCAAAGGCAAGTCTCCGTGGGCAAAGAAATACCCCACTGTAATATTGAAATGTATACATATTGTTATATTTTTCCGAATGTGCTAGGCAAGAAAACGAGAAGGTGGAAGGCAAAGAGTCATACCTATTCACTTCGAATTCCCTGTGGAATACAAATAGTCATAAGGTAATATCTATAAATGATGTCACATAGATATGCATAAAGAAGAGAGAGAATGGAGAAATGAGGCAAAGAGGGTAAGAAGAAGGAGGAGCAGATAGAGAAGTTGTGAAGATTCAGAGATGATATAAGGAAGATATGAAGGCTGGTGGACAGCAGTGAAGAAGGAACAGAACAGAACTGATATCCAGGTAAATCAGCATGTGTTTTTTATTAAAGAGTGAGGAATTTGGTGCTTCCATATCAAGTTGTAGCTTGCAGAACTGAGGTTGTAGCCTCCTGTAGGTTGGAGCCTATAGAAAATCAGTGGTGGGAGGGAGTTGGAGCTTGCCTTTGCATCACAATAATAATAAGATGTGGTTTTCTCCCTTATGAGTTTCCACTTATATCTGGTGTCTATGTACATGATGATTATGTGTTGATACTCTGTATTTAATCTGCTTAATACCTGCTACTCACTAATTAAGATTGTGGTTTCACTGTACATTAAGTTAATCATGAAATGAAAATGTAAATAAGTGTAAATGAAAGTTTTACAAGACCGTGAATTCATTAAGATGATTCACCCCCCCCCCTCTCAGTTTAACAAAGGATTCAACAATTAGTATCAGATCCAAGTTCCTTCTGTATCAGTTTAACAACTGGAGGGACATCCTAGGTCCCCAGGATGGCTAGTCTAGAAGGATGCTCAACAAATAAAGCCCCTTTGTTCACCGGTACAAATTATGCCTTCTGGAAAATAAGAATGAGGACGTACATAATGTCTCTAGGAATACAAGTTTGGGTTGCTGTGGAATTGGGATATTCCCTAAAGGAGTCTGACTCAGAGAAAGATGTCGAACTAGATTTTGTAGCTAATGCAAAAGCCATGAATGCTCTCTTAAGTGGACTGTGTGAGGCATAATTTATCAAAGTAATGCACAACAAGACTGCCAAAGAAATATGGGATACATTAGAAAGCATCCATGAGGGAGACAAAAAGGTGAAGATAGCCAAACTACAAGTCTATAGAGCTTAGTTTGAAAATATAAAAATGAATGATGATGAAGACATTGGCAACTTCTTCTTGAGGGTTGCAGAAATTGTGAATAACATGAAAGCTCTAGGAGAAACCATTAAATAATGTGTAATTGTTCAAAATATTCTAAGATCTTTACCATCCAGCTTTAACCCCAAGGTTTCTGCCATAGAAGAAACAACTGATTGGGAAACTCTGACCATGAACCAATTACTTGGAAACCTAACAGCCTATGAGATGAGACTGCCACAGAGGAAGTCAAATGTGAGTGAGGAAGCCTTTAAGACAGAGAAGAACAAAGAAGAAAAGGAAGATATATGCTCTTGCTCTGATGAAGAAGAGGCCAAATTTGTCAGAAAATTGGATAGAGGCTCAGGCAAGTATAAAGGTAAACTTCCATTTAAATTCTTTAACTGTGGAAGAGTTGGACACTACTCATCTAAGTTTCCTCATAAGAAGACAAAGAATCACACTCAAGAGACATAGAAAACCATATCAAAGAACTGGCATAAAGGGAATAGATATAGGAGAAAATCATTTTATGCTCAGCAAGATAGCAGTGCATCTGAAAACTCAGATGAAACCTCAAATGAAGAAGGAACCTTTGAATTTTTGTTGATGTCCAAGGAAGAGCTTGAAGGATTCCTTTTAGAAGATGAGGAAGAAGGTGAAGTTGATCTTAAGGGGGAGCTAAGAAATGCCTTGGAGGAAATAGACAGACTTAAACTAAAGTGCAGAAAACAGAAAGACATTCTCCTCAAATATGTAAGAGAAGAAAAAAATTTAGAAGACCTCATTTAGTTGAAAGTAGAGCTTGAAGAAGCCAATAAGGTAGAAGACACTCTACTTAAGCAAATTGAGGATAAAATTCAGAAGAAATTGGAAGAAGAAGTAGTATGCTTGAGGAAGAAATTAGAAAACACCCAAAGGAAATTGTCAATAAACACTCCTCAAATGACAAGCTCTGATAAGTTGAATAAAATACTAGATGCTCAAAGATCTCCTCTGATAAAAACTGGGATAGGCTATGAAGGAAAAACAAGTAAAGAAAAAGATAACAGGAATATCATTTTTGTAAAAGCTGTTAAGAATAATGAAGCAGCTCAGAAGGTTCCTACAGAAGTAGAAGCCTGCAATGAAGTAAACAGAAACAAGAAGGAACCTTAAATGACAAAGAACGAAATAAATAAACAGTCAACTGAAAAAGGCTCATATACTCCTGAGTATATCAAATTTGGAAGCTATCGAAGGAGATTCTTCCCCCCTATGAAAAATGTCACTTGTTATGCCTGCCACAAACTGGGACATATTGCTGCATACTGTCATATAAGGAGAATCGATTCCAACCAGCAAAGGATGCAAAAAGTGAAAATACTACCTCAAGTAAACAAATGGAGAAGACAACCCTTCATCAGGTATGCTAATTGTTTTTATGGGTATTGTTTTTACTGTAAGGAGTTCGGCCATAAAGCCAAGGAGTGCAGAACAAATGGAAAAATACTGATGCATGGAAACTCAAGGAGATGGATGAACAATGGAGAATTCACTCATGTACATAATTTATTCAGAAACATAATCAAATTCTTTGACTACCATCAAATAAGGCCCAAGTGTCACAAATGTCCTCTCAGAGAATGTGGTCCATCCTCTCAGGAAAGGTACCAAACAAAAGAATGCATATAGTGGAAAAATAAGTTGAATAAGTGTGACCTGGCTCTAATAGCTCAAGATCAGAAAAACCAATGGTATTTGGACAGTGGATGCTCAAAGCATATGACTGGAGATCGAAGCAAGTTTGTAACCTTTGATGAAAAGAAATCTGGGAATGTAACATTCGGCAATGATAAAGAAGGGAAAATCAAAGGAAAAGGCTCAGTCAGTCTGGATAATGGAAGAGGAAAGGCCCAAGATGTACTATTTGTGGACGGGCTGAAAGAAAATCTACTAAGTGTCAGTCAAATGTGTGATAAAGGTTGTGAAGTCATTTTTAGAGCCCAAGATTGTGAAGTAAGATCAAGCACCACCGGAAAGTCCTTGATCAAAGGTGTTCGAACAAAAAGTAATGTCTATATAGTGAAAGAAAAGGACGAAGTATGTCACCTAAGCAAACTTGATGAATCATGGTTATGGCATAGAAGATTGGGACACCTTAACTTTGACCACATCATCAGTCTGAGCAAGAAGAATGCAGTCAGAGATATGCCAGCAATAAAGAAGCCTTAAAATACCATATGTAAATACTGCCAATTGGGCAAGCAGACTTGCACATCTTTCAAGACCAAAGAGAAATTATCTACAAGTAAGCCTCTTCAGCTTGTACACATGGACCTGTGTGGACCTTCAAGAACCAAAACACCAAGTGGAGAATCTTATTTCATGCTGATAATAGATGATTTTTCTAGAATGACATGGGTATCATTTCTCAAATATAAATCTAAAGCACTTGAGAAATTCAAGATATTCAAGGCATTGGTAGAAAATCAAACAAGATGCAAGCTAAAGTGCATCAGATCAGACAGAGGAGGTGAATTCATAGACTATGATTTTGCAGACCTATGCAATAAGCATGGGATAAAACAACAGCTTACAATTTCAGGTGCACCTCAACAGAATGGAGTGGCAGAGAGGAAAAATAAGTCAGTACAACAGATTGCCAGAGCTATGATGCAAGAAAGTAACATTCCCCAAACCTACTGGGAAGAAGCAGTACACACAGTTGTTCACATTCTCAAGAAAGCTCATCTAAGACCAAATTGTGATAAGACTCCTTATGAATTATGGCATGGTAAACCAGCATCAATCAAGCACTTTAGATTCTTTGGAAGCAAGTGTTTCATAAAAAATAATGATGAAAAACTGGGGAAGTTTGATGCAAGAGCTGATGAAGGAGTATTTTTAGGATATGCATCCAAGAGTAAGGGTTACAGGTGCTACAAAAAAACACTACACAAAATTGTGGAAAGCATTGATGTAAGATTTGATCAAGATCTACCAAACATAACAAGAAGCACAAAATGTAGCAATCCTCCAGATGATCATGAAGAAGAGAACCAAGATAATGATGAACTGAGCAAGACAATAGAAGATACTAAATTAAACTCAAAAGGTCCCTCAATGCACACTCAAAAGAATCATCCATAAGATCAAATAATTGGGGACAAGAGTGTGGGAGTCCAGACAAGAAGACAAATTGTTGAACAGACAGAAGAAGTATACCTAGCCATGCTATCTCAAATAGATCTAAAGAAGTTCGAAGAAGCCAACAAAGACAAAATCTGGGTAAATTCTATGAATGAATAACTAGACCAAATTGAGAAGAACAATACCTGGGAATTAATTCCAAGACCCATTGGGAAAAATGTCATTGGCACAAAATGGATATTCAAGAATAAGATGAATGAACAAGGGCAGGTAATCAGAAATAAATCCAGACTTGTATGAAAGGGATATTCACAAATTTAAGGTCTTGATTATGATGAAACCTTTGTGCCTGTAGGCAGAATGGAAGCAATCATAATGTTTTTGGCCTTTGCATGTTATCATGATTTCAAGGTATATCAAATGGATGTGAAGTCTGCCTTCCTAAATGGAGATCTAGAGGAAGAAGTCTACATGGAACAACCTGAAGGATTCTCATTAACAAAAAAACATGACTATGTGTGCAGATTCAAGAAAGCCTTATATGGTCTTAAACAAGCTCCTCATGCATGGTATTCAAGGCTGGACAAATAATTGCAAAAACAAGGGTTCAAGAAAGGAGGAGTAGACAGAAATTTGTACATAAATGCTAACGAAAATGAACTCTTAATTGTAGTAGTGTATGTAGATGACATCATGTTTGCAAGCAAAAAAGATGAGTTAGCAAAAGGATTCAGAATTTGAGATGTCAATGATTGGAGAGCTCACCTTCTATTTAGGACTTCAAATTCAACAAAAGAACACAGGAATATTAATTTCGCAAGAAAAATACTTAAGAGAAATGTTGAAAAGGTTTCAAATGGAAGATTGCAAACCTGTGTCAACTCCCATGATCACTGGATGCAAACTATGTGCTAATGATGGATCAACAGATGTAGATCAAAAACTTTACAAATCCATGATAGGAAGTCTGCTATACCTAACAACTTCTAGACCAGACATTATGTTGGCAGTAGGACTTGTGGCAAGATATCAAGCAGCACCAAAACAAAATCATTTACTAGCAATCAAGAGAATATTTAGATATCTACAAGGTACTTCACATTATGGCCTATGGTATCCAAAAGGAAAAAAATTCACATTGACAACATACACAGATGCAGATTGGGCCAGCTGTGTGGATGACAGGAAAAGCATAAGTGGAGGTGCATTCTATTTGGGAAAAAGTCTGGTGGCATGGTTAAGCAAGAAGAAAACTTCTATTTCTCTATCTACAGCAGAAGCAGAATACATACTAGCAGCAACATGTTGCACACAAGTAATGTGGATGAAACAAACTCTCCAAGACATGAAGGTAAGCATTGATGAACTATTTCTATCAAATGTGACAATACAAGTGCAATAAGTATATCAAAAAATCCTGTACTTCATTAAAAAACAAAGCACATCCCAATGAAGTACCACTTCCTCAGAGAACAAGTAGCACATAAATTGGTGAAGTTGGAATACATACCAACAAAGGAACAAATAGCATACATATTCACAAAACCTCTTGCTAAAGAACCATTCGAATATCTAATAGACAAACTAGGGGTAGTGTTTGAAGATGTTACTCTCTGATATGAAAAAAAAAAAAAGGAGGGCTGCATACAAGAAACAGGATCAGAACAGAAGTCCAGTGATAGTCTGGATCAGAAAAGAAAGCATCATTCCAGGGGGAGATCAGTCAACAAATATTGTCACAAAAGAGCCAGAGCAAGTGAGCAGTGCATGGAACAGGTCCTCAAAATCAGAGTATTATGGACAAGATTTGGAAACCACACTAGGAAATGTGCAACCCTTTGCCATTGATGTCAAAGGGGGAGGAAAAGCAAGCAAAAGAAGAGTATTAAAGTATTTCCATCAATTCCAAAGGGGGAGACTGTTGGAAATATTGTCATTGATGGCAAAGGAGAAGAAAGGAGCAACACCTGAACTATCACTAAGGCAAAAGAACAAAGAAGAACAAGCAATAAGGCAAAGGAGACAGACAAGGAGAAGAGGTAGCGAGGGCAGCAAAAATAGGTAGCTAAAACACCAGGAAGAAGTAGATGCAGCAGAGAGAGCATTAGACAAGAAGCAGAGGCAACAGATGAAGCAGATAGGTGACTAGAAGCAGAGACAACGAATTGAAGCAGAGGTAGCAGAGTTGCAAGATACAGCAAGGGCCAAATATCTTATACAGAACAAGCTTAGGAGGGAGTTGCACTAAAGAAAATAAAGGTTCGAGGTCTTTAGAGATCTGCAGTGATCCAAGAACAGTGATGAATATCTGTGTGATGGAGTGAAGTAACGGCGCAGCAAAAGTTCATTCAACAGTAGAAAGGCGAAGTGCGAGATATGTTGGACATGGTAGGAAACCATTTCAAATGAAGGCACATAGTAGAAGGCGAAATAGGAGCAATAGAGATTGAGCGAAATCCTGAAGAAATGGTGGAATTCCGCACTTAATTATGTTTAAATTTAAGGTTTGAAGGTTGGTGGTTTTGTAAAACCATACCACTGGTTTCGCACAGCTTTTGGGCCATGAGCGGTTTATTCCATTTGGAATGCGATCGTATCATATTACGACACATCACAATACTATAACCACCTATTTCACGTAATATTTGAGAATTAAAGGTCAAGGGTCGAAGTAACGCGATAGACGTCCTATTTGATGCGGCGAAGATCCAACGGTGATCGCATGGGAAAAGTGCATGGATGTTTGGAAATGTTAAACAACAGGTATATTTTGAATGCGATATCCATCGGATCAAGATCGGTGAATATCTAATAGTGGTCGCATCACGCGAAGGGAGGAGTCTTACTGTTAAGGTTTAAAGCAGAAGTGTTGAAGATCGATGGCAGAGATATTATCAAAGATAGAAGATCGACGGTGGAGATCTCATCGCATTGGCGATCTCTTATCGCATTGGCAAGCAGAAGTGTTGAGGAGACGAGATGTTGAGCATTGTGATTGCAATGGTGTGATTTAATCACAACCATCTGATCCCAATTAATGGCAACCATTGGATCTACAGTGAGCCATCGCATCGGCGTGGAGGCAGAGCAATGGAACAAGCCATTGAATTTTGCGATTGCGACGGTGTGATTTAATCACAATTGTCCGATCGGCGGTCATCGCATTGGATTCATCGCATCGGAATCATCGCAAAGTGTTTCATCGCAATCGGGAGTCATCGCAGGTGGTTCATCACATCGGATTATTGCATTGGTCAAGAAATCTTGGCATTAGATTTATTTCATCGCATTGGCAGATAGAAAGACTTCAGCAAGTGGGCACGAAAGGTTAACTACTGTGTTAAAAAGGTCTATTATTATATCGCTGAGAGAGGGTTTAAACCTTGCTTAAAGCGTAATTATATAACATTCCCTAATGTTTTAATACTATCTCCGAAAGGGTTATTTAACAGAGTTTTATCAAAGTGTTGAGCTCCGACCTTAATCCCGAAGTTTTGAACATAGGTTAAAAGGCTTCAATTATTCATTTCTGATAGTCAAACGTGATAAGTTCCGAAGGGTTTAACAAGATCATTTCATATGGTAAGTCTGCAAAGTAGATTTTGGCTATGGTTGGAACCATGAAGGTTGAAGAAAGCCTCCACATTGATAAAGCTGCCAGATTTAGAACATAATTTGGGAAATGCATTCTAGATGCATAGAAAGCAGGAGAGTATGCAGAACTGTTACACTACAACAGCAGAAAAGACAAACATACAGTGAGCCAAGAACTGAAAGGGTTGAATGAGATATATTTTTTGCAAATGTAAATGTAAATGTTTTAATTAATTTTACATTTCTTATGTTGGAAAGGCAAGTCTTTGTGGGCAAAGAAATACCCCACTGTAATATTGAAATGTATACATATTGTTATATTTTTCCGAATGTGCTAGGCAAGAAAACGAGAAGGTGGAAGGCAAAGAGTCATACCTATTCAGTTCGAATTCCCTATGGAATACAAACAGTCATAAGGTAATCTCTATAAATGATGTCACATAGATATGCATAAAGAAGAGAGAGAATGGAGAAATGAGGCAGAGAGGGTAAGAAGAAGGAGGAGCAAATAGAGAAGCTGTGAAGATTCAGAGATGATATCAGGCAGATACGGAGGCTGGTGGACAACAGTGAAGAAGGAATAGAACAGAACTGATATCCAGGTAAATCAGCATGTGTTGTTTATGAAAGAGTGAGGAAGTTGATGCTTCCATATCAAGTTGTATCTTGCAGAACTGAGGTTGTAGCCTCCGGTAGGTTGGAGCCTACAGAAAATCAGTGGTGAGAGGGAGTTGAAGCTTGCCTTTGCATCACAACAATAATAAGATGCGTTTTTCTCCCTTATGGGTTTCCACTTATATCTGGTGTCTATATACATGATGATTATGTGTTGATACTCTGTATTTAATCTACTTAACACCTGTTGCTCACTAATTAAGATTGTGGTTTCACTGTACATTAAGCTAATCATGAAAGGAAGATGTAAATAAGTGTAAATGAAAGTTTTACAAGACCATGAATTCATTAAACTGATTCACCCTCCCCCCCTCTCTCTCAGTTTAACAAAGGATTCAACAAGTTGTATATTTTAGAACCACCTACATTATGATTTTTATATTTTTTCCTCACAAAACCTTTCATTGAGTTCTTATAGGAACCTTTTCTTCCATTTTTCACAGCCATTTCTTCTACAATTCATAGATTTCTACCCAAAATTATTACAAGCATATCAATAACTAAAGAAAGTATTTGGATATCTCGATGTAAAATAACTTCTTCGATAAATATCTCTTCTAAATCCATTATGGTTAATTTTATGAGAAAATTCATGTCTTTACTAGTCCTTAACTCAATTTCTAGTGCTACTTGCCTTCCTGATAGGGCCTTTTGAAATTTCATGTCTTTGTTGGTCCTCAAATCCTTTCCTATACTTATTTTCACTGATGATAGAACATTTGAGAGCATCAGCATAGCCTTTGGGGTTTTCTTTGAAATCCTTATTTCATGCCTTTGATATTGATTCTTCCTGGAAGATATCAGGACTTTAATTGTAGCGAGGAACTATTTTGGTTAAAAGATACCTTGGGAGTTAAGAATGTTATCTAATATATTAGTAATTTTTCCAAACTTTAAGGTTTGTTTCAATTGAGCATTTTCTTTCTCAAGAAAACAAATTATATATTTTCACAGTATTCTTCCATTTCTTTCAATTGGCTTATCACTACTTCTTCTATTATCTTTACTTCTTTTAGTTGTCTTTAGGATGATGATTATTGCTTCATTAGACATTAGGTAAATTTTGAGGTCTAAAATGGGCTTCTATGAGATATAATAAAATATTATGAATTAGTCATTTTGAGGGGAGGGTGCATTTACAACTCACATTTTAAACTATAATCCATGCAATTATGGTTAAGTTAAATTGAAAAGTTGTCTAGAAATAAAAGTAATTAAAAAAATATATTGGTGTGACTAAGAAAAAAAAATGTCTATAAATAAAAGTGACTTAAAAATGTCATCATCCTTAATCAACTAATATCTTTGTTTTTATCCTTAAATAATTATACGTTGAAATAAAATATAAATATAAATTCATAGCATCTTAATTACATAATATATTATTAGTTAAAATCTAAATCACTTGGTAATTAAAATGACATAGTAACATGTTATTAAAATATTAAAAATATATATATATATATATAATAATTGATGGGTCCCATCAATATGTATATTTTGAAGCTAATTGTGCTATCCTCCAGCCCTTGAAACTCTCATTTTCTCACAATAATTCAAATATTTAGCCATAATATGCTTAGTGGGAAGATGAAAGGGTGTTTGTCATATTGTATGGCCTAATGTGCTTAATTTGCAGGAAAACAAGCAATTTTGGAGGCATTTTCTATGTAGGGGGTTGATGGGGATAACCAAGAGAGAATATAGGGGGATTGTCCACCTCATTAACTTTATAACTTGGCTTGAGATCGTAAAATCATCACTCAGCTTGAATTTACTAGAAGTCGAGGGACTCCAAGTACATGTGAATATCAAGGAGGACCAGATCCACAATTCTCGATATCTTGGAGGGAACCACTCCTCTTTTCAAGGGAGATTCCACCAACTACCTTTTTTTATAAATAAACCACCTAAGAGGTTCATTAGGATTCAAATTTTTGTTGTAGCTAAGAGTAGCTATTATGATCCTAGTGCTTGACATTGTCTTTCTTATTTTTCATGATGTATGTGACTATCATTTTTTGTTAATGAGAATTTTACTATTGGTCCGCATCTAAGTTAGTTTTGGAGGGTTGAAACCTTTCAGTTACAACCCAACCCATATGCTTTATTCCCTCTCTTGTATTTCTTTCTTATTATTGTTTCATATTGTTGCAATTATTTCCTTGTTTCAGTAGATGTTATATCATAAAAACTTGTAACTGCAAGCTTGCCTATCACCTCTCTTGTGGGAAGAGTGCCTTGGAAAGATAAAAAATAATAACTCAAAAATATTTGTTTATGATTTCTTGGAAAGTGTTAGGTATCATATTAAAATATCTCTGCATGTTTAATCTTTTCAAGTTAAGAGTTGGTAGCATTGGCTTGGAAATTGGAGTTGTGTTGTAGGCTAGGATAGACTTCAATAAAATTCAATGTTTTCCATGATTATTTACTTTGTTGCAATAATGATCATTTAATGCATGTACTTGGCTATTTTCAGGAATTGTATTGGTTTTTAGGGGTGGGAACACATTTCCACATCCACCTAGACCTTTTCATCTTCCTCCTAGGCACCTCATCTTGCTTCCAAATCCTGTCTCTGAATTCACTCTGTTAGGGTAGATGAAGGACATTGTGGCATCCACTTTGTTGAAAGATAGGCCTCTGAGGGGTACTAGACTTGGATAAGAGGCTCCCACACCCTTCAATCACCTCCTTATACCTTCATCCACCTTCCTTTTCCTTCAATACCCCATTTTTTTCCTCATAAAGCTCTCGGAGCCTCCTCGTGTAGCAAAACATGGCCTCTTGTAGCAATACAAAACCTCCTGTAGCAGACTTTGGTATTATGAAGTTGAATAATGGACCCCAAACTATGATTTTATGATTAGGGAAGACTCTAAGACCACTCCAACCTCATCCTTTCATCACTACAACCATCATATAGAAAATAGAGTTAGAATTAGTATTTTTTTTCATATGTTAAAGATTGGATTCTTCATTTTCAAGCAAGTGTGAGTAGATAAATGACGCATTCAAGTAGGTTATTGATTTAAATAAAGTGTGCAAGTAGAGTATCATGATTTACTTTTTCAAATAGATTATCATTTTTTTTTACCTTTCATGAGATTTCAATTAGCATTAACATTTGGTGAATGTCATTTTCACCTCTGTAGTTGGGATCATGTTCATAAATGATCCCATAAGAACTTCACTTTAATTTGTTGTAGGAGTGGTCTTTTA
The DNA here is from genome assembly GCA_034641835.2 of Pinus albicaulis. Classification (NCBI taxonomy): domain Eukaryota; kingdom Viridiplantae; phylum Streptophyta; class Pinopsida; order Pinales; family Pinaceae; genus Pinus; species Pinus albicaulis. Next base: position 758,207,379 of record CM076578.1, on the reverse strand, counting down.
TCACCTTAATTTTATTTCATGAATGAGGGTGACATGAGTAGAACCGAACCTGTTGTGCATATAGCATTATCACCTGTAATTTTGTATGAAACTTGGGTTGATAATTGAAGCTGAAAATCCCTTTGGAATTGAAACATCCTTGGTGCAATATCAGGGCTCATCACTTTTTGGCACCATTTCTAGGGAGGTGTTTTTTATGCCTAAGAGTTGCTTTTTTATTTTTTGTTTTTGATCAATCTTATTGCTTTGAAAAAAAAGTGAAAAACTCAAAAATAAACTTTTTATGCCTAAGAGTTGCTTGTTTATTTTTTATGTTGACTCTAGCTTGGAACATGCCAAGATTGTGAAGATTGGCAAGGAAAATTTTACAAGCCAATATTCATAGGTGGGATAATATTCCATTATTTTTCCAAACAAATATTCACAGATTTCCATTTTTCTAAAATGAATTCACTCAAATTTTATAGTATAAAATTATTTTACCTTAAAAATCATCAATGTTATATATTGTCTAATATAAAATAATTAGAAATCTATTTTTTTTTACAAAAATCTCATTATACATTTTAAAATTTAGATATTAGGGATTATTAATATTCGCCAAGGTTGCTAAAATTTAAGATAAACTTCCATCCTTAAAATTTCTTGTGGAGATTGCCCATCTAGAACTCAAAAGATAAACACCTCTCTTTCTGCTAAGCAGGAAAAAAAATTATGCATTGTGCTGAGGAAATACCTGGATGATTTTTCTTGGGATTATAAGGAAATAAAAGGTGTCCATCCCTCAATATATACGCATCATATCCACATCAAAGAGGTATGCAAGCCTGTCCACCAACCCCAGAGAAGGATTGTTGGAGGATTAATCCGTCTTGCGGACAAGACCGATCTCCCTAGTACTAAAAGTATTTAGCAACAAACAGCCAAATAAAATAATCTTTCTCTAAGCATATATGATCCATGAAAAGCTCTATTGAGGTGTTAAGGACTTACCGTTTGTCCAGTGCTTGTTTGAAGTCGTTGTTGTCCCTCGCGCGCTTGAAGCAGTTTTCCTCGTAAACCTGCAGTCACAAACAAGCAAAATATTACATAGCACCTGTATAGAAATCATCATAAACCATGCTTATCATAGTGATCAAGGAATATATGAAATAAACCATTGATTGAAAGCTTATTGAGAAAAATGAGTATATTTGTATTAATTTCAAAAGAAGAAAATCCTTACAACCTGAGCCTTGATGTTGCATAGGAATTTCTGGGGTTTGAAGCAGGAATCTCCTTTACTTTGATAAGCATTGCACTCCTCCAACCAAGATGAATAGAGGTATGTAATCTTTCCTCACAAAAGTCTTAATCAACTGAGTCTGAATCTCAACAGCACATAACTTCAAATATTCTAAAGCTTCAACTCCCTTTGAGGCTACCCAATGCGTCTTTTTATAGTAGAATAGAGGAGGTTTTCTGTTCCAACTATGAATGTATATAATCCACCTTCAAAGGGATAAGCTCCTCACATCAAGGGGTTAGCTCCATAAGGTAAGGGATACATGCACCTCATAAGAGTGGTTCTATCACCGCAAGATATTTTCTAGAAGCTTATAGAATTCACTTTTATTGAGCTTTTTGGAAATTACTTGTGCCTTTTTTATCTTACAGGGGTCCGCGCATATAACAAAGATAAAGTGCATTCAGGTATGCAGGATAGCTGAACATTGGGTGCGGGACTGCAGGCAAGATAGCGAGAAAGTGCGATACCAAAGTTTAGGAGACTTTTTAGGAACTTTTCTCTAATTTTCAAGGCTTGACATGAGGAACTGATATGTTAGACTTGCAAAGGGAGAAGTATGAGTAATAATGAACTCATACACATAGAAAAATGTCAGAATGACAATTTTCAAAGGTAACAAACATCGCTTCAAAGTAAAAAGCTCCAGAATAAGATGATGTCGAAATCTGTCATATATGAAGAGTGCAGTACTTTATCATTTCAAGGATCATCCCGTGGTCACCTCAAATTTAAACTAAAAACATTCAATGAAATATATATATATGTACATATCATCGCTGAGGTAGAAATTCCCATACTCAGATCAAAACTAACTAGAAACTGATTCAAACTGTTCTGATACAAGAATCATTTTGAATACATCACAGTATAGACATGTGTAGACACAGTATGGACGCAACCATCCGTTTATAAATAGTCCACTGTATAAATGATAACAAAATTCCTCGTAGCCTGGATGGTAGAAACTAGATCCAGGGTCTTGATTTCTACATCTCGAACTAGTACGATTCTATCCATGTGAATGAATGTGTCAAAGTCGAACATGGTAGAAACCACTTGATTACGAGTCAATATTGTAAACTGTTAAAAAGTGTGAGAGTAACCACCAATAATGTCAATGGCTCTCAAAGTACCCAATACAATCCATGAAATGTGAATGAATGAGTCAAGTCAACATGTCACAGATATACCAATCGAAGGCCATTGATGCAACCTTCATCGATACAGAAACCTCCTGTCAGGCATGTGACCAAGGTACTGACGATTTCTAGATCAACTTCCCAGATAATGAGTTGTCATCGATAGAAAGCGATCCGTCGTAGGCCAACCCACAACACGAAATCATAGATCAATTTTTGAAAATATATTAGCAAGGACTAACTTAAGGATGGTCAAAATGGATGACGGATATTTTGCAGATGAATGGTTTATTTGAACTGTCCTCTTGAACACATAACGACACTACAGATGGCTTGGCGACAATTGACCCAAAGCTAATACCTGGAAACTGGCTGAAGACTTTCAATGAGGTTTGATTAACTATTAGGCAAAGGATTTCCCAACCCGTGTGAACAAAAGTGTCATGTTCAAGAGTGATTAACTACATTTTTTTGAAAAACAAAATACCACAAACAAGTCATTTTTTCTCTCTTTTCCCCCACCATTTCTGGCAAGTACCTCTTTATTTTTTGACAAGCTTGAGGAGGATAACATTTGCTTGTTTATAAGCTCATCCTTTGGATGAGTCCAAATTAGTTTAAGATTCAAACCCTAAGAAGGAGTGGTATGTTCCTGTTGAAAATTAAACAAGTCCTTTACTGTTAAATTTTAACGAGTCCAGTATAGGAGAAACTCGGTGTTTTTCAATTTTAGGGAGTCAAAAGAAAATCTTAAGAAAACTCCATGGGTGTACTTTTTCGTAAATTTAGTCTCTCGAGCCCGAAAAAGGATAAAATAATGTAGGAGAGAACTCTATTGACTGCAATTAGTCAACATATACCTTTTTTGTAAATAGCCCATTTCAGTCTGTAAAAGGGGTAAACTTATACTGAAGGGATGATCATTCATTTACTTTAACGAGTTTGAACGATCAAGTACTCGGCAATATTTTCATGTTTAGAGAGTCTGAAAAGGGCTTAAAAGAGAACTCCAATGTTTCTCTTTTTCGTAAAATTTTGAAAGAGTCCGAAAAAGTGATAAAAGTATACTCTTTGTTGAAAAATGATCAATTCTCCTGATAAATCCAATTTTTGCACAAAAACTTGAAACATTACACATACCTGTTTAAAATAAGTAAAAACACTTTCAAAATACCCTTTTTTAAAGTGAAAAATAAATAAATTAAAAATTCATCTATTCGAAAAAACTTATAAAAAGGACTTTTTCAATTTCATTTTTACCGTTCAAGTTTAGAGTGCAAAGTAGAAGCTTTTGGGTAAAAAAGTTCCTGTGAATATTCCGAAAGATCCGTCTGACGAAATCGAGAACCGTCAGTCCCAGGTAATCCACGACCTCTTAATCTTGCTTTTCATCCATTTAAAAATTATTTTTAGGCTTTAGTTTTCATTTTTTATGGGAAAAATATGTTTAAGAAATTACCCGCGGGGGTCTGCAGGCAGAACACACATGACCTGCGGACCCCGACATTTTTCTATGTAGAAAAATATCGTGGGTCCGCACTTTTAATATAGAACGTGTGTGTTCCTACACACTGTGTATGAAGGAAAAGTGCGGTCCCCGCACACTTGAATTTCAAAATCAAATTTTCCATTTCCCGCCCAAAAATTTTCAAATTAGATTGTTCTAACTTATCTTTTTATGCATTGTAGGATTAGAAAGATGTTGATTTGGAGAGAACGTGAGCATGAGGATGTGGATGACGCTGCGATGCTCCATTTACCCACAATGCAGGCTTTAAGAGCATGCGGTTTGTACAAATTTTGGGCCATTCAAGGCATGAGGGCACAGGTAGACCTCCTAACATGGCTGGTAAACAGGTGGAACGTACAGGACTAGTGTTTCATTATTGGCGGCCACCAGCTCGAAATTGAGTTGGAGGATATTTATTTTCTGACTGGTTTGTCCTAGAGGGGCGAACAACTTTCCTTGTTTGGGACTAGGTGAGGTGGCCAAATTGTTGCTAGTCTTCGACAAGAGTTTTGTAATGATGAAGCAGACACCAAGGAAAAATGGATTGATATAAAAACTATCATTCGTCCCGAGATGAAAGTGATTGCATTTACTATTACCAGACTGTGTGGGAGTGCCGCACTGCATGTGGCTACCAGTTCCCAAATGCGTATTGTTGTAGACTGTTTCCGAGGCACCATTTTCAACTAGTGCGAAGTTGTATTGGCCAATGTAAAAGGCCAACTGACTAGAGCGAAAAATGAAAAAATAAATAACTTTGGATACGGATCCATCGTGGTCACTTTTTCTCTAGAGCGGGTACCCATGCTAGCTCCGCAAAGTATTCCTATTGATGCTGGTTGACCTCGAGAACCTAGGATGGTTCGTTGGGTTGCATTGATGGCCCGTCACGGTATTGAGGGCGCTGAGATTGTTCGATTTTCTCCTTCATATTTTCATTGGCTGGACCACCAACTTTTTGTCATTGAGGACTTTCCGTATGCCGAGATATACTTCTGCGGTGACCTGGAGATGACTCTCCCAACCGGGGAATAGTGGGATGAATCAGGTAAAAACATTTTCAAGGAATTCTAAATTCTAATTTTTATTTTTTGATCGTCTTATCAATTAATAACCAAATTTTTTTTTATGAATGCAGATGTGGGTCCACTAAGGACTCCACTTCATCTCCACTTACATTCTTACATTTAAGACAAACTGGAATGTATCTGCACCAACCCCAGTAGGCAATCAACAGAAATATTGTCTGATTTAGAGCATCATCTAGAGCGTCTGACTCTAGATATTCCAGAGACGGACATAGATGAGATCCCGCTCAGATTGCAGAGATACGTGATTGGTGTTCCAAGACCTTTTAGGAGGTTCCCGTGTAGGGTGGCTCGAGCAGTGGTTTCTCATCGTGATCATCATCAGTGATGGGATGATCGTGTTGTAGACTCATATTTTTGACTTTTGTGTTATCAGTTTGCCGATCATAAGGTGTTTCCAACCTATGATCGAGGACGATGTATATTTTTTTAAAACACTTCTATACTATGATATATCACTATTTACCGGCTATCTATGTACATATTATGGATGTTGATTGTTTTGTTGTTTTGATCATTGCAAATGTCAATTTATCATACTAGAAGCAATTGCGTCTGCTAATGTATTTAAATGTCTTGGAATATGTTGATATTCAATGTAATCAAATTGTACGTTGCAAGAGATGAACTCTTAAAAATAACCGTAATAACACCGGGATTTCTAATGGCATAAACTCGATTCAATGTAATACAATGTCGAATACCACCTAACAATCAAACTCCATTCCAACATATGGATTCGTATAATAACTCAATCACCGTAATTATACCGCAATGTTACTCGTTGTTTGACCAAGGCTTACCCCATGCATGGATGATTAACTGACTGGGGAGGGTGAACAGATAACCCAGCCGTGGAAGAAATGTTCGTGGTACTACGACAAGCACCATCAACAAAACCAATGTAGGTTTGAAGAGACGTCGACATCTGCAATATCAGGAGTAAAACTCAGATAAGCAGGAATAGTGATAAAAACACACTTCTAAACTAAGCACGATTTTCTAATCGAAAACACACCAGCAGTAAAGAAATCTAATCTAATAAATCTCCATACCAAGTTAAGCATAGTATCGCTTCAGATAAAGTCCATTTCTAGGTTTATCTAAAGGGACACCGTCAAAATCTATCAGCTCATAGACACCTTTAGCTAGCTTTCACTTGACAATAAAAGGACCATGCCACATGGGCACGAATTTTCCAGCTCCTAGCTTATCGTTGGCTTGATAATAAACTAAGACTAGGTCTCCTTCTGAAAAATTTCGAGGGGTAACACTTCTATCGTATTGAGATTTTATTCGTTTAACATGAGCCTCGTTTGCTATTACAACATTTCGTCGATTCTCATCCAGCTGAGCTAAGTACAGAAAACATTTCTCCTCCTCAGACGTAGCTGGGAGTAATTCTATGGCTAATTTCAGTGACGGAATTTCGCATTCAATCGGCAACACAGCTTCCAAACTGTAAACGAGTTGAAAGGGAGTGAAACTAGTTGATGTTTTTACTGAAGTTTGATATGCCTAAAGTTCTGAAAATAACATGAAATGCCAATTCGTTTTGTGAATACCAATAATTCCTCTAATCATGGTGACTAAAACTTTATTTATGGCTTCAACCAGACCATTGGCTTGCGGATAATATGGAGTGGAACTATCGTGATGCAGGCCAAGTTGATCTGTCAGTTCAGTCATCATGACATTGAGAAAATGACTTACATGATATGTAATAATGCCTTGAGGAACACCGAACCTAGAAATTATGTGATTAAATACGAAAGTTGCAGCAGTCTTGCTGTCAACCGAAAATGTAGGCATCGCCTAGACCTATTTAGTAAAATAATCTACGGCTAAGATAATATATGCATGCCCCCCGACCGAGTGAGGGTTACATGTAAAAAATCGATACCCCATTTTGCGAAAGGACCAACAAAAATTATGGGATGAAGAGGAGCGGGTGGCGCACACATTTTACGATAAAAAAGTTGACAATTGTGGCATTTCCGGACTGCATAAATACAATCTTTGAATAACAATGGCCAGAAATAACCATCGCGCAATATATTTTGGGTTGTGGCATACCCAGACATATGACCGCCACATGCTCCAGAATGGAAATCATTTAACACCTTTTCAGCTTCTTCATGAACAAGACAACGTCTAAAAATAGAATCCGCTCCACGACGATAGATTTTTTCACCAAGGATATTATACTGTTGGGATTGGAAGCGTATTTTCCGTTGCTGAGATTGTGAGATTTCAGGCCGAAAAGATTGGGTTTGGAGATAAACAATAATATCTCCATACCATGGATCTAGCGTACTGATAAGAAATAGAGATTCGTCTGTAATGGGCTTTTCTGCCACAGTTTCAGTATCAGTAGAGGGAAAATCACACATTAGTTCTGCAAATACCAAAGATTTCTTTGCCTTGGATTTCTCAAACTCCAAGTCAAATTCCTGCAGGATGACTATCCATTTGGAATACTTGCCCCTAGCAATTGTTTGGTTAAAATATACATCATAGGGTTGCAATCAGAAATTACTATGGTTTTTCGTAACAAGATGTAGTGTCTAAATCTCTCGATAGCTTGAATAGCTGCCAGTGCCAATTTCTCCACATGTGTGTATTTGATCTCGGTCGGATGCAGATTCCGACTAAGATAGTAAATCACATGTTTAGTGTGAGGATCATCTTCCTGAACTAACACCATCCCAATGGTGGAATGAGAAGCGGTGAGGTACAAAATGTAATCTTGGTTGTAGTTGGGAGGATGCAATAATGGTGCATGGGTTAACGCGTGTTTAATTGCATCAAAATATCGATCAACGATCTCGTTCCAAAAGAATGGAATGTTTTGTTTAAAAAATTAGGTGAAACCCTTTGTAAGCTTGGCATAGTTAGGAATGAACCGACGTAAAAAGTTTGCTTTCCCTTGCAAGCTTTGGAGTTGGCGTAAAGTCGAAGGAGGAGGTAATTTAACAATAGCTTCGACCTTCAACGGATCGACGCGAATGCCTGATTTCGAGACAAAAAAGCCCAGTAAACGACCTGACCCTACACAAAAAACACATTTGTATGGATTCAGCCTAATCTTATAATGCCGAAATCTCATAAAGATAGCTCGTAACTGTGTGAGATGGTCGGCCCTGCGTGATGAATGAGCACGTAAATCATCAAGATATGGCTGCACAATGTGCTTAATGTCATGAAACACATAAGACATTGCCCTTTGAAAAGTTGCTCCATCGTTCTTGAAACCAAAGGGTAGTTTGCGATAAGAAAATTTCCCCCAAGGACAAATAAAATATGTTTTTGGTTGATCAGCAGGGAGTATGTTTATTTGATTATACCCGAAAAAGCCATCCATAAAGGAAAACATTTCTCTACCATCACAATCATCGATTATCTGATCGATATAGGGAGTTGGATAATTGTCTTTGGGACAAGCTCGATTAATATCCCTATAATCGATACATACTAATATCGTTCCTTGTTTTTTAGTCACAGGAACAATATTTGATACCCAATCCGTCAAGGGAATTGGATAAATAAAACCTGCACGCAGTAATTTTTTAACTTCTACTTTGATAGAAGCATCTTTTCTAGGATGTATTTGACATAAACGTTGACGAACAGGTTTGGCATCTGGTTAAGTCTTGATTTCATGTATGACGATTGACGGATCAATTCCTGGAATTTCTTCATAAGACCAGGCAAACACATCACTGAATTCTTGAAATAGGGCTTTCTAAGCTTTAATTTCATCTTCAGTACAGCAAGCACCTATATGAATGTTTTCAATTATTCCTAGTTTTACTGAAATGTCAATTGGAACCATTCGAGAAATATTTTCCAAATTTAACTCAGAATCAAGATTTTGCAATGGATTCTGGGGTTCTTTGACATATTTAGCAGTAAAAATTGAAGCGAAATCATCTTCAAAATGATCTGGTTCAGGTAAAAACGAAGATCAGTGATGCAAATATTCCCATGGTAAATCATCAACAGAAAAAAATTCATGAATCTGCTCATTAGTATGAACAACATCTTGAAATGTCATTATGGCTGAACTGGATATAGAAAGTGATTCCTCAGTGATCCCATTCATTGGATCAATTCCGGTTGAAGAGGTGTCAGAAAGTGACTGTACGGCCTGGTATGCAAGTTCAAATGGACTCAAAGGCATCATGCCATCAATTGAATCTAACTCGGAATCAGAAGGTATGATCCAAGGATCATTGAACATAATAGTATTTGATGAAATCATGTGAATAGTTGCAACAGCAGGTGATACATTAGGAGGAGGAAAGGAAAAATTTCCTAGTAAACCAGAATCTTTAACTAATCCTACTCCAACATCCTTATAATGGATAGCCGCTTTACCAACGTTCTGGATTGTTTCTGTAGAGGCTGGGTCGGAAGAGAAATAAGTTAACTGATCTATTGGGACGATATTTCCTTGATATGGAAATTTTATGAGTTGAAATACCGAAGAAACAACAACAGTCATCGCATAAGACCAACTGTGACCTAGAAGGAGGTTGTAATCTAGAGGGGCATCAACCACTTCCACATCTAGATTTACAGTTTTACCTTCGACCCCTATGGGTAAATCCTGCAAAATACCAAAAGGGTGGAAACCTCAAACATCAAAAGCCTTAAGAATCGTCGGAGATTGGTTAAGTGTAGGAGAACCAAGCGATTTCCAACACTGAATCGACATAATACACATTGAAGCCCCCTCATCAATCACAGTTCGATAGATTGGTTTGTTTTTGACTAACACTGGTATCTGGAAAGCCATTTGATGAGGTAGATGAGGTGTACTATTTTCTAAATTGAAGATTATAAGATTAGAATCCTAAACATCTACAGCTCCTATAGCAGACAAAAGCAATTTACGCTGTGCTGGGCATGATTGCAGCACTTTCAAAGCCGACATTGCTGAAGGGGAAATAGCTAAGTCTTCAACAATGTTGTAATTCTGAGCAGCTCTCGCATGTGGATTGAAAGCTGATTTACGAAGAAAACCTTTAGCAGGCAATTTGATTATTAAGTCTAGATTTTGTTTCTCGATCTGTAGCAGACCAGAAACAGGAGGAGGTGTAGTTGATGCATTTTCATTAGAAGATTCTGCTTCTTTCCCATCAACAGGATTCTTGGTACCATAATCTTGCGATCGCGTCGCAATCCTTACATGAAACATCATCAAAATAGGTTCTTCTGAAGCAGTTGAAGTAGAACCAACCATCTTGCTATCTTGAGTCGGAAAAGGATCCTTCAAGACAGCAGGTTGTTGTGAACCTTTAACGAATTTTGCAACTTATGCTCGATGTGGGCATTCCTTAGTGAAGTGATCCTCGTCACAAATGTAACAAGGGTAACGAGGTTTGCGTTTTTCGTCATTGGATTCATTTTTATCAGTTTTCTCTTTTGAATTTTTTTTTTTTTACTCTTCCCTTCCTTTTTACCACCGGATTTAGATTTAGCCGTAGATGTCTCTACGACATGAATGTCAGCAGAAATTTCGGGGGAAGATTATCCTTTCGGGGAATCTGGTAAATTTATAATAGGAGAAGAATTCTTTGAAGATTTCTTCTTACTTTTAGTATTGATTGTACCAATCATGCCATTAGCAACATGAGACCCTGAAGGAGCAGCAGCTATCTGACCTTGTTTTGGAAGGTCGGGGATTTTTTCGTGTAAAGTACCTAACTGCGTGTAAACGAGGTCAAGGTATTGAGCTTGAGAAATCACTTGCTCTTCAGTAACAACACCGGCCTTAGCTACATCTTCAGTGATCTTGGGTAACAATGATTTAACAAAACATTCTGCCAAAATTTGATACGGAATATAAACTTTCACCAAATGCCTTCTACGTCGCCATTCATGAATATGATCAGAAATATACGTAGACGTAGATTGCTTTAGTGAAGTTAATAATTCCGTGCCATTTTCGTATCTGACAGGAAACTGAAAATGAGTCAAGAAGGCAGTCGCTAACTGACTGAAATTATGAAACGAGCCTCGTGGTAACTTAATGTACCATTTGGCTGCAAGACCAATAAGAGTTCTTTGGAAAAGACATAAGCGAATCGAATCATCAATAATTGAATTAGATGCACACCAGAGGTGATAATTCATGACGTGATTTGATGGATCCTCTCCTGACTTACCTTCGAATTTCGGTATATCACTGGGCAACTTATGTGGCATTGGCGGCCAGTACGGATAATAGAAAATCGGATCATTCGTAAGGCGCGTCAAATCAGGTAAACCCAAAGTTGCAATAAATGGTAACTGACGGTTAGGGTCACGAAAACCTTGAGTAGCCAAAGCAGTTCCAGGAGGTGGATACCCAGGATAACTGGGAATCGGAGTTGCGTTAGGAATTGTATAACCTCCTGGAAAAGCAGGATTAACTGGACCAAACTGGGGTTGTTGAAGCTGCTGATAAGTGTAGCCAGGGTATGGTTGATACTGATAATTTGGATTTTTTGAACTGGACTGAATTGAGGATATCCTTGGTACGGTTGATACGTGAATTGTGGTTGAATTGTGACAACTGTACTTGTACCGGCTTGTCCTGCAGGTATCTGAACCGAAGTCTGAACGAAAGGCCTTGACTGGGGTACAGAGACTTGAGGTATTTGCACGGATGTAGGGATAGATGAACTCGGTGTTACAGATACTCCAGAAATAGGTGTTACAGGTTAGACAGATGTAGCAGTAGTTACAACATTTTGAGGCAGATTCTGAGGTGTACTAGACGCATACTGTTGAACAGAACTAGGTGCAGGAGTTTGAATAGTAGGCTGGACAGGTTTCTGGGTTGAACTGGAAACCAAAGGTTGTCTAGGTTGAAAAGGTAACTGCACATTAGGTTGCATAGGCTGTCAATATTGGAACGGATCCCACACCATATTCATTCCAGGGTATTGTCCCGCAGAAGGTTGAACATAAGGACCATAACCTAGTTGAACGTAGGGTTGATAAGTAAGTGGTAAATTTCTGGCTCCTTGAAGAGATGACTGACCAGAAGGCTATTGGTAACCTTGAATTGGGTACTGACCTTGAGGTTGATAATCCTAAGGCGCGTACTGAAGCTGGGGTTGATAAGGACCCTGAGGAGCATATTGAGCTTAGGGTTGACCCTGGGGTGTGTACTGTCCTGAAGGTTGATATCCTTGAGGTATGTACTGTCCTTGGGGTTGTCCCCCAAAATAATATGATTCCACAGTTTGTCCTGGGAAAAAGATACCTTGAGGTTGACCCCCAGGTGGTAACTGACTTCCTGAAGGCTTCCCCCCAGGCGGTAACTGACTACCTTGAGGTTTCCCCCCAGGCGGTAATTGATTTCCCTGTGATTGTCCTCCAGGTGGTACCTGACTGCCTTGAGGCTGCGGATTCAGAATATTACCAGACATCATAAAAATTTTCTCTACGTTCGACGTTTCAATTTTAATTTCACTTAAACCATATGATAACACACTTTCAATCGGTTGAGGAGCTGCCCCCAAGAAAGTACCAGGCAGAGCCTGATATCCCGAAGGAACAGAAGGACCACCATGTAAAAATTATTCCGATGTCTGGGAAAACATGGATGATTCTCCTGCCATAATGGATGATGGATAATAACCTCTGGGTGTTGGATGAAATGGAACTCGAGGTGGAGAAAAAGCAAGACCTGGATTCTCCAAAAAATTTGTTAAGGATAAGTACCAAGTAGTAGTTCGAATAGGGCTGTAGAAAATTGATTCACGTTCCCTAAGATTTAACGACTAAGGGGAATTGGGAAGAGATAACTCTTCGTCTGGATTAGTAATTTCTTCAATAGAAATTAGTCCAGATGGAAGATCGTCAGTGACAATATTTCTTACCCTAGGTGAACCAGGATCGCTAGAAGTTGGTGAAATTAATCCCAAAGATGTTTCCAAAACAGAAAGTTCAGTTTCAGGTTCGTCAGCCAGTTCACTAGTAGGAGAAATTCTACCAGTAACTTCAGAAACTGAAATCGGCTGTTGAATGTGTTCTGTTATGGGTGTTTGATAATCAGGATGAACCACTATGGATGAAGTTCCAACTTCTGTTGATTTAATCCTACCACTACTAGACGATACCAGAGCATGAAGCCCTTCAAGCTGACTTGGTATATATTCAGGGGGTTTCCCTTGTAGTCTCCGGGATTGTCTTGGCAATTCCACCACGATTAAATATTTAACTAATCACACACAAACAAATAAAATTTCAATGAAAACACCTAAGGCCTCTAAAAAACAAACAGCTGAATCACACGCTTAAAAATCTAGGAGTTCAAACCACACACAAACAGTAACTTCCCGTACTAAAAACACTAGTTGGTGATGAAATCCAACTTAGCAGAAATTTAATACAGAAAGGGCAGTTGGAACAGTTACCCCGACAACCTGCTTAATGAAACATACTGGCACAAGTTTCCTCACAAAACCATCTCGTGTGAAGAGAACCCCCCAGAGAGTCCAAGTGAGTCTAGTCGACATCTGTTCCAGATACAGTGAGATCTTTCCTTCACCGTCACCTTAGGAAATAATCTTAAGTTTGTGGACACTAAGGTTACTAATAGTAACAAATATAACTGGGGGAACATTCTATGATCCGATCCCACACGCAAGGGCAGAGTAACAAAGCTCAATCCCCTTGAAGGTTCCTCGACATGGTTAATCCGAGGTTTACCGACAAGTGACCCTAGGCTCCTCGACAATGGTTAATCTGAGGTTTACCATTTGTAATACGCGCAAAATCTTCTATCTTCCCCAATGAAACAGAATTGATTGTCTCAAAGGTTCGGACATGATCTCGTGATTGACTTCTTTAAGAGAAGCTTCCCAGATTATACAAATTACGATTGGGTTTATTTCCTACCACAAGATTTGTCTACTTGTTTTTTTTACTACCTTGGAGAGTTAATTACTCCCTACTCCAAGATACTAGCCTAAGCCATGTTGGTGATAAGAGCCCTAGAAAATAAAAAGATTGCTAGATGAATTTTAATTAAGCGTTACTTTTAAGAGCTGTTTCTTAAGTCAATGGGTGCGGAAATGAGACTCTGATGGTGTGAAGACTCGAATTCCAAAAAACACTAAAAATTCACCTAAAAATGATAATCAGATCGTTTCCTTTCAATGAAATTCTAATTAAGGAAAAGTTGGAGAATGCAATTCTTTTAATGAACAATTCCTTCTTTAAACATTAAGAGAAATTGAAAGAAAATATTTTTGTCTTTTCAGCAATAACTCCAAATGAAACAAACTATCAAAGCTCATAAGAAAATCCTATCACTTTCAGAAAATCGAAGCTACAAAAAAAGTTTTCTTCAAAAGAGATCTACAAAATTCTATGAAAAACACTCAAAACTACCAAACTAATTCTAAGATCTACAAATTTTAACAATCTAATTGAATTAAAGCTTTAAGAAAATTTTTTTTTGAAGAAGGTTTTACTTAGCTATTCAAAAAACTAAGGATCTATTCGCTCAGAATAACAAACAGATCAAAAACACTCAATTATGTTTTTATAAAAAAAATGAAATTCAAAAACCAATAACAAAGTTTATTGTCGAAGATTTGCAAAGAAACAGGTATCTCTATTTCTTAATAAAGGATGATTTCACAATCAGGCCAGATTCAGCAAAAGACAAAAGACCAATGTAATCTTAGGTACTTCCAACAGTCAATGCTTCGAATCTCTACAAATACCAAGCGAAAAACAATCCAACACGCAAAACTTCTAGAAAATCATCAAAACATCATAATGCTAAGATTCATTCATAGAAAGCTTTTGACAGAAACAATCATCAATGTGGGCAGAAACCAAAAACTCTAAATCAAAATAAAGATAAACTAAAGGAAGAAATCCAAAGGTTTTTCAAAATTTTAACAGGGTAAGTAGGCTTGCAGAAGTAACAGGTGCAGTACCCCACTGTTTACTAAAGCAAATATGTGAAACTGCCCTCACTGTGCAAAGAAGGCAAAGTGTGGTCCCAGGAAAAACTAGAGAAAAACATAAAAGATCTCAAAATTTTCAAAAACAGAGAAAACCTAAGCTACCCAAGCAAATGTCTATCAATCAAAAACTAGGAAAACGTTTCCTCGAATCAAAATAAAAGAGAACCAAAAACAACAAGTTCTTCCCCAGCGGAGTCGCTAATTTGTTGGAGGATTAATCCATCTTGTGGAAAAGATTGATCTCCCTAGTACTAAAAGTATCTAGCAACAAACAGCCAAATAAACTAATCTTTCTCTAAGCATTTATGATCCATGAAAAGCTCTATTGAGGTGTTAAGGACTTACCGTTTGTCCAGTGCTTATTTGAAGTCGTTGTTGTCCCTCGCGCGCTTGAAGGATTTTTCCTCGTAAACCTGCAGTCACAAACAAGAAAAATATTACATAGCACCTGTATAGAAATCATCATAAACCATGCTTATCATAGTGATCAAGGAATCTATGAAATAAACCATTGATTGAAAGTTTATTGAGAAAAATGAGTATATTTGTATTAATTTCAAAAGAATAAAATCCTTACAACCTGAGCCTTGATGTTGCACAGGACTTTTCGGGGTCCGAAGCAGGAATCTCCTTTACTTTGATAAGCTCTGCACTCCTCCAATCAAGACAAATAGAGGTATGTAATCTTTCCTCACAAAAGTCTTAACTAACTGAGTCTGAATCTCAACAACACTTAACTTCAAATATTCTAAAGCTTCAACTCCCTTTGAGGCTACCCAATGCCTCTTTTTATAGTAGAATAGAGGAGGTTTTCTATTCCAACTATGAAGGGATAGAATCCTCCTTCAAAGGGATAAGCTCCTCACATCAAGGGGTTAGCTCCATAAGGTAAGGGATACATGCACCTCATAAGAGCGATTCTATCACCGCAAGATATTTTCTGGAAGCTTCTAGAATTCACTTTTATTGAGATTTTTGGAAATTACTTGCGCCTTTTTGATCTTACAGGGATCCAAAATTTTAACATAGATAAAGTGCGTTCAGGTACGCAGGATAGCTAAACATTGGGTGCGGGACCGCAGGCAAGATAGCGATAAAGTGTGATACCAAAGTTTAGGAGACTTTTAAGAACTTTTCTCTGATTTTCAAGGATTGACATGAGGAAATGATATGTTAGACTTGAAAAGGGAGAAGTATGAGTAATAATGAGCTCATACACATAGAATAATGTCAGGATGACAATTTTCAGTGTAACAAGGATGAACCCAACTCTCAAGGACATTGTGAAAGAATAATTTCACAAGTTACTAGATAAACGGTTGATATATCCCATTTCAGATAGTGAGTGGGTGTAAACTCTTTTTTTAGTCCCCAAGAAGAATGGGAAGCGGAGTATTTGTGTTAATTACTAAGAACTTAACAAGGCTACAAATAAGGACCATTTTCATTTTCCCTTCATTGAACAAGTCCTAGATGGCCTTGCAGGAAAGAAATTATTCTCCTTCCTGGATGGATTTAGTGGATACAACCAAATTCAGATCGACCCTGAATACCAAGGTAAGACCACATTGACATGTCCCTGAGGTACATTTTCCTATATATTCCTTTCATTTGGTTTGTGCAATGCTCCTGCTACTTTCTAGAGGGGAGTTCTAAGTATATTTGTTGAACTTGTTCATGAATCTGTTGAGATATACATGGATGATTTTACTCCTTATGGATGTGACTTCCAAGAATCTCTTTCTAATATGTGCAAAGTATTAAATAAGTGCATTGAAATGAATCTTTCATTGAGTCCTAAGAAATGTGAGCTTTTGATGAATGCAAGGACTATCCTTGGACATTATATATCCAAGCAAGGGATGCAAGTTGTCCCAAACAAAATTTACATCATCAAAAGGGTTCCTATCCCTAAATAAAAAAAAATATGTCAGGAGTTTCATTGTATTATCTGTGTATTATAGAAGGTTCATTAAAGAATTTAGTAAATTGGCTTCACCCTTGTTTGGATCACTGGCTGAATATTCATATTTCTATTGGACAAACAATTGTCAAGAAGCCTTCGAATTATTGAAATAAAACTTGACAACTATACCCATCCTTAGGGGTCCCAACTAGGAATTACCTCTCCATATACACACAGATGCCTCAAAAAAATATGCAGGGGATGCCTTAGGACAAGTGAAAGACAAGTTGCCTTATGTTATCCATTTCATCAGTAAGAACCTATCTAAAGCTGAGTTAAATTATAAAGTCACTAACAAGGAACTGTTGGAAATGGTATATTCTTTGAACAGGTTTAGGAATTATATCACTAGTTATCCATTTTTTTTCACACTAATCATGCAACCATTAAGTATTTAATGAATAAATTTGATGCCAATGCAAGGATAATTATATGGTTTTTATTATTTCAGCAATTTGATTTGACTATCATTGATAAACTAGAGAAAGAGAATATGGTTGCAAATTTCCTTTCAAGGCTAACCTTCCCTTCATAAATGGA
This sequence comes from Pinus albicaulis, assembly GCA_034641835.2. Lineage (NCBI taxonomy): Eukaryota > Viridiplantae > Streptophyta > Pinopsida > Pinales > Pinaceae > Pinus > Pinus albicaulis. The sequence goes on along the minus strand of CM076578.1, from coordinate 758,189,868 downwards.
AGAAATGGTTGATGATCAACATATAGACAAACATCTCTTTTCCATCTCAGTTCTTTCTCCTTAGTTTTCTGATATAGCCAGATACTTGGTTACTGGGAGGTTCCCTCCTAATCTATCATCCAAGGAGAAAAGTAATATTTTCAGGAAATTCCCCATTCACTTGGATTGGGGTGAATATTTTTAGATTCTGGCCAGATCATATCTTGAGGAGGTGTGTGAGGGAAGAGGAGGTATTTGACATCCTCTCAACATGCTATGATGGACCCCGTGGGTGCTACTTTGATTTTAAGAGGACAACCTTTAAAGTTCTGCAATCATGTTATTATTTTCCCGCTTTACATCAAGATGCAAGGAGGTACAGCACCAGGTGTGATTAGTTCCAAAGGATGGGTAAGCCCACACCCAAGGATGAAATTCCCTTACAACCTCAAGTGACTCTAGATCCATTTGAAAAGTGGGGCATTTATTTCATTAGACCTATTGATCCCCCATTAGGACATAAGAAATATATCATTGTGTGCATTGATTACTTGGCTAAATGGGCTGAAACAAAGGAAGTAAAGGGAACAACTAAGAAAAAGGTGGTTGAATTTCTGAGGGCTAACATCTTCTACAAGTTTGGTTTTCCAAGGGAGTTATTCATTGATCAAGAAGCATAATTTACATCAAAATTGATTGAATATATCATGAAACAACACCACATCAAGCATAAGACATAGATTTCCTATCACCCTCAAGTAAATGGGTAGGTGGAGGTAAAAAATAGAGCATTGGAGAAAATTCTAACCAAGTTTTTTAGTAGCATCAAACAAATTTAGGCAGACAGACTTGTGGAAGGCACTTGGTCCTACAACACCACTTGGAATACCACCACTCGATTCATCCCATTTGAACTAGTCGATGGGAAAAGGGCCCTATTGTCTATTGAATTTGAATGCAACACCTTCAGGATGGAAACTCAGTTATACTTGGATATCATTATAGCACAACAAGACAGGTTGCTCCAACTCAATGGTTTAGATGAATTTAGGCTACAAGCTCTCCTTCACACTGAGGTAATATAGCTACAAAGGAGTATTTGGCATGAAAAACACATCAAATATAATACTTTTCAAGAATGAGATTGGGCCCTGCTATATGATTCTAGATTTAGGGATTTCAAAGGAAATTTAAAGACAAGATGGTTGGGTCCCTATCTAGTAGAGAAATTTCATGTGAATGGGTTTGTCCATATTATAACAATTGATGAGGAAGGGATTCCCTTACTTGTTAATGGTTATAGGTTGAATTTTTCTAAAATACCTCTAGTCAAGGAATAATTCATTAGTCCAACCCACATAGAATTGAATGTGATTGGGAGGCTCACAATACTCAATCCACACAGCTTATAAAAACAAAAAGAATGATAAAAAAAGAAATAAAGGGCCTAGTTGAAAACCTCTGTGAGGCATTTAAGGCCAAATCTAGGGTTGAAAACCTCTCTGAGGCAGCCCAAGAGAAAATAAATAAATAAATAAAATTGAAAAGGTCCCTAGGTGAAAATATCCTATGAGGCACCTATGGCAGGCATGCAAGTTGAAAAAATATGCAGAGGTAGCCTACATGTCTCAAAAAGAAGAATATAAAAATATAAAAAGGAAGCACAAGGAAGGAGTTTTTACACCATTTTGCTAACATCTTTCTTTTATAGGAATCCAGAGAGTAAACAAAACCATTCCTACAGAATAGATTCTACAAGTTCATTCCTCCATTTTTTCTAGCCATCCATTGAATTTTCACCCTCTTCACTCACCTCCCTGCCTTTCTCCATCATTTAGACAGAAATAAAATCATGTTTTTTCTCCTTTTTAAACTGCTACAAGATTTTCTTGAAATGCTACAAGAGCAACCTAAAATGCTATAGGAGGAGCTCGAAATGATACATGAGGTAGATCTGATGGGAGGAAGGGGAAAAAAGGTCATGTGTTCTCTAATAAATGTCAAGGGAGGTCCACCCATATCACCTTCATCACTAATCCACTCCATCTAGCCACTAGTCATCTTCAAATTCCACTCTTCCCTACATAAAAAAACTAGAAAAGGCTATGTCATCAACTTTTCCACCACCTACACCACCTCTTGATGATTTTAATATTTTCCTTATACCTCCTATGACTTTCCATCAATTACACATGAAATATAAGGTCTCGAAGAAGAATTAAGTGATTGCTAGAGGAGGAGGATTCCTCCTGTAGCAGCCTGTACATTTACAACAAAACTCGACATCAATTTTTATATTTATTTTCGCCCAGAGAATAGAATATCATGTCACCTTGAGCATCATGAAACAATTTTTGAAGTGATAAATGGAACACCATCAGATAATCCATCCACTCCACCAGCAGATTGGACACTAAGAAGAAACCTACACACACAAAAAAAAATTATCTGTAAAAGAAATCATTTAGCTACGAGCACCTATGTTGAAGAAAGAAAAGGAAATCAACACCTTCAATATCATCATATTATGAAGTCCATATCCAACCTGAAAGCTTCCCCATAAATTTGACATCATAGGTAGGCTCAGGTATGAAAACCCTTATCTCTTCCCTATGCATATGATGATAAAATGTGTAATGGTCAAGAAACGAATTTTCTATGGCTTGGAGGTGGTGAGTAAACTTGGCCACCTTCAATTAGTAAAAAAAATTTCATTCAGTCACACATGCAATGTGGAAAATTCAACTCAAGTGAGGTGATGATTATGAGGAGTGAGGTGATGATCACGAGGATCAAGATGATGATTGCAAGGACTAGGGACAACAGTTAAAAAAAGGGAAGTTTGTGCAAGAACCATGTCATCAAAGTGTTTGATCATTTGCCACAGAAAGGAATATTAAGTATAATGATTGACTCTATTATTGATCCGTATTTTTCATTATATTTAGATGACTATAGATTGGTTCTATATTTTTGAAAATAACATTCCTTGAATATTGTGAGTTTCATATATCTCATTGCCTTCATTATCCTTATAAAAAAAATTTCACTATTCCTCAGTTTTCCATATCAAGGTCACCCTATTGCTCCTAAAAGACTCCTTATGGGGTTATGCCTCTCATCTTCATCCTTATTTCCTGCCTATGACCTCACTACCCTGTTTTACCTTGTTAAATAGACTCCATCCTCGCTCTAGTGTTTCCTAGTGATGACCCAATCCAATGTTCTTTGGGCATAATAAGCTGTAACAATACTATGTTTTCACCTGAAGATCTCCAAGTCAAATTTCAGTTGAGATCAGGTCAAAGAACACCCCCACTAGGTCATTAGGGTTTTTTGCATTCTTTAAGGCCATCCTTGGATGTTTCAGGCACTGTTTTTCCTTTTCTAGAATCTCGCTCAGATGTAATAGAATGTCAAGACATGGTTATTCAAGAAATACCTTAAGATTTTCCAAAGAAGACTATCCTTTCAATTCAAAGTCTGCAAGTGAGAAAAGTGAACAAAGTTTGGCACTTCTGGAGGAGTGTTGAAAGTTGTGTCAGCAGAAGGTGCCGATGAGGTAGACTATCTACCCCTAAATGAAAACCACTTAAATCAAGGAAAGGAGGAAACACTTTTTCTTGTAGATGATTAGGGTTTATGAACTTGATCGTCTACTTGAGTGCCAAAACAGTGATCAATTGCAGAAATGACATGGAGAAGGTAAACAAGGCCAAACATGAAGAAAATCTATCAGATATTATTGATGAGATTTGGAAAAAGGTGAGGTGAACTAGACAGAAATGAATGAACTTTAAAGGGCTATAGAGAACTTAGAAGACAAAATTGATGATTGTTATAAAATAGTTGCAGACACCCAGGGTTTTGAAGAAAGTGGCCAAAAGAGGTGGAAAGGGTAAGTTGAGCTTTATGGTGGAAACTACAGAATATTTTGAAGATGCAACTATGTGATTAAATTCCAAATTTCTCAAATGAACTTATCATGCCTCCATCATTTTCCAAGAAGTCATTCCAAAGGACAAATCATTTGCCACACATAGGGAAATTTTTCTTCAAACTATGTTTTTGACCACACAGAGATGAATTTAACCAAAGTGAGAGGTTTTTGTCCATAATAGGTCTAAGAGGAAAAAACTCCTTCATATTTTACACAAGTATCATGGTTTGGAAGAAATATAAAATTTACAGGTGCTACAAGAGGTTTTCTGCACTTCTGAAGTGACCTTGGGAAAATCAAGTTTTCTCATAGCTTTAGTATTCAAATGGCTTGTTTGATGAGTCAAATGAAAAATATACTAGAATATATTTCCAATCAGCTATCATGAGCTCAATTTGTAGTTGAGGAAGGTCTCCAAACGTTGTCTACACCAGCACTCTTCATTTCTGCACCATCATTCAACACTTTTTGACTAGTCGCGGGAGAATCAACTTTTTATAGGTCAAATAAACTCAAATCAGTAAAAAAAAAGGTAGATTTGGAAAGTAGACAGGATAATATTTCCAACGAGATATCATGTGCCTAATTTGGACACAGGGACGGCCTCCTAATTCTCTCTACCAAAAGGTGTTGCACCCTAAGAAACTGGCACTGCGCCCTCAACCCTTGGCGCTGCGCCCTTGACACTGACGTTGTGCCCTTGGACAGAGAGGCTTTCTAAGTGATCTAATCACTCAAATTACATCAAAACCTCTTCAAATATTTTCTCAAGCCTTCTAAGGCACTGATAAGAGGTAGGTGCATACCAAAACCATGCTTTTCTAAGCTATCTTGGTCATCATTTAATCAATGAAGAGAGACCCTAAAGGAAACCCTAAGTTAGCTTGAAATCATTGATTCATCCCTACTTCATCCTCCTTAAAGGAAAATCAGTCATAAGCAGGGGTCATTAAATTTCTTAAGGTTTGTCATTGAATTATTTTTCCCTTCACCCATTTCCTACACCTATACCCATCCACTCATTCCCTCCATTTGCAAAATTGTCATCTCATTCCCTCCCCTCATCCATTTCACCTCCACCCTAGGGTTTCCAAATCAGGATTTGAAAATTTCATAAGAATATGTACATGAGGCAGCAATTCAAGATGAGGATGACCTCCATAAGACAAAGACTGATTTTGACCTTGTTGGTTTATATGATGAGCATGATGATGAGGCCTTCAAAATGGTTGTCAAGTAGAAGGGTGCCCAAATCAGTGAGATTCAAACCAACTTAGAAAGATATAAGTTTATCATTGAATACTATGAGTAGGAAAATGAACAACTCAAGACCAAGCAGGCCATCATGGAGATTCAACTTCTCAAGGAAAAAAGAGAATAAAACAAGGAAAATCCCTTGCATGATGAAGCCTGTGAAAGGTATGGTGAAACCAATGAGGCAGAAGAAAAGTGCCAAGAAAAAGACTTAGGACTGGAGGGCTGAAAAGAGCTCTAGAACTATAGAGGAAAAGGTAGGTTGAGCTTGCTAATGAGCCTACATTCTGGAGAAGGAAAACAGGGACAAATGACATATTTAGAAGGAGGGCCAAGAACTACTTCAAGAAAAACCAAATTGCAAGCTCAAAGCTACAAAAGGCAAAATCAAGAATTGAAACCATAACCAAGAAAAATTAAGGGAGAAGCTCAAAATCCTTGCTGATATATCCCTCCAAGCCTCCCAAACAAGATCAGCAAGACAAAATCCAAATTTTGGCACTTGGTGCACAATTTTGATTTTTGACTGTTTACCTAGCAGAAAAAAGGGCCAAACGCGCAGCGCCACTAGCACTATGGTATTTTTTGGGGCACTAAATTGAGGAAAATTTTACATTTGGATGATCCTTAGGCTGGGGAAATCACCCTCAAAAAATTTCAGCTCATTTGGAGCAAAACAGGTCCTCCAAAAGTGCCAAAAACCACCTAAAAATCACCTTTCTGCCTTATTTTCAGCACTGGCGCTGCGCCCTGAGCAGTCTTGGGAGAATGGGTTTTTTACTAGGAAAATGGGTAAAAATTTGGAAAATAAGGCATATTTGGAAACTAGACAGGACATTCTTTCCAATGAGCTATCATGGAGCTCATTTGGACTCCGGGAAGGTCTCCAAATCTCAGCTTCAAAAGAGGCAATTTTTCCATATTTGGCGCTGCGCCCTTGGCTTGGTGCTGTGCCATTGCACCTTGGCACTGCACCCTTGCCTGAAAGTCAAAAAAAGACACAAGAAGTTATTAAAAATATATTTTTGAAGGCTTGAAGGACAAATATCTACAAAGTTAGCTTAGAATTTATGTTAGAAGTTATTTTTGTAATGAATGAGGCTCTAATATGTTTCCTTGGGCCTTGCATGGTCTCAAAGGTCAAAATGCCTTAAATATGTAATAAATGACTTCTAAAACCCTAGATAGGGTTTCCACCTCCTCATTTTCAAGTTAAATACCGCATGGAGGCTTGATGTTTTTTTTTTGTTGGTTGGTTGTTTTATGGAGATGAATACATAGACTTGGAGTTTTTGAAGAAGTTGGGTTTCGAGCTTGGTGACTATTTTGGATTGAATGCCATGTAGCAATAACTTTCATAGGATTCATGAACTTTGTTGAATGGTGATGTGTTTCTAATATTGTATTTGTTTCCTTATGTTTACATATTTTCCATCTTTTCTCTTGCAGTAGAACACAAAGTTTAGGTTAAGAAATGTTGTTTAGAGACACCTTAACTATGTCTGCTTTCTATTGTTTAAATTTTTTCCTCTACTAGGTTTTCTTGAAGAAATTAGGAGTTACATGTTTCTCCATGTCCATCTAGTTTGTTTTCTACATATTAAATCAGTAGAGTATGGATAAATAAGTTTATGGTTTTCCCTATCCTTTGGTTTTGCTTGAAATGTTGTTCTCAAGGATTTCTTTGAAGATACTAATTAGGGTTTACTCTAAAAGAATTTTATGGTTTTCCATGTCCTTTAGTCTATCTTAAAATGGTTAATTTGAAGGTCTTCATAGTTTAATTAAGGAATTTAGGAGTTCCCTACTCTTTGATCATTACTTATGTATTATCTTGCATGTTTTCTTTCTAGAGAAGTTAGGAGTTCCCTGCTCTCTAGGGTTTGCTGGATAGTTGTTTTCAAGTTTACTTAATAAGAGCTAGGTCAAAGAGGTTTATGGTGTGCCCTGTCCTTTGATTCTTTCTTAATGCATAGTACTCTTATAGACTCTTCTTGTTATAGTTTATGTTAAAGGATTCTTAACTGCCCTTTAAACCTACTACATTCACCATTTAATGTTCATTTCACACTCACTTAACCTATTTAGATCCATTTGGATTTTTTAACTTGCCCTATGAAACAACCTTGAACTATTGTTGTACTTTTCAAGACCTTTTGAAAACTCCATAGCCCAATGGTATGAATCTCTCTCACTCTACCTGTTTTGCTTGACAAGCAACCCAACCAAACAAACCCTGTCATTATAACTAGCCTAAAATAAAAACCCTAAAATAAATCAAGTTACATCTTTTACAAAAATATAGAGAGAGCCCTCTCTGAGTCCAAGAAGGCTAGGTCCTAGGGCTCCAAAGTTGGTTTGATGTTACCCTTGTTCAATTTGGTCTTGCCAAGCTGACAAATTACAGGGACCTAACAGACTCCATCTGTATAATCACTCATTTCTAGAAAAAAATTAGAGAAGGACGAGCTAGTGATATCATATATTTCCTTGGGTGCCATTGAGATGCTTCAAAAAATGTTTGCAGGGGCTATAGGAGGAGCTATAGGAGGAGCTACAGGAAGCTAGGAACTGCTATAGGAGGCCCGAAAGGAAGCTACATGAGAGGATTGAATGGAGAAAGAGAGCCAAAACTACCCAAAATTCCCCAAAGTTCCCCTCAAATACTCATGCACACGACAGAGGTACCTTGAAAAAGTAGGTGAATTTCTCCATATTTAATTTCCATACATCTTAATGGAGAATTATGCTTGAACTGAGTACCCTGTAGCAAATAATTATGCAGTAGCCCCCCTTTGAAATTTTTATATGAAGTCAAGATAAGAACAGAGAAAAGTTTTATATATATATAATTAGGATCCTTCTCCCCATGTGAAAGAGAAAAATTGACATTGTCTCTGCACCCAAGATTGCTCTGAGGCCAAAATTATAAATACACCCAAGTAACCCCGAGAAGGAGAAGTGGGTGGAGGTTTTAGAAGAAGAGAACCCACAGACGCAAAAATAATTCATCAACATCCTCCTGTGGTAAATATTTTTATAATACATGAGTGGATGGGCTTCGTTGAACAATTGAAGGGGTATGATGATGATATAACCCAGGAATTTTCCATGGCACTAAATCCTCAAGGAGAAGATAGTGCCACCATCGTTGTTATAGGCCTTGCAATCTATCTAAATGTTGAACTCATAAGAAAAGTGACTATATTACCCTTTGGAATTCAATAGAGCAAGGAGGATAAAGCAGCAAGTGTCACATCCAGGAAGAAGTTATTCATTATGAGAGAAAATCCTATAGAAGATAAAAATGGAGTGAGAAGGGAGAGCCTACCTTACCCCCCCATATGAAGTGGCTTAACACATCATCAAATACATATCTTGTGCGGGGAGGTTTAGAATTGTATGTGCAACATGACAACACCTACATTAGTGAAATTGGCATCCTGAAGCAACATGACAGCACCTACACTAGTGTGGGACCAGGAGGTCTAAGCATCACCTACACTAGTGTGGGCTAAATTTGGTGCATGCCTATTTTTTATTTTCCCTTAATTAAAATGGACAATAAAATGTAATATTATCTCATAATCACTTGTAATATTTAACTGAGTGTGATAAACTCAGTTAGCTCATGAATTTCGAGTTGAGGGTAGTTGGTTAGGCATGCAGAGTAATTCTAGTTGTAACGGAGTTCGAAGTGCAGTTGATACATTATTTTAATGCATGTTGTAATAATTTAACACAGTTAAGTGAGTTAAAGTTAGTTGTGCAAGTTGTAACTGTTTTTTGCACTAGTGAGAGATCAAGTGAATTAAATATTATTTTATTCACAATCAGTGATCTAACATGCAATTGATGATTTACTATTAATAGTTTCATGCATGTCAGTTCCAGTGGAGACCTAGTTGAGACAAATTTTAAAGGGAAGTTAACTATCAGTTGTGATATTAGCAGGCTTCCCAGATGCAGTTAAAACACCATAGGATGCCCATGATACTCAGCACAGTAGAGGAATTCTAAAATTCCTAAAGAATAGATATTTCTTTCATCGAGAATTGCGTGAGAAAGGTAGGCTGAAGACACACTAAGAATTGGCTAAGTGTTGGCCTGATTTTGTCTGGATCAGTGTGAGACGATAGGTAGAGTGCATTGTATTTTTTTCATGATTCCTTGTGGAATATACAATATATGATAGAGGGGTTTTTAGTAGCAAGCTTTCCCTGCGAAATTATTTGTGTTATGGTTTGATTGATTCTTCTTTTCTTCATGTGACTGGCGATTGTGTTTATTTTCCGCAGTTGATTTGTAGAAGTGATTCAGTATCTAGCTTTAGTACATTGTTAGATCAGATTGAATCCATGATATACATATTTTTTGTATAATTTTTACATGGTATCAGAGCATAGGAAATCACAATAGTGGAGGAGAAGCTGAGTTTGTGACTGAATAGAATTCGAAATTTGCAGAATATTTTCTTGGTGCTACAAGTGATTCAAGATTGAAATGGATTTCAATGGCTTGAGATTGGAGTATGCACTCGAGGGAAACTCTAACTATATTTATTGGAAATAAAAGATGGAGACAATACTGGAGGAAAATGGATTGAAGGAATTCATTGAAAATGATGTTCCCAAACTCGATGTGACAGATGCTTCAAATCTTGATGCATGGAAAAAGAAAGTTGCAAGGGCGAGGAGGATCTTACTAGAGGGAGTACGAGACCACATTCTCTCAAGTATCCATGGAAAAGTGACTCCATATGCAATGTGGAAGGCTTTGAAAGATCTATTTTAGAGCAGCAGTGACCATAGGAAATTGGCACTGAAGGATAAACTAAGGAAGATCAAAATGGAGAAAAACGACACTATTCTGGTATACGCAACAAATTTTTTCCAATGTCGAGATGAGGTTGGGAGTGTAGGAATTACTATCACGGATGATGATTTGGTGAGCCTAGCTCTTCTAGGACTTCTCAAGAGTTGGCATAGTTATCAAGACTCTATCAATGGGATGGAGAAGCTACCAGATTGGGAACAACTTTGTTTGGATTTGGTGCATGACTAATTTAGGTGGAATACCAAAGATGGATCTTCATCTAAGAATGAAGATGAAGAATATTGTGCTTTGGTTGCCAAGGTGAAGAAGGGGAAAGGAAATAAATTTCATTCCAAATATGAGTCCAGAGAAGAAGGCAAGGAGAGCGACATGTCCAGAGTGAAGTGTTTTCATTGTCATGAGCATGGAAATTATGCCACTAATTGTCCACAAAATAATAAGAAAAAGAAGGCTTTAGGATCTGCAACTGGGGAGGCTTTGGCCTCACAATTTGAGCTTGACTTCTCACTGATCGCGTGCATGGTGTCAAGTGAAATGGGATCAGGGTGGTACTTGGATAGTGGTGCATCTTTCCACATGATGGGAGACAAAGAAATTTTCAGTAGCTTGGAGGAGAGGGACCTCCAAATGCATATCGAAATGGGTGACGATGGAAGGTATAGTGCTACTGGGATTGGTACATTTACTTTACAGAGACAGTCTGGTAAACCATTTTTATTAAAATATGAAATGCATGTACCAAGCTTGAAGAAAAAGTTAGTTTCAGTTGCAATGTTGGAGGATAGAGGCTATGATGTTGTTCTTAGTGAAGGAAAAGTTTTCCTTTGACACAAAGCAACAGGACAAGCCAAGAATATTGGGATTCATGTAAATAATATCTATAAACTTAATGTGGATGTGATTTCTACAGAGCTTCCAACCATTGGGAAGTGTGAGAAATCCATGCAATTTTCCCTTGAGAGGGAGCTTTATTTTCATGCAGATGAGGAACTCTTGGTTCCAAAGAATGAACCTCAATATGTGGAGCAGCCACATGCGGAGGATCATGGACTAGCAGAAACTACTCAAGCAGAGAAATTTCGAGCCATATGGGTTGAGGGAGTGCATGCAGCTATACCTCCACGTGTGAGGTGGGGCAACATGCAAGATTAATCCCAAGAAGAAATTTGGGTAGGGTCCTAGAGATGGTGTGTTTCATGGATTGAACCTGGCTATGAGGATCCCACAGAGAAGCAGTAGCAGGATCAATTAGATTGATGCAGTCAGATGTTAGGAAGATAGAAATCAGAGTGATAGGTGTCGGGTACTGGAGCATAGATCAAGGTTGGCAACAGTGCAGCGTGCATGGATGCAGATTTTAATAGCACAAAGAATCCAGTAGAAATGTGCAGTAGCTAGCAGCAGTCAGAGGACTTTGATGGCAGATGCATTATACAGATTCAGTTTTTTGGAGGCTATTCAATTTTGAAAGTGTTGTAGGCAAAGGTTGCATGTGCAAGAAAAACTAGAGAAGTGTCGCATGTGTTAGTGTCAGTTTAGTCACACTGCCATCAGTGATCAAAATTTCTCTTTTGCATTTGCATATTAGGTGTATTATACCGAATAAATTTCACCATTCCGCTAGGTCATGGATTCATTGATGGTAGTGATTTTTATCAGTTTCCCCTCATGAGGTACTTGCTGATTTTCTTCCCTATGGTCTTCGGTCATTAGTCACTTTTATTCCCAAAATCATATCAGTAGGTCATAGGATGGGTCTCATTGGTCTCTAAGGTCTCACCATGGTTAAAATAACGAGTCAAGTGTCAATTAAGATCAGCAAGGCCATGAGGAATTCAATAAATACAAAGTCACAGCACCAGGAAGATTGGAAATATCATTTGTTCAGTTTGATGCAAGCTTCACCTCAAAAACATGGTTTTGAGGTGAAAGCATGATACTTTGCCTTTCCGTCACATTTCAGAAGATGTTATCTCCACAAAGTGATGTCCCTGCCTTCAGAGAATTTTTCCATAGCATGTTTGACACCAGATCATCTTCAAAGCAGATCCATCAGAAAGAGCCCGGAAAGATCTTTCCAATGGTATACTACACTCTCAAAACTGACTTCTGGATTGAATTTTATGCTTAAGTGAAGTAAAATCCCTCTATTCCCTAAGCCCCCCATATTTCCCATGTTTCCCCTTTAACTTTATTTTCAAATCCCTTTAAAAAAACCCCTTTCTTCCCCCCCTTCCAATTATAATATCGCATTATAAAACATTTAATACAAATATGCGATTTATTTCAAAACCACTTCCCCTTTCCATCCCTAAAAACTATGTTATAAAGTTTTATATCATAAACCGCATAACCCAAAGTCCTCTCCCCTTTATTTAATCGCAATCTCAAATCTTTTTCCATCACAACATGTTTGTTGAATGCTCCGATCGGCCCATCACACAAACCCCGATTGCGATCAATCGCAAGTTCCCCTTTCGACTCCCAATCCACTCCTCCGATTAATCGCTCTCGATTATCCCTCAGCCGTCGATTCCACCATCCAATCTGACGGTCCTCCGCCAATCGGAACATCCCAATCACACCATTTAAAACCCGCCGATTGTATATCCCGCCGATTGCAACCTCCAATGCATATCTGACCGTTGATTTATCCCGCCGATCCGATGGCTCACAACCAATCGGGCCATCGCAATCGGCGCTCCCATAATGCCCCTTCCGATTGATCAATCGCAATATTCTTCGATCGCAGCACCATTCGATTGAAACCCCTGATTGATGTCGCAATCGTCGATCTTTCCCGCCGATCGGATGGCCCATAATCAATCGCATCCCCTCCTTCCGAATCTCCCAATCGCACAAAACCCCGATTGCGATCAATCGCAAGTCCCTTCCCCGATCCTCCGATTGCATAGCCCCTGATTGATCTCTCCATCGTTGATTTTCCCTGCTGATCGGATGGTCAATAGTTGATCAATCCATCGCAATCGGAATTTTCCATTTGTATTGCACTATGCTCCCCTCCGGTGTTGCGATTGCGATTAATCCCTTGGGCCCACCATAATACTTCGGCCCAATTCACATATAAAAGGCCCAGTCCTTTGTTAATCCAAAACTTTGGTCATATTCATATATTACAAAGGCCTTCCTCCCATCGCATCGCATATCTGTAATATGTCACCCCGCCGTGCTCTCCGCTCCCCCATTCCGATTGCGATTATAATGCAAATCTCGCCTCCTTTCCCTCCTCCGTCCCATTTAAAATATGGTTTCCCTTCACAAAGCATATCTTTTATTACGTTATATTTCTGTAGTATTTTATTAAAAAGTCGTCGAATAAATAAATAATGGAAAGCAGAACGTCAGAGGCCGAAGAAATAGAAATGTAACAGTCGCATCTTCAGCAATGATTCTAAAGGATCCACGCTACAGGTTTTGCCTCCGCATTGGATATCCGAAAATTTCAAGAGGAATAATGTAACGCAGCTCTTCCTTTATGAAAATATTATGAGCTCTTGGTCTTCCATCTTCAGTTATGATTCCTCCTCTTCCCATCGATCTATATTCCCACAAATTATGTCTATTTATTGTAAATTCCAATCATTTGTAAAAGGGGGTTGAAAGTCTGAGGTCTGAAAACTCAGAAGAGGGGAATAGTGTGGCAACGAGCTCTGCACTCCGTTGTACAGTTGGCAGGGAATTAAATAAAGTGATGCAGCTCTGATTTGTGGGATTCATGTGGTATGAGTCTTAGCATATGTCTCTTCTTTGTGTTTCATGTGTACATTGTTATGTTGCAACATTCATTCATAAACATTTCCAGTTGAATGTTTTCAAGTTAGAAAGGTATTATCCATTTTATATGCTCTGCCTTGGGGAATCATTCATACTCTGTGTATTTTTTTCTGTTTGAAAAGGATCCATTTATTATGCCCTTTTCAGCTTCTCAACAGTCCTTCCACTTCATCTTATCTCAAACTATATTGCTAAGTCTCCTGCCTATCTTGCCCCATGAAATACCCTGTATCCTGATTTAATTCCTTAGTTCATGTTGTCCTTGTGTCCCATACATCCTTGAGAATTTCAGTCGGTTATCAAAACCCCTTTCACAGTCATATATCTAGCCTAAAATCAGTTTATTGTTGTGTTATTGAATATCTATTCTATGGAGAGAGCCCTCTCCTGTCCTTGTAGGGCTAGCTACGAGGCTGAGCATGGTTTAGTTGTTACCCTGATTTTCCTTTTCAACCTGAGGTTCAGATTGGGTGCTAAAATCTCTGGCGACCATACTGGGGAACATTACAAACTTTTTGCATAGAAAGTTTATCACCCCAGTAATATTTTTCTTGTAAAAGTCTCGACGATGATATTTCAAAGTTTTCTAGGCTGATATAAATATTGTACAGTAGTAAGTTGACCACACTGGCTTCAAGAAGATATACAAGGGCTAATCCTGATCCAAATCCTCCCCCTGTGTTTGAAAATCCAAATCTTATCCCCAGAATAGTCAGAAGACAAGAGGGATCGCTAAGTCCTACACCTATTCTTAGGTCCCATACTTGGCCCAGTGAGTGGTTTTTTGTAGAAGAGCTTTCTTTTGATGAGATTTTTGAGCTCTCTTTGTTTAGAAGTAAGTTTGAAACTGCAATTGAAGACACGGTTTTAGATCTAGAGTTTCTTGTAGATATCAAAGTTCAGAGAGAAAATTCTTCAATTGATGACTACATTTTGAATTCTCCTCACTCCATCACTACAACCTATATTCCTGAGCCTTCAAAATCATTAGGATCAGCATTGCCTCCTCCTAATTCATCAACATCCCCTTCAGTCAACTCCCGGTTATCATCTCCTCCAACAACACCTCCCCCAAATCCTGCAAATCCTGTTGTAAACCCACCCAGAGTCATGGCTGCCCGCTATGCACCCTTGGTGTTACCTCAGGTTCTCAATGATATGCCTGCTGACTATCAGAGTAAAATTACTATCTTTGATGCCACTTAGGGCATTACATCCTAGCAGCATGTTGACAAGATGAATGACTTTTTTGACTTGCATGAAGTAGAAGAAGAGAATGTAGCTACCAGGTTGTTTGTTCAAAGCTTCGGAGGTGAAGTTAGAAAGTGGTTTAGAGCTTTACCAGTAGGCTCCATTCACACTTTACAAGAGTTACACACACAGTTCTTAGACTGGTGGGATGTGAAAAGGAATCCACACCAAATTTTGTCTGAATATGAGAATATTAAAAGAAATGTGGGTGAAACGGTGCAAGACTATTGTTTTAGATTCAATGCAGTATACAATGCTATTCCGGCTAACCTCAAACCTCCCATGGATTCAGCTATGCTGAAGTTTCCAGATGGTTTTGATGCTAATATGGAATATCAACTGCGTGAAAGAGATCCACCGTCACTTGAAGAGATGCAAAAGATAGCAGTAAGCGTTGAAGCTAATCTGCTGGCTAGAAGAGCTCGAGCCAGAGCTAAAAAGAAATTCGTGGTGAAAGAGGAAGCCTCCCCTTCGGACAACAAAATGGACGCACTAATTCGTACAATGGAAAGGATGGTTGATTGATTAACGACTTCGGACAGACCAGAACCCCAAATAAGAAATCCGAATTTTAGAGGACAACAGCAGCCGCAATTCAGAATTAGACAGAGAGAACAGAGGGCGCAGGACCAAGAGGCACCACAACAGCAGATTAAAACACCATTACAGCAGAACTACATGCAAGGGACTGACTCAGATGACGATGGTCCCCTGTTTGAAACCAATCATTTTTTCACAGCTGATGGTGAGCCCATTTTCCTCACAGAAGACGAATAATACACAGTGGCGACTCCAGACATTGGAGGGGACGAAAATTTCATCCTGGAAAACGACGTAGTGTTAGAAGAAGAATCTGATGATTACCAGAGAGGGTATATGAACGCTCTATCAGCCCAGCGAAGGAATTATTCTCTGAGGAACAGAAACGTCACAATCAGTCCCATTCAAAAGAGAAAAGAACTCCAAATGAAGGATGAGGCACAGAAGAAAGGAAAAGAGTCGGTCAATCCTTCAACCAGCAAAGCACCTGCAGCAACTAACACAGCAAATGGAAAAAGCCAGCAGAGCATAGCGAAGGAGAAAACAGAGAAGAATGACCCTCCCATTAAAGAGGTATAAAAAGCTCCTTCCTTTAATTTAGAAAATGAAATTTCCAAACTCAAATTTTCTGTGCCCCTGACCGAGTTGGTGAAGAATAGTGTGTATAAAAGTCAGGTGTCTAAAGTCTTGCAAATTGACCCTCTTTCTGATATGGTTAATGTGGAAGATGACTACCCTGAACTTATTTTTGGTCCAGCGACACAAGAGTCTAAAGAAAATGAAGTTCCCCCCTTTTACTTAAGTCTTAGGTTGCATGAGTTTATCTTTCATAACGCCATGTTGGATTCCGGGGCCTCGCATAATTTGATGCCCAAAGCTGTCATGGAGAAGTTAGGCCTTGATGTTACTAGAAAGTACCATGATTTGTATTCTTTCGACTCAAGTAGGGTCCATTGTATCGGTCTCATCAAAGATTTAGTAGTGTCTTTAGATCAAATCCCAGCCAAAAATGTCTTGATGGATGTAGTTGTTGCTGATGTCCCACCACGGTTTGGGATGCTTTTATCTAGGTCTTGGGGTGCAAAACTTAACGGGACCATACAGCTTGATTTCTCCTATGCCACAATCCCTGTATTTGGCCAGTTGAGAAAGTTATATAGGGAAAAGAAAATGAAATACATGATCACTAGCAAAGACAAGCCAGTAAATCATCCCATCAATGCGGTCCACACAGATTTAGAGTCTTTTGTCTTATATTCAGATGGTGGTTTAAATGATGAAGACGTTCAGTTGGTACAAGTGGAGGAGATACCTGAGATTTCAGAAAATTTCAGAGAAGTCCTAAAACAGGAAAAAGACAAAGCAGCAAATACTTCTGAGCCCCCTGCCTACCAGCAGCAAAGGGATAATGAAAAGCCAGAAATCAGCCAAGGTGAAAAGAAGGAAGAAACTAAATTTCAGCATCTACAAGAAGAAGAAGAAGGCCTATGGGGTATGGATTTTGATGGAGCTGTTGGTAAGGATGAAGCTGGAATTGGAATATGGATTAGGAGTCCTATTTTTCAACTTGAGAGGGTCCCTAGTAATGTTAGAGTATGTGCTTATAAGCTGGCTTTTGACTACTCTAACAATGAAGCAGAATATGAAGCTCTAATTGCAGGCCTCAAAATATTGAAGAAGTTGAAGGCAAGAAGGATTTTTGTGTATGGTGACTCTGAGTTAATAATCAAGCAGGTGAAAGGAGAATACCAAGCTAAAAATCCAAGACTGAGGGCATATAGAAATGCAGTTCTGGACATTTTGAATACATTCCCAGAGTACACTTTGATAGCAGTGCCCAGGATGCAGAATCTTATTGCTGATTCTCTTGCCACTACTACAAGTAACCTGAAGATTCCGATGAACTCCAGCAATAAGTTTGAAATCTATGTCAAACATAGGCTCGCTGTTCCGGACAATTTAAGGTATTGGCAAGTATTTTGGGATGATAATGAGATCAATGCATTCTTACAGGGTGATGGAAAATTCAAGGACACTCCCATAGAAGGCGAGTATGCGGTTGATGATCAAGAAATGGAAACAAACCAGATGGACATATTACAGCTGAAAGATAATGTAATTCCTAGAGGTCTCATACCTCTAGAGGATTTGTTTGATCAGGATGATGTTGCAAAGAAGCCAAGCTTGGTGCCCACAGAGAAAGGAGTTGAAGATGTGAATATCGGAACAGCTGATCAGCCCAAGTTTTTCAAATTGTCAAAGACATTGTCCCCTAAAGTGAAGGAGAAGTATGTGGAGTTGCTTTCCGAATTCTCTGATGTATTTGTGTGGGATTATTCAGAATTGAAAGTGTATGATAAAAACATAATCCAGCATACTATTCCTATCAAGCCAGATCAAAATCCATTCAGACAGAAGCTGAGAAGAATAAATCCAAAGCTGCTGCCATCAATTGAAAGGGAGGTAAACAGGTTGTACAAAGCAGGAATCATAGTTCCTATTAGATTTTTTGATTGGATTTCGAATTTGGTCCCAGTGCGTAAGAAGACTGGAGAAATAAGGTTGTGTATAGATTTTCGGAACTTGAATAAGGCCTCCTTAAAGGATAATTATCCACTTCCGAAAATGGACCATATTCTGCAGAGAGTAGTGGGAGCATCTAGGATGTCACTACTTGATGGCTACTCAGGCTACAACCAAATCTTGGTGCATGAGAAGGACCAAGATAAAACTGCCTTCACGACACCCTGGGGAACCTTCCAGTATGCCAAAATTCCTTTTGGACTGAAGAATGCAGGAGCTACTTTCCAGCGTGCAATGGACATCGATTTTGCAAATGAAAAGGATGTTTTTTTGGTTGTTTATTTAGATGATTTGACAGTATTTTCAGGATCAGATGATGAGCATTTGCACCATTTGAGAGTTGTTTTTCAGCAATGCAGAAAATTTGGAATTTCTCTCAATTCAAAGAAGTGTCTCTTTGCCATGGATGAAGGCAAGCTACTAGGGCATATCATCTCCAAAGATGGTATTCACATCGATCCAGCCAGAGTGGAGGCAATTCAGCTCATAGACCTGCCACGAAACAAAAAGGAGATCCAAGCATTCAATGGTAAGATGAACTTCTTACGTCGATTTATACCCAATCTGGCTGAACATTTGAGGGAAATGACTAATATGCTGAAGAAAGACAGCACTGTTAAATGGAGTGAGGAGGCCATCAAATCATTCAATCTGGTAAAGTTTGCTTTGTCCAATGCCCCAGTTTTGATCAGTCACGACTACGCTCAAGATTTTATCATATTTTCATTTGCATCCGAGCATACGTTGGCCGCGGTTTTAATGCAAAAGAGAGAGGAAATAGAAAAGCCAATTGCCTTCTTCAGTAGGACTATCAGAGATGCTGCTTTGAAATATAATATTATTGAAAAACAGGTATTGGCTCTCATCAAGGCATTGAAGGATTTCAGGGTCTACATTCTACATTCACATACTATAGCATATGTTCCTAACGCCGCGGTGAAGGATGTGTTAATGCAAACTGATCTAGAAGGTCGTAGAGGTAGGTGGATAGCAGCTATGTTGGAGTACGATCTGGAGATCAAGCCCACGAAGTTGATCAAAGGACAAGGCTTGGAAAAATTGATGGCCCAATCAAATCTGTGTGCTTTAGATATAAACCTCGTAACAGCAGTGGCAGAAGATGAAGATGAAGGTTTGCTAGTTCCAATTGCAGATATTTTTCTACAATCCCCGTGGTATTCAGATATCATCTATGTCCTTCAGCATTTTTCACCTCCTACGGGCATGTCCAAGAGTAAAGGTAGATCTCTGAAGCTAAAATCCGCAAAATACTACATTTTAGACAGCGATCTGTATTGGAAAGATCCAGGAGGCGTTCTGCTCAATTTTTTGGTTGAAGAAGAAGCGGAGAAAATAATGCATGAGTTTCATAAAGGCGACTGTGGCGGTCACTTGTTTTAGAAGACTACAGCTAACAAGATATTGAGGGCAGGATATTATTAGCCCACATTATTCTCTGATTTATATAAGACCGTGATGAAATGTCATGAATGCCAAATCTTCCAAGGAAAGAAAAAATTGCTTCCACTCCCTTTGAAACCAGTTTCAGCGAACACACCCTTTCAACAGTGGGGGCTCGATTTCATTGGAGAAATTCATCCCACATCCTCAGCACAGCACCGATGGATATTGACATGGACAAATCACTTTATGAAATGGATCGAGGTTTTCCCAGCCAGGCAAGCAACAGACACGGTAATCATTCAATTCCTGGAATCGAATATTTTATCTCATTTTGGCTGCCCATGCAAAATCGTAACAGACAATGCAGCCGCGTTCAGATTGAAGAAAATGATCGATTTTTGTGACAAATAAAACATTGCGTTGGGCATTCGACAGCGTATTATCCACAAGGAAACGGCCTGGCTGAGTCCTCTAAATAATTGCTAGTGAATATAATTAAGAAAATGCTAGAGGCAAACAAAAGAAACTGGCACCGAAAGCTCATCAATGCACTGTGGGCAGACAGAGTTAGCAGTAAAAGATCAATAGGTATGTCACCATTTGAGCTTGTCTATGGTACTGATGTTGTCTTTCCTACATCTCTTACAGTCCCAGTTATGAGATTATTGCAAGAAGTTGGCGGCGAGGACAATGAAAATCAACGAAGGATCAATCAAATGATCCACCTTCAGCAAAACAGAGAGAAAGTGTCACAGAATGCTATTCAGTTGCAGGAGAAGATTAAAAAGATCTATGACAGGAAGACAAAAGCAAAGAAGTTTCAGCTGCATAATATAGTGTTGAAATGGGACGCCAGAAATGAAGAGAAAGGGAAGCATGGTAAGTTCGACAATCTGTGGAAAGGACCATACAGAATTTTAGCATACAGAGGACAGAATGCCTTCTTGATTTCAGAAATGGATGGCCAAGATTTCCCTGGAGGAGCAGTAAATGGTAAGCTTTTGAAGCACTACCATTGTTGAAAACAAAGGATAAGAACCTATGTCATCAGCATTGTATATACCATGTTATGTTTATCAAAGTTCAGAGTACACAGTCATTGAAGTTTGGGGCCCGGGGTGAAGGCTATAAGACTTGGATGATTTGTGTATGGTGTGTTATTTCAGTTTTTCAGTATTAATCTTGAGTCAGGGTCAGTCTGCATTGTGTCAGTTTTTCAGTATTTTTGACTCCATGCCTAGTGGATAAGGCTACTTGGTCTATGGTGTTCTTGGCACCTACAAAGAGCTACCATCCCCATTGGAGCCAATGTTAGTGTCAGTTTAGTCACACTGCCATCAGTGATCAAAATTTCTCTTCTGCATTTGCATATTAGGTGTCTCATACCGAATAAATTTCACCATTCTGCTAGGTCATGGATTCATTGATGGTAGTGATTTTTATCATTTTCCCCTCATGAGGTACTTGCTGATTTTCTTCCCTGTGGTCTTCGGTCATTAGTCACTTTCATTCCCAATCATATCAGTAAGTCATACGATGGGTCTCATTGGTCTCTAAGGTCTCACCATGGTTAAAATAACGAGTCAAGTGTCAATTAAGATCAGCAAGGCCATGAGGAAGTCAATAAATACAAAGTCACAGCACCAGGAAGATCATAGATATCATTTGTTCAGTTTGATGCAAGCTTCACCTCAAAAACATGTTTTTGAGGTGAAAGCATGATACTTTGCCTTTCCGTCACATTTCAGAAGTTGTTATCTCTACAAAGTGATGTCCCTACCTTCAAATAAGTTTTCCATAGCATGTTCGACACCAGATCATCTTCAAAGCAGATCCATCAGAAAGAGCCCAGAAATATCTTTCCAATGGTATACTACACTCTCAAAACTGACTTCTGGATTGAATTTTATGCTTAAGTGAAGTAAAAGCCCTCTATTCCCTAAGCCCCCCATATTTCCCATGTTTCCCCTTTAACTTTATGTTCAAATCCCTTTAAAAAACCCCTTTCTTCCCCCCCTTCCAATTATAATATCGCATTATAAAACATTTAATACAAATATGCGATTTATTTCTAAACCACTTCCCCTTTCCATGCCCGTAAACTATGTTATAAAGTTTTATATCATAAACCGCATAACCCAAAGTCCTCTCCCCTTTATTTAATCACAATCGCAAATATTTTTCCATCGCAACATGTTTGTTGAATGCTCCGATCGGCCCATCACACGAAACCCCAATTGCGATCAATCGCAAGTTCCCCTTTCGACTCTCGATCCGCTCCTCCGATTAATCGCTCCTGATTATCCCTTAGCCGTCGATTCCACCATCCAATCTGACTGTCCTCTGCCAATTGGAACATCCCAATCGCACCATTTAAAACCCGCCGATTTTATATCCCGCCGATTGCAACCTCCGATGCATATCTGACCGTTTATTGCTCCTGCCGATGCGATGGCTCGCAACCAATCGGGCCATCGCAATCGACGCTCCCATAATGCCCCTTCCGATTGATCAATCGCAATATTCTTCGATCGCAGCACCATCCGATTGAAACCCCCGATTGATGTCGCAACCATTGATCCTTCCCGTCGATCGGACGGCCCACAATCAATCGCATCCCCTCCTTCCGAATCTCCCAATCGCACAAAACCCCGATTGCGATCAATCGCAAGTCCCTTCCCCCAATCCTCCAATTGCATAGCCCCCGATTGATCTCTCCACCGTTGAATTTCCCTGCCGATCGGATGGTCCATAGTTGATCGGGCCATCGCAATCGGCATTTTCCATTTGTATTGCACTCTACTCCCCTCCGGTGTTGCGATTGCGATTAATCCCTTGGGCCCACCATAATACGCCACTATTATTATAAAGGCCCAGTCCTTTTGCTAATCAGAAACTTTGTCATATTCGTCAGATATTATAGGCCTTTTCTCCCATCGTATCGCATATTTGTAATATTTCACCCCTCCGTGCCTTCTCGTCGTCCTCATTCTCATTTATACGAATGCAAATCTCTGGCCGTTTCCCGTCCGTCCCACAGAACATATTTCTGTACATATATTTTATTACGTTCTATTTCTATAGTATTTATTAAAAGTCATAGAATAAAGAATAATGGAAAGCGAACGTCAGGGTTTGCTGAATGGTAATGTAATAACACATCTTTAATAATGATTTTAAAATAGATTCAATGCGCTATTGTGTTTTGCTCTCCGCATGGATATCTGAAAATTTCAAGAGGAATAATGTGATGCAGCTCTTCCTTTATGAAAATATTATGAGCTCTTGGTCTTCCATATTCAGTTATGATTCCTCCTCTTCCCATCGATCTATATTCCCACAAATTATGTCTATTTATTGTAAATTCCAATCATTTGTAAAAGGGGGCTGAAAGTATGAGGTCTGAAAACTCAGAAGAGGGGAATAGTGTGGCAGCGAGCTCTGCGCTCCATTGTACAGTTGGCAGGGAATTAAATAAAGTGATGCAGCTCTAATTTGTGGGAGTCATGTGGTATGAGTCTTAGCATATGTCTCTTCTTTGTGTTTCATGTGTACATTGTTATATTGCAACATTCATTCATAAACATTTCCAGTTGAATGTTTTCAAGTTAGAAAGGTAGAATCCATTTTATATGCTTTGCCTTGGGGAATCATTCATACTCTGTGTATTTTCTTCTGTTTGAAAAGGATCCATTTATTATGCCCTTTTCAGCTTCTCAACAGTCCTTCCACTTCATCTTATCTCAAACTAGATTGCTAAGTCTCCTGCCTATCTTGCCCCATTAAATACCCTATATCCTGATTTAATTCCTCAGTTCATGCTGTCCTTGTGTCCCATACATCCCTGTGAATTTTAGTCGGTTATCAAAACCCCTTTCACAGTCATATATCTAGCCTAAAATCAATTTATTGTTGTGTTATTGAATATCTATTCTACGGAGAGAGCCCTCTCCTTTCCTTGTAGGGCTAGCTACAAGGCTGAGCGTGGTTTAGTTGTTACCCTGATTTTCCTTTTCAGCCTGAGGTTCAGATTGGGTGCTAACAACATGCAAGAGTTTCATTTTGCATGCAAGATGTGAATGTCACATGCAAGGATATTCCTTTCTTGTTGAGAGAGAGTGTTGAAGTTTTCAACAAGAAAAAGTGAAATTGGCATCCTGAAGCAACATGATAACACCTACACTAGTGTGGGACTAGGAGGTCCAAACAGCACCTACACTAGTGTGGGACCACAGGTCCTAGCAGCACCTGCACTGGTGTGGGCTAAATTTGGTGCATATCTATTTTAATTTTCCCTTAATTAAAATGGACAATAAAATGTAATCTTATCTCATAATCACTTGTAATAGTTAACTCAGTGTGATAAACTCAGTTAGCTCATGAATTTCTATTGGCCGGATAAATCGATCTTGCGGACAAGATCGATCTCCCTAGTGTCAAAAGACAATATAGCAACAAATGAACAACTAAGTTTGTCTTTCTCTAAATATATTCGTTTTACAAATAAATGTTATGAAGGTGTCGATCCTACCTTAGATCCAAATGCTTATTTGTGGTCGTAGTTCTTCCGTCGCAACAATAATCCTTCCGTCACAACAAGAGTTCTTTCGTCACAACAATAATCCTTCTGTCACAATAAGAGTTCTTTTGTCGCAAGAAAGTGTCGTCTTTCGTCGCAACAAAGTGTCGTTTTTTGTCGCAACAAAGTGTCTTCTTTTGTCGACTTGCAATCACAATCAAGAAAATATTAAATAGCACCTGTATAACAAATAATTATAAAACATACCTATCATAGTGATCAAGGAATCTATGAAATAAACGATCAAACGACAACTTATTGAAATAAACAATCAAACAACAATTTATTGAGAAAAACAAAACTTGATTGTATTAATCTTAAAATAACAGAAGAACCTTACAACCTTAGCCTTGATGTTGAACAGGCCTTCCTGGGGTCCGAAGCAGGAGTCTCCTCTACTTTGATAAGTCTTGCACTCTTCCTCCAGGAGAAAATAGAGGTATGTGATCTTTCCTCTCAAAAGCTCAGCAGAAAGAAGTCTAAATCTCAACAGCACTTCAACTCAATCACACATAAAGCTTGAACTCCCCTTGAGGCTACCCAATGCCTCCTTTTATAGAGTAGATGAGGAGGTTAGGGTTCCACCTATGAAGGGATAAATCCTCCTTCAAAGGGATAGGCTCCTCACATCAAGGGATTAATTCCTTAAGGTGTGGGATACATGCACCTTAGTAAGGCGTACTCATCCCCAAAAATTCTCATCTAGAAGCTTCTATAATTGACCTCAAATCAGCTTTTTATATTTTGTTTCTCACTTTTTTGACTTTGAGAAGGGTAAGCAGGCATTACAAGGGAAAACTACATTCTGGAACGCAGGTAAGCAGTGTATTACCTATGTACCCAAGCTAGGAACGCAGGAAGGCTTCATGTTACCTGCGTACCCATAGTTTCAGAGGTTTTTAGGGTTTTTTTCTCCTGTTTTAAGGCTTGACATGAGGAGTAAAGGTTGTAAGACTTGCAGAGGAGGCATGTATGAGTGTTAATGAGCTCATACAGTCAGAAAAATTTCAAGGTGACATTTTTTAAGTGCAACAGATTGCCCCCTAAAGTGCGAAGTCTGGAATAGATGAAGATGAAGTCTATCATATATGAAGAGTGAAGTGCTTTATCATTTCAAGGATCATCCTGTGGACACCCCAGTCGGAACCTGTAAAAACATTCAATGCAAAATATATATATGTAAACATATCATTGCTGAGGTAGGCATTCCCATACTCAGATCAAAACTAACTAGAAAACTGATTTAAATTGTTCTGATATAGGAATGATTTTCAATACATCAACAGTATAGAAATGTGTAGACACAGTATTGACACATCCATCTATTTATGAATAGTCCACTGTATAAATGAATAACAAAAATTCCTCGCAGCCGAGATGGTAGAAACTAGATCCAGGGTCTTGATTTCCTCTTCTCAAACCAGTACGATTCTATCCATGTGAATGAATGTGTCGAAGTCGAACGTGGTAGAAACCACTTGATTACTAGTCAATAATGTAAATTGTTAACAAGTGTGAGAGTAACCACCAGTAATGTCAATGGCTCTCAAAGTACTCAGTACAATCCATGAAATGTGAATGAATGAGCTGAAGTCAAACATGTCATGGAATCATTCGATTGAAGGTCAATGATGCAACTTGTCATCGAAGGCGAGAAACCTGCCATTGAGGCATGCATATTTCAAGGTACTGACGATTTCTAGATCAACTTCCTAGATAATGAGCTGTCGTTGATAGAAAGTGATCCGTTGTAGGGAAGCCCACAACACGAAATCATAGATCAAGTCTTGAAGAAATA
Organism: Pinus albicaulis; assembly: GCA_034641835.2. Lineage (NCBI taxonomy): Eukaryota > Viridiplantae > Streptophyta > Pinopsida > Pinales > Pinaceae > Pinus > Pinus albicaulis. The sequence continues at coordinate 758,163,909 of CM076578.1, read as the reverse complement.
TATTGGCAAGGACTGACTCAGGGATGGTCAAAATGGATGACAGATATTTTGCATATGAATGGTTTGTTTGAACTGTCCTCTTGAACACATAACGACACTACAGATGGCTTGGTGACAATTGACCCAAAGCTAATACCCAGAAACTGGCTAAAGACTTTCAAATTGGTTTTATTAACTGTTAGGAAAAGGATTTCCCAACCCAGGTGAACAAAAGTGTCGTGTTCAAGAGTGGTTAACGTTTTTCCGAATAATCAAAATGTAACAAATAGGTTTGTTTTTCTCTCTTTTCCCCCACCATTTCTAGCAAGTACCTCTTTATTTTTGACAAGCTTGAGGAGGATAACATTTTCTTGTTTATAAGCTCATCCTTCGAATGAGTCCAACTTAGTTTAAAATTCGAACCCTAAGAAGGAGTGGTTCGTTCCTGTTTAAAAATTGAAAAGGTCCTTTACTGTTAAATTTTAACGAGTCCAGTATAGGAGAAACTTGGTGTTTTTCAATTTTAGGGAGTCAGAAGAAAAACTTATGAAAACTCTGTGGGTGTATTTTTTTGTAAATTTAGTCTCTCGAGCCCGAAAAAGGATAAAATAATGCAGGAGAGAACTCTATTGAACATAATTAGTCAGTGTATACCTTTTTCGTAAATAGTCCATTTCAGTCCATAAAAGGGGTAAACTTATACTGAAAGGACGATCATTCATTTACTTTAACGAGTTCAAATAATCAAGTGCTCGGCAATATTTTCATGTTTAGAGAGTCTGAAAAGGGCTTAAAAGAGGACTCCAATGTTTCACTTTTTCGTAAATTTTTGAAAGAGTCCGAAAAAGTGATAAAAATATGCTCTTTGTTGAAAAATGATCATTTTTACCGAAAAATCCAATATTCTGCACAAAAACTCGAAACAATTACACATACCTGTTTAAGATAAATAAAAATGTTTTCAAAAATTACCTTTTTAAAGTGAAAAATAAATAAATTAAAAATTCGTTTATTCGAAAAAACTTATAAAAAGGACTTTTCTAACTTCATTTTTACTATTTTAATTCAGAGTGAAAAAGTAAGATATTTTGGATAAGAAAAACTTTTTGTGAAAATTTTGAAAAAATTGTTTGTTGGAATCAGAAACCGTAAGCTCCAAGTAATCTGTATAAATTTTGGACCATATGAGGGCCCAAGTTGATTTCCTGATATGGCTAGTGAACAGATGGGACACACAGGACCAGTGTTTCTAGTTTATCGTCCACCGGCTCGAAGTCGAGCTGGAGGATATATATTTTTTGACTGGTTTGTCCAAGAGGGGCAGACACTTATCTCTATTCAGGACTAGACCAGGTGGCCAGTCTATTGCTAGTCTCAAAGTAGAGTTTTGCAATGGTTGAGTAGACCCCAAGGATAAACGGATAGATATCATCCGTCCTGAGTTCAAAGTTATTGTCTTTACTGTTACTAGACTATATAGGAGTGCAACATTACGTGTTTCCAATCTCATGATGAGGGCATTGAGATTGTTACATTTCTTTCGGCATATTTTTGTTGGTTGAAAAACCAACTCTTTATTATTAAGGATTTTCCATACGCCGAGATGAACTATTGCGGCGACAAAGACATGGATTTTCCTCCAGAAGAGCAACGGGATGATTGAAGAAAAAATCATTTTCAACACTTTCTAAGTCCTAATTTTTTTTTGTATTTTAAACCGTCCAACACAAGACGATGTATAGTTTGAAACACACTTCTATGCTATGATATATCACTATTACCGGCTATCTGTGTACATGTTATCAGATGTTGTTTAATTTACTGCTTTGTTTATTGCAAATGTCTATTTATCATACTAGAAGAAACTGCATCTGCTAAAGTATTTAAATGTCTTGGAATATGCTGATATTCAATATAATCAAATTCACGTTCCAAGAGACGAACTCTTAAAAATAACCGTAACAACATTGGATTTCTAATGGCATAAACCCTGTTAAGCTATAATACAACAAGTTCAAAATCAAACCTAACAATCAAACTATGAATCCCAAACGATATGGATTCAGATAGTAACTCAATCACTACACTATACTTTGCAATGTTATTCGTTGTTTGACCGAGGCTTACCCCATGCATGGATACTAACTCGTCAAAGGGTGAATAGATAACCCAAGCTATGGAAGAAATGTTCCATGTACTACGACAAGCACCATCAACAAAACCAATGTAGGTTTGAAGAGACGTCGGCATCTGCAATATCAAGAGTAAAATTCAGATAAGCAGGAATAGTGATAAGTACACACTTTAAACTAGGCACACTTTTCTAATCTAAGACACACCAGTAGTAAAGAATCTAATCTAACTAAAAATCTCCACGCCAAGTTTAAGCATAATATTTCTTCAAATAAAGCCCATTTCTGGGTTTATCTAAAGAGACACCGTCAAAATGTATCAGCTCATAGGTCCCTTTTGCCATCTTTCGCTTAACAATGAAAGGACCATGCCACATAGGCACAAATTTTCAAGCCCATAGCTTATCGTTGGCTTGATCGTACACTAAAACTAGGTCTCCTTTTGAAAAATTACGAGGGGTAACATTTCTATCGTACTGAGCTTTTATTCGTTTGACATGAGCTTCGTTTGCTAATGCAACATTTCGTCGATTCTCATCTAGCTGAGCCAAGTACAAAAAATGCTTCTCCTCTTCAGACATAGCTAGAAGTAATTCTATGGATAATTTCAAAGACGAAATTTTGCATTCAATAGGTAACACAGCTTCCAAACCGTAAACCAATTGAAAGGGAGTGAAACCAGTTGACGTTTTTACTGAGGTCCAATATGCCCAAAGTGCTGAAAATAACATGGAATTCCAATTCGACTTATGAATACCAATGATTCGTTTAATCATGGTGACTAAAACTTTATTGATAGCTTCAACCAGACCATTAGCCTGCGGGTAATATGGAGTAGAACTATCGTGGCGTAGGCCAAGTTGATCTATCAGTTCAGTCATCATGATATTCTGAAAATGACTTCCATGATCTGTAATAATGGCTTGAGGAACACCGAATCTAGCAATTATATGATTGAACACGAAAGTTGTAGCAGTCTTGTCATCTGCCGAAAATGTAGGCATCGCCTCAGCCCACTTAGTAAAATAATCTACCGCTAGGATAATATATGCATGCCCCCCGGCCGAGTGAGGTTTACATGTAATAAAGTCAATACCCCACTTTGCGAAACAACTGACAGCAATTATAGGGTGAAGAGGAGTGGGTGGTGCATGCATTTTACGATCAAAGACCTGAAAATTGTGGCAGTTCTGGACTGCATAGATACAATCTTTGAATAAGGATGGCCAGAAATAACCAGCGCGCCATATCTTTTGGGTTGTGGCATACCCAGACATATGACCACCACATGCTCCAGAATGGCAGTCATTTAGAACCTTCTCAGCTTCTTCATGAGTAAGACAGCGTCGAAAAACAGAATCCGCTCCATGACGATAGAGTGTATCACCAATAATATTGTATTGTTGGGATTGGAAACGTATTTTCCGTCACTAAGATCGTGAAATTTCAGGCCGAAAAGATTGGGTTTGGAGATAAAAAATAATATCTCCATACCATGGATCAAGAGTACTGATAAGAAACAAGGGTTCGTCCTAGGCTGCTCCACCACAGTTTCAGTATCAGTAGAGGGGAAATCACACATCAGTTCTGCAAAAACCAAAGATTTATTTGCCTTGGATTTTTCAAATTCCAAGTCAAATTCCTGCAGGATAACTATCCATTTGGAATACTTGCCCCCGAGAAATTGTTTGGTCAAGATGTACATCATAGGGTCACAGTCAGAAATTACCGTGGTTTTGCGTAATAAGATGTAGTGTCAAAATCGTTGGACAGCTTGAACAGCTACCAAGGCCAATTTCTCCACATGCATGTATTTGATCTCAGTCAGATGTAGATTTCGACTAGGATAGTAAATCACATGTTCATTGTTGAATTCATCTTCCTGAACTAAAACCATCCCACTGGTGGAATGAGAGGAAGCGACGTACAAAAAATAGTCCTGGTTGTAGTTGGGAGGATGCAATAATGGTGCATGGGTCAATGCTTGTTTGAGTGCATCAAAAGATCGATCATCGATCTCATCCCAAAAGAATGGAACGTTCTATTTCAACAACTGGGTAAAACCCTTTGTTAGCTCGACGTAGTTAGGAATAAATCGACGTAAAAAGTTTGCTTTCCCCTACAAACTTTGGAGTTGGCGCAGAGTCGAAGGAGGAGGTATATTTACAATAGCTTCGACCTTCGACGGATCAACGTAAATGCCTGCTTTCGAAAAAAAAAATCCCAGTAAGCGACCCGATTCTACACAGAAAACAAATTTGTGCGAATTCAACCTTTTTTGATAATGCCTACATCTCATAAAAATAGCTCGTAAATGAGTGAGATGGTCAGTCCTACGTGATGAATGAGCAGGTAAATCATCGAGATAAGGCTGCACAATGTGCTTAATGTCATGAAATGCATAAGACATAGCCCTTTGAAAATTTTCGCCGCCGTTCTTCAATCCAAAGGGTAGTTTGCAATAAGCAAATGTCCCCCATGGACAAATGAAAGTTGTCTTTGGTTGATCATCAAGAAGTATTTTTATTTGATTGTAACCGGAAAAACCATCCATAAAGGAGAAAATTTCACTGCCGGCACAATCATCAATTATTTGATCGATATAGGGGGTTGGATAATTGTGTTTACGACAAGCTCGATTAATATCCCTATAGTCGATACATACTCTTATCGTTCCTTGTTTTTTGTTAACGGGAACAATATTCGACACCCAATCCGTTAAAGGAATTGAATAAATGAAACCTGCACAAATTAATTTTTCAACTTTGGCTTTGACAGCAGCAGCTTTTCTCAGATGTATCTGACGTAAGCGTTGTCAGACAGGTTTGGCATCCGGGTAAGTCTTGATTTCATGTACAACAATTGACAGATCGATTCTCGGTATTTCCTCATATGACCAGGCAAACACGTCACGGAATTGTTGAAATAGGGATTTATAAGTTTGAATTTCATTTTCTGTACAGTTTGGATTAGTTCTAGTTGAAGAAGGATCGGAAAGTGACTGTACAGCCTGATATGAAATTTCAAAGGGACTCAAAGGCATCGCGCCATCAAATGAATCCAACTTGGACTCGGAAGGTACGATCCAAGGATCATCAAATGTAATATTATTCGATGAAATCATATGAATGTTTGCGATAGAAGGTGATACGTTAGGAGGAGGAAAGGAAAAAGTTCCTAGTAAACCAGAATCTTTAATCAAACCTACCCCAACATCCTTGTAAGGGATAGCCATTTTAATGATGTGCTGGATAGTTTCTGTAGAGGCTGGATCGGATGAAAAATAATTTAATTGATCTATTGTAACAATCTTTTCTTGATGTGGAAACTTGATAAGCCGAAAGACCGATGAAACAATAGCAGTCATAGCATAAGACCAACTGCGACCTAGGATAAGGTTGTAATCTAGAGGGGCATCAACCACCTCCACATATAGATTTACGGTTTTGCCTTCGAACCCTATAGGTAAATCCTGCAAAATATTGAAAGGATGGAACCCTCGGCCATCAAAACCCTTTAGAATCATAGGAGACTAATTCAGTGTAGGAGAACCAAGCGATTTCCAACACTAGATCGACATAATACACATAGAAGCCCCTTCATCAATCACAGTCCAAAAGATCGATATGTTTTTTACTAAAACTGGAATCTGGAAAGCCATTTGATGAGGCACGCGGGGTGTACTATTCTCTAAATAAAATATTATAAGGTTTGAATCCTGAATATCGACAGCTCTTATGGTAGAAAAAAGTAATTTATGCTCTGCTAGGCACGATTGCAGCACTTCCAAAGTCGACATTGCTGAAGGGGAAATAGCTAAGTCCTCAACAATGTTGTAATTCTGAGCAGCTCTCGCATGTGGATTGAAAGCTGATTTATGAAGTACACCTTTAGCAGGTGGTTTGATTACTAAATCTGAATTGGGTTTCTCGATCTGTAGCGGATCAAAAATGGAAGGAGGTGTAGTTGATGTGTTTGCACTAGAATATTCTGCTTCTTTACCATCAACGGGGTTCTTACTACCATAATCTTGTGATCGCGTCGCAATCCTGACATGAGACATCATCAGAATAGGTTCTTATAAGGTATTCAAGATAGAGCCAACCATCTTACTATCTTGAGTGGGAAAAGTATCCTTCAAGACAGTAGGTTGTTGTGAACCTTTAACGAATTTCGAAACCTCTGCTCGATGTGGGCATTCCTTAGTAAAATGATCCTTGTCGCAAATGAAACAAGGATAGAGAGGCTTGCATTTTTCGTCATTAGATTCGGTTTTATCTACTTTTTCTTTTGAATTCTTTTTGTTTTTATTATTCCCCTTCTTTTTACTGTCGGATTTAGATTTTGCCGTAGATGTCTCTACGACATGAATGTCGGTAGAAATTTCAATGGAAGACTCTCATTTCGGGGAATCAGGTAAAGTTATTATAGGAGAATTATTCTTTGAATATTTCTTCTTGCTTTTATTATTAACTGTACCAATCATACCATCAGCGGCATGAGACCCTGAAGGAGCTACAGTTATTTGACCTTGTTTTGGAAGATCGGGGATTTTTTCATGTAAAGTACATGACTGCGTATAGACGAGGTCAAGATACTGAGCTTGAGTAATGACTTGCTCCTCAGTAACAACTCTTGCCTTAGCTACATCTTCAGTGATTTTGGGTAATAATGATTTAACAAACCATTCTGCCAAAATTTGATCCGGAATGTAAACTTTCACTAAATGCCTTCTACGTCGCCATTTGTGAATATGATCAGAAATGTATGTGGACATGGATTGCTTTAGCGAAATCAAAAGTTTCGTGCCATTTTTGTATCGGACGGGCAACTGAAAATGAGTTAAGAAAGCAATTGCTAACTGACTAAAATTATTAAAAGAGCCTCGTGGTAACTCAATGTACCATTTGGTGGCAAGACGAATAAGAGTTCGTTGAAAAAGATGTAAGTGAATTGAATCATCAATTATCGAATTAGACGCACACCAGAGGTGATAAGTCATAACGTGATTTGATGGATCCTCTCCTAACTTACCCTCGAATTTCGGTATATCACTGGGCAACTTATGCGGCATTGGTGGCCAGTACGGATAATAGAAAATTGGATCATTCGTAAGGCGTGTCAAATCAGGTAAATCCAAAGTTGCAATAAATGGTAACTAATGGTTAGGGTCATGAAAACCTTGAGTAGCCAAAGCAATTCCGGGAGGAGGATACCCAGGATGACTGGGAATCGGATTTGCATTAGGAATTGTGTAACCTCCTAGGAAACCAGGATTAATCGGACCAAACTAGGGTTGTTGAGGCTGTTGATAAGTATAGCCAGGGTACGGTTGATACTGATAAGCTAGGCTTTGTGAAATGGGACCAAATTGGAACTGTCCCTAGTACAGTTGATACGTGAATTGCGGTTGACTTGTGAAAATCATACTTGTACCAGCTTGTCCCGCAAGTATCTGGACCAAAGTCTGAACTGTAGGTCCTAACTGGGGTACAGAGACTTGAGGGATTTGCACGGATGCAAGGATAGAAGAACTCTGAGCTACAGATACTCTAGAAACAGGCGTTATAGGTTGCACAGACGTTGCAGCAGTTGCAGTAGTTTGAGGCAGAGTCTGAGGTGTACTAGGCCCAGACTGCTGAACAGAACCAGGTGCAGGGTTTTGAATAGTAGGCTGGACAGGCTGCTGGGTTGGACCAGAAACCAAAGGTTGTCCAGGTTGAGAAGACAACTGCACATTAGGTTGCATAGGTTGTTGAATTTGGGACGGATCCCACACCATGTTTATTCCGGGGTATTGTCCCGTAGAAGGTTGAACGTAAGGACCATAACCTAGTTGAACGTAGGGCTGATAAGTAAGTGGTAAATTTCTAGCTCTTTGTACAGATGATTGACCAGAATGTGGTTGGAAACCTTGAATTGGGTACTGACCTTGAGGTTGATAACCCTGAGGCGCATACTGAAACTGGGGTTGATAAGGACCTTGAGGAAAATATTGAGTTTGGGGTTGACCTTGGGGTATGTACTGTCCTGAAGGTTGATAACCTCGAGGTATGTACTGTCCTTGAGGTTGTTCTCCAAAATAATATTGTCCCACAGTTTGTCCTCGGAAAAATTTATCTTGAGGTTTCCCCCCAGGTGGTAACTGAATGCCTGAAGGTTGCCCCCCAGGCGGTAATTGACTACCCTGAGATTTCCCCCCAGGGCGGTAACTGACTTCCCTAAAATTTTCCTCCAGGTGGTAACTGACTGCCTTGAGGTTGAGGATTCGGAATATTACTAGACATCATAAATATTTGCTCTACGTTTGACGTTTCAGTTTTAATTCCATTAAGACCAGGTGATAATACTTGTTCAGTTGGTCGAGGAGCTGCTCCTGAGAAAGTACCAGAGAGAACCTGATACCCTGAAGGAACATAAGGACCACCACGTAAAAATGCTTCTGGTGATTGGGAAAACATAGATGACTCTCCTGCCATGATGGATGAAGGATAATAACCTCTGGGCGTAGGATGAAATGGAATTCGAGGTGGAGAAAAAGCAAGACCTGGGTTTTCTAAATTTTTTGTCAAAGATAGATACCAAGCGTCAATTCAAATAGGGCTGTATAAAATAGATTCACGCTCCCTAAGATTTAAAGAGTGAGGGGATTCGGGAAGAGATATCTCTTCATCTAGACTAGCAAGTTCTTCAATAGAAATGAGGCTAGATGGAAGATCTTCAGTAACAATATTTCTTACCCTAGGTGAACCAGGATCGATAGAAGTTGGAGTAATAAATCCTGAGGATGTTTCCAAAATAGAATACTCAGTGTCAAGTTCAGATATTTCAGGTTCGTCAGCTAGTTCACTGGAAGGATAAATACTACCAGTAACTTCGGAAACTGAAATCGGTTCTTGAATGTGTTCTGTCATGGGTATTTGATGATCAGGATGAACAACTATAGATGAACTTCCAATTTCTGTTGATTTAATTCTAATGCTACTAGATGATACTAGAGCACGCAGCCCTTCAAGCTAATTTGGTGTATACTCAGGGGGCTTCCCCTGAAGTCTCCGAGATTTTCTCGGTAATTCTTCCACGATTAAATATTAATCAATCACACGCAAACAAAGAAAATTTCAATGAAAACACCTAAATTCTCTAAAGAAACAAACAGCTGAATCACATGCCTAAAAAAATCTAAGAGTTCAAACCACACACAAACAGTAACTTCCCATACTAAAAAACACTAGTTGGTGATGAAATCCAACTTAGTAGAAGTTTAATACAGAAAGGGCGGTTGGAACAATTACCCCGACAACCTGCTTAATGAAACAGATTGGCACAAGTTTCTTCACAAAACCATCTCGAGTGAAGAGAACCCCCCAGAGAGTCCAAGTGAGTCTAGTTAATGTCTGCTCCAGGTACAGTGAGATCTTTCCTTCACCGTCACCTTAGGAAATAATCTTAAGCTTATGGACACTAAGGTTACCAACAGTAACAAATACAACTGGGGGAACAATCTATGATCCGATCCCACACGCAAGGGCAGAGTAACAAATCTCAATCCCCTTGAAGGCTCCTCGACATGGTCAATACAAGGTTTACCAACAAGTGACCCCAGGCTCGTCGACAATGGTTAATCTGAGGTTTGTCGTTTGTAATGCGCGCAAAATCTTCTATCTTTCCCAATGAAACATAATTGATTGTCTCAAAGGTTCGGACATGATCTCATGATTAACTCCTTTAAGAGAAGCTTCCCAGATTGTACCAATTACAATTGGATTTATTTCCTACCGCAAGATTTATCTACTTGTTTTTTTTTACTATCCTAGAGAGTTAATTACTCCCTACTCCAAGATACTAGCCTAAGCTATATTGGTGATAAGAGCCCTAGAAATAAAAAGATTACTAGTTCAATTTTAATTAAGCGTTGTTTTTATGGGTTGTTATTTAAGTCAATAGGTATGGAAATGAAAATTTGATGGTGTGAAGACTCGACTTCCAAATATACTAAAAAAATGCACCTAAAAATGAGAATCAATTCGTTTTTCTTTCAATGAAATTCTAGCTAAAGAAAGAGTTTGAGAATGCAATTCTTTTAAGAGACAATTCTTTCTTTAAACATGAAGAATAAATGGAAGAATATATTTTTGTTTTTTCAATACGAACTCAACACAAGACAAATAATAAATGCTCACAATAAATCCCTTTTTCTTTCAAAACTCGAAACTACAAAAACAACTTTTCTTCAAAAGAGATCTACAAATTCTAAAAATCACTCAAAACTATGAAAACTAATTTTGAGATCTACAAACTTTGAAAATCTATTTGGATAAAAGCTTAAATTTTTTTTTTGAGAATGTTTTTCTTAGTTGTTCGGTAAACTAAGGATTCATTTGCCCAGAATAACAAATAAATAAAAAAACATCCAAATATGTTTTATAAAAATGAAATTCAGAACTTAGAAAAAATTTTGTTCAAAGATTTGCAAAGAGAAAACTAGATCTATTTCTCAAAAAGAATGAATTTCACAACCAAGTCAGACTCATCAAGAAGATAAAATATACCAAGGTGATCTAAGGCACTTTTAAGCTTCTAATCTTTGGGTCACTACAAAGACAAAGCGAAAACCACTCTAAAAATGAAAAACTTCTAGAAAATTATTCAAAAAAAAAGTGTTATGAGACTCAGTCACAAGAGATTTTCGACAGAAAACATACAGATTTGGGCAGACACTAAGAATCCTAAATCAAATCTAAACTAAAACTGAAAGAAGAAATCTAAGTTTTTCAAGACTTTTAACAGGGTCTGCAACAATGTGCAGTCCCCAGAAAATTTCAAGAGAAACAAAGAAGATTTCAAAGCTTTCCAAATCAAAGTAAATCTAAGTTACCCAAGTCCATACAAATCAAACAAAAATCAGGAAAAAGCATTTTCTCAAATCAAAATAAAGGAAAATCAAAACAAGTTCTTTCCCCAGTGGAGTCGCCAATTTGTTGGCGGGATAAATTGATCTTGCGGACAAGATCGATCTCCCTAGTGTCAGAAGACAATCTAGCAACAAACGAAAAACTAAGTTTGTCTTTCTCTAAAAATATTCATTTTACAAATAAATGCTATGAAGGTATCGATCCTACCTTAGATCCAAATTCTTATTTGCGGTCGTAGTTCTTCCGTCGCAACAATAATCCTTCCATCGCAACAAGAGTTCTTTCGTCGCAACAATAATCCTTCTGTCGCAACAAGAGTTCTTTTGTCGTAAGAAAGTGTCGTCTTTCATCGCAACAAAGTGTCGTCTTTTGTCGCAACAAAGTGTCATCTTTTTTCGCAACAAAGTGTCGTATTTTGTCGACCTGCAATCACAAACAAGAAAATATTAAATAGCACCCGTATAACAAATAATTATAAAGCATACCTATCATAGTGATCAAGGAATCTATGAAATAAACGATCAAATGATAGCTTATTGAAATAAAAAATCGAACGACAATTTATTGAGAAAAACAAAACTTGATTGTATTAATCTTAAAATAACAAAAGAACCTTACAACCTTAGCCTTGATGTTGAACAGGCCTTCCCAGGGTCCGAAGCAGGAGTCTCCTCTACTTTGATAAGTCTTGCACTCTTCCTCCAGGAGCACATAGAGGTATGTGATCTTTCCTCTCAAAATCTCAGTAGAAAGAAGTCTAAATCTCAACAGCACTTCAACTCAATCACACATAAAGCTTGAACTCCCCTTGAGGCTACCCAATGCCTCCTTTTATAGAGCAGATGAGGAGGTTAGGGTTCCACCTATGAAGGGGTAGAATCCTCCTTCAAAGGGATAGGCTCCTCACATCAAGGGATTAGTTCCTTAAGGTGTGGGATACATGCACCTTACTAAAGCGTACTCATCCCCAAAAATTATCATCTAGAAGCTTCTAGAATTGACCTCAAATCAGCTTTTTATCTTTTTTTTCTCGCTTTTTTTACTTTGAGAAGGGTACGCAGGCATTACAAGGGAAAACTACATTCTGGAACGCAGGTAAGCAGTGTATTACCTGCGTACCCAAGCCAGGAATGCAGGCAGGCTTCATGTTACCTGTGTACCCAGAGTTTCAGAGGTTTTTAGGGTTTTTTCTCCTGTTTTAAGGCTTGACATGAGGAGTAAAGGTTGTAAGACTTGAAGAGGAGGCATGTATGAGTGTTAATGAGCTCATACAGTCAGCATAATTTCAAGGTGACAGTTTTTAAGTGCAACATGCATTAAAATAATGCACCAACTGCACTTCGAACTCCGTTACAACTAGAATTACTCTACTTGCCTCACTAACTACCCTCAACTCGAAATTGATGAGCTAACTGAGTTTATCACACTGAGTTAACTATTACAAGTGGATTCATTTTTTTGGAGGCTATTCAGTTTTGAAAGTGTTCTAGGCAAAGGTTGCATGTGCAAGAACAACTAGAGAAGTGTCGCATGCAAGAGTTGCATTTCGCATGCAAGAGGTGAATGTCACATGCAAGGACATTCCTTTCTTTTTGAGAGGGAGTGTTGAAGTTTTCAACAAGAAAAAGTGAAATTGGCATCCTGAAGCAACATGATAGCACCTACACTTGTGTGGGACCAGGAGGTCCAAGCAGCACCTACACTAGTGTGGGACCACAGGTCCTAGCAGCACCTGCACTGGTGTGGGCTAAATTTGGTGCATGTCTATTTTAATTTTCCCTTAATTAAAATGGACAATAAAATGTAATCTTATCTCATAATCACTTGTAATATTTAACTTAGTGTGATAAACTCAGTTAGCTCATGAATTTCGAGTTGAGGGTAGTTAGTGAGGCATGCAGAGTAATTCTAGTTGTAACGGAGTTCGAAGTACAGTTGGTGCATTATTTTAATGCATGTTGTAATAAGTTAACACAGTTAAGTGAGTTAAAGTCAGTTGTGCTAGTTGTAACTGTTTGTTTCACTAGTGAGAGATCAAGTGAATTAAATATTATTTAATTCACAATCAGTGATCTAACATGCAACTGATGATTTACTATCAATAGTTGCATGCATATCAATTCCAGTGGAGACACAGTTGAGACAAAGGTTAAAGGGAAGTTAACTATCAGTTGTGATATTAGCAGGCTACCTAGATGCATTTAAAACACCACAATATTCCCATGATACTTAGCACAGTTGAGGAAGGCTGAAATTCCTAAAGAATAGGGATTTCATTTATCAGGAATTGCATGAGAAAGGTAGGTTGAAGACATGATGAGAATTGTCTAAGTCTTGGCCCTATTTTGTCTCAATCGGTGTGAGATGATAGGCAGAGTGCAAGATACTCTTGTGAGAAGAGTGCATTGTAATTTTTTCATGATTCCCTGTGGAATATACAATATATGATAGAGGGGTTTTGAGCAGCAGGCTTTCCCCGAGAAATTATCGGTGTTGCTGTTTGATTGATTCTTCTTTGCTTCATGTGATTGGCGATTGTGTTTATTTTCCGCAATTGATTTGTAGAAGCAGTTTAGTATCTATCATTAGTACATTGTTAGATCGGATTGAATCCATGATATACATATTTTCTGTATAAATTTTACAACCCAAGCCACCACACATGAAGAAAATTTTGAAAAGTGTAACTAGGTTCAGTCTTCATAATGACATGAGTAATTGTGATTTTATGTAATTGAAGAAAATAAGAAAAATAAAATTATTATTGTAGTCCGTGTCTCATGGGTTTCATGAGCAAGAAATTTTATTTTCAGTGATGGCTCCCATTGTCAGCCTTTAGGATTTTTCATCTAGTCATAAAAGTCAATTTAATTCTATGTCATGTATGAAGGAACCTTCTTGGGCATGTTAACTTTTGTATGAGTCATTAAATAAGTATGAAAGCCCTCCAAGACAAGAATAAGTCACCTCCTTCAAGTCAGGTTCTAAAAGGAATAATGAAAATTCTCCAAAGGATATGTCGGCTCACATAGACTCATTTTGGCTCATTATGATGGGAAACCACTATAAATAGGGCAACTCAGCATCATTTGAGACAGTGATTTTCAGTCAAGGTCTGTAGTTGAAATAAGTGTGATAAAGTATAATAAGAAGCCTTATAGGTAGCAAGGAGGAGGAAAGGAGAAGTGAGGTATTTTGGCATTGGTTTGGGATTGTTTCTTGTGTATACAATTTCACACATGTGGCAAAAACTAGGGTTTCTGTAGTGGGTACGTCAATTGTAATAAAGAATGAGAAAAGGATCTCCAGATCCATCCTGTTGATGGCCGATTTCATTTAGAGAAGCTTCCAAGAATAGCGAAGGAATGAATCACCTCCAAACTTGTTTCTACTCCACACACGTGTGGTATTACAATAGTAAGAGTTGTAGATCTGTGGAAGACAGGTGGAAGTTTCAGGGTAGCCGAGAAGTGCAGAAAAAGGAGAAGTTTAACTTATGTTGACTTGTGTAAGGAAAAGAAGCAACAAAGAGAAATAACTTGTGTCTTTTTCTTGGAGTGGAAAATAGGTCAAGAGTCTTGGTCTTGGTATTCATAAATTGAAGTCTCTATAAGAGGAATAAACTGTTTGTGTTTTCCTCTCAAGTGGGAGAGGTTTTTCCCCTAGATGATAGCCTACATTCTGTGTCTCTTATCTCTTATGATTTATGAATTGGTAGCTATTTGATAAATAAAAATTTATAATAATATAAGTAGGAGAATATCCTAATCTAAGAAGTAAAAAGCATTCATGAGAAATTAACATAAGTAGAGAAATCAACTAATACTTGATGTCGTAGATTTCTCAACATGGTATCAGAGATAAGGTGAGAAATTCAAGGGAATCTTATCAAGTGATACTCAAGGATCAAATCTCAAGAAAGACACCAAAGAAAATTGAAGGATATCGAAGTGAAGTCGAGATATAAAACAAAGTATCAAGCCCTAGATCGAAGAAGAAGCCTATACAAAAAAAGTTTTTTGATCCTCGAGTCATCATCAAATGACCACTTTGACCCTCATCAAGTTGAAAAAATATGCAAAGAAAGGTAGCCTGAAGTATATACATCAAATAAAAGCACTTCAAGTACAAATATCACATCATCACAAGGAAAGTAAAAACCCTAGAAGCATATCTGGGATTTTCACTCTATCATCACCAAAGAAAACCTCAAAGGTTTTGAGTTGAAGTATATTTAAGACTATTCATCCAAAAGAGGCCAGACCAAGGGGCGTTGTTATCATATTCAAAAGTTGTAAGGCAATTTTCCACTCATTGAAACAAGGTTCCTTCCATTGAAGGACACCATCAAGAATTCATCATAAAATAAGTGATATCCCTCTTTGAGGGGTCAAGCATCATTCTTGAAGAAATTTGTCTTCATCAAGGAGAAGTTTTATAATTTCTATATTGTCATCAACATCAAGAAAGCAGCAATAAGAAGGAGCATCCTATCAAGTAAGTATATTTATGTCCACACCTGAATCTTTCAAAATTTATTTTTGCAAGGAAAGAAACAAATTGGTTTGGGCTTCAAACTATCTTGCAAGGAATAAAAGGACATATATAAATCTCATCTAAAATGAGTTTATGGAACATGTCGGTGTTGGGTGCAGGAATTTCACTTAAGCAAGCTCCTTCAACACTTAATTGTCAACCCGGGGGTTTCGTAAACTTAGAGACGAAGCACAGGAATTCCAGAAGTGGTATGAAATTTTTCTGTTTCTATTCCTACTTCTTAATTTAAATCTTGCAGAATCAGACAAAAAAGTCACAAAGGAAATTTACACCAAAGTAATTCTATTGTTGGAACGTAAAGGAATGTATTTGCGAAGAAACCAAATAAAGGAAATTTCACACTGTTGTAAAAAATCTTAATTGCTGAAGTAAAATTCTATGTTTATCCTCAGTATAGGTGATGGCAGTTTGACAAGTGGGCCCTTGAAAAGGCCTGCCTTCTAAATGATTTTCCTTCTCACACTAAGTGGTCTTTCATGTACTCCTGCAATCTACTTGCACTAGTACAGGTATAGAACTTATGCGTGAGAATTATATTTTACACTTCTGCTGGAGGCTTATGTCTTTGTGTAGGGGGTCTAAGCCTCAAGGCTTGGAGCACTCTGTTCTTGGAGCAAGACACTAGTTCTTGTACCAGAACAGGGCTTCCTACACAAAGTTTTCCAATTACTTTCGGGAAAATAAAAGGGCATGTTAACTAGGAAAAGAATTGCAAAATGAGAGAAGAATTCTGAAACAACTTGCACACACAAAAGAATGCTTCAATTAACTGAATCTAGCAATGTAAATAAACCTTTTAAGATAAAAAAAATCTTTGAAAACCAAAGAAAACCTTCTTTATTCAATAGAGTTTTGCATGCAATCAGTTCTAACTCAAAAGGGTTCACTGTAATATTTCATATTACTTCTAATCCTTTTCCTTAAATCGTGAGGTGCAGGCATAAATTAATATATTGCAACAACGTTATTTTCCATTTCATGAAGTCATCCTTCATATTTATCAGTTTAAATTTTAATATTATAAATTCTTCTCTCTGATGATAAACGCTTACTTTGCAGGAATATATTAAATTCATATAAAGGAAAAAAAAGAATAAACCAAGTTGTTGTAAGTGAACTAGCGAACCAAAGTACAGGATCCTCGATGCACTAGTGCAGGAACAATATATCTACATGATCCAAGTGAAAGTAAACCAAGTGGGAAATAAATTATAGAAAGAAATTTAACTTAATTACTTTCACACAACAAATCCGTTCACACTTTGTCTATTAATGAAATAAATCAGAATTCTTATGCAAGAATGAAACTAAGATTTAAACCATGCTTTTGCAAATAAAAAAAATTACACACACACCTTTAAGCTAACGAAAGCGAGAGGGTAAACGAGTTGGGTCGGCTAGGCCCTAGCCAACCAGCTCGTTTCTCATTTTAGGAAACGAAACTCTTCAGCACTTAAGAACGCATCAATGATAGATTAAAACATAGAGTGAGAATATCATGGCATAGCCCCTTTTATTAATTCCACTCAGCAAATATACATCATGAGTTCAAGTCCAGCCCAGATTGAGGGCGACAACGATATTAAAATTTGACCAAAATTGCAGTTGCACTTCTATCTCTAACCTAGTTATATCTAAGAGCTATACTTTATAAAACCCTTTTGGCCTATGGCCCTAACGAAAATTACATAGTTGTTCCAAATTGAGCCTTTGGTCCGAAACGAAATAACAAACAAAATTACAAAAATAAGCCAACGACTATAATAAGATGGAAACTAATCATTGGTTGATGACCTTATGTTTGACCATATCCCTAACTATCCTCCGCTTGAGTTCAAATTTAGATGACCGCAACTGAACTGGACAACGTGGACCAAGATGCCCGCGTTAAGTGATCGAGTTGTTGCATAGATCTCGGAACGGATAGTTGCCAACAGTGCAGGGATCTACCTGCACTAGATCAAGATGATACGATGATTAATACTTTAGCTTATCAAATACTTTAGGAAAGTACATATGAGTTGTAAGAAATATTCAAGGCACAAAATTTATTAAAATGGTTAATTAAGCACTTAGTAAACCTTAAACATGAAATATAAAGCTTATGCGCGAATAGACAGAATTCTCGGACTAGTGCAGGAATAAGGAGGTTTATGAGGATGAAACAAAGGTTAATGATTGTGGTTTTGTAGTAGGAAGGGGGTAAAAATGAAGCATTTCAGCCTACCAACAGTCAAAGGGTCTATTAATAAACCAGGAAAGGAAGAAACTCAATATATTGTGAATTATATGAAAGGGGAAGTTAGGGCTCAAAGGATTCTCATAAAATTAATAAAATATCCCCTCATCCCATATGTATCTAAAGTCGAAACTTAAAAATAAATCTATGACAAACTGGTAGAGTTATATTCCGTAAGCACTGTTAGAGAAGTCATCTCATTAATGAAATAACTCTACAAGCTGAAGATGTAAAGGGAAGATGGAATAGCCTCATAATTTATGAGGATATCTAAAATCAAGGATCAACTTCAAGATCTAGAAGAAGTAATGTCAGATAGGGAAATGACTACAGTAGTATTAAATTCACTACCAGAGGAGTGAGGTAACTTTACTTCAAGTATTTATGGGAAGAAAGAAGCTACTCTATTTCATGAATTGTGGTCACTATGCAATATTGAATAATATAGGATGAAGGAAAAATTTGATGTGGGATCAGGTGAGAAAAATCAGGCATATGCTGCAATGAAAAAAAGGAAAAGAAGAATTGGAAAGTTTGGTCCTTAGAAAAAAGAAGAAGAACATGGCTGAGATTCAATGTTATGGGTGTCAATAATATGGGCACTATAGAAGATATTTTCTTAATATCAAGAAGGAAAATATCAAAAAAGGAAGAGAAGAATCCCATATTAGCGAAGAAATATGGTCATCATGATATGGTCATCATGATATGGTCATCATGATTCACTAAGAAATATGATGAGATGCGTCATGGCATCGTAGAAGCATTAAAATCAAGAGCTCGAGACATCATCATAGAGAAGAATTAAACATGGTTGAAATTGAAATCTATGTAAGTCAACTATGAAGGGTATAACTCTTAGAAACCTCATTGGAATCATAAGTGGAACTTATGAGAAAGGTCATCTAGTACAAGGCTCGTCATACATGAGTCAAAAGAAAACATATGCTAATTGGGGATACTCAATATCCTCAATATTCTCTGATGGAATCTTCATCGGAAGGTTCACATATCTAGAGAATAAGCAAGTGTTTCATAAAGAATTACAAACTTGTGGAATTCATGGGATGATGGTATGATGACATCAGAGGTAAAGAAGAAAAAGGGATTGAAGCTCTTTCAATCAAGGAATCTGTTGCACGAAGTCTGAATGACCCAAAGGAAAGTGAGGAGTGTACACTTATATTCATTATTGAAGAGCCATGTCATATGGTTGCAGGTAATATGGATCAATGTTCTATATTGAGAGCATGATCAAAGGAAAAATGATCTCCTCCTCTTAAAGGATTTAAGAAGGCACGAGTCACACTTTTTCTAGATGAAATCAACATAATATGTCCTCATATGTTATATTAGATGGTTAACATTAATTGGAGGAATTCTAATTGGAAATTACTGTGAATGAAATGTGTGAAGAAAGGAAGGAAGAGATCATGGGATATACAACCATGGAAAATGAAATCAACATTCAAGGATCAATAAGATTTGACCAGGATATCTCCATGAAAGATATGAAGACTTTGATGGAGTCTAGAAAAATAAATAAAACCATGAATATATATATATATATATATATATATATATATATATATATATATATATATATATATATATATATATATATATATATATATATATATATATATATATATATCTTTGGTAGATGTGTCTATACGTATGCAGGATGTTGATGCAAATTGTTATTTAAATACATAGCCATTTGTTAAGCTTAGTCATTAGGTTGTCAGAGAGATCCCTCTCTAGATTCAAGGGGATAACCTTCAATCTAAAAGATTGGAATGAAAAAGTTACCATAGGGAGTTTTTTGTTACAGCGAAGAAAATTTTATAAGTGATAACATCTTGGAGACCATACTGGGGATACGAAAGTACATCCTCCCCAGAACTATTTTTATAGATGAGATTTGATTTCTGAGGGAAAACATAAAGTTAGATAGCAGGATTGATTATTCAATTTTCCTTAGCAACTCCATTTTCAAACAATCCATAATTCAAAACATCCATGGCGACTCCACTATCCAAATAATTCAAAGTTTAAAGTACATATCCATTTTCCTCATTAATCAAGATGACATGGTATGTGGAACATCCTATTTATATTGAAGGTTTTAAGGAATTTTTGGACAATTCTGATGATGATCAGATTGATGAAGTTTTTTCAAGGTTTTTATCTATTTATTTAAATTCATGCAAATTTTCTTCCATATATAAAACTCATTTTCTTGGAAATTTGTCTATAAAACTTGAGAAGGAACTTGAGACCTTAGAGATTCAAATGCAGTCCCAAGATTCCTAGTATCAGACCCAATCTTTTGAAAGCATTTTTTAGTGAAGAGGTAGATATGCCCTCGATGGTCAAGATTAAAGAGTCTCATTTCTTAGAATGAGTTCAACAATTAAAATTTGAAGTCATGGTTTGAGATAGAGAATACATCTGAAAAATTCAACCTTGATGATCTAGTCATTTGATAACTTGAGGATCATCAAACATATCATGTCTTTTAAGATCTTGTAGCTGGCTATATGGAAGGTTTTTTCAGCTTTTTTTTTCAAGTTTTCAAAATGGATACCAAATGATCACGAGTTGCTACCACCATTATACTGTCTAGTTTTCATTTGGTGCAAGAAAAATCAAGAAATCTACCTATTTCAGTGGCCACTTGACTGATTGCATTGGAATTTTTGTATTATTTGATTCATTGGTTTTTCAAAAATTTAGAGTAGGTTGGTTTTCTTGTGAATAATTTCCCATAGTTTAGAATTTAATTTCCAACATTACTTTTAAGTTTCAGTGTTCAATTTGGGTTTGGTTTTTAGTTGTAGAATGTACATGTTACAAAGGTCATATTGTAGGTTTCAATGTTGGAAATAACCCAATGGATCATGCACTAGTCAACGAGTTCTTTGTTGCCTCACAGAGAGACAACATCCCCATTGGAGCTAGTTGTTAGAACTTTGTTTATACCTATGAAAGGTCAAAACAGTTAGAAAAAAATTTGGTTGTCTTACTTCCAATAAAATATTTCGAAAGTTGGAAAAAATATTAAGGTTAAGTGTTAATTGAGAGCTATGGGTCATTAAGCATACTTAAAATTTTTGATGAAAAAAAAACCATAGGATTTGGGGTTTGTCAAAGGGCTTATTAAACCATCCTTAAGATCCTAACCAATTTTTTCATATAACAACATCATTATTATCGATTATAGGCGGGATTGCGAAAATATTGTTTATTTATTACAGGTCCCACTATGAAAATATTTTGTAGCGCCTATAGGATAACTCTGTTTTTCGATGTTTTAGTCACCTTGTTCAAGCATATTTTCTGAAAAGTTGGAGATGAATTTTTGAAAACCAAAGGAAAATTTTCGATGTAATGGACCAATTAACATAAAAATATTTTTTTTACATATATCTCACAGTTTGGGAGATATGAAGGAATCTTTGTAGCCAAGTTTTCTAGATTTTGCAATTATGTTTTTTCATGTTTTAGTCACTGTTTTCAAATGTAGTTTCTGAATAGGTGGAGATGATTTTTATTTTTTTAAAGAGGTTTTTGTTTTTAATTGGTTGTTTCCCACCAAAAACATCCTTTGGTTTTCAAAAATTCATCTCCAGCTATTTATTAGAAACTATGCTTGAACAAGTTGGCTAAAATAGGGAAAAACTGAGTAATCATGTAGGTGCTACGAAGATTTTTGTAGTGCCACTTGAAAGCACTGAACAATATTTTTATAGTGCCACCTGTAATAGATAATCTTGAATTTTTTGGTTGAAAAACTTGGTTAGGAGCTTATGCATGGTTTAATAAGCCCTTTGGCAAACCCCAAATTGTATGATTTCCTTTTCATTAATAATGACCCATACCTCTCAATTAACACTTAACCTTAGTATTTTTTACAACTTTCGAAATAGTTTATTGAAAGTAAGACAACCAAATTTTCTTCAAACCATTTTTAGCTCTCAAAGGTACAAACAAAGTGCTAACAGGGGCCTAAATTGAATGTTGGTTGGGCCTGGTGCAACATTTGATTCCTCTAGGATTTGATATTTCCTTGGGCAGATACATTCTTAGATCTAATTCTCCTTGAAATCCGGTTGACCACTTGAATTGGGTTCATTATATCTCAAATCCCCCTTGAATTTATGACTCCTAACTTGGTCATGTATCCACTTAGGTACCCCCCTAACCTTGACAGCAATGACAACACAATGTTTAACACCTTTTGGATTAGGGATTTCATCATTACATACAATTTGAGTTGTAATGGGATGGATTATGCCACCCCTTATCATTAAATGCCTGCAGCTAACATATGAATACAAATTCATTTTCCATTGATACATTCCATCATACATAAGTCATGAAACGAACTTCTACCCCTTGAATTTTTAGCAAATTTGAGCATTAAATTAAGAAGAATAAGGAACAAAAGTCTTAATAGTGTCAAGTTGGTGCCCTCAACTACAAACTAGGATAATGCATTAAACTTGTTAAAACATGACATATTATCCATTAATTTAGATCAATTTTATAACTCGCGCTTTTAGAATAGATAAAAATTAAGTTCTTGGAAACTTCTATTTATGCATCGCTTGGAATGTAAACACCAATATATTCACTTGTTTGCAGTTAATATTATAAGCATAATGCATAAATATCAATCCTAGACAAGAATCATTTTAGCACCTTAAGAGATCAACAAATACACTTTTAGACATAGCTTACTAGCCCTTGATGCCATGATTTGGTTAATTGAAGTGATGTTACCTAGATCTACAGTCAAATTTAAATAAATCCCTCATATCCAACAAAAAATTTCAATCTAATTCACATTAAACTTTTAAGACATCAACTTGTAAATAAACACAATAAATATAAAATTGATTCAAGATAATGAGATTCCTTAGGGTTGAACTGCAATCAAAATCCAATCTTATAATTTTATGTGAAATTGTTGTCTCAAGTAAACAAGAAAAATGAATCCTAGATAATATGAAAGAGCCATCAAAACTTAGGATGCATCAAGAAAAAAAGGAAGAAGAAATAGAGATGATTGAGGAAGACAAGAAAATTCCATAAATGCCCCCAATTTGCATGAATCTTAGCTTAACCTTCAAGTAAATTCCCCATTACCTTATATTTCTAAATCCTACACATTTTCTCAATAAATGCATAGAGAGTATCACTAGAAAGTTATATTATACAAAATTCAAATATATACTAGATTAATTCGAGATCTATCCTTAGTAGAGAAGATTTGAAGAATCCAAATATAAATATAATGTAAGGCATTTAAAATCCTGAAAATATTCAACCCCAATACTTAAATTTAGCTTGAAATTATTGGGAGTGAAACAAAATAAGAATATCCCACAGCTTACATTTTTTATATATTAAACTAACTTCTTGAATGAGCTTTTTCATGCCCAAAAACCTTTATATTTCTAACCTAGGACTAAATACTAAAATAGAGACAAATGATTCCATACCAAAAGTGAACAAATGGGACCCACTATTCCATTTCCAACCATAGAAAATTTAAGTGACACCCCGAGGTATAGGGCTTATCAAACCACCTTTAGAATACCACGAGCTTATACCATGTGCTAACTTAAAACAATGAGCTAAAAACCATTTGCTGAAGTATAAAAAATTCCTAATTTTGTTACAACGAACTCTTTGTTAAAGGAGAACCCATCTATAATGTGAGTGAATGGTCAACAATATCCGACATGTGTGGACATGCATCATCCATTAATTTAACTAGAAAACTTGTGGCATTGCACGTAAAACTGACACGTGTCCTAGTAGCAATAGAATGGTTAAATATGCGTACATGGATCTCGAGGCAGGTGCATGGATTCTAATTGTGGGGCTCCAACCTATAGATATGCATCAATATTAAAACAAATCATTAGGCGACAAACGTTAAGTTTTAAACTCTAACAATAACTTAACATTGGTTAATTTTATAAATTGCCTAAGTTTACATGATGGGACAATTTCAACCTAATTACATGTGTCAAATGATTAGAAAAAAAAATCTAATTTTCCTGGTAATTTTGTTAGATATAGGTAAATTTAATGAATTATTGATATAAAATGGAAGGGAAACCTTATGTTTCAACCTTGTTTTTTTATTCCAACTAGCCTTTGGGCCAGGAATCTTGATTTTTGTGCTTGTAAGCCTTTAAAGATGGATCTTTTACTCAAAGCTATCACCTTGGCACCATTTTACTACCAATATTTCATTTTACTTTGATGTTTCTTAATCATTTTCCTTTAAATGTGCATTTTTAGAATAGGACCTTGGGGATAGGCCTTTTTAATTGGGTGGCTTCATTATCTTTCTCAAATTTTTACATTACACGCTCTTCAACTGTAGTCTCTTTGGCTTTAATTTGTATTCTAACTTACAATTTTTTAAATTTCTTCACTTAGACCTTGTTAGAAATTTTTTATGTCTAACATAGTGAAGGAACATGTTTTCATGTGAATGAGATGGTAGTGAAAGTGAATAAATAGAAAACATTTAGATATGGTTAGAATGTGTATACGCTTCTCAACTAGATCATCAGTAGTACAATCTGTCTTATGTCAAGACACAATTTTCTAAGTCTAATTATCTTCCCCCATGGTACATGAGATAATATAATAAAAAACTAGTGTAGTTAAGAAGTGCCATAATATCTTAGCAATGTTTTTCACTTCCTTGATAAGGTTAGAAACTATGACACCACTTCTAGATAAGAAACCATCACATGAAATCATAACACATTAACAATATAATCATGAAGTGCCATCTCTATAAGCACATGCCATCTAAAGTGTATAATAATTGATATCATGGTATAAAAAATCTAAAAAGTGTGTGTATGTATTTTATGGTATTCAATGGAAGAACAAGTCTGGATTTGAAAGGATAATAAACAGATCTGATTAAATCTCCAACATCACACCCATGAGAAGATGGTCTACATGTAGTTGTCCTTCAGGGGGGGAATATGGTCATAGGAATTATCTTGTGAGACATGGGGACCAAAATGGACCATAATCTAGTTCTACTTGGAAAATAAATGGGAAAAATGAACAAATAAGAGTGTATGGAGTAGTAGAATTACTTGGAAAAATAGCTAAGAAAAGAATAAAAATATGAGTAGAGAAAGTATTAGAATTACTTTCCTAACACATATTTATCAGACAAAAACCAAATGGGTAAGTAAAACATAGATCCATTAGTTTATTCAGCACCATGTGAGATAGTAAACAAATGGAAAAAGTTAACATAACTCACTTGAATATATTATTTCCCAATGAAACAACCTCAAACTTGATTTTTCAATGAACCTGATACTTCCTTTCTAAAATAGTAGTTCTAGTGTTAGTGACTATAGAGTCTCAAATCTAGAAGAGCCTTTCTATTTAGATAATAAATGCACTAGGGGTTTAGGATTACAAAACCACTATCTTAGGCATGATTTCTTCCCTATATAGAGCATGTTACTTAAATAATTATTATCATGAGGATGATGCTCAAAGAGGTTAGAAGTGGGAGGAGAATGCTACTTCTTACTACAAAACCATGATGCACCGGGCGGATCATCAATTTTTGATGGCTTGTGCCTTAATCTCAACCTCTTTAGTGATTAAAAAATAAAATTATATAAAGAAAAGTCCCCTGTGGAAAAGAAAAAAAAAAAAAATCTTATATTCCATTTCAGGAAATGTGCCCAATATTTAGTTGAGAATACGTTTTTGGGGTAATTAATGAGAACCCTTCATATTCCTATTTCCTACTAATTTAACTCTTCAACTCACAACTTAATTTTTTCTTTAGGGCTTGCTACCCACCAAAATGTGGGTAACCTCTTAGGAGAAAAATGTTTCTCCTACTTTGGACAACCAACCAACTAGGAGCCCTACATTGCTCAATATATGACGATATGTCACATTCCTCTGCCATTTTCACTAGTCAGACATCTCTCACCATCCAACATTCCTCTTGAAGGAATATGGATCACCATTGGCGAGTACTTTAACCATTTTGCAATCACATGATTCTACTTGGTATTTTGGGAATTCTAACAACGATTAAGGGGTGATCTGGATGATTGATTAATCTTCATTGTAAACTTGTTCTAGCCACAAGGGGAAAATCCTAGCATGACTTCTATCCCCCTCACTAGCCATCATATGATTCCTAAGCATTATAACCATTTGTTAAAGGAACCCTTGTATGTCCCAATCCTGACGAGTGAGAAGTTGACTCATTGAGGAGTAAATAAATGTTATATCATTAAAATTAAGTTTGGACACCTAATTTATGCTCCCTATAAGAGCATAGAAAAAAAAAGTAAAATTTTCAGTAGAGGGGTAAAAAGAGTAAGTTGAGGAATGTAGCAACTCACATCTCCACGATTTATCCCTCCATACATCTATAAACATGAGATTATGTATCTCCTTTAGTTGGTCCCATGACCATACCACCTTTCCATGAAGCATTTACCTTTTGTTTCTACCATTATCATGAACACCTATGAGTTCAAGGGTTGAACTTGGAAATGTCACCTACCATTAAGAAGTGTGGAAGTACCTAATAGGGTTTACCATCTATCCAACCCTAACACAGGTAGGAAACAATTTTACAGGACTTGGGCTAGTTAGATGTTTGAAGGTGATCCCAACTTGAAGTATCATTATGCCTTTAACAATTAAGTGTGATCCAATATGATGCATCTATGGTTATTATCCATAATGATTGATAACTTTCTCTTAATTTTGATGTGGTTTTTCTATATGGTATTTCACGCAACATCACTTCTACACATTATTCACATGCCATACCACACTCATAGAGAGTAGTGATGACCTTAGAATGTAGCATTACCCCTCAAGAGAAAAGTGTTGGGCACTTTGATGGCCATAGTAGAAGATTGAAACCTCACAGAACCCCCATATGTTGAAACACTAAGATCCTTTTGCTTAGTGTTGGAGATTCTTGATGATGTACCCACAAACCAACATGCCCTTAGATAGGAATTGACACCGTTTGATGGGAATATTTTGATCCAAATTCCAGATGATGATGGTCATTTTGTTTAACATGTTGTAATAAATTCCTAATTTAATTTTGTCCTTAATTAAAATTAGGAGAAAATAAAAATTCCACATCATTAGACAACTTGAATGAGTTAATTGAATTATTATCACTTAGTTAGCTTAGTTAATTCGAGTTGTGGGCCTATATTTTTTTTTTGTAAGCTTGGCAGTTCCTTTCATTTTTCACTTTTTTTCTCTTTTTTTTTACTCCATTTTCATCAACATGTCCAGATACATCACCCCGATCGGGGAAGGGAATTGAACCTGTGATGAGTGCTATAATAGCCTGCCTCATCACTATTTAACCAAGACCCCATGGACAGTTGTGGGCCTATCTTGAGTTGTGTACAATGATTCCAAAATTTTAGGAGCCTAGGTTGAGTTAATTTCAGTTGTAACAATTTAATTCAGTTAAATTGAGTTATGGTCAGTTAAACTAGTTCCAATTGTTGGAGGAACTAGTTTGAGGTCTAGCAATGGGGTGCAACTTTAGTGTCACAACCAGTTAACTGATCAATCAAAACTAAATTAATGCATGCATGCAAAAAAATTTATTTACCGAGTTGAGATTGGAGTTCAAGGACAATTTACTATCAATTGTAGATTGAGAAATTTCCCTAAAAAATAGGGGCTAATTCCTCAATGAACAACACAAGGAAATATAAGCTTGGAGGATTTAAAATTTGGCTAAGTATTGTCCATGTTCAGTCATTCTAGCTGAGGATAGAAGATACGGGTGCAGGTTGTGCTCAAGCTTAAGCAAGCATAATTTATTCATCCATATTCTTTAACTAATGCAATACAGATAGTAAGGGGTTTTGAGTATTTGTTTTCCCCTAGATATATCTCTATGTATATGTGTTGAATCCTAATGCATGTTATTAATGTGTGTTCTCGATCATGAATTTACTTCCTTAGATTGGTAGAGGAGATTCTTGTCTTTTGATTTAGTGAATTTCATGAGCAGATTGAATCTACAATTAAAATTATAGACATCCCTTGGATAAAGAGGGAGGGGTTATACTACCACTTAGAGCCCCAATGTTAGAGAGATGTTGTGTCATGACAAACCTCTAGCTCGTTTGAAGGTGACATTGGGCACCCAAACCATGGTTTAAACACTTGGAGGCATTTCAAGGCACTTCTTCAGGGATTTCCCTCAAGGATGGAGTTTATTATGATGATGGGACACCCATATCCCCTTTCATGCACTTTCTCAGCATTCATTTCACAAAAAATCCATGTCAACATGCTTATGTATAGATTTGACCCACACATGTAGGCTTTTTGACATAATTTTGTTATTATATACTATTGGGTTGGCTTGTAACCCACTATATTGACTCATACTCAAAATAAAACTCATTATAGGGATTTTAGGCTAATATTAGTGAGTGAAAAAACTCATATTATTCAGGATCACTCTCGTTTCATTTTTCATCATCACACTTGGATTTTGGCCTCTTTTTAATAACTCAACTTAGACTTTGTGTAACTCGCTACTTGTAGAGATGTGATTTTTATGGTGCTATTACAATTGGAGATTGGTTTATGTCTTGGAGATGTCTTTTTGGTATTGAAAGAATTTTTTTTCATGGACGAATTATAAGTTATTACATATTTTTCATTGTTTTTTATGTAATTAATTATTGCTATGGTTTTTTTGTGTTCCATACCTAAATGAAAATTATTTATGGAAAATATTGGTTAATTTTTGCATGTTGAATACATCCTCCTTCAAATCCATAGGATAAATCCTATTATGCTTCTCCAATTTAAATTCCCCCCTCATAGAAAAGATAGTTTGTGTTTATCCAAGTGGAAACAAGAGCTTTCCCCCCCTTACTCCAAGCATTTGTCCTTTATCTCCAGAAATTCCCATATAGACTCTATCACCCAAGTAATATTAGGCACAAACAACCTTTGTGTTGATCAAAAGCTTTGAAAAACTAAACATTTTTCTTCTTTTATATTTTTTAAGCCTTTTAAGGCAAGAAACTAGGGAATTTAGCTAGGTCCAAATTGATTTAAGGCACTTGTGGATGTGTGATTGTGGTAATAAAAGATAAGTTTTATTTTGGTGATTCTCTTAACTCAAATCAAGCCTTTTTCATGGTAAAAATTCCCCTTAGATAGCCCCAAGGGTTAGCTCAATTGGTCAAGTTCTTGTCATTAAAGCACCTTGCCATTGGGAGGTCGCAAGGTTAATTCTCCTCGACACTCTTGGGGATAGGATTTGTTAATGAGTCGATGGGAAGTGATCCCTTGGAGTGGATATTCCGAGATAGATTTTGTGGACGTAGCAACCACCAATCTTCGGTGACCATGAACCACACTGGAAAAAATAGTGGAAAACAAAAGAAACCTCCCTTTAGATTATTGACATCATTCTCTCCTAGATATTTTGTACCCTATAAACCATAACCCTAGTAGGGTTTCAAATTGAGGCTTAATTGGAGGGCTTTCTTTGTTATTTTTTTGATCTTTCCTTTTTAGCAAACCCTTTATTTGACTCATATGTGCCTAGGTACTCCTTTGTTGCTACATATCAAGAAACCCTAGGCCACATAAGCATAGACTAGTCTCTATGTGTGATATTATATTCCTTAATATATAGTCTTGAGCCTTTTTACATCATTAAAGTGTCTCCACCTCGCATATGATTTTATCACCTTGACCATATAATAGAGAATATACTCTTAGCTACTCACTTGGAAACCTCTCTTATGGTGAAATCCCACTAAAGTGAAAGAGGAAGACTCCTAAAGTGACAATGGAAATATACCTTATTGTGGAAATATAGTTTGACACTTGTGTTAAAAGATAAAATCCTTGAGGCTAAGACTGATAGCCACAATATAGTGGAAGTAATAAGAAATTAAAGAAAATTCAAACTATCATACAATATTTTTTGAAATGACAAAGAGAGGTTTAGGCACTTACATGTGGGTCCTACATTTGATGTATATCATAAAGGTATCAACCCTCACTATCACTATTGTTGTATAAACCTACAACAAAAACATCAAGAAAACCAACAAAATAGAAATATAAAAGCATGCAAGTATATATGATACATTAATTTAACTATAATCCAATTATTAGAAGCATGTCATATGAACAACTAATAGGAACAAAAAAAAAATCCTTATTAAAATGAACATAAAAAAGGTATTTATATAGTTACATAACCCTTGTTGCATACACCGAACATAAATTTCATCCATATCCTTCCTTATTGAGCCACTAAAGGTATCCTCCTCTGGAAAAATCTCTAAAAGTGTGATATATGTTAATTTTCCAGCTCAATGAAAAATTCAAATTATTGCATTAAATTCCTCTTCCCAAGAGGACCAAAATTGACTTTTGAAGCACTCAATTTGGACAAGGAAATTATATTTTTGATGGAAAGCCGACATTGGAACATTTGATCAAGTTCTCCTAAGAGGCTAATTAGCCCTCCTCCAACTCCTATAAATTAAGGTTACCTCTTCCTTATTTGGCACACATCACATTATCAACTCATATATTCTCTCTTCTTCATTGATTGGTTCATACAACTTGGGAATTTCATGGATCTCTCACATGTGCGAAGGGACAAGTGTCTATTTCAGGTTGGCCAAAGTACTGAGTTGTTGCAGGTCATTGACCATCATTGAGAAAGGGTACTTTGACCAAGTTTTATTTCGTTTTTTATTGGATTTTCTTTGTTCTTCTTGGTTGTATGTTTTGACACAAAATCCATGGTGATATACCCACTTTGACTTGGGTTGACTACAAAGATATATTGTAGACTTTGACAATAAAAATTCTCTCTTTTGACCAAGTTTGATAAGGTTTTTTATGACTAATTTGGGCTAATTTTGACCAACTCTTGAGGCCTATATGAACTATTGTTGACCGATATCCTAAAGGGTTGTTTTAACAGTCGAATATTGACTGGTTAGGGAACACATTGCTAGTGTTGACTTGGACATATTTGTAGAAGAATCAATTCTGAATTTTGTTGATATCATCTCTCTCTGTCTTGTCTCTATTTTTGATAGTTTCTTGGCATATAGACAAACTTGGATATTGGATACCAGTTTTGGTTATTAGACATCTGTTTTGGATATTGGATAGTCAAAGTTTAACTTTGACTCTTGGAGGATGTACTCTCTCTACTAAACATTTGAAGACAATCTAATATAAGAATAATTGCAAAGGTTTTTCCCCCTTGTGGTGTTTTTCCCTTGTTATTGACCAAATATTGTGTCTCTTGTCTCTTGGTTTTATTTCATTATACATTTGTATAATTATTCTATCTACTATTTCTAAACTATCATTGGTTAATTGAAGAAGTGAAATTGTAATTTGGATGTTTAATTGGAATTTGTTCAAATAATACTTGCAACATACAAAAATTTTCGATGAAAAATTAAAATGGTATCAAAATTGAGGTGAAGACAAGCCCAAGATACATAGACCAAGAGCATTCATCTTTCATCAACTAAATTATGGTCTCGTAAAAAATGCCTACCTCATACTTCAAGGATAATGGAAAGTTAGTTTATGCATCTCGCTTTGCAGTTTGGAATAACAAGATCAATATCACCTTAGATGAGTATGAAGTCTTAGAATATGTGGAAGGAAATATTTCAACACCTCTAGAAAATGATCCCCAAGCTTCCAACTCCAAATTCAAGAAAGGTGAGATTAAAGCTAAGAAGGTTTTTATTGATTATTTACGAGATCATCTACATGTCTATATTTCATGTTTGAATATATCTGGGGAATTTAAGATAATATTCTAGTCATGTATGAAGTGAACAATTTGAGACACATTATGGATTTGAAAAATCAACTCAAGGAATCTAATATTCACAATGGAGATACCATATAATAATTCTTCATGGGAATCAATGAAATTAGGGATCAACTTCAGACTACTCAAAAAAATCATACATGACAGGGAATTGGCCCATGATAGCCCTTAGTGGTCTTCCTTCATCATGGGACATGTTCATTACTTCAATCAAAAATAGGGAAAGTATCCCTTATTTTGATGAGCCACTTTCTCTATGAAATCAAGAGGAAATATTAATGATATCTAGGGGAAGAATTCAAAGGCCAAATGAAGGAGACCCTACTTCCTTTGTTGCTCAAGGGAACAAAAAAAAAAGAATAAATGAAAGGGAAAGACATCTAATTAAAGAAGTCCACATCAATACAACTAGGACTCCAAGGACTCAAGAAGACGAGATAAAGATGTTGAATGCTACAATTGTCATCGAAAATTTCATTATTCTTGAGATTGCTCAAAGAAGAGAGATGCTGCAAAAGGAAACACTTCAAGGTCCTACGACAATAATAGTGGCTACAAAAACAATAAGTCATATGATATAAGAGATGATATAAGAGATGGAAGAATGACTGATAAAATAATAAGAGACTCTCTTGATGATTGTGAAGAATGCTAGCATCCACAAAAGAGGTCAATAAATTCCAGGTATGAAAGAAATGTTACAAATCAATTTGAATATATCCTTATTTCTACTCTTTCTAGTTCCTCCCTCTGGATGCTTGGGATAGTTGGTTGGTTGACAGTGGGGCCTCTCATAATTTCTCTAGGTATAAGGAAGTTCTCTCTAATTTAGTGGAGAGAGAGTCAAATTTGAAGATTATTCTTGGAGATAAATCCACTCATCTCATCAAAGGTTTTGGGTCTGTTAAATTTCACTTGGACTCTAGGGAACCTATTTTTCTTCATGATGTGATGTATGTGCCCAGATTGAAGAAGAATTGAGTATATATCTTTGTTTTTGAAGAAAAAGGAATTAGGGTTGATTTCATCAAAGGAGAATTACTTACTTGGCCTATTGCATCCTCTATGAGATATGCTTTCACATTAGGATCTAGATTTGAAAGACTCTTTATAGTCACAAGAAGACCTATTCTAGAGATGTTCCATGATATAAATCCTTACTTACTTGGTCCAAGCGAGTTGTGACATCGAAGGCACACCAGCTTCACTATGATGCACTTCCCGAATTGAAGAAGTTGGTTTCTGGGATTCTCGATGTCCAAACTCATCATGATGGAGTATGTCCTAGATGTGCCAATGGAAAGAAGACAAGGGAACCATTCCCCTCTAGTGAGAACA
Organism: Pinus albicaulis; assembly: GCA_034641835.2. Lineage (NCBI taxonomy): Eukaryota > Viridiplantae > Streptophyta > Pinopsida > Pinales > Pinaceae > Pinus > Pinus albicaulis. The sequence continues at coordinate 758,130,825 of CM076578.1, read as the reverse complement.
ATACAAAATAAATCCTCCATCTCATTCATTATGATATATGTGGTTTCATGCTCATACACTCACTTGGTGACCATCTCTATTATATTACCTTCATCGACAATTTCTCAAGGAAGACATGGATATATCACTTGAATCATAAGGATGAGGACTTCAAAATATTCAAAGAATTCAAGGCTTTGGTTGAGAATCAAACAGAGAAGAAAATTAATATCTTCAGGTACAAAAATAGTGGGGAATACATCTCAAATGAATTCATATAATTTTTCAATAAGGAAGGTATCAAGAAGGATATTTTCATGCCCTATCATACCAAAAAAACTGGAGTGGCTGAGAGAAAGAACCAGTATATTTTATAAGTTTCTCGAGCCATGCTCCATGATCAATTATTGTCAAATTTCCTTTGGGGAGAAACAAAAAATACAATGGTATATGTTCAAAACATGGTGACTCATCAAGCATTGGACAACAATATCCCTAAAGAAGTATAGACAGGTTTCAAGCCCGATATTGGTCACCTCTGTATTTGGTTTCCTATTGTATTTCCATGTGATAAAGGACAAAGAAACAAGTTGGAAGCCTCTAGAAGAAAATGTATGTTTATTTGATATTATTAAGATTCTAAAGAATTTATAATATATATTCCTAGTGAAAGGAAGATTGAGATTATCATGGATGTAACATTTGATGAAGATCTTGCGCTTGGAAAAGAAAGGGAGTTGCCTCTGCCTCCTCCTCTTGAGAAGAAGAATGATGATATCGATATTCTAAAAGGTCCATCTATGCCTAAATCTGAGAGATACATTGTTGATAATCCTATAGACCCCTTAGATCCTCCTCCATGTGACCCTCCTTCTAGTAAGATGCCACTTTGGCTTCATGATACATTACAAGATATTGAGAGACACATTCCCACTAGAGGGACCTTCAAAGAGAGAAAGAAGTCGTGTAGGTACTAGGGATCTATGGTGACCTCAAAATGACTCTATAAAATCAAGCATGGGGCTGATGGAAGCATCGAAAAATGAAAGGAAAGGTTCGTAGCCCGAGGGTTCTCCTAGAAAGAGGGAGAATATTATGATGATATATTTTCTGTAGTTGCTCACTACACCACTATTTGACCAATTATTGGACCTACGGCTAGTCAGGGTTGTACTTTTCGCGAGATGGATGTCAATATTGCCTTCTTTCATGGTTTTATTCAAGAAGAAGTATATGTTAAACAAACTATAGGATTTGAAGTTTAGGATATGAAGACACATGTGTATTGATTGAAGAAATCTCTCTATGGATTGAATCAAGCCCCTCGTTCTTGGTATGCTAACATTGAAAATTACTTGATGAAGCTGGGATTCACCAGGAGTAGTGTTGATCCTAACTTCTAATTCAAATTGGTCCAAGGTATGCCTCTCATTTAAATATTATATGTTGATGACTTATTCTTGACATGTGCAGATCTTCTCATTCTTGAATGTAAGAGGGAGTTGGTGACTAAATTTGGGATGAAAGACCTTGGTTTGATGCACTATTTTATGGGACTATAAGTATGGAAAATACTGGGCGATATTTTCCTTTTAAAAGGAAAATATGTTGTGAAACTATTAGAGAGATTTGGCATGGTAAAATGAAAGTCCTTTCCTACACCTATGGACATGAATTTCAAGAATTTATGCAGAGAGGCTATTATACGGGACTTAGAAAACCCTTCTAAGATGTTCCTCATGAACACTCATCCTAACAAATGCTTCTCAGCCAACAGTTTGATTAAGTTTATGACCGAGCCTCACCATGTACATTGGGTTGCTGGAAAACATGTATTGAGATATCTACATGGGACTATTAACCTTGGAATGCAATATTTTGATGGAGCTGTTAGACTACATGGATATATAAATGCATATTAAGATGGCAGTGTGTCGACATGAAGAGTAATTCTGAATTTTGTTTTAGTCTTGGGTCTTCCATGATATCATGGATAATGAGGAAGTAGAATTATGTAGCCCTTAACGCAGTTGAGGCTGATTATATTACATCTAGCCTAGCAAGTTGTGAAGTATTTTGGTTGAGGAAGCTCTTTGGAAATATATTTGAGAAATTCCTAGACACAACAATTATATATTGGGACAGAAAGAGTGGGATTGGTATGTCAGAGAATATTTTGTTCCATGAAAATTTGAAGCATATATATTCAAATATCATTACATGTAATAGATGGTGTAGAAATGATCCATAAGACTCCTTCACATTTCAAAAAATGAGCAGATATTCAATATCCTCACTAAGGATTTGCTGAAATGGAAGTTCTTGGTCTTCCGAGAGAAGCTTAGACTGGTTGAGATGAATCTTTTAGACAAGGGCCTTGGATGATTTATAACAATGAGAAGTGTTCTTCCCCCCTGGTTGAGCTCCCAAGGCATGGAATGGAGTTGATGGGCTCCTGGGACAAGATACCTTTGACCGATAAGTGTAGAGACCTGGGATTGTCAGAGAATTCCCTAGTCATCATCCCAACGACTTTGTGGAATAAACCCATAAAGCCAATGGGATGAGGGACTTGAGACAAAGTGTGATCCCTACCCCTTACAGTAGGTGGATGCCACCCAAGTTTGTGGATGAAAGTGTTATAGCATATAAATCTTTAGGGTTAAGATGGATGATCAAGGACAATAGGGTAGAGTGTGATCCTTACCTTTGGTTAGTTAATATTAATTATTGCCAGAGAATTTGGGATAGAGTATGATCCCTGCGCATTGGGGTAGGTTGATCTCGCCCATTGTCTTTAGTTCCAGGTGATATCTATGGCTTCTTGATGATGATGATGATGATGATGATTTCGGGTGGTAGATAACTCCCCCAGATGACGATGGAGTTAGGGTGGTAGCTGGAGCTTCCCTGCAACAATTATTCTTCTTTATATTCGAGAGTGTTCAACATGAGATGAGTAGAGACAAGCAGAGATAAGTAGTGATGCACATGACATGATAATGAGATACTTATGATGATCACATGACTTAAGTTGGAATTTATCCCTATCTAGGAGGGAGTGTTAATTTGGAAGCTCAATGACAAATTCCAACTATTTCATTAAATTATCTTTCCGTGAGGACCAAAATTGAATTTTGAAGCACTCAATTTGGATAAGGAAAAATATAATTTTTATGGAAATCCCACATTGGCACATTTGATCAGGTCAACATAAGAGGCTAATTATCCTTCCTTGAATGCCTATAAATTAAGGTCACCTCTTCCTCATTCGAAACACATCACATCATCAACTCATATCTTCTCTCTCCTTCATTGATTGGTTCACACAACTCAAGAATTGTAGTGATCTCTCAAACGTACGAAGCAACAAGTGTCTATTTCAGGTTAGCCAAAACTCTGATTTATTGAGGGTGCTCACCATCATTGACCAAGGGTACATTGACTAATGTCGACTACATTCTTCCTTGTATTTTATTTATTATGCTAGGTGTTAGTGTCTTGTGATTTAGCAGATTGGTAGACCAAATGCACAGGGTAACATCAGATCAGTATTTGGAGTCCTAGGACCTAGCCTTCCTGGACTCAGAGAGGGCTCTCTATATTATGTGTGAAGGATGTGAACTTGTTCGCTTTAGATGTTTGATTTTAGGCTAGTTGTTAAGTGTAGGGTTTGTTTGTTGGTTTGGTTGGGTAAGATGATCGAGTAGGATAGGTGGAATGAGAGCTTGTCAAACATTGGGCTATGGAGTCTATGAAGTCATTGATATCTCAATGGTGAATCAGGGTACATCACAGGGAAAATATATTGTAGTCAAATAATCTTTAAAGTTTATGTGTTAGGTGAAATGGACATTAAGTTTGGGAACCAAGGTAGGGAAAAGGGCAGTTAAGAATCCTTTGTCAAATAACTATGAACAAGGAGATCTTAAATACTGATAAGCAAAAGATACTAATAATGAGATAGGGCACACCATTTACTCAATGAAAATACTTTTAAACAAATAAACATTTAAGATAAACAATCCAGTGGAACCAAGGAAGCAAGAAAACTTATCTAACTTCAATGATTCTAATTTCAAGATTTGAAAAAATATAAGAGACAAATAACATCAAGAAATGAAGAGGGAACACCTAAACATCATTCATTAAACTATAAATAACTCTGAGGCAAATTGATAAGCATATACAAAGGGCAAGATTGAAACAAGACCTCTTTGGCTTAACCAAATCAATCTATACATCAAAGAGAGATTTCAAGACAGAGTTTAGATAGCATAAAAAAAGCAAGGCTTATCATGAATCATATTTTTAAACTAGCATATTAATCCAATGATGAGATAGACAAGCTCAGGTGGGCCTAAGGAGCAACTAATAATTCCTTAAGGTAACCAGGTAGAAGAAAACATAAATACAATAGGCAAATAGGAGGAATGAGGTGTCTCAAACAACATTTCTCATCCTATACTCTTATGAGCTATTGCAATATATAAATATGGACATATGATCAACTAGAAAACATGAAAAAATAAGAGATACATCACCATTAACTAAACTTAGGGATCCTGCAAGCAAGCCTTCATCAACATCACTCAAGGCAAATCATCCACAAGCTCCACAACACCAAATTACTCTTCAACATCCAAAAACCATGTATTTCTCTCAAACACATCAAAAGCCCACATTTAAAATGAATCCTCATGCTATATATAAAAACAAAGGAGGAGAAAAACCGAATAGAGTATCTATAAGTCCATTGGCTAATCAGAAGTATCTCTATTGTCCTTGAGGTCTTGCAAGGCCCAAGGCACAAAAATATCTAAAATAAATATCTTTTCGGAAATTTTTAGAAAATAAATTGACCTTTAGGCTCTGACAAGCCTCATAAAAATTTTCAAACACACATTTTGACTTTTCAACCATAGGAGCATAGCACTATGTTTTAAAATGAAATTTCATGCCAGGAGCGTAGCACAGGAACAAGAAAAATAGGTCTTCTTACATCAGTGTTTTGAAGGCCTTCCTGATGTCGAAAAAGGCTCCGTGATGGCTTTTTGGAAATCCATTGAAGTATAATTTCCGGATCTATGATTGGTTCTCTAATCTGACCTCTGAAACCTATTCAAAAATTGAAAATGACAAGATTGGGAGGAGCACAACACATGTCCTGAAAAGTAGGCAGAATGATGAAAAAGTGGGTGTTTTTTACCCTTTTGGAGGACCAAAACAACTCCAATTGATCTAAAAATTTGTGAGCATGTTATATGAGTGATGAGGAACCAAAAAATGCAATCCTTTCCTCTTTAAGATGCTATTAATAAGATCGTAGCACCAGGTGTGCTACGCTCCTAGCCTCAAAATTTGCAAAAAACAAAAACTTGTCCAATTTCTCCCAAATTTGGTAGATAAGTGCCTCATGGGCCCTGGGAGACCTGTAGAGAAGCTTGAGCCAAAATACCAAGGCTAGCTTTGTCCTTTTCCTCCTTTAGTTCTTGGATCTCAATTTTGGCCCTTTTGAGTTCTTGCCTTGCAAATTGGTCTCTTTGAGCATAATGCTTAGCCATTCTTCTTTGTAGATCCAAGTCTTTATTTGCCTTCTCTAGCTTGGCCTCAAGGTGCATGTTAGCCCTCTCAAGCCATGATTCCCTATCATGTTCAATTTATAGTGCAAGGAGTTCTTGGAGAGAAATTTCTTCCGCTTGGGCCGATTCTTCTTCTCTCTACTTTTCCAATGCTTTCCTTAGACCCATAGTTCTAGGTATCCTTCTAGTTTGACCTTCCTCATCACTAATCTCCTCATACGTGCCCATGAATTCTACCAACTTCACCTGTGCCCTTTGAGCCTCTTTCCGGTACCTGGGTGTTCTTGTTTCATGGATGGCTTGTTGGGCACTAATTTTCTCCTTTTGCATCTGATAGAAGTGAATGACATCCTTTGCTCTTTCTCATTCAGCCTCCAAGTCCTTGATTTGTGCATTCCTGTCTTGGAGGAGGGAGCTTTAAATTCTTGTTTCATTCTCATCATCACTATCTATGTGAATGAGTTCAAACTCTCTTTCTTTTTCATGATCTTCCTCTTCTTCTTCCACTTTTTTCTTACCTTTGTCAATATTTTGAGTTGAGGAAGATGGCGTGGCCCCTTGCCCTTTGGAGGCAGAAAACGCATGCCTCTCTCCTCTTTGATAAGTAAGAGGGAAAGGTGCAACAAGTTTCATTTGAATACCTTGATCATTGGTGACCTTAGGGCTGTTTGTCTTCTCATTGATGGTTTATGTATGTGTGTCTTCCTCACTTTTATCTTGACTGCCTTCTTGAGAGGCATTTTCATTTTCTCTGATGCTAGTATCACTGTCAATATTTTCATGATTTTCATCCTCTGTATTTTCAACATTAGAGGTGCCTTCATCATTTCTTTGTACATTTGTACCTTCATGACTGTCCTCCTCTTCATGATTTGGCCCACTGTCCTCACATTCAAACTTTGCCTCATTATCATTGCTTGCATTTTTTGTGGGGTCACTGTTAGAGGCACTTTCATTAGTCTCTCCTTTACTTTGATTTTCACTTTCTTCCTCATTATGTGAGTTTTATTCACTTTTCTACCCACTGTCTTCTTTTTCTTGTCCACTACAATTACCTTCAAACTTTGTCTCTTCTTGACTATTATCTTCATCTTTGTCACTGCTCCTTTTATCATTACTATCAGGCTCACTTTTTTCTTCTTTACCTTCATCATTTGCTCATCAAAATCTGCCTCTGTCCTTGGGATGTCATTGATTTCCTCATCCTCATATAGCTCATTGCCTTTGCCTTCTTGTTCACTTTGTGTTTCACTGCCTTTGTCACTACTTTCTTTTTTATCAACACTTTCTTCTTTGTCTTCTTTCTCATCACTTTCTTCACTTACATATTCCTCTTTGTCATCCCTTTCTTCATGACTGCCATGTTCATCTTGGTCACCATTTTCTTCCTCTTTGTCATCACTATCTTCTTTGTTACCTTCTTCATCATTTAGCCCACTGCTTTTGTCACTGTCTTCTTTACTGCTTTCATTTGCCTCCTCTTCACCGTCCTTTCTATATTCTCCATCATTTTCACTTTCTTCACTCTCATTTTCCTCCTCTTCATCACTTGTTTCTTCTCCTTGACTATCATTTTCTTCTTGACTATCATCTTCCTCCTTGTCACTGCTTTCTTCATGTTCTGAGGCTTTAGGGGAAGGTGAAAGAGGGAGGTTTTTTTGGGGAGAGGATTCATGTGAGGAGGATGAATCATGGTTAGTGGAGGGTGATGGAGGCGTGGGAGGAAGAAGTTGAGATGATGATGGTAAAATTTGTAGAGGAAGAGGATGTGGGTTTGTGAAAACATCATGGGCGATGAAAAATTGCCATGGGATTCCTTGTTGCTCTAATTGGTGTAAGACAATCATCTTGATATGGGAATGATGAAAAAGACTTGACATTTGTTGGGAGGGGGGCATATTTTGCATAATGGATGACATTTTATCAATACTTTTAGAAAGGTAGTAGGGAAAATGTAGTAGCTTGGCCCTAGTGAAATGCATGAGTAGTATTATATGGTAGGAATAGACTCTAGAAAACCTAACCTCACAGGTGAAGTATTTCATAATGATTTTCATTAAAGGAGCATACCTATCCAACAAATGAGAAAAGGGGAAAATAGTTTTGCGACCAGCTTGGCAACTTGGTTTTAAGAAGGGTTGATAATGGCTTAGGTCCAGATACCCCTGTTTGAACCATTTTTCTCCCATGCAAGTTATTCTAGTGGCCATAGACATTGCATTTGTGGTCAGCTCAAACTTCACTCCAGCTAGATTTACTTGGTGGTCATGGAGGTTAAGGACAAATTTTGGTTAACTGAGGGTGGCTTTATACTCTCTGCACTTTCTCACAGAACTCATAGCATCCTACCTCTTGGAAATATGAAACTATAGTAGGAGAGGCTGTCAATTCCTTAGTGTTTATAGGCTCAAACCTATTTTCTTTCCCACCTTTTCTTTGTTGTTCTCTAGGCCTTTGACCTTCCTCTCCACTGTCAACAATGCCTTCTCTAGGAATTTTGTCCTTTACCCTTGTCTTAAAGTCAAAAACTTGGAACTGCTTGTGGAATGATATGAATATGGTAAGTGAGATGGTGAGGATGCATTGGTGTCAAGGCTTAGCAGTGTGGAGGTCAGTTTGTGCAAATGGAGAGGTTTATTTGGCAGGAAAATTATTTTTTAGCATGGAGACCAAGTATTTCCTTCCCCTGAGGTTTCTAGCTTTCTTTCCAAAATCACCCTTCAAAACAACATGAGAGGGGGTATAAACTCTAAATACCTATTATAGAAACTCAGAAGAGTTCCCAGCAAAAATTTGGAGAGATTCTGAGGCATTTGGAGGCTCAGAATTAACTTGAGAAAATCCTGGCTAAACGCGCAGCATAGGAGTGCAGCTCGGCTGTCCTCTGCACGAGGTGTCAGGAAGCCTCTGCACACCCAGGTGCGTAGCAAAGTGGACCATGCACGCAATTTTTGAGTGCCTCATGAGAAATTTTGAACATCCCAGCGTGTAGCGTCGGTGAACCTGAACGCAGCCTAGTCCAGTCGAGAAACTGTTCAATGGTTGGGTGCCTCTACACAAGATTGAACATAGAGGTGTGTAGCACAAGAGCTATCGGGCAGTCCTGCACATCTAGGAGCGTAGCAGGATGGAGCTGTCGGAAAGGCATGAATGGCCAGGTGCCTTTTCATGTAGGTGTCGGGTGCCTCTGCACGCCGTTTGAATGGATCAACGCGTAGTGCCCAGGCTATCGGGCAGCTCCTGCACACTGTTGGATGAGGCATGATCCCCTTCGTGTAGTGCACTCCTATAGGCACGTAGCGTCCCTTTGTAATTTCTATAGGGTGCACGCACAGTTGTGTAGCAAAAGTCTACAGGAGCATAGCGCAGTTTTCTCCTGCCCAAAACTTTGCCAGAAACCCTGAATTTTGTGCTTGGGAGTTTTTCTCTCTTTCTTGCATATGAAAAATGGTTTAAATGATAACCCTATGCTCTTTATACCCTTGCAAAAAAATAATTAAGACCAAGAACCCACTTTACTGATGTTTGCTGTTGGTATTTTATCTCCTTTGCTGATATTTCATTTTTCCTTTTGCAGGTCGTGTTTTAAGCAATAAAGTGGTCTTTGTGGGTGATCTTTTAAAAAGTGATTTCATTCTCTCTTTGGCCACTGATTTTTCAGAAGCATGATGAATCTGTCCTATACAACAACCTTAGCCTTTTTGGTCAATTTTATTATTACCTTATTTTGGCCATTTCTGCTTGCTGGTGGTGTCATAAAAGCAGTGTTTTTGATCCTTACACTTCCTTTGGAGTTTGGCAGTTTTAAACCCTCAACAGTAGCACTTAGGCTCTATTTGATTTCTTATTTGAATTTTATCTTCTTTCTCTCTTTTTTTGATTATTTTGTAGACCTGTGACTGTGCTTGAGGAGTTTAAGCAGCCTTCACACTGATATTCTCTACAAATTGTCCTTTGTTGTAGTGAAAATTGTTGTTTTGACAAGCCATAGAGGTGACCATCTGACATCATCCTTGAAAACTGTGCTTTCCATCATTACGGAGGTCTCTCAAAATAAATCTTCAATTTATGTTATGTGATGTTGTTTCATCTCTGTATTTGTGACCTCTTGCATGGATCCCTTACTAGGCAACACCTGTTGTGCCAATTAGTTACAAAACCACTGATACTCTTTAGAATTTATCCCTTTAGTGTAGTGAAACAGTGTTGCTTTAACAAACCTATAATTCATTCCCTGACATCATTTTTTAATATCTGCCTACTGTCACGAAGGAGGCCTCTCACTTTGATTTCTTTCTTCATTGAATCTTTAATTTGTGCACAGTTTTGCTTATGTGCCATTGTCTTCATGATCCTTTGCATGGGCTCTTTGCTGGAAAACACCTTACAAACAATTGGTCATGAAACCACTGATACTCTTTGTAAACTCAGGAATTTTTTTTCTCTTATGCTGTGGATGTCATTGTTGAGTTAGGCTTCTCACTTTGCATCTATTCTGCTGATAACCATTATAAAGAATTCCTGCAGAAATGCTTTAACATGGGAAAATTGTCCTTTTGCAGACTCTATGCTCTGATCTAGGAGATCCTTCCTTGAAGGCATTTTGACACCCTTTGGAAATTCATGAGCTCGCCTTCTTTTCATTTCATTTCACCTTTGAGAATATGTAAACATAGTGAGTTTAGGAAACCAAAGAAATGCATAACCTAGGAGACCCTATAATGACCTATTGGGATATCTTTTTGGATTAGGTGTTTGGTTGAAAACTTGAATCAGGGTTTGGAGGTGTAAGACATGGTTTTGATAAACCTTTATGCATTTCCACCCAAGAAACTTAAAATATTTAATTTACCTAAAGTGCCTAGAAAGGGAAATTAAAATCACCATTGCTTGAGGCACTTGGTGAGTAGGGGAAAAAGGTTTAGGTTACTTGGAAAACCAAGGTGTAAAGATAGAAGGCTTAGACAATCATAAATAGAGGGGTAAAGTCAGAGGTGGAAAACATAGTGAAAATGAGGGACATAAGTCCATGATTTGGTCTTCAGGGAGTGATAGATTGGCCATGCTTTGAAAGAGTAGTAGAACAGTGAACAAATTATCTTAAGGGAAATGAAGGTAGTGAGATTTCTCAGAATTCACAAGTTCATGAATTTTGTTTCTAGAAATATAGGACAAGAATTTAGTCATCTAAAAAAGTAAAAATTACTGATGACTAAGAGTGGCTCCACTTGGGGAGGGCATCTCCTTTTCAGGAGGTGTCCATAAATTTAGATCCCTTGGTTTATGAAGACCAGTGCCTCATCCATTGAGCATATTTTTCTCTTTTATTTTGCTGTTGCTTCCCTGAAGTAGTTATTTTGATAATTTGAAAGCATGATTAACTCAACTTCATCTCTACCTACCCAACCTACTTTCCTAACATTTTCTCTTCCTTGGGTACACTTGAATTGGCAAACCCATTGACATATTTTTCTTTTTGAAAACAAAAACAAGCTATCTACTTCTACACTTATTTCTTTCGAGAGTTCAGATTATGCTAGTGAAATCTCCTTATTCTCTACCTAGACTATTTGAATGTCAAGATTAAGCAGTATGATAGAATTCATTCTCTAAGCTATTGACAATAAATTTAAAACATGATTTGAACCAGGATTAGACAATCTGATTCATCATGAGTTGTGGAATTGAGACAAGCTACACACAAACATTATTTTCATAAGAAAACAAAACTATAAGGTGTGAGGGCTATGTTTCATCATTTTCTAATCATCCCTATCCTTCTCCTTGGTTCAAATTTAAGCATGTGGAACCAGTATCTTTCATTCCTAATATATTTTCGTTTGACAAGTCAAGCTTAAATGATTTGACCAGCATTCTTTCACTAACTTATCAACAATAAATTTAAAACATGTTCAACCATGATTAGGCTAAATGACTAAAGAAGACATTCTTTTTGCACCAATAGTGGCATTTAGGCTTGCACACTTTCAGTACTACCATTTTTTGGGTATGGGGCTATACCTTCTTTTTGAATGTGCCCTCTTTTTCCTTCTTCCTACGTTTTTGATTTTTTTCTCTCTTTTTGGTCAAAAAAATCTAAAACTAAAGGTAGAAAGATTCTCATGGTGTTGATCTTATTTTCTTGCCTATCTATCCTAATCTAACCTATACATGATATACATTCAGCTGGTGAACTCTCTTTTCCAATACAACCAATCAAGCAGATGATTCCATGAGGGATCTTGTTTCAACTCTTTGAGGGTTTTGAAAAAATCAAAAGGCCACTCCCACCTCACTTGTGTTTGAACAGTAGTGCCTAAACTTTTCTTTAAACCTTGCATCAAACTGCTCTTGACATGTTTTACTCTCTCTTTAAAAGTCTCTAACAAATCAACAAAGGGATCATGAAACAATAGCTAAAGATTTGGAAAATAAGCTTGACCCAGGACTGCTTCTTCCTCCACTTGGCTGAGCTTAGGACTCTTTTGGGAAAGAAAATCTTCCTCTTCCTCATGATTATATGAACTGGTATACTCATAATAGATTGCAATTTTGTCTTCTAGCATACTTGGTATGTTATGATTGAGTGGGCTGAAATCTGTGTGAAATTCACCATGTTGATGAGCAAGGATACTCTTTGGCAGTAAATCCTCTTGAGAAGGTAGCTAAACAACTCTCCTGTGATTATCAACTTCTAAGCCTTCATCTGCAATTGGAAATTCAATGGGACTCGGTGGCTACTCATCTAGAGCTAAGGAAAGTTCTATTTCATAAATGATTTCCTTAACCATTTCAGGAGAAGGCTTCTCATTGAAAAATTGCTCAAGAAGTTCATCATCCTCCTCAACCTCAACATCAAAGATGAAAGATTGCTGATTTCCAATTATGTGAAATTTATTTTTGATGGACTGAAGTGAAGTAAAGCAAAGAGTCAGAGACTCTTCACTTACTTCTAAAATTTCAAGGCTTTCCTCATCAATGTCATAGGTGACCTGTCTTGGCTGATTGTTGCTTTCAATCTGATGATAGTGAACTTCATCCCACAAATCAACTGTTGATGGCTCTGTGAGGTTAGATTCTATTTGGACAACATCATCATCATTAGACTGATCAAAATTTGTAGAATCATAAACATAAATAATCTCACCAATCAAACATATTGGATTACTAGTTTGTTCTTCCTTGAATTGATCTACAAGTTCACTTTCTGACTTATGGTAGATAGGATTAGCAGGGTAATGAACATAAATTTTTTGTTCACATGAAGGCTTAGAGGTTGGCTGAATGTTTAGAATCTAATTTATTTCCTCTTCAATCAAAAGAGGAGGAATTTTTCTCATTCTTTGGATATATGTACAATAGTTCTCTTTCTCTTGTGAAGGCTGATTTTGAGGCTGAATGTTTTCTTGAGCCTCACCTAGAAGAGATGGTGAATCATCAGTTGTGCCTTCAGAGAGATCCTATGGGTTTTCTTCTATTTCTTGATTGGGTTCTTCCTCAGCTAACTCCCCTAGGCTGTCATGATAGCTATCTTGAGTATGAAATTCATGGAGTTATTCTAATAAATCTTTAGGATGCCAATTCCCTAAATCTTCATCAATGTTTACAACGTGTTGTATGAAATCTTCAGATTGATCACAACAATTTTCAGCTAATGATAAAGATCGAAAATATTCTTTATAACGTTCATAAAACACCTTATGGAAATATTTCAAGGAAAACAAGCTACCAGGTTTTAACCATTCATACCATTCTCTTGCCTTACCCTCTAAAGTTGCCATAAACATTTTCATGAGGAAGTCCTCATGCCATTCAACCTTTATCTTCCATACATGTATATGAAATTTGATGAGATGTGACAAGGGGTCATCACATTTTTCATCTTGAAATATAGGCAGGTTTTTTATCCAATTTATCAGAGGCATTTTATATGGAAATCCAGGGATATGATCTCTGTTCATCAGAGCATATCTCCTTTGTAACCTTAGATCCTTGTTTTTTAATCAGAAAGGATCACTGTGTCTTTTCAACCAGTCTAAAGTTCTCTACCAGTGGAGTATTTTGGTCTATTGAGGGCTATGGAGTTTCCAGGTGGAAGATTTAAAATTTTTTGTCCACCATCAACATGATTGGGATTGCTCAATGTATTCCCAACGGAGTCTATGAGGACTAGTGAAGTAATAGGCCTATTGGAGGCTAGTGGAGTCGCCAGGTGGATGTTTTTAGTTTTTTTTAGGATGTATGTCTATGGTCCACCACCAATAACTGACAAAAACTAATCTAGGAATATTTTGGGGTTTTCTGAGTTCTCTTAAGTAACTCTAAGATTTCTATGAGTGTACTACAGCTGGGTCATCATTTTTCTAGGATGGTGAAACAATCAGAGTCTACTCTTGGCTATCAGTTGATTTTCTAAGCTTAACTGATGGTTAAATGAGTCTATAAGAGTTTTTAGGCTACTATGTACTCATTCCCACCGTGATCGCCATTATGTTAGTGTCCCGTGATTTAGCAGATTGGTAGACCAAATGCATAGGTTAACATCAGCCCAGTCTTTGGAGTCCTAGGACCTATCCTTCTTGGACTCAGAGAGAGCTCTCTCTATTATGTGCGAAGGATGTGAACTTGTTTGATTTAGATGGTTGATTTTAGGCTAGTTTTTAAGTGTAGGGTTTGTTTGTTAGTTTGGTTGGGTAAAATGATCGAGTAGGATGCAATGTCCCAAATTTTGCAATAAAGTATTTGGGACATTAATCTTGCTTTTATTTTAATAAAAGAAATAAAATGGGTGAGGGGACCCATGTATCATTTTAATAAACACTCCTATGGTGCAAAAATTCACTTAAGTGGCTTAAGTTAGTAGCCCAAGAGTGAAAAGGGGCCAAAGGAAAGCAAGCTAGACCATGGTTGACCAAGTCAACAACGTACCCTAAGAGGGGAAGCTTGCACAAGAAGATTGTGTAGTTGGAGTGGAGGGAAATTCAAATGAGAGAAACCCTAATGTAAGTGGGGTCCATGCACACATTGCATAAAAGATGAAGGAGATCATTGTGGAGGGGAGTTTTTGGAGATAGAATTCGAAGTTGAAGCTCTCTTCAACTTGTTGTTGTTTAGCACAAGAGGGATTCCTGTTTAGGAATGCCCTTCTCTTCCATGGGAGGCCATGGAGAGATTGTTCTTCATCTTCCTCACACCATGGCTTAAGGGAAAAGCAGTCATGTGCAACTATTGCATTATTCTTGCAGCAAGAAAATGCTGGAGTTTCTGGTGTTGCAGTGAGGGACCTTCATCACCACTTCCGGAGCTGGTTTGTAGAGAGGAAGATCATTCCTTCTCTAGGAGATCAGCAAAGGAACATATTAGAACTTCATTGTAGATTTGGCATCATGCCATACATGTTTCTCTCATGCCCAGCGCAGTCCCTTTCTCTTACAACGTTATTCTCAGTGAGGGTTTGCAGGTGGTGCTCATTTTGTGCACTAGTGAGTGCATTCTTCAGTGAGGGGATCAACCCCTTCATTTTGGAGATAATTGGAGGAGGTTTCATTGTTATCACAGCATCTATTTACCTTCTCCTATGTTGTAATATATTTGAGTTGCAATAGCTACACTGCAACTCCGAAATTTTACTATTTTATGTATTTTAGCCAATCCCTTAGAGGATTGATGCAATAATGTTTTCTGGGGTTGAGATCTTGCTCCCCCATCTTTATTTGAGCACATAATGTCATATCATCTCATGTATATCAGTTTGTAGTCATTTTTCCTCATAGACTGCGCAGTTATAGAGTAGTTGGGTTTATGCAGCAGTGCATTCTCCTGTTTATGTACACTTTCCCTTGAGGCTGATTAAAGTTCACCATAAGAGGCATTATCCTCAAGGAATTTGTATTATATTTGCTGCTATAGATTACATATCAGATTTTCTTTCTTATTATATTATATGAGGCACTATTTCACTGCTGTTACATATTGAAGTTTTCATACTGCTGAAGATTCTCTCAATAAGCATTGTTTCGGTATACATGTTGGTGGGAGATCTGAATAACCTACTTAAGGTTATTTATTTGAGCTTATATTCTGCAAGGAGTTTGTATCATATGTATTCCAAGGCATCCCAGCATTGCATTTCCTTATTTTCACATGAGCCTCCTTATATATCGTCCTCATGGACAACTGGTGCAGAAATTCCTTGAAGGGAATTATTAGCTCTTGACAAGTTCTATTGGCAGAGTCTGCTAGTGGGCCAGGTAGCCTCTGGATCTCATTCTTCCTTGTGAAGATGAAATATCCAGTAAATTCCCGTGCAATAAATCTCTAAAATAGTTAAGTGTTGATTTTTAATACTCCCGGAGTTGGATAATAGGAATATTTGAAGATATTCCCGGCATTACAGAAATTTCCCCATTTTGGACATTACATAGGATAGGTGGAATGAGAGGTTGTAAAACATTGGGATATGGATTCTATGAAGTCATTGATATCTCAATGGTGAATTAGGGTACATCACAAGGAAAATATAGTGTAGTCAATGGATCTTTAAATTTTATGTGTGAGGTGAAATGGACATTAAGTTTGGGAACGAAGGTAGGGCAAGGGGTAGTTAAGAATACTTTGTCAAATAGATATGAACAGGGAGATATTAAATACTGATAAGAAAATGATACTAATCATGAGATAGGGCACACCATTTACTCAATGAAAATACTTTTAAACAAATAAACATTTAAGATAAAAAATCGAGTGGAACAAAGGAAGCAAGAAAACCTATCTAACTTCAATGATTCTACTTTCAAGATTTGAAAACATATAAGAGACAAATAACATCAATAAATGAAGAGGGAACGCCTAAAAATCATTCACTAAACTATAAATAACTTTGAGGCAAACTGATAAGCATATACAAAGGGCAAGATCGAAACAAGACCTCTTTAGCTTAACCTAATCAATCAATACATCAAAGAGAGATTTCAAGATAGAGTTTAGATAGCATCAAACAAGCATGGCTTACCGTGAATCATATTTGTAAGCTAGCATATTAATCCAATAATGAAATAGACAAGCTTAGGTGGGCCTAAGGAGAAACTAATAATTCCTTAAGCTAACCCATCAGAAGAAAACATAAAGACAATAGGCAAACAGGAGGAATGAGGTGCCTCAAACAACATTTCTCATCCTATACTCTTCTGAGATATTTCAATATAGAAATATGGACATATGATCAACTATAAAACATGAAAAAATAAGAGATACATCACCACTAGCTAAACTTAGGGATCCTGCAAGCAAGCCTTCATCAACATCAATCAAGGAAAATCATCCACAAGCTTCACAACACCAAATTGTTCTTCAACTTCCAAAAACCATGTATTGCTATCAAACACATCAAAAGCCCACATTTAAAATGAATCCTCATGCTCTATATAACAATCAAGGAGGAGAAAAACCCAATAGAGTATCTAGAAGTCCATTGGCTAATCAGAAGTATCTCTATTGTCCTAGAGGCCTTGCAAGGCCCAAGGCACAAAAATATCTAAAATAAATATCCTTTTGGCCATTTTTAGCAAAGAAATTGACCTTTAGGCTCTGACAAGCCTCATAAAACTTTCCAAATGCACATTTTTACTTTTCAACCATAGGAGCATAGCACTGTGTTTTAAAATGAAATTTCATGCCAGGAGCGTAGCACAGGAACAGGAAAAATGGGTCTTCTTACATCAGTGTTTTGAAGGCCTTCCCGATGTTGGAAAAGGCTCTGTGATGTCTCGTTGGAAATCCCTTGAAGTCTAATTTCCATATATACCCTTGGTTCTATTATCTAACCTATGAAACCTATTCAGAAAGTGAAAATTCCAAGACTGGTAGGAGTGCAGCACATGTCCTGAAAAGTAAGCAGAATGATGAAAACGTGGGTGTTTTTGACCTTTTTGGAGGACCAAAACAACTCCAATTGATATAAAAATTTGTGAGAATGTTATATGAGTGATGAGGAACCCAAAAATTCAAGCCTTTCCTCTTGAAGATGCTCTGAAAAAGAGCATAGAACCAAGTGTGTTGCACTCCTAGCCTCAAAATTTGCAAAAAAAAAAAACTTGTCCAATTTCTCCCAAATTTGGTAGATAAGTGCCTCATGGGCCCTGGGAGACCTGTAGAGAAGATTGAGCCAAAATACCAAGGCTAGCTTGGTACTTTTCCTCCTTTAGTGCTTGGATCCAATTTTGGCCCTTTTGAGTTCTTGCCCTGCAAATTGGTCTATTTGAGCATAATGCTTAGCCATTATTCTTTGTAGATCCAAGTATTTATTTGCCTTCTCTAGCTTAGCCTCAAGGTGTATGCTAGCCCTCTCAAGCCATGATTCCATATCATGTTCAATTTATAGTGCAAGGCGTTCTTGGAGAGAAAGTTGTTTCTCTTGGGCTGATTCTTCTTCTCTCTGCTTTGCCAATGCTTTCCCTAGACCCATAGCTCTAGGTCTCCTTCTAGTTTGACCTTCCTCGTCACTAATATCCTCATAAGTGCCCATGAATTCTGCCAACTTCACCTGTGCCCTTTGAGCCTCTTTCCGATACCTGAGTGTTCTTGTTTCATGGATGGCTTGTTGGGCACTCATTTTCTTGTTTTTCATCTGATAGAAGTGAATGAAATCATTTTCTATTTCTAATTCATCCTCCAAGTCGTTGAATTGTGCATTCCTATCTTGGAAGAGGGAGTTTGAAATTCTTGTTTCATTCTCATCATCACTGTCTATGTGAATGAGTTCAAACTCCCTTTCTACTTCATGATCTTCCTCTTCTTCTTCCACTTTTTTCTTACCTTTGTCAATCTTTTGAGTTGAGGAAGATTGAATGGCCCCTTGCCCTTTGGAGGAAGAAAACACATGCCTCTCTCCTCTTTGACAGGTAAGAGGGAAAGGTGCAACAAGTTTCATTTGAATACCTTGATCATTGGTGACCTTAGGGTTGTCTGTCTTCTCATTGATGATTTCTGTATGTGTGTCTTCCTCACTTTTCTCTTGATTGCCTTCTTGCGAGGCATTTTAATTTTCTCTCATGCTAGTATCACTATCAATATTTTCATGATTGTCATCCTCTGTATTTGCAACATTAGAGATGTCTTCATCATTGCTTTGTACATATGTACCTTCACGAATATCCTCCTCTTCATGATTTGGTCCACTGTCCTCACTTTGAAACTTTGCCTCTTTATCACTGCTTGCATTTTCTGTGGGGTCACTATTAGAGGCACTTTCATTAGTCTCTCCTTTACTTTTATTTTCATTTTCTTTCTCATTATGTGAGTTTTCTTCACTTTTCTACCCACTGTCTTCTTTGTCTTGTCCACTGCAATTACCTTCAAACTCTGTCTCTTCTTGAATGTTATCTTCATCTTTGTCACTGCTCCTTTTATCACTGCTATCGGGCTCACTGTTTTCTTCTTTACCTTCATCATTTTTTTCATCAAAATATGCCTCTGTCCTTGGGCTGTCATTGATTTCCTCATCCTCATCTAGCTCACCGCCTTTTCCTTCTTTTTCACTTTTTGTTTCACTACCTTTGTCACAAATTTCTTCTTCATCAAAACTTTCTTCTTTTTCTTCTTCCTCATCACTTTCCTCACTTACATATTCCTCTTTGTCATCACTTTCTTCATGACTTCCATGTTCATCTTGGTCACTGATTTCTTCCTCTTTGTCATCACTTTCTTCATGACTTCCATGTTCATCTTGGTCACTGATTTCTTCCTCTTTGTCATCACTATATTCTTTGTTACCTTCTTCATCATTTAGCCCACTGCTTTTGTCACTGTCTTCTTTACTGCTTTCATCTGCCTCCTCTTCACCATCCTTGGTATCTTCTCCATCTTTTTCACTTTATTCACTCTCATTTTACTCCTCTTCATCACTTGTTTCTTCTCATGGACTGCCATTTTCTTCTTGACTGTCATGTTCCTCCTTGTCACTTCTTTCTTCATGTTCTAAGGATTTAGGGGAAGGTGAAAGAGGGAGGTTTTTTTGGGGAGAGGATTCATGTGAAGAGGATGAATCATGGTCAGTGGAGAGTGATGGAGGCATGGGCAGAGGAAGTTGAGATGATGATGGTAAAATTTGAAGAGGAAGAGATTGTGGGTTTGTGAAAAAATCATGGGCGAGATTCTGAGAGATTCTGAGGCAGTTGGAGGTTTGGAATTAACTTGAGAAAATCCTAGATGAACGCGCAACATAGGAGTGCATCTCGGGTGGCCTCTACACGAGGTGTTAGGCAGCCTCTGCACGACTAGGCGTGTAGCACAGTGGACCCTGCATGCAACTGTTGGGTGCATCCCAGGAATTGTTGAACGTCCCAACACCTAGCGCGGGTGAACTTGAACGCAGGCGGGTCAAGTTTGAATGGATGGGTGCGTAGCGCGATAGAGCCTGCATGCAGCCTGGTCCAGTTAGGCAGCTGTTGAACGGCTGGGTGCCTTTGCACGAGCTTGAACAGATAGGTGTGAAGTATAGGATTTTTTGGGAAGTACTGCACGTCTAGGAGTGTAGCAGGATGGAGTTGTCAGGCAGGCGTGAACGATAGAGTGCCTCTGCACGTAGGTGTCGGGTGCCTTGCATGCCATTTGAATGGACTAGTGTGTAGCACCAGGCTATCGGGCAATTCCTGGATGCTGTCGGGTGAGTCCTGCACACCCCTGCATGTAGCGCACTCCTACAAGCGTGTATCACCTCTTTGTAATTTCCACAGGGTGCACGCACAGGTGCGTAGAAAAAGCCTACAGGAGCATAGCACAGTTTTCTCCTGCCCAAAAATTTGCTAGAAACTCTGAATTCTGTTCTTGGGAGTTTTTCTCTCTTTCTTGCATATGAAAAATGGTTTGAATTATAACCTTGTGCTCTTTATTCCCTTGAAAAAAAATAATTAAGACCAAGAACCCACTTTACTGATGTTTTTTTTTCGTCTTTTATCTCCTTTGCTAATATTTCCTTTTTCCTTTTGCAGGTGGTGTTTTAAGCAATAAAGTGGTCTTTGTGGGTGATCTTTTAAAAAGTGATTTCATTCTCTCTTTGGCCACTGATTTTTCAGAAGAATGATGAATCTATCTTGTACAAAAACCTTAGCCTTTTTGGTAAATTTTATCTTTACCTTCTTTTGGCCATTTCTACTTGTTGGTGGTGTCATAAAAGCAGTGTTTTTTATCCTTACACTTCCTTTGGAGTTTGTAAATTTTAAACCCTCAGAAGTAGCACTTAGGCTCTATTTGATTTCTTATTTGACTTTTGGCTTCTTTGTAATATCCTAAATGGGAACTGTCAGCAAGGAATGACTGGAACACGCATTTTCTAGGAATGGATGCTACAAAAATGGAAACCAACACTTGGATCCATTAGATCTAACAATATAAGACCGAAATACAGGAGGGGATCAAGAAAAAATCTTTCTAGGTGGGTGAAATAGATCTCCCCACACCTAGTATGGCTAGAAAATGCCCAATAAGGGACTGCAGCAAGACTGCTCAGAAAATAATGCAGTTCCAATAGAGAAAGAGCATGAGGCCAATAAAATATCCTTCAATAGTATTTACATCAGAAAATTAGATGTATAATGAAGCCCATGATATGTATAACTGAAAATACAAGACATATACAGAAGAAATGCCCTCAAAAGAGGTGTTGTAGCCACATGAATGACTGAAACTTCCTTGACAACGTTCTTTTATTAGGGTGCAACTACTGATGATTACATATCATATCTAGAGAATATTTTTGTACAAAAATTTAGAGCCATATCAGATTTGTACACTAGAAAGGCTCCTCTCTCAGATCCCTCATCGGGTTTTCAGCAGAAAATGAAGTACATGGAGTAGATATGAGATCTACTGCAGTAGATTTGTAGAATGATTCAGAAATTCTAAAGTAAATACATCTATGAAAATATCATATCTGAAACATACATGGATTAGACGGCTAATCCATGGATCACCACAGTGTAAGGAAGGCTCATTTACACCAGAGATCTCTCTTCCAAATAGTTGCCAAAAGACCCTGCAACTTCTCACTTGCAAATAACACAGTCTAGGGGGATAAACTACATTGTAGGCTTGATGTAGAGTTTGGCCTAATTCCAAGATGTATATCTGAAGCTCCAATCAGCTAATACACTCTTGCCAATGGAATAGATGACTTTTCCACTGAAAAGAAGCACTAGTATGGCATAGATATGAATAGATCTAGCCTCCACTTGCTGCAGCTTGCAAAGAAAATCACATCCTAAACAGGACATGAATTGTAGTTGAAAGGAGAAGCTTGGTCTCAAACCAAATAGTGGACTATGTAGTACAAACTCTTCCAAGAGCTACTCAATGGAAGGAGGTGGAACTCCTAAATAGGAAATCCCAATGCTAAACAAAATTTTAAATCTAGGCTAAATAGCCAAGAAAGCTATATGTCTAAACGTACAATATATCAACATATCATATCCTGAACAACCTCCTTATGCTTCCCTCCTCTTCCTTTTATAAGATCAAGATCTTGTAAACCCTAAACCACCTTCAATGATTTAGCTCCATTCACATGTGTGGCCTCCAACTTGAACTGCGATGTCCTTCTAGGAGATTCATTGCAACTAGACAGCATTGTTGATTTGGTCCTAGTTGACTTGGTCAACTAATTCAGTCTCCTTCACACTCAAGTGTGCTTATACATATGGCCCAGATTTAGCCTTGTTCACATTGGGCATTGATTTATTCTTTTATTAGGAGTTTTATGAACCTCCTTTAGAAATTTATTCTTATAACAAAGAAATCAAAACAAAATGAATATTCCTATTAGCTTAGGAATAATTAGGAACACTATAGTCCTCCCCTCCAAAATGTTTCTTGTCCTCAAGCAACTCACAAGGACTTTGCAAAATCTCCAATGGAATTGTCTCCTCTCAAGAATACAAGTTTGCCTTTGGGGGATAAATAAAATCGTTGTCATCATGTAGTAGTGGGAGATACATAGATATAATCATATGATTTCCATTGGCCTTCTCAAGGCATGAGAGATGGTAAATATTGGGTGCTTCAACCCCCATGAGAAAATTCAATCTCCATGCTATCATCCAAACAAAGTGAGCCATCCTTGATAGCTCAAATAAATAGTCACCAATCCCCACCATATGCAATGTATAGGGGCTCCATGGCTGGAAATGAGAGATAAGAATACTCAACTCACACTGTCTCTCCCTCCATTTATGATGAATATGAAGCTGATGATCCTGGGCTGCAATAATATAGTCCTCATGAAGCCAAAAGAGACTAGGAACTTCATGATTCTCTTCATTGATTCTATTGAGCCTCCTTGCCCAATCTTCCATGCATATAGTGAATAAAGTATCTTCACCATATTTGCTCCAAAAGAAACATGGACTAAGTGTCATATGATATATTGGATGGTGACAATAGTCCCTCCCTTGAGACCAGCTTTGTCCTTCATCTTGCTGCCTCAAATCATAGTACAATAAGTGGCCATCACACCACCTCCTTGCTGCAATAAGCTTCTTTAAGGCTTGGAAATAGTAGAGGATAATAGGTGTTGGCTGAATATGATTCAAGAAACACATGTCTTGCTCCAAATTCTCCCAAGTGAAAGGCTTCTTCCAATGACATAAGCCCAACATATGGCTTCTTGCATAAGAAAACAAATGATATAATGTAGCAGCCATACAATGTTCTATCCTCCTCTTGAAGCATGAATGAATATGGGAGATTTCATTCCCAAAGGACACACTCAACCAATGTGTCATCCCTCCTCTCATGTTCCCAACAAAATTCAGAGCATCATCATCATCATGATATAAACAAGCTCTCTTATGCCACCTCATGAGAGAGTTACATTTTCTCCCAAACCCAACTACATACATGATCATGAGATACATTCCAAACAGAAATACATGTACATACTGTTAGGGTCCTATAAATATAGGATTCATAATTTTGAATTGAATTTTGATAGTCTTGTAAAATATGTACATACCTTGCTTTCTGGAATTTGTTTTCCCATATTTTGAAAGAATAAAAAAATCAAAAAAGAGGGTAAAAAGTCTTAAAAGAAAGATCAAAGGACTTAAAAAATATAGACCCCAAAAGAAAAAAGATGAAAATGAGACATGAAAGTGTGCGGGTCCAAATGCCACTAATTTTTACTTTTTTGCAAATGCTTATGGCAGAGTGTCAATAAATGCCATAATCCATGATGAATTAAACTGTTTAAACTTGACTTGTCATGTTTTCAATTTCCATGTTTTAGATAGTGAATAAAGTTTTGTCAGACAATTTAATCCTGACAAATCAGTAGATAGGTAGAGAATAATGAGGAGCTCATTAGTTTAATCTGAGCCCTCGGATGAAATAAGGTAGAATTAGATAGTTTATGTTTTCAAAAGAAAAAATGTTTCAAGGTTGCAAGCCTAAATGCACCTGCTAAAAGGAAGAAAAAATGTTAAGAGTAATGTTGGGTTGGTAGAAAGAAGTGGGAAAAAGCATGTAATATTCATCATTGGCCAAAAATCACTAATTTCCTTTCCACTGTAAGTATTCAGTATTCTATACTACCAGTCAAAAAAGGCTCAGAGCATATCTCTGACTTTTGTTGCGACCGAACCCAAAGCTCAATGACTGGATAGTGAAAAATGTTGAATTCTTATGATTAAAATTCCCTTTACCATTATTTATCCCTTATTCATACATTTTAACTCATTTTCATAAGTAAAGATTCATTCCTACTTAATGAAACATAAAATCCCATTTGATTAACTTAGAAACATATAAAAACCCTAAAAAATACTTGATTTTAAGTAAATTGGTGAAATGATGAAATGAAAAGCTTTGCTTTATTTTATTCACTTTACTTGGTCATTTAGTGTATTTTTGTGTATTCCATTTCCCCTTATCATATTAAATTTTGACTTACGCTATTAATTCCCTAAAAATACCTTGTCCTATCTATATAATTCCCTTATCTAAAATACCCCCTAAAACCCATTATTATAAAGATTTTGGACCAAAGATATTATCCACATGTTAAAATGAAAACCCAAATAATGCGCCCTTTGGTCTAAAATTAACCTTAATGAAATATACCGCCCCCTATGGTTATTAAACCCTTCAATGGTTTAAAACTATATAATAAAATAATTTCTACACCCATACATATGTTTTAAAAAAATAAACATACTTACCCCGCTCATCAGCAGTTTAGCCTAAGTTTTTGGATGATATTTTATCATTTTATAAAGGTTAAAAAGCTTGGAAGCGCCACCATGCTAAACCCCGCCTTATGCAAACAATGTCATTCCTTCCCACATATTTATAAATCCAATGTTTAAATAAAATAAGCTAAGTTTTATTTTAAGAAAATATTAAACCCCGCCCATATCCATATCTGCCACGATATATAAAGTCTCATACTTTATATTGATAACCCGTCATACAAAGCATCATGCCACATATACATTTAACCCCCATTATATTCCTTTAACCATTCTTATATCCGCCCCCATATAAAAACCTTGATTAAAGTCATGTTGCATAAAAGTTTTGAACTTTCAAACACCCGCTTAACTTTATCCTTGTCCCACCTTTGATTGCCCGCAAATATCAAACAAATCTCGACCCTTCGCTTCCGATCAAAAAATATGATGGCGCAAGATCAATATCGCACCCAAAAAATGATCGTCTGCCCAAATAAAAATGGACACGAAATGGGTGCTTTTTCTGATTCAGCCCCCCGCGACATGTCAGTATTATATTGGATCGCGTTTGTTTGAGGCCAAACCACTTACCACTCAAATTGGACGCGATAACCATTTTTGGTTTCACTTTTTAAACCTGAAACCGCTCCTGCCCTGACGCGACTAGCATTGAATGTCAGTTAATGCGATCAAACGAATATGTTTAAACCTTTGTAAAAGCCATTTTATTGTTTAAAAACTGCTCATTCAACCCTTTCACATTATCTTCCGACTGATATAAGCACTGGGTAAACCTTTTTAAACATCTGATTACTCGTTTATGCCCCGAACCTCTGAATTTGACTAGAATTTACATGTGAAGACTATTAAAGGATTGTTCACCACTTCAGAAGATTGACCAAGAGCTATTTGCTGCTCCAGTAAGCTGGACCAGACCTTAGAATCAACCAAGACCCTCTGAAAGCCTTTTCAACAGCCGAATACCTACATCTTAAGGTATTTTCCGACAAATTGAAGCCTGTAAATTCAATTTGAAACCTTCGAAAATAGAACCAGGCTGTAATTAAGAGATTTCACCGGATCAAAATTGCCCAAAAATTCCAAAAAGAGGCCAAACCCTGGCCAATTTTTTCCAAGAAGTTCTGTATTGCAAAATTCACTCCTTGAAGCCAATTTCTACAATTTTTAAGCCCCTAAAGACCAAATTCAAAGACGTAGAAGTACTTAAAGCCTGAAGATATCTTAAAAACCTTTTTTTCTGTCAAAATTCACTCAAGAAAGCCTCGTTTTTTGTTTTATCCCAGTTTACATTCTCTGAAAAGCCTAATTGAGCAATAAAAACAAAAGAAATTATGTTTAGCCTAAGAATTTCCCAATTCATCTTGTGCTAAAGAAAAATACTCCTGCAAACAGTCTAATCTTGCAGCAGTTATCCAAAATGACTAAGAAACAGTGCACGAGAAAACCTATTAGATCCAAAACACTTAAATCTGAAGGATCTAAAGCCCCTAAACCTACCCCAGTCATCACTGCCAAATCTGCTACAACAGTGAATCCCATCCAACCACCTATAGTTGCTGTTGAAAATATCCCTTTGACTGATCTTGATTATAAAATTGCAGACCCTGTTATTGAGTTTAATTTGCTAGATATACACAACTGGTGTTATGAAAAATATGTAGAAAAGGATTATATTCCAATTTGGGAAACCCATTTGCCTAATTATATAGTCCCATTGACTCATCCTGGTCAAGAACTCATCATAATTTGTAAAAAATACTATCATCGAGATCAAAGGGCTATAATAAATGTAGAAAAAGAAATAATTTTTACCATTACAGCCCAGTCAATTAATCAAATGCTTCAATTACAAACTTATCCCCAAGTAGTCCCTTTGTCTATAGAAGCATTAAATCAGTTATACCTTGGCATATATTTCCCTAAGAGGTTCACGATCTTTCAGAATTTTATGCCTTCTCATGTTGATATTCCAAATATTAATCCTCCATACTCCACAGCTAAATTTCCTGAAGGTTATAGAAAGATTATCTCTATGCTGTCTTTTGTCATTGGTTATTTTACAGATGAGCATACTGATGAGTCCATTCTAGGCTTCTTATCTACTATGTACCCTGGTCAACCTCCAGAAATCATCTTTGACTATGCTGGTTTCATAGCATATGCCATTCATTATCAGTTGACCAAGTTACCCATAGAAGGAGTCTTTAGATACTCATCCTAACTGTTTCACTTATTTTTATTCTTTCAAGATGATAAATTTCCTATTGCATTAGAAAATATGGACTTGGAGGGTAAGCTTCTATCCATTATCTTCTGGACTTCCTTGCTCGGGAAAGAAGGTAGTCATTTCACCTACACAGATTTTTCAGACCTCTTTCTACATCAAGCAATGAACATTTTGAATAAAGCAGAACAACCCAGAATCAGTGAGGAAATGAAAAGAATCCTACAACTTTTAGAATAGAGTAAAATGGGAGTTTGGTATCTCTTTTGAGAAGCATACAGAGTTAAGAATTTTTTGATCCAAATTATTACCTTATAAGTTGCCTAGATATATGAGCATGAGAATTTTTGCACTAGAGTATTTGAGACAAATTCTCAATTCTGATTCTATTAACTTCATGGTTGCTAAAAAAAGACTCAATTTAAGTTAAAAAATCAGATTGGTCCCTTTATAATAAACCACAGAGAGGCAGAAAAAGAATTCACAAAGAGATTAGCAGAGTTTAAATTTCAAGAAAGTTTTCCATGGAATTATGATCCTTAAGGGATCCTGAGCAGTCTAAGGGTAAAATGCAAATTGACACCCTTCATACATGAGGATAAGCTTGATATAGAGAAATTTTCCAACCAAGTTGAATGGCTGGAAAATACATTAATAGATACAACAAGTAATACAGAGACAACAAATAAAATGGATAAATCATCCTTATATGCCAAGGTACTAAAGATTAAAGCCTTAGAGGAGCTAATTTTACAGGTGGGATATGATCCCTCAAATGTCTAAGCAGCAGAAATATTGATAAAGAAAAAGAATGATGACATAGCAGCTTTGAGGAAACAACTCAAGATTCCTCAAAGTGAGCATCCACAAACCAAGGAAATCCTTCAAGATCAGAGTGAGAAAGAAGAAATGATGAAGCTCATTCTTAAACTGACTGCTCAAATAAAAGGGATGGAGACCCAAATGGACCACCTTGTCAAATAAAAAGAGACTTTAAAAGAACATGAGACTCCTATAATTCCTACAATTATTCCAGTAATAACTACAACAGTTCCCTCTAGTTTAGGAGAGAAATTAGCACCAAAGGGCTCACTGGAAACTGCAGTGCCAGTGACTTCAGCCACTACTTTAGCTATAGATTCTTCTACCACAAATGTTTAGCAAACAGATGAAGCAAGCCAAATTGTTAAAGCTATGGAGGAAATTTCTTTGAAAACCAATGAAATCAACAGCCTAAAGAAGATGATTGATAATCTTGAAGCTACAAACAAGATAGCACTGATAACTGCTAAAAACCATGAACAAAAGGAAATCATATTGGGAGAACAAATCAAAAGCTTACAAAAAGAGTTAAATTTCACCGAGCAGATTTCATACATAAAGAATCATCTATGGACAAACATAATCGAAGCCATTCACACTCAATGGCCTTTGATTCAGGTTATATATGAGCAGAGAGATTTATTATTAGCAGCTCAGGGAGAGATTCAAAAGACCAAGGATGAGATAACTAATAAGCCTGATCAGGCTTTAAAAATCATCACATTCTTGAATAGCAATAAAAAGGCAGAACTAGAGGAATTACAGGTATTGGACAAAACATAAACAATCTTACAGATTAAAAAGGTTGTAACTAAGAAGAATTTTATGAACAATCTGGAAGCGAAATGCGAATCAATGAACATTGCCATAACAAAGTTTATGGTAAAATACACAAACTTAAGACAGAGGGGCCTTCCAGACATCCATGTTTTTAATGAAAAACTAATGCCCCAGAAAGATTATGTTAAAAATATCAGGGAATTTTCTAAGGAACAAGTCAACAAACCATTACCACAAGGCACTCCTACAAGAAAATTCCTCCTTCAGCATTTTAAATATCTATTCTTTTTACAACATGAGATTAAACATCTATTTATTTTCAAGCCCAATTTTGCTAAATACACAAAGGTTGATGAAAATTTCAGGAAGCTAAAGAAATTCCAAATTCCCAAGGTAGAACAGTGGCAATCATTTACTGATTTGATGTAACAATAAGAGGTAAAACAGTGAAGGAATATTACCTTGAAAAACAGTAAAAAATAACGGTGAAATAAAAAGATAGTCTATTGATTTTACTGCAAAAAGAAATATTTTTACAGCAGTAAACAATGATCTAATAGTCAAATTGTATCAACGTTAAAGAGTATCAGATGAAAGAGTGTCAGCGAAGGCAAGTCAAAAGCCTGATATTTTCTAGCAGGACAGCTAGTCAATCAAAATATCCTTGTTAGATAAAAAAATTCTATTTATTTTGGATAAGAGGACAACTTGC
This sequence comes from Pinus albicaulis, assembly GCA_034641835.2. Lineage (NCBI taxonomy): Eukaryota > Viridiplantae > Streptophyta > Pinopsida > Pinales > Pinaceae > Pinus > Pinus albicaulis. The sequence goes on along the minus strand of CM076578.1, from coordinate 758,101,485 downwards.
TGATTTGTTAAGAAGTTGTCTCTCTTAATATGTAAAGATATTTTATTTTTCCTAAAATATATTCCTAGATTTCTCCTAGGATATTTGTAATTACATTTTGCATAAATAATTATACATTAGAAGTATTCAGTGTGGAATAAAATTTCTAGGCTTACTATAGATATTTTTGCTGAACATTGGAGGCGTTGTGTGTTTGAATTCAAAGTAGCAGACTGGACAAGCTGACCGGCATCATAATTCAGGATTCCTGTGATAAGTTGATGAGTGAAGTACTTCCTACTCGTCACTATTTCTTGTTCTAAGTTTCATGCATTCATTTTATGTTTGTTCTATTTGAATGTGTAAATAGGAGTATTACTACAGGATTAGTCAAGTGCTCCCTGTCTTTAACTAGTTGCCATTTTAATGTTTTCTTCTGATTTCTGGTGTTGAGAATTCTTAATTTCTCTCACTCCCGTTTGACCTCTACTTTCTACTTCCATTTTCTAGATCAAAGAATCCCTAAGTGCCCTTTATCCCAATCATACTGTAATATTCCTAATTAGCCCAATCTAATAGGAATATTCAAATTTTTTTTCATTTTCTTGTTCAAGAATAAAATTGTAAAGGAGGAAAAATTAAACTCCTTAAACAACAAAATAAATCGATGCCCATGTGAACAAGGCTAAATCTAGGCTGCCTTAATAAAATTCCCTCGTGTGTGAAAGGGGATTGTGACAATTGGCTGGGTCAACAGGACCAAATCTACAGCGCTGTCCAGATGCAATGAACCTAGAGGAACAACCAAGTTCTAGTTGGAGGTTTAAAATGTGAAAGGAGCTAAACCTTTTGAGGTGGTTTAGGGTTTTGCATGGGAAGGGTTGTTGAACATTTTTTATTTAACGGATTTTTCTATTTAGACACTTCTCATTCTCTGGCTGTTTAGCTGAGAATAGTGTTCTTTAGCACTTGGGTGTTCCTCGTTCAGAATCCGTCCTCTTTCCTTGAGAGGCCTCTTGCAAGAGTCTTTCTTTTCTTGGTCCACTATCAGGCATATGGCCAAGCTTCTTCTTCCAACTACAATCTAGATCCTATTGAGGGTTTTTTTTTCCTTGTGAGCAACAGCAAGTGGGAGATAGATCTTCTCATATCTATGCATATCTAGCCTCTCTTTTCATTGGGAAAGTCTACTATCCCATTGGCAAGAGTGTCCTAGATCATTGGAGCTTCAGATCCATACCTTGGCATCGAGACAAAGTCTATATCAAGCCTACAACGTAGTTTCTACCCCAGATCTACATTATTTTTCAAGAGAAGAGTTGCAAGGTGTTTGGAAACCATTTGGAGGAGAGATCTATGGCGTAAAGGACTCTTCCTTGCACTGTGGTGATCCATGGATTAGCCAAATAATAAATGTATGCTTAAGATATGAGTCATTCATTGGTGTATCTACTTCGGAATTCTTGAAGCATTCTACAGATCTACTGCAGTAAATCTTAGATCTACTCTTGTGCTTTCATGTTTTGCTGAAAACCCCAAGGGGGATGTAAAATAGAGACAGTCTAGTGTACAGATCTGATATAGATGTAATATTTCATAGACATATCTATCCTAGATCTGAGTTGTAACCTACAGCTATTGTTTACTCATGAAAATAATGTTGTCTTGGCTTTACAGTGAAATACATTGTTGCAGCACCTCTTTTAGAGGGTTTTTCTAGATAAAAGTCTCTTTCTTTCTCCTATAAATTGATTGGGCTATACTGTAAATCTGATTTATCATTGCATAAGCTATTTTTAAGCTTTCCTATTTTCCTACAGCTACTGCTATCTAAAACTGCGTTATTTTCTGGGCAGTGTTCTTTGTATTGCTGCAGTCCCTTCTTTGGGCAGTTTCCAAGCTTTCCTAGGTGTGGGAGATCTATTTAACCCACCTAGAAAGATTTGTTTCTGATCTCCTCTTGTTAGGACTTATATACTTAGATATAAGGGATCCAAGGGCTGATTTCAAGAGCTGTAGTAGCCATTCCTAAAAAATGCATTTTTCAAGCATGCCTTGCTAGTAGTTCCCATTTTGAGATATTACAGTGGTATCAGAGCTACTTTCTTGGCACAGCCTGTGTTATGCCTTCTGAAGAGACAATATGTCTTTTCATGGGATTAAAATACTAATGAAGGAATGTGGTTACACCAAAGACACAAAATTAAAGGGTACAAACCCTTTATCTAGGAGTTTGTAGAGAGAAGAGTTCTCAAAAACTCTTTCTCAAGCTACGCATGAACTGAAGGAAGAAATCTAGGGAATGAAGAGGGGGAGACATGCAGATTCCTCAGGAGGATTCTTACATCAAGAAATCCCCAGTACTTCCTACCATGTGTGTCAGCATTCATCCACACAACCTGATCTGCAACGTTGGAGCATGCCTACTTTCTTGTCAAAGAAAGGTGGGAAGGGAGGAACACCAAAGCAAGAATATATTGGTGATTATCTCCAAGATTATGAATCTCAATCAGAGAGATTCAAAGAGCATCTCAGTTTCCCAGAGTTCTGTCAACTCAAAGAAGAAAGATCTAGCAGCTACAATAGAAGGGAAGGGTGCATGCAACACACTTTGGGTAGATTCTCTTTACCTACATTTCATGGATCACCTAAAGACTCAGCCAAGTCTTGGGTAAAGAAGCTTGACACATAATTTTAGCTTCATCAAATATCAGAAGAAGAATCCTTGAGAGTAGCAGCGCTGCATCTTCAAGGGAAGGCTTATTCTTGGTGGTTGTTTGAGTCCTCTTCCTTGAAAGGGAGAAACATTCCTTTTTATGCAAGATTCACTAGGAGACTAGTGACAAGATTTGATGACAGAAATTCCGAGACTTCTTGGGGGGAGAAGATCAAGCCTAGGAAATCTAAATCTCTGTACAAGTTGTAATATTCCATGGAGCCAACTCCAAGCCTAAGCATTGTTGAAGGGGTTGAAGATTTGTTGCACCTTTTCCCAGAGGCAAGGGCCCCATTTCAGCAAGATCTTTTTTCTCAAAGAGAATACATGAGGATTAATTATTCACTAGGAGATCAAGAGAAAGGATCCCTTAATGATGAAGCATTCTCCACTGATGAGGAGAAGGGAGAGAGGAAGCAGAGAAGATCCTCCAGCACTGTGCAAGCAGGAGGAGATCTATTTTCATTTGGAGATGGAGATGAAGCAATGGCTTCCATTAGAGGGATTCTTTCTCCTTTGCAAGGGATTCCAAAGGCTCTTCCATATGTTGGAAATGAGCGGCATGTGTATTTGCTATAAGACATTGATACAGAACAAAGGAGGGGTCAGATAGCTGATCCACTATCAGAAGATGGGGCAAGGGCTCCAATCAGAGGCACTCTTACACCATTAAGAGGGGTCTCCAAGTTTCATGGTACTTCCACACAAAAATCAGAGATGTATTTTCACAATGGAAGTAGTCATGATATGTTCCCATCTGTTGTTCACATGGGAATTAGCCATGAGACATCAGTATCCTGTGGTATGCCATATGGAAGACCACCTGATTCAGATTTGATGAAAGATGTTTCATACATTAATGCTCCTTTCATAGATCCAAGGGAGGAGGGAGCACTAGAAGACCATGCTACAACGCTGAGAGTATGGGGAAGGTACAAAGAAAGGGAAATCATTTTTCCTTTGACATCTTTATCTACTCTCACCTCTCAAATTGCATTGAGAAGTCATGCTACAAGGAGAAAGAATGACACCATCATGAAGCATGGGAGGCAAGACTTGAATCAGAAGAAAAACTTGCTTGAAGAACACTCTTCCATACATGATGAGAGATGGTGGTCTCACATGCGTGCTTTGGAAAAAATAGAGAAGTCTTGGATAGATGATAGCCTCTCATGGGAGACTAACTTCCAAGAGCTTGCCTCTTCTTTTGAGCATGTGCATGAGAAAGGAGGGTAGCAAGAAAGGACTAGCAACCTTCCACCTTGTACCTTTGGCATGGGAGATGTCAAGGAGGAGAACAAAAACATGGCAGATACTTTATATGACACACTATCAGAACTGTCATTGTTGGGCACTTTAGATTCCTATTGGAAATCCCAACTGCTAGTGGAATATTCCAAGGATCTTCATACTTGCATGATTCTTGATGACTGGTTGCATGAAGGAAGCTTTCAAATCCTTGATGGAGTAATCTATAATCATGGTAGGATCTTCTTTTCTAGATATTCCAAGCTCAAGGAGAAGTTACTACAAAGGGCTTATGAAGAATTCAATTTCAGCCACACCTATTCTATGAAGCTCAACAATATCATCTTGAGGAGCTATTATTGGGAGGGATTTGAAAGAGAACTATATCAGCATTGTCAAATATGCATGGACCTTATGGAGTTGGAGCAGAAACATGACTCTAAGGAGGAGTTAAATCAACCCTCTCCTTCTTCCCTTGAACAGGAGAGTAGATCTATGCATAACTCCATTGATATGAGGAGGATTGTTGGTGGAGAGCATGTTCATAGCACATGTGTTTTATATTATGATTTCATTCATTATTACACCATGTTATTGTACGCCATGACTCCAAGGAGGAGTAATATATTTTGTAAATATCATGGAAATTGTTGGGCCACCAAAAATTCTGATTTTTTCCACTCCCTTGATGTGCAAAGGGATATTTGTTTTCATGATGGGTGCTTCCCAAAGGCACCAAATATATCTCACATTTTCTGTAATAGTGAGATGAATTGGGCAGCAAGTAAGTGGTGGGAAAACTACTTACCACATCTTGGTTTGATGCAGGCAAGGGATGCTCTGCGCTGGTTCCACATGTGGGACTATGATCCACCTCCATGGGCACACATTTCTGCCTGTTTTTACATTGTTTTGATCCCCTATATAGATGACGTGCTTGTAATTTTCATGGGAATGAATGGAGGAAGGTGGGAAGGCATGCATGTGCCCTATGGGATGACTACACTCCCTGTACTTTCTGTTTTGTGTTTCAGGGAGGGCATTGGGCAAACCATGGTTGTTTCATGTGATTCATTGTTTCCTTATGAGAGGAGCTGTTTGCATTTCATGGGGACATGGTTGGGACAAGTCATGGATGGATGGTTTGGTGATCACTTAGGCTATGAGAGAAGATTATCCTTTGTTTGTGACACCAATGGAGGAGGAGATGAGTTGTAGCACTCACCTTATCAGTTTCTTGAGGACAAGAAACATTTTGGAGGGGAGGACTATAATATTCCTAATTAGCCTAAGTTAATAGGAATATTCAATTTTGTTTTCATTTTCCTGTTCAAGAATAAAATTGTAAAGGAGGAAAAATTGAATTCCTTAAACAAAAAAATAAATCAATGCCCATGTGAACAAGGCTAAATCTGGGCCGCCTTAATAAAATTCCCTCATGTGCGAAAGGGGATTGTGAAAATTGACTGAGTCAACAGGACCAAATCTATAGCACTGTCCAGATGTAATGAACCTAGAGGAACAACATAGTTCTAGTTGGAGGTTTTAAATGTGAAAGGAGCTAAACCTTTTGAGGTGGTTTAGGGTTTTGCAAGGCTTTCATCCTATAAATGAAAGAGGAGAGCAGCATGGGAAGGGTTGTTCAACATATTGTATTGAAAGTATTTGTCTGTTTAGACACTTCCCATTCTCTAGATGTTTCGCTGAGAATAGTGTTGTTTAGCACTTGGGTGTTCCTGGTCGGGAATCCCTCCTCTTTCCTTGAGAGGCCTCTTGGAAGAGTCTTACTTTTCTTGGTCCACTATCAGGCATATGGCCAAGATTCTTCTTCTAACTACAATCTAGATCCTATTGAGGGTTTCGTTGTCCTTGTGAGAAGTAGCAAGTGGGAGATAGGTCTTCTCATATCTATGCATATCTAGCCTCTCTTTTCATTGGGAAAGTCTGCTATCCCATTGGCAAGAGTGTCCTAGATCATTGGAGCTCCAGATCCATACCTTGGCATTAGGCCAAAGCCTATATCAAGCCTACAACACAGTTTCTACCCCAGATCTGCGTTATTTTGCAAGAGAAGAGTTGCAACGTGTTTGGAAACCATTTGGAGAAGAGATCTCTGGTGTAAAGGAGTCTTCCTTACATTGTGGTGATCCATGGATTAGCCAAATAATATATGTATGTTTCAGATCTGAGTCATTCATTGGTGTATCTACTTTAGAATTCCTGAAGCATTCTACAGATCTGCTGTAGTAGATCTCAGATCTACTCTTGTGCTTTCATGTTTTGCTGAAAACCCCAAGGGGGATGTAAAATAGAGACAATATAGTGTACAGATCTGATATAGATCTAATCTTTCATACACAGATCTATCCTAGATCTGATTTGTAACCTACAACTGCTATTTACTCATGAAAATAACGTTGTCTTGGCTTTACAGTGAAATACATTGTTGCAGCACCTCTTTTAGAGGGGTTTTCTCCATAAAAGTCTCTTTCTTTCTCCTATACATTTATTGGGCTATACTGTAAATCTGATTTATCATTGTATAAGCTATTTTTAAGATGTAATATCGGCTTATTTCTACTACTATCTAAAACTGCGTTATTTTCTGGGCAGTGTTCTTTGTATTGCTGCAGTCCCTTCTTTGGGCAGTTTCCAAGCATTCCTAGGTGTGGGAGATCTGTTTAACCCACCTAGAAATATTTCTTTCTGATATTCTCTTGGATTTAGGACTTAGATACTCAGATATAAGGGATCCAAGGGCTGATTTCAAGAGTTGTAGCAGCCATTCCTGAAAAATGAATTTTTCAGGCATGCCTTGCTAGCAGTTCCTATTTTTGGATATTACACATACCACCTAACAAAAAGCCACTTTCCCAAATATATGAGGCTTAAATATCTTTCCATGAATATATTTGTACCTTTTAGCCTTGATTTCTAGTGCTGCTAGCTTTATTTAGACTCCATAGCCCAATGCACAAGTAGATTTCTCTCTATATTACCTCCAAGTGATTTTTTCCCCACCAAACCCTTTAAACCAAAACCAAATTGTACTTTCATAACTAGCCTAATATTATAAATCAAAACAAAATTAAACTTGAAAGAGAGAGCCCCCTATAAACCCTAGGAAGGCTAGATCCTAGAGTTTGAAGTAGGTTTATGGTTACCTCTAGTATTCTTTGACTAAAAACTCAAAATCCCACAACTTAAGAAATTACTAGACTGATAGCATACTAGCGACCATACTGGGGAAAACTAACCAATCTCCAGTCCTAAATTTAGTATTAAAGGAAGATCTTTCAATTATATTTTTACTTTAAGATTATTTTTATAGGTTGTGGGTATTCAAAACAGTCATTCTGGCTTCTAGGAAAACCTACTATACTAGGTCTAACCCGGATCCTAGATCTGCAGTTATAGTAGATAACCCAGATCAGATTGGTAAAAAGAAAATACAAACTGTCAATTTAGAAACTGAAGTACCATTAAGAAAAGCTAATTCTTTACCCAAAGAGTTAGTAAGTCTAAATGATATTGATTTTGATCTGAATTTTGACTATTCATTGTTTAAAACTAAATCTGAAGCTGATTTGAAAAATACTATTATAGATCTTATTTTCATTTCATTTTTGAATACAAAACAGAAAAATATTTCAGTAGGAACAGAATCAAATAAATCTGAATATCAAAATAAAGTTGAAAAGATTAATGTTTCATTGATTAAAGATATTAATGAAGCTATTTAATTATCTCATGTGTTGTCTTACATAAAACCTCCAGTTTCTCAATTGCATACTACAATAATACCAACAACAGATTCATCTTTATATGTTGTTACTTCATTTATAGATACTACTGCAAGTTCATCTACATATCTTTTCATTCCTAGATTGCCTTTGCAGCCTAAGATATTATTTCCTTCATCCACTCAATCCACTGCATCCATTACTTTGCATTCTGATTTATAAGCACCGCATCTTTATTTCCCAGCAATTCCATTTACATACCAGCTTCATTTCCCAGCTCTTTAACTATAGTTTTCTATTCACCAGTTTCCATATCCAGCACTGTCCCTATCATTACTGTTATACCTCCCAGCTCAACAAAGCTTCAAGCCATGGCTTCTAGGTATGCTCCCCTTATCTTACCCCAAAACCTCCATGAAATGCCTCAAGATTATTAAAAAAAATGTACCACTGTTTGATGGCATTTCAAAATATACTGCTCAAAAACATGTAACTAAAATGACATATTTCTTTGAAATTTATGAAATTGATGAGTGAGATGTCCATATGAGCTTATTTTCCTAGAGTTTGACATGAGAAGTTAAAAAATGGTTAAAAAATTTAGCTCCTGGTAGTGTACCTAATTTAGTTGCATTTCATAGAATATTTTTAAATAAACGGGAAAAGAAAAAGAACCCCCTTCGAGTTTTGTCTGAGTTTGATGTCATGAAAAGATCTCCTACTGAGTTTGTCCAAGACTATTGCACTAGGTACAACAGTGTCTACAATACAATACCTGCAAATATTAAACCTACACCATACTCTATTCTGCTCAAATTCCCTGATGTATTTGATACAAATATGGCCTATCAATTAAGAGAAAGAGATGCCCAAACCTTAGAACAGATGCAATTATATGCTGTCAGTGTAGAAATTAATATTTTAGCTAGGAAGGCCAGACTTAGAAATGAAAGAAGAGTTACAATTAAAGAAGAAAGTTCAAACTCAGATGGTAAAATAGATTTAATTGCTAAAACTTTAGAAAGGATGGTAGATATATTAGATAATATAGAAAGAAAACCTCAATGGGATAATCAACCTCAGATCATAAATCCCAACTTTATAAAAAACATAAATCAAGGAAAAGAAAAAGAAACAGGTCCAAACCAAAACATTAGGCCCCAATTCCAAGAGAACTATGCTGAAAGTTCTCAAAATAATGATGAAGATGAGGATAACATCAATCTTATAATGGGAATAGATGAAAAAAATACCATTTTTCTCACTCAGGAGGATCAAGAACTATCTGAGCTTCAACAGCTCAAATTAGAATCTAGTGAATCCTTTGATTACAAACAAGGTTATGACTTTTCTATAAATGAAATTCATCATGTGTATAACCTTATAAACAAGAAAAATAATGAGTCTTCTACTAAAAAAAATTCCCAAAATCAAAATAAGAAAAATGTAGAGGCCCCAAAAACAAAAGTCTTGCAAATTCTCCCAAGGGAAAATAAGAAAAATTCCAATCCTTCCAATCCTAAAAAATCAACAAGTCCCAAAATTGTTGATATTACTGATGAAATATCTCAATATTCCAAAGATGCACAGAAAGCTAATACTACTAAAGCTTCTAATTCAGTAAAAACAACAAATTCTGATCCTAAAAAGATTTCTGCTGATTCTAAATTAGAAAATCCTAGAACAAATAATCCCAAAACACCTGCTGATAATTCTAAGTCTGATAAAACTTATGCTGCCACACAAACAGTCCCTGAAATGAAAATTAAAAGCAGCAAAACTCAAGAAACTCAGACAAAGAATGTCAAGAAAACTGAAGATAGAAATACAACTGTTGAAAATCAAGAAAAACCAACTCAGATTACAATTACTAAAGATGAATTAGTTAAAATTAGTAGATCTCAACCCTCATTCAATATTCAGTCTGAAATTTCTAAGTTAAAAATACCTATTCCTTTTAACAGAATTGGTTAAAAATGACTTATACAAATCAAGAATAACTAAAACTTTGAATATGAATGATGGTGAAGATGCAATTAATTTGAATGATGATAAACCAGAATTGATCTTTGGCCCTGATGTAAATGGAAAGCATGCAGATGGATCAGCCCCTCCATTTTATATCAGTCTTACCATTCATGATCAAATTCTCCATAACGCTATGCTATATTCAGGAACTTCCCATAATTTAATGCCCAAAGCTATCATGGAAACTCTTAATCTAGAAATAACCAGGCCTTACAAAGATTTGTTTTCATTTGATTCTAGCAAAGTTAAGTGCTTAGGATTAACTAAAGACTTATGTGTGAATTTAGTTCAGTACCCTGGTAAGAGCATGGTAATGGGCATTGTAGTAGTTGACATCCCACCAAAGTATGGTATGCTTCTTTCTCGCTCATGGGGAACAAAGTTGCAGGGATATCTACAATTGGACATGAGCTATGCTACTATATTAGTGTTTGGTCAACCCAAAAAGATATATAGGGAAACATTAATGAAATTCATGGTCAGTAGTGCTGAGAGATCCATAAATTACCCCGTTTATTCTACACCAACTGACCTTGAATCTTTTATTTTATGTAACTCTGATAACAATGAAATCCAAGCTGAACTGATTGATAAAAATCCAAAACCAAACAATGACAACATATTTCATGAGTCCCTTTGGCACTTAGACTTTGATGGCTCTGTGAAAAAATCAGGAGTAGGAGCGGGAGTATGGATTAAAAATATGGAAACTAATCATTCAAAAGGACATGCCTTCAGACTCAACTTCAAATGTATTAATAACATGGCTAACTATGAAGCCTTGATTCTAGGCCTCCAGATCATTAGAAACTTAGGAGGAAAGAGAATACTAATCATGGGAGATTCAGAATTAATCATAAAGAAAATAAATGGATATTATTCTATTTATAATCCTAGACTAGCCAGATACAGAGATACAGTGATAGATTTAACTGATGATTTATTGGAATGCAAGTTTGTTGCCATACCTAGAAAACAAAATATTCAAGCACATTGTTTAGCAAATTTTTCTAGTACATGTAACCTACCATTCCAACCAACACACAGGTACACTGCTGAGGTTAAATATAGACCAATTATTCTAGATAACCTCAAGTATTGGTAGATTTTCTCTCAGGATGAACAGATTTACCATTTCTTAAACGATGAAGAAGAATTTCAAAACTGTAAAATAGATACAAACTGTAAAATAGATTCATATTTTTATTGTGAAATAGATAACATAAATGTACATAAGTTTGATAAACCTACTGTATTTACTCAATCTGACATAGACAGCTTAGAGAAGGTAGATATTGATGAAATAATTGAAGAAGAAATTGACATCTTAGATCTAAAAGATAGTTTTTTGCCTAAAGTTTTAACTCCTTTGGAAGACCTTTTTGATTCCAATGATGTACCTAAAAATCCAAAAATGGAATAAGTTAGGTCTGAAATTGAGGAATGCAAAATTGGGAAAGAATTAAAACAAAAAATGATTAAACTGTCTAAATAATTATCTCCACAAGAAAAGGAAAAAGACATTGATCTTTTAAAGGAATATCAAGATGTGTTTGCTTGGAGTTATGAAGATCTCAAAGCTTATGACACAAACATAATCCGACACAAAATTCCCATAAAATATGATCAACAACCTTTCAAACAAAAATTAAGGAGAATTAATCCTGTTCTATTACCTTTGATAGAAAAGGAATTAAAATGCATCTATGATGCTCAGATTATTGCACCAATTACATATTCTGATTGGGTTTCAAACCTAGTTCCAACAAGAAAGAAAACTGGAGAAATTAGGTTATGTGTTGACTTTAGAAATCTTAACAAAGTGTCTTTAAAGGATAATTACCCTTTACCAAAGATGGATCATATATTACAAAGGGTAGTTGGCTCCTTTAGAATTTCTTTGTTAGATGGTTTTTCAGGATACAACCAGATCCTAGTCCAAAAGGAAGATCAGGCTAAAACAACTTTCACCACTCCCTGGGGCACTTTCATGTATGTGAAAATGCCCTTTGGTTTGATAAATGCAGGAGCAACCTTTCAGAGAGCTATGGACATAGCCTTTGCAAAGGAGATTCATGAATTCTTGGTAATTTATCTAGATGACATTACTGTATTTTGAAAATCAAATAATGAACACTTGGATCATTTGAGACAGGTTTTTATTAAATGTAGCAAATTTGGCATCTCTTTAAATCCCAAGAAAAATCTCTTTGGATGAGAGGAAGGTAAGTTACTAGGACACATAATTTCCAAAGAAGGAATTAGAATTGATCCTGCTAGGATAGAAGAAATTTTAACATTCATCCACCTAGAAATATCAAAGAATTACAAGCTTTCTTAGGTAAAATTAACTTTTTAAGAAGATTTATTTCAAACCTAGTTGAAATCATTAGAGAACTGAATAATATGATAAAAAAAGACTCAAATCTAAAATGGACTATTGAAGCCAAACAATCATTTGAATCCAAAAAACAAGATTTAACTAAAACACCAGTCTTAATTAGTCGAGATTTCAAAAAAGACTTTATAATTTTTTCTTTTGCATCAGATCATACCATTGCTGTAGTTTTACTATAGAAGAATGATCAAGGATTTGAACAACTTATAGTTTTTTTCAGTAAGACCCTTAGAGATGCTCCTTTGAAATATAACACTATGGAGAAACAAGCCTTAGCCTTGGTTAAGGCCATAAAATATTTCAGAGTTCACATTCTTTATTCCCACATAATTGCCTATGTCCCTAATTCTGTAGTTAAAGACATTATTACTCAGGATGGCCCTGATGGAAGAAGAGGTAAGTGGATTGCCACTATCCTAGAATATGACATATAAATTAAACCAACTAAACTCATTAAAGGACAAGGATTAGCCAAATTGATGGTTGAATCCAACTTCAATGCATTAGACATAAATTTTATTGCTCAGATTGATGACTAGGAAGAGATGGTGACTCCAACGACCAGTGAAGCTTTTCTAGATTGACCTTGGTACTCAGATATTATCTTTGTACTTACCAACTTACAAGCTCCTCCGGGATTATCAAGGACAAAAGCTAGATTTCTTAAACTTAAAGCAATGAAATTTTGTATTTTAGATAATGTGCTTTTTTGGAAAGAACAAAGTGGGATATTATTAAATTGTTTACTGAAAGCAGAAGCTGACAAAATACTTGAAGAATTTCATGTAGGTGACTGTGGAGGACATTTATATTGGAAAAATACTGCATATAAGATCCTTAGAGCTGGTTTTTACTGGCCTATTGCTGATGTTAAAATTTTTTTTACTTCATGTCATAAATGTCAAATATTTGAAGGCAAGAAGAAATTGTTACCCTTACCCTTAAAGCCTATTTCAACTAAAATGCCATTTCAACAATGGGTTTTAGACTTCATTGGAGAAATTCACCGCCATCCTCTGACCAACATAAGTGGATTTTGACTGCCACAGATTACTTCACTAAGTGGATTGAAGCCATTCCTACTAGACAAGCCACTGATATAGTCATTATCTCTTTCATAGAAAACAACCTTTTATCAAGATTTGGATTAACATACTTATTACAGAAGTATGTAGCAAATACCTTTTGCTCTTTTTTCTTCCAATTGTTGTGGTGTCAACCTTGTAGGTTGTGGAAATCTAGGCGTAGCAACACTTCCTTCTTTATAGAATTGAGTGGTAGGCTTCCTTGTCGCCCTTATTTTACATTCAACTTTTCTTGCCAACCTGAATGCCTTCTCCAATGAATCTGGTTCCAAAACACGAACTTCATGTTGGATGTTATCCTTTAAAGTGCCTATGAAGAGATCAATCATGTGTTCCTCTGGAATATCAGTTACCCTTATATTCAATTTTTGGAAGTCCTCAATGTGCTGCCCCACTAAACCCTTTTGTTTGAGATTTATCAATTGGCTAAAGAAGGTTTTTCTCTTTGTATCCTCATAATGTGCTATCATTTCCTCCATAAAAATTGACCAAGTGACAATTTTTTTACGGGAGCAAAGCCATCGATACCATACAAATGTATTTTGTTCTAAATGTAAAGTTGCAATGCGTACGTTTTGTGTGTTTTTCACGTTATGGAGATCAAAATATTGCTCCATCTGTAGTATCCATGTTACAGGGTTCTTTCCATCAAACTATAGAATTTCGAAACCGCACCCTAAAACTTTCAGCTTCTGAAACTTCGTAGAAAAAAAGTTATAGCGAAAATGTCACGATGACCTGTTTGGAGCAGCGAAACCCTAGAATCCCAAGCTCTGATACCAAATGTTGTGTAACCAACTCAAAAAGAGAAGAAAAGAGATATAAACGACTTAGAAATGAGCCACTTCGAGGGGGCAACCTCCAATACATTACATAAATGAACAATTCTTGGATGATACAATTTACAAAACCTCCTTTCTATATATAGGAGTCCATGAGGCCATAATGTAATCCTAGTGGGCCACAATGTAATCCTAGCCGACCTAACAATAATAATTTAAGGGCACAATAATAACAAAATGGGGGTTACAAGGGTACAATAATAACAATAATGGGGTTACACTAACAACAATAAGGTACTATACTAGTAATATAGGGACCTAACAGATGAAATGAAAAGATTTGCTTTATTTTATTCACTTTACTTGGTCATTTAGTGTATTCCATTTTCCCTTGTCATATTAAATTTTTACTTATGCCATTAATTCCCTAAAAATACCTTGTCCTATCTATATAATTCCCTTATGTAAAATACCCCCTAAAACCCACTATTATAAAGATTTTGGACCAAAGATATTATCCACATGTTAAAATCAAAACACAAATAATGCACCCTTTGGTCTAAAACTAACCTTAATGAAATATCCAGCCCCCTATGGTTATTAAACCCTTCAATGGTTTAAAACTATATAATAAAATAATTTCTATGCCCATACATATGTTTAAAGAAAATAAACATAATTACCTCGCTCATCAGCAGTTTAGCCTAAGTTTTTGGACGATATTTTATCATTTTATAAAGCTTAAAAATCTTGGAAGCGCCACCATGCTAAACCCCTCCTTATGCAAAAAATGTCATTCCTTCCCGCATATTTCTAAATCCAATGTTTAAATAAAATAAGCTAAGGTTTATTTTAAGAAAACATTAAAACCTGCCCATATCCATATCTGCCACGATATATAAAGTCTCATACTTTATATTGATAACCTGTCATATAAAGCATCATGCAACATATACATTTAACCCCCATTATATTCCTTTAACCATTCTTATATCCGCCCCCATATCAAAACCTTGATTAAAGTCATGTTGCATAAAAGTTTTTAACTTTCAAACACCCACTTAACTTTATCCCGGTCCCACCTTTGATTGCCTGCAGCTCTCAAACAAATATTGACCCTTCGCTTCTGATCAAAAGATCCGAAAGCGCAAGATCAATATCGCGCCCAAAAAATGATCGTCCGCCCAAATAAAAAATTGACGCGAAATGGGTGGGTTTTCCCATTCAGCCCCCTGCGACGTGTCAGTATTATATTGGATCATGTTCGTTTGAGGCCAAACCACTTACCACTCAAATTGGATGCGATAACCACTGTTAGTTTCACTGTTTAAACCTGCAACCTCACCCGCTCTGACGCGAATAACATTGAATGTCAGTTAATGCGATAAAACGAATATGTTTAAACCTTTTTAAAAGCCATTTTATTGTTTAAAACTGCTCATTCAACCCTTTCACATTATATTCCAACTGATATAAGCGTTGGATAAACCTTTTTAAATAGCTGATTGCCCATTTATGCCCCGAACCTCTGAATTTGACCATAATTTACCTGTGAATACTGTTAAAGGATTGTTCACCACTTTAGAAGATTGACTAAGAGCTATTTGCTGCTCCAGTAAGCCAGACCAGACCTCATAATCAACCAAGACCCTCTGAAAGCCTTTTCAAAAGCCGAATACCTGCATATTAAGGTATTTTCCAACAAATTTAAGCTTGTAAATTCAATTTTAAACGTTCAAAAATAGAACCAAGCTTTAATTAAGAGATTTCACTGTATTAAAATTTCCCAAAAATGCCAAAAAGAGGCCAAACCCTCGCCAATTTTTTCCAGGAAGTTATGTATTGCAAAAAAACACTCCTTGAAGCCAATTTCTACAAGTTTTAGGCCCCTGAAGACCAAATTCAAAGACGTAGAAGGACTTAAAGCCTGAAGATACCTTAAAAACCATTTTTTCAGTCAAAATTCACTCAGGAAACCTTCGTTTTCTGTTTTATCCCAATTTATATTCTCTGAAAAGCCTAATTGAGAAATAAAACCAACAGAAATTATCTTTAGCCTAAGAATTGCCCAATTCATCTTGTGCTAAAGAAAAATACTCCTACAAACAGTTTAATCTTGCAGTAGTTATCCAAAATGACTAAGAAACAAAGTACGAGCAAACCTGTTAGATGAAAAACACTTAAATCTGAAGGATCTAAAGCCCCTAAACCTACCCCAGTCATCACTGCCAAATCTTTTGCAATAGTGAATCCCCTCCAACCACCTATAGTTGCTGCTAAAAATATCCCTTTGACTGATCTTGATTATAAAATTGCAGACCTTATTATTGACTTTAATTTGCTAGATATACACAACTGGTGTTATGAAAAATATCTAGACAAAGATGATATTCCAATTTGGGAAACCCATTTGCCTAAGTATATAGTCCCATTGACTCATCTTGGTCAAGAACTCATCAGACTTTGTCAAAAATACTATGAGCCAGATCAAAGGTCTATAGTAAATGTAGAAAAAGAAATACTTTTTACCATTACAGCCGAGTCAATTAATCAAATTCTTCGATTACAACCTGATCCCTAGGCAGTCCCCTTGTCTATAGAAGCATTAAATCAATTATACCTTGGCATAGATTTCCCTAAGAGGTTCATGATCTTTCAGAATTTTATGCCTTCTCATGTTGATATTCCAAATATTAATCCTCCATACTCCACAGCTAAATTTCCTGAAGGTTCTAGATATATTATCTCTATGCTCTCTTTTGTCCTTGGTTATTTTACAGATGAGCATACTGATGAGTCCATTCTAGGTTTCCTATCTACTATGTCCCCTGGTCAACCTCCAACAATCATCTTTGACTATGATGGTTTCATAGCAGATGCCATTCATTATCAGTTGACTAAGTTACCCATAGAAGGAGTCTTTAGTTACTCATCCTATATGTTTCACTTATTTTTATTCTTTCAAGCTGATAAATTTTCTATTGCATTACAAAAGATGGACTTGGAGGGTAAGCCTCTATCCATTATCTTCTAGACTTCCTTGCTCGAGAAAGTAGGTAGTGATTTCACCTACACAGATTTTTCAGACCTCTTTCTACATCAAGCAATGAACATTTTGAAGAAAAAAGAACAACCTAGAATCAGTGAGGAAATGAAAAGAATCCTGCAACTTTCAGAACAAAGTAAAATGGGAGATTGGTATCTCTATGAGAAGCATACAGAGTTAAGAATTTTTTGATCCAACTTATTTTCTTATAATTTGCCTAGATATATGAGCATGAGAATTTTTTCACTGGAGTATTTGAGACAAATTCTCAATTCTGATTCTATTAACTTCATGGCTACTAGAAAAAAGACTTAATTTAAGTTAAAAAATCAGATTGGTTGTTGCCTCGAGGGGTCCTGACCCAGGTTCACAGTTCAAGGTTTGTCAACAAACCCCTATACTACTGGCCCTTTCTGTAATGACCTACTTGCGCAGGTCAAAATCTCACTCGAAGTAGTATGGGTGGGTGCTAGAACTAGGTTTCCGCACCCTAAGAAAGGATGGGTAAGGTAAGAAGAGCTGCGCTTGGCCCTGTGATACCCGGATTGCCTTGTTCTGTGCAGGGCCAAGTAGGTCTCTGTTTGCATCTACGTGCACTAGATCTATAATTATATACTTTCATAACAGTAGCACAGTATTGTATAAATAAAACAAAACAAATCCAGATACAGAAAGAACACTACATAGATCCTTTGCAACTTAAATACATAAAGCGTATAATGCAGTAAGTACCAATGATTCACACAACAAGTACTCACATATCCAATTCTCTATCAACCTTTCTTATTCATTAATTCATCAGTTCCTTCTTACAATCCCTTCCTAGCCTGCACACATAGCAGTAGGGTCTGCACACAGTTGGACCCTAGATCTCTGTGCACATAGCCAGTAGGAGTCCGTTCCCCAAAACCTAAACAGACCACTTAAACCACAATTCGCATCAATAGCTCTTCATTTTCCTTACCTTCTTACTATACAAAATGTTCCTCTATTTATAATAATCTAGCCTATACTTTCCTATGGTCTGCAACCCATGGTTTTCAGACCCCTGGTTTACCCTTTTACCCATTACAATTCTTTCGAGGCTTTGACCCACTCCAAAATCCCTACGCTAGACTAAATAAAATCAAAAGTATTAAAAATTGGACCAGTTTCGTAGCTCGTAGGAGACCCTGTTCCAACAGTCCCCCAACACAATCTTGTGACTCGTCCCGAGTCACTGCGGTGGTGCAACCTCGATTTTCACATGCAAGGTATCGAAAGCGATGATGAGTGGAGGGAGCACTTCCTAAATTTTTGCAACAACCCTTTGTGCGATACTAAAAAGCTGCAGGGAGGCAGGGTCTTTCAGAGCCATGGTAACCTATTTTAATATCCATTGGAGGCATGCGATGGGGGCATGAGCATCCTGGGAGATCTGGAGGGGGGTATCGCCCCATGGTTTCAACCGTTTCTTGACAAAGTGCTTGGCTCAGTGGAGATTCACAATCGTGTCCATAAAGTCTAGGTGCTGCACAGAGATGCGAGAGGGCAGGGTAGCTCTGACCTGAACAAAAGCAGCCTCCATCTGTCGTAATTCTTCCTGGATATGCTAAAGCATGGGTTGGAACCAGACCACTTTCCAGAGCTGCATAGTTGCCTCAGCCAACTGAATGCCCCGAGTAAGCTATTCCTTAATCATATTCGTTGCTTCCATGATCAATTCAACTCATTGTGCTCAAACTTCCAGGTTTATTTCATTCTGCCATTGTGTAGTCCGGGCATGGCTACGGATCTCTTGTAACACAACGGTGTATAAACTTCGTAATGCCTCTTGGGATAGCTGTGCCAAATCTATTTGTATGTATGCATCTATTGGCGTGTGGTCGTTAACTATGACAGTGCGCGAGAGCGAACAAATACGGCTTTCGCTGGTCAGTAATCCCGGACTGCGGAGAAGTTGCAGCATATCCCTCTATCGCTTCGTTCCTTCCTTGCGTAGGACTAGCTACGACTTGACTGCGACAGTGTTGGTGGAAAATCGTGGTGATTGCATATCCTTCGTCGTGGTATCATCTGAGGCCATCCGTTTGGGCCCTGCAATTGTTCCCGGGTTGTGGAGGTTGGGAATTCTCGTTGCGAAGATGTAGTGCCTCTTTGCGCAGGGTGCAAAGTCAATTCCCCCTATAGGGAGCCAACGACCTATCATCTGATTAACTTCGGCATTCCCAGACCCTCTCAACATGATGTCTGTAGGTGCCATATTCGCAGGAGCCGCAATGTTCGGCAGGTTAGGGTCCGCCATAGCAATAAACGGATGGGCTTCCCAAAAAATGTCAATGATCATAGTAATCCAGTAGGATAATAGCAGAGGCAGGGCGTAGAGGCAATATGGAGCCTGTTTCGAAGTGATCCTGTTGACCTTATACTATCCAGCGCTATCTAATGGTAGAGTCACCCTTATGTGAAACTTACCATCGATCATCCGGAACAAACTTACCATAAATGGCCACATTGATGACTAGCCGCCCATTGTGCGTAACGGTAAGGCTCCCTTCCTACCAAATTGTAGTGGTTTTATGGTCGTTACTCGTACCTAAGGGCTCTCCCACGGATCTTCAGACGCTAGAGGACGCCTGCGGGCTGTTCACGTACCCTGAATTAAAACTGACGCCAGGTGTTTTGTAACACGATTCAGGTACCGTTCCATTAACTTGGCCACAAAACCCCTTGACAGGCATGCTTTTCCTTTGGTCAGGGTGTCTATGTGTGGCAGGGTTGTGTCAAGCGTTCTTGTGCCATCTGTCACATGAAAGGTTCGCAAATTCAATTGCGCGTGGGCTGGTGCATCTCTGTAGTCAAACACAAGTCTAGGTTATGGGTAACCCAGTAAGCTTGTTAGTACGGGGTCCTATCGCACTCTTTGTTTCCCATGTCAGCAAGTATCTGTGTGGGCCCTCTATCCTCAGGGTCCGTCTGTTAGCCGGGGTTCCTAAGCACAGGATCATCCCACTCCGACACTCCTCCCAAGTGCGGAATACTAGCCCATGCGTATCCCACCAATGCACAGGCGCTCCTCGCAGGGCTAACGAAAGTGCCTCTAGCCTGCGTTCCCTGGGAACTTTAGCTTCGAATGTGCATAAAAATTCCTCAATTTCAACCGCATCCTCAAGGTAGGGAAGGTCTCTTACCTCGGTGGAGATGCAGCGGAAGTTCCTGGTGACCTAAAGAGATTGTAGTGCCGAAACCTCGTGCAACCGGCCTTGCCAATTCTCTAGTTCCTCATTAGAGTTGGAAAAGCATTCACTGTCCTTTTCCCAGCAGAGTACCCCTTCCTCTGTAGGTTTAATTCAGTCTTCATCCTATGTAGTCAATTTTTAAATGTTATCTATTGCTTCCTCGTTGCATGCTGGCTTTGCATACCACATACCCTCTACGAGATCCAGCAGAACTATTATGCGCATACCGTTATTTTCAAACACCATGCTGCACTTTTTGAGATTGATGACACCCCCCATATCTATAGCCCAGTATATTCCTAGGAGTGCAGAGTAAGGATCCACATCCTCCACAATTTCTATGACCTCAAAGTCAGCTAGGACTTTTACTCCTGCAATATCTACCATGACTTTTGGCAACCTTCCTAGAGGGATGATCTTCTGTTGATTTTCCATGTGCAGCTAGATGGTGGACCTTTCCAATCTCGGCTCTCCCATTCGTTGCCATGTTTTCTTTGGTAATACATTCGCATCTAATCCAAGATTGAGAATAACTTGATCCATCTCATAGTTTCCAATCTGCACAGTCAACCACATTTCTCTTCCGGTGCGTTTTTTATAGCCGTATAGTTTGTGTACATCCTTGGTCCCCGGACTGGTATCAGGTCGGGCTGCATAGCTGTGCATTAATACTTGAAGGTTTTCTACAGCCTTCGGGTTATGTAGCAGCTTCAGACATGCCTTCAGAAAGGTCTCAACCCCTCCCTCTATCTTGAGGTGCATCGACAAATGCACAGGAGCTGCTAGTGTTTCTTTCCCTTTGATGTTCAATCCTTCCTAAGATGTTGTAGGATCCCTGGTAAGTGCTTCCTTGGTTCCTTATGTGACCATCCCACTGTGTTTCATGACATTCGCACTCGGGTCTACATTCCTTAGCTCGGTTTTAACTCTTTACACGTTCTGCATAGGGGTGGGTTGTTTTCCCTGCATTTTGGCTATTAAAATTGGGCAATCCTCAACCACATGGTCCAACTTCCTACAATACTTGCACGATGGCCTGGTGGGATTTGGGCATTCTCTTGTGAGGTGTCCTACCTCTCCGCAGTTATAACAGATTAGCTGCCCAAGTCCTCGTCCAACGCTTCCTCCTCGACCTCCTGTGCCCCTGGCTGGGGAGCCTCCGAAGTTTACGGATGTTCTTGGCGACACAGGGTCTGATTGCACCCTATATAAGTTTCCACGATCTATCATTAGGTTGTAAGTGCGACAGTTCTGCTCATCATTTCCCACCGACCTGTAGGTTTTAACCCTGAACATAAATTATCTACACATGAATATTATAACAAAAAATAAACAATAGCGAGAATATAAAACATAAAATAGATAAACACAGAGATTTCCCCTGGATCCCAAATCGGGTTGACCAGCTTGATTTTTCATTATATTCCTTTTAGTGTTACAACACTTAGATATACATGCCGAAGCATACATAAACCCTAATCCATTAACCCTGGGTTAGAACATAACCGTAGTTCCCTTGACCTGATCTACAAAAACACCAGGGGCCAAAAACCATCGTACCCCAAAACCATGTGCAAAATCATGCACAAAACCATGAGCGCGGACCGCCCACCGGAAATTAAGGACCAACATGACTGGCAGAATCTGCACCATTGTTGCTTCAGTTCTAGGATGTACGCACCTAGCCGAGGGTAATGGTTCATACCATGCAGTCCTGCTACACAACAGTCATCACACCACAGCGCAGGTCTGCTCGAGCCTAGTCATGACAGGATGGGTTCTCCACTTGTTCCCGGGCGTACCGGACTAGGTCCTCCCACCTGCATGTAATCGGACAATAAGGGGCACTGATCCTTCGTATGGCCAGATACCCAACATCGTAAGCAACATAGATCTGTGTGGGCATCCTTTCCTCACTCCTTTCGCAGGTTCTAAATTTCCATATGCATAGCTCCAAGTTATTCTTGAATTGGTTGTACCTGTACCGAAGTATCTTCTCTAGGTGCAGCTTCTAGTTTCATAGCGACTTGCACAACTTTTTCCTACAATTCAAAGGTTTGGTGACTCATTGGCTTGCGTAGGTGAGGTAACAGCATAGCGATGAACCATTCCATATGTTGTCTATCGTCATACTCGAATCCTCCTTCCCTGATCGCCCTCTTCAAATGCTGGTCGGCCTGTCACACTGATTCAGATGAACCTTGTTTGAAGTATTTTACTTCCACTACCAACTAAGAGTAATATTTTGGCTTTCGAAACTGTTGCTTCAGAGTGTCTTTGATATCTTGAATATATTCACTCCCGTTCTGGGCAATGTATCTCATATACCAGTCTAGCGCTCTGTCCTCGAACTCCAGGAACAACTGCGCCCTCTTCACCGTATCGTTTGCCACATTTTTCACAGTCCAGACGGAGTCTGTAACAAACCAAAATCGGTCCATATCCTCATCCCCTACCCCCTTGAAGGTAGGTAGTCTCAAGTGCGCAGCCATATCGCTGTCCAGCGGGGTGGGGGGGTGGTATGGGTGAGTTCTTACCTTTGTACTGTCTGGGCGGCGGTGTAGCTGGGGGATCTTGCGTAGCTGGTTCTCACAACAGGTTGTAGATAGATCTTCCCCTGTCGAGGTTGGTTCGAGAGTATTTACCGCTGCGCGTCGCACTTTCATCTAGATCCGAGGTCATTCAGTCGGTATGACTACAAAGAATGCTCTTTTCACACAGTAATATCTTAATAAGCAACGGTAATGTCCTCAGAAAATTGCCCTGGAACCCTTTAAAGAACCATCGTTCGGCCTTAGAGTACAAGACAAACTGATCAATGGAAAATTCTATCACAAATCCTCCTAGCACACTGTCCACCCAGTGATCTACTGCGTGCGTGATAGTGTTATCAGTCCTTTCTAGCTGCTGGACCAGTTCTGGGGTCCACTGAGTGACTCGTTCATCCCTCCATCACTTCTGGAACTCTACGAGTCTGGACAGCCACTCCTGAAGCTCAATCGCAAATGTCACAAATAATATTTTGTAGCTTTCGGTAAGAATGTACCTATTTTTCCACCTTTCTGCCGTTAACTTCTCGCTGCGATTTTCCTTCACCACGAACTCCTGGATCTTCTTTTCGAACCAATCCTCAATTTCCTTTCTCTCAGGCTTCCAACACTCTCTTGTCATTACCCGATCCCTTTCTCAAAATGCTCCAGGTCCCGGCAACGGAACCATTTGTTGGCTCGAGGGGTCCTGACCTGAGTTTGTAGTTTAAGGTTTGCCAACAAACCCCTATACCAATGGCCCTTTCGGCAATGACTTGTTTGCGCAGGTCAAAGTCTCACCCGAAGTAGTATGGGTGGGTGCTGGAACCAGGTTTCCGCACCCTGAGAAAGGATGGGTAAGGTAAGAAGAGCTGCACTCGGCCCTGTGATACCCGGATTTCCATGTTCTGCATAGGGCCAAGTAGGTCTCTATTTGCATCTACGTGCACTAGATCTATAATTATATACTTTCATAACAGTAGCACATTATTGTATAAACAGAACATAATAGATCCAGATATAGAAAGCACACTACATAGATCCTTCGCAGCTTAAATACAGAAAGCGTATAATGTAGTAAGTATCAATGATTCACACAACAATTACTCACAGATTCAATTCTCTATCAACCTTTCTTATTCATTAATTCATCAGTTCCTTCTTACAATCCCTTCCCAGCCTGTGCACATAGCAGCAGGGTCCACACATAGCCGGACTCTGGATCTCTGCGCACACAGCCAGCAGCAGTCCGTTCCCCAAAACCCAAATAGACCACTTAAACCACAATTCGCATCAATAGCTCTTCATTTTCCTTACCTTCTTACAATATAAAATGGTCCTCTATTTATAGTAATCTAGCCTATACTTTCCTATGGTCCGCAACCCATGGTTTTCAAACCCCTGGTTTACCCTTTTACCCATTAAAATTCTTTCGGGGCTTTGACCCACCCCAAAACCCCTGTGCTAGACTAAATCTAATCAAAAGTATTCAAAATTGGACCAGTTTCGCAGCTCGTAGGAGACCCTGTTCCAACATTGGTCCCTTTATCATAAACCACAGAGAGGCAGAAAAAAAAATCACAAAGAGATTAGCAGATTTTAAATTTCAAGAAAATTTTCCATGGAATTATGATCCTCAAGGGATCCTCAGCAGTCTAAGGGTAAAATGAAAATTGACTCCCTTCATACATGAGATTAAGCCTGAGATTGAGAAATTTTCCAACAAAGTTGAATGGATGAAAAATAAACTAAAAGATACAACAAGTAATAAAGAGAGAATAGGTAAAATGGATAAAGCATCCTGATATGCTAAGGACCTAAGGATTAAAGCCTTAGAGGAGCTAATTTTACAGGTGGGATATGATCCCTCAAATGTCGAAGCAACAGAACTATTGATAAAGAAAAAGAATGATGACATAGCAGTTTTGAGGAAACAACTCAAGCTTCCTCAAAGTGAGCATCCACAAAATAAGGAAATCCTTCAAGCTTAGAGTGAGAAAGAAGAAATGATGAAGCTCATTCTTAAACTGACTGCTCAAATCAAAGAGATGGAGACCCAAATGGACCACCTTGTCAAAGAAAAAGAGACTGTAAAAGAACATGAGACTCCTATAATTCCTACAGTTATTCCAGTAATAACTATAGCAGTGCCCTCTACTTTAGGAGAGAAATTAGCACCAAAGGGCTCACTGGCAACTGTAGTGCTAGTGACTTCAACCACTACTTCAGCTATAGATTCTTCTACCATAAATGTTCAACAAAGATATAAAGAAAGCCAGATTGTTAAAGCTATGGAGGAAATGTCTTTGAAAACCAATGAAATCAACAACCTAAAGAAGATGATTGATAATATTGAAGCTAAAAACAAGACAACACTGATAACTACTAAAAACCATGAACAAAAGGCAATCAGACTGGGAGAACAAATCAAAAGCTTACAAAAAGAGTTAACTTTCACCGAGAAAATTTCATACATAAAGAATCATCTATGGACAAACATAATTGAAGCCATTCACACTCAATGGCCTTCGACTCAGGTTATATATGTGCAGAGAGATTTATTATTAGCAGCTCAGGTAGAGATTCAAAAGGCCAAGGATGAGTTAACTGATAAGCCTGCTCAGGCTTTAAAACTCATCACATTCTTGAACAGCAAGAACAAGGCAAAACTGGAGGAATTACAGGTATTGGAAAGAAAATAAACAATCTTACAGATTAAAAAGGTTGTAACTAAGAAGAATTTGATGAACAATCTGGAAGAGAAATGCGAATCAATGAACATTGCGATAACAAAGTTTATGGTAAAATACACAAACTTAAGACAGAGGGGCCTGCGAGACATCCATGTTTTTAATGAAAAACTAATGCCCAGAAATATTATGATAAAAATATCAGGGAATTTGCTAAGGAACAAGTCAAAAAACCATTACCACAAGGCACTCCTACAGGAAAAGTCCTCCTTCAGCATTTTGAAGATCTATTCCTTTTACAACATGAGATTAAACATCTATTTGTTTTCAAGCCCACTTTTGCTAAATACACAGAGGCTGATGAAAATTTTAGGAAGCTGAAGAATGTTCAAATTCCCAAGGCAACACAGTGGCAAGAATTTACTAATTTTATGTAACAATAAGAGGTAAAACAGTGAAGGAAGATTACCTTGAAAAATAGTAAAAAAGAATGGTGAAATAAAAAGATAGTCTGTTGATTTTACTGCAAAAAGACATATTTTTACAGCAGTAAACAATGATCTAATAGTCAAAGTGTATCAGCATTAAAGAGTATCAGATGAAAGATTTTCATCGAAGGCAATTCAAAAGCCTAATATTTTCTAGCAGCCAACAAGCAGGACAACTAGTCAATCAAAAGATCCTTGTTAGATAAAACAGTTCTATTTATTTTGGATAAGAGGATAGCTTGCTGATTTGTTAAGTAGTTTTCCCTCTTATTATGTAAAGATATTTTCTTTTTCCTAAAATATATTCCTAGATTTCTCCTAGGATATTTGTAATTACATTTTGTATAAATACTTCTACATTAGAAGTATTTAGTGTGGAATAAAATTGCTGGACTTACTATAGATATTTTTGTTGAACATTGGAGGCGTTGTGTGTTTGAATTAAAAGTAGCAGACTGGACAAGCTGACTAGCATCATAATTCAGGATCCCAGTGATAAGCTGATGAGTGAAGTACTTCCTACTTGTCACTGTTTCCTTTTCTAAGTTTCATGCATTCATTTTATGGTTGTTCTATCTGAATGTGTAACTAGGAGTATTACTACAGGATTAGTCAAGTGCTCCCTATATTTAACTAGTTTCCATTTTAATGTTTTCTTCTGATTTCCTTTGTTGAGAATTATTAATTTCTCTCACTCCCATTTGACCTTTGCCTTCTACTTCCATTTTCCAGATCAAAGGATCCTTAAGTGCCCTTTATCCCGATCAAACCACCTCACAAAAAACCACTTTCCCAAATCTCTGAGGGTTATATATCTTGCCATGAATATATTTGTACATTTTAGCCTTGATTTCTAGTGCTTCTAGCTTGATTTAGACTCCATATCCCAATGCACAAGTAGATTTATCTCTATCTTACCTCCAAGTGATTTTCTCCCCACCAACCATTTAAACCAAAACCAAATTGTACTTTCATAACTAGCCCAATATTATAAATCAAAACAAAGTTAAACTTGAAAGAGAGAGCCCTCTCTGAACCCTAGGAAGGCTAGATCCTAGAGTTTGAAGTAGGTTTATGGTTACCTCTAATATTCTTTGACTAAAAACTCAAAATCCCACAACTTAAGAAATTACTAGAGTGATAACACATACATGAGACACATCCCAATCACAAGCAAATATATGGACATGAAATTTTACATGGGATGTCAAAACTCTCTTCTTGGCAACCAAAGCAACCATTCCTTCTTCTTATGCATCCTTTCATTGAGATACAAGGCATGAGACAAGAAAATATGAAACCTTGGGTAGTACCCATACTCACCCAATAGCAACCAGCACAGTGCATCTCCTGCCTGCCTCAGATATCGATGTGGTAAGTGGTTTTCCCACCACTTACTTGCTGCCCATAACATATCTCCATGGCTGAAAGTGGAAGATATATTTGGTGCCTTAGGAAAGCACCCATAATGCTGCAAAATCTCCCTTAGTCCATCAAGGGAGTGACCATGTTCAGAAATGGTTTTGGCCCAAAGTTGGCCATCAAGTTTATAAGGTATGAAACTCCTCTTTGGAGTCATGTCCTGCATATATAATGTAAAAGAGTGCATACAATCAGAAAATAAAACATGATTTTCATAAGTATGCTCTTCACCAATAGTCCTCCTCCAACAAGTGGAGAGGTGCACAGATCTATCTTCTTCCTCAAGAGGATAAGGAGAGGGCTGAACTAACTCTTCCATAGAGTTATATTGGTGCTTCATCTTCATGTGATACATGCATCTTTGATAATGTTGATATAAGTCTTCTTCAAAGCCTTCCCACATGAATCCATTTGAGATAATATGGTGTGTTCTAATGAAAACAGTGGGGGTAGAAAGCAAGATATCATAGGCTGCACATAGTAGTTTTTCTTTGAGTTCTGACTCTTTAGCCAAATATATTTGATCATGAAAGTAAATGACTCCATCAACCACCTTATACCTCTTATCTTCCATTTTCCCATCAAGAACCTTACATGTGAATAGGTTCTTGGAATATTATACCAAGAGTTGGGACTCCCAATATGGATCTAGGCTCCTCAATAAAGACAATGATGTAGAGTTATGAAATGAAGTAGCTATCCCATCATCTCTTTCCTCTTTGACATGCTTAATGCCAAAGTCACATGTGGGAGTATTGAAGCTCCATCCTTGTTGCCTCTGCTATAGGGTAAACTGCTTGGGTGGTTGGTTTTCGAATATCCCTCTCAGGGCTTTCCAGTGCCCGAGGCAGACAGTAAGATTAGCTATGCTGTTGACAAAGATGGCATGAGCATGTTCATATTAGCTTGAAATAACTTGAAGGAATACAATAGAGAATTACCTCTTTGATAGTCTTGGAATCCCTTGGAGAGCGCTGCGCAGCAAAGCAAGAGTCCTTCTTCGCCGGCTCCAAATCCGAGTCCTGCAATCAGTCAAAGCACCCGCGTAATTTCTAATATAACAAGTATCCTATCAATTAAATCAACATACAATAAACATCTAGATTATACACATCTGAGCCATTCATATCATACTAGGTAAATGTTCAAACAATAATGACCATATTAAGCATTGAATGGACAAAACGAACACAGTTCTATTGATTTTGAAAGAAGGAGGATTACAACCATCGGTTGTACCAAGCCCTCCTCAGTCTCCCAATCTCTCTTCTCTCTTTAGTGAAGAAGTCCAAGTCAACAAGCTCTCTAGGAGCCTCTTTGACTCTTGGCCTTCACAATGTCACACTATTCTCTATTCCACAAGTATACAAGAACCTTGAGCAATCCTTCGACCATCAATTAAGAGCCTTCAGCTCCTTCTTATAGGAGAGGGGGAGAAGGCCATTGTTGCCCTTCTCTTTCCACTAGTTTGGAATGGAAAAGGCTTAGATGTTTCCTTGATCTCCATGCTTTTGCCTCTTTTGGAGTTCAGTCTCCCATGGAAATGACCAATAATGAACTCGTGCTTCTGCAGTTTCCTTTGTGAACTGACTCCTTTGTGAGGGAAAGTCTGAGATTCAAATCTTTCTTCGCGCTCTTTTCCCAATTCAAAATTAAAACACGGGTAACGCGTCCCTCCAGTGTAAACAGAGCGTTTCCCTAGCCACTAACGTGGCCAATGTATTTCTTGCCTGCGTTATAACGCTCTTTTTCTGTTCTATATATGCGTTACCCTGGCAGAAATAGGTTTAATTTAGGTCTTTGTACTTCTTCCATATTTGTCTTCCCCTCTGAGCTGATGAGGAGGTATTTTGACCTGTAACAGATGCCCCCTAAAGTGTGAGGTCAGAGACGAAGACGATGGTCGAAATACTTTATAATTTGTAGAGAGAGAGAGATTGAAAGACTGAGGAAAACCTGAAACAACAACATATGTCAGAAAATATAGTATTTTCCTAGAGTCGGGCATGTCCCATGCTCAGTAGCTTAAACAACATGATTTCTCTAGAATAGAGATATGAATAATCTGTCCACCAATAGGCACAATGTGGAAGTGTCTGTCATAACAGGATCAGGCTGAAGAAGCTGTCTCCATAAACAATATCGCAGCTTGGGGAAGGAAACACAACTTTAATGGTGTAGCCTTTTGCCCCAAGGTCTTGACCGCCGATTCACTTAAACTGCATATTTCTCAACATGTGAATGAAGGAGTTGTCGTCGAACATGTGAGAAATTGTCTGATTACCAGTCAATAATGAAAACTGTTAACAGACGCGAAGGTGGCCACCGATAATGATGATGGTCCCTAAGATGCCTAGTACAATCTAGCGAGTGTGAATAAAAGGAGTTGAAGTCGAACACTCGTAGAATCATTCGACCAAGAGCCAATGATGAAGACCCTTGATCAAACACAAGACTACTTGCCACTGATGTCTGCAAGTATCCGGGTACTGATGGGTTTCTGGATCAACTTTCTAGATAAGATGTTGAAGTCGATAGGAAGTGATCTGTCGAAAGGTAGGCACTGAGGCGTCCTACAACAGTCAACACGAAACGGAAACCAACTGATTTTTTTTATGATTTGAGATAAGAAAGAGTAAATGGGAACGTCAGACGACAAATAATTTCTGGCATAATGAACGGTTTGGTTGATAACAGGAGCAGTAGATAGCGAGATCTGCTTGAACAATAGAAGGCACTCTAGCAGGGTGCTAGGTAGCTGAAGCGTGTTTGAACACCAAAGAGTGTGTTAGGATTTTACCGGTGCAGGGACACTGGGATTTGAAGGCTAATACTCATAGATGGTAGGGTTCGGCTAACTGCGAAAGAGTTTTCTGGGAATTGCCATGTTCAAGAATTTTGCTGCCAAATCGACCTTTTTTGGAAATGTAACAGAGGTAGTATCCATTTTGTCCAAATTTTTCCCCGTATGATTAAGTTTAACGAGTCCAGATGAGTAAAATCGGTGAATTTTTCATGTTTAAAGAGTCTGAAAAATGTCAGGAAAGACAACTTTGTGCCCCATCTAATTAGATTTAACAAGTCCAGATGAGCAAACTCGGTGAATTTTTCATGTTTAAAGAGTCTAAAAAATGTCAGGAAAGACAACTCTGTGCCCTGTCTGATTAGGTTTAACGAGTCCAGACGAGTAAACTCGGTGAATTTTTCATGTTTAGAGAGTCTGAAAAATGTCGTAAAAGACGACTCCATTGGGGTACCTTTGTCATGTCTTGATAACCGGGCACGGCAAAGGGATAATAGTCAGCCCGAAACAGTTCATTTTCGTAAGTTAGTCCATCGAATCTGGAAAAGTGAGAAATCTATGTTCAATGGACGTCTACCTCATTTTGTTATGAGTACGAGGAGACGAAGTAAACTCAATATTCTTTGTGAAATTTTAACAAGTCCAACAAAGAAAAACTCAGTACCTCCGTGAAATTTTAACGAGTCACGCGGAGAAAACTCGATACCTCCGTGAAATTTTAACGAGTCACACGGAGAAAACTCGATTATTTTTTCAGTTTAAAGAGCTTTGAAAAAGAGGAAAATAATGGCTCCTTGTTCTTTGTCTTAATAGTTTAACGAGCCTGACAAAGGTGACTCAGGATTTTTTCGGTTTTACGAGCGAGAAAAAGATTCCTAAAAAGAATGCTCAATACTTCTCCATAGTTTTTATGAGTCTGAAGAAGAAAACTCTAGGTTTTTCGGATTAACGAGCAAGAAAAGACCAAACGAATGCTCGATGCCAACTTCGTATAAGTTTAACGAGTCTGAAGAAGAGAACTCGAGGTTTTTCGGATTAACGAGCAAGAAAAATACTGTAAAAAGAATGCTCTAAATATCTTGATCTCTTTCTCATTAATAGAGTTATCTATGTCGGGAATTTTCTTATGAGACCAAGCAAACACATCGCGGAATTATTTGAAAATGGATGTGAAGCGCGCAATTTCCTCAGGATTGCAAGCTTCTCCAATCTAAATATTTTCCACGATACCCATTTTGACCGAGATGTCAATGAGCATTGTCTTGGAAAGATTACTCATGTTCCCTTCTGAATCGATAGTGTGAGCAGTCGTATAAGAGGAAGGAACTATCTCAGGTTGGTCAAAAGACGGGATTTCAGTTTTTATCGCCTCCGAATCAATCGTCGAAGCGCGATGGTGGAACTCTCCCCAAGGTCGTTCTTCTAATGACATGATCTCTCGAATAGCTTCGTCTGTAGGCCAGACTTCATTGAGGAGATCCTTAGAGAGAACTGTTATGGGAGAGAGGGTTGTACCTGTGGTCGAAACCATATCAGTGGAGGGTTCAGATGCGGTTTGGATGACTTGGAAAGCCAACTCAACCGGCGAAAGTGACATCTGATCTCCATAGGAATCAATATCTGAAGGTGCCGGGATGATCCATAGGTCGATAGAGCCATCCGAAGAGGTGGATATCATTGCAACCGTGTTTGGGATCTGTGGCAGCGGTAGAGGAAAACAACCCAGTAGGGAAGATGCCTTCAGAAGACCGGTACCGATACTAACGTAAGAGTTAGGGACACCTCCTATTAGGGGTACAGAGCTACTTGGTAAAGTGGAATAATTAGGGGTGTAGAAGGATAGCTGGTCGACCATGACTATTTTCCCATCCAATGGAAATAGGATGAGTCGGAAGACCGAAGACACGATGGCGGTCATAGCATAAGACCAACTGCGACCGAGCAATAGATTATAGTCGAGATGACACTCTATGACTTCAATGTCCACGTTTACCATTTTCCCACTCAGAGTGATGGGAAAGATAGCAAGGTATCCTTTTGGTAGGAAAGTGTGGCCATCGAAAGCTTTGAGGGAATTCGATGGCGGGGTTAGAGTAGGAGAACCTAAATGGATCCAGCAAGCTTGTGACATAACGCAGGTCGAAGCACCTTCGTCTATGACAGTGCGATGGATTGGTCTCCCTTTCGACACAACTTGCACCTGAAATGCGAGTTGATGTGAGAGGCGAGGTTTAGCCTTTTCCATATCAAAGATTGCTAGCATGGAATCTTGGGGATCTATTCCACCAATGGCCGAAAGCAAGGCTTTCCTTTGTGTTGGACAGGTTTGTAATACTTCAAGAGCAGACATGGCTGACGGTGCCTGCGCCAAATCTTCTACAATATTGTAGTTTTGGGCTGCACATGCAGAGGTATTATGAGTCGTGCGTCAAAGTGTACCTTTGGGGGGACGAATTACAGGTTCAATAGTAGGCCTTTCGATATGTAAATCGTTGGGCGGCGGCGGATTGGAACTAGTTCTAGATTCCTGAGCATCTATGGTAGGATTTCCATAAATCATGGTGCGAGTTTGAAGGTCAACACTCTCGATGCCATAAATGGCAGATGGTCCTTCGCCGGAAGGATACGAACCACCGTTGCCCCGTTGATGGGGTTGTGGCAGATTTTCAACCATATGTTGATGTTGCTGCGGTTGATTGGGGAAAGGATTGTGAAGAACGGCAGGTGTTCGCCCAGAATCCTTGTTAGTAATAAAATCGGTGCATTCCTGTAGCCGAGGACATTTGTATGTCAAGTGATCCTCCGCACAGATTTTGCAAGGAAATTTCATGGGTTTATACTTTCCTTTGTCATTTCTGGCAGCATTTTTCTGATTGGAGTTGTTCTGATTATCCGACTCCTCTTTCGAAGAAGATGTTTTCTTCTTGTTCTTCTTATTTTTCCCGCTAGGTTTTTGTGAGATTTGCACCGAATTTATCTCAGCGGGAGGAAGAGGAGTCGTTTGATGGGGGGCGGTGGTAGCCGAGGATGGCTGGGAGGTTTTCCCCCGAGACTGATTGGTGGCTACACCAGAGATCGCGCCAACGAGACCATCGGCATGAGCTCTGGTTTTCTGAGTAGCCGGAGGGTTTGGGTTACCAGGGGCATGGGGGAGTAGATCGTAAAGCGTGCCGGATTGTGAATAGATTAAATTCAGGTGCTGGGCACGACAAATACATTGATCTTCTGTTACCGCGCCAGAAAGGCCAATCTCTTTAGAGATGTGGGGTAAAAGAGACTTGCAAAACCAATTGTCCAAGAGATGGTCCGGTATTGGCACTTTGACGAGCCTCCTCCTACGTCTCCATTCATGAATATGGTCGGAGATGTGGGTGGTGGTGTCTTGTCGCAGCGATGTTAAAAATTCTGTGCCGGTTTCCACTCTAATTGGTAGTTGAAAGTTCTTTAAGAACTCCGTCGCTAAAGCGCCAAATGTATTGATGGCGGCACGTGGTAATTCAATGTACCACTTGGCAACATTGCCTGTAAGGGTGCGGGTGTTGAGGAGGTAAATCCCCTCTGCGGACAGAGGCGATCCCTACTAGCCCAGCAGGGGTCTAGCAACAATAAAAAATGTTACGACGTAAGTTCTTAGTTACGAATGAAAAGACTAAAGATAGAAGCCTACCTGGAATCCAATGCTACGATCTGAAGAAGAGAGCGTCCCCGTTCCTCAGCCTTGGCAGATCACGATCCTCTACGATCTCTGCGGATGGACACCTGCACAGGCAAGAAACAAACAGATACAAGCATAAAATCTGGCATACGTAACTAAATATCAGTCAGAAAGGATATTACTCATATTAACATCATTGAAAACAGAGTGGAACCATAATCGTAATCATCCATTAAATGACAATCGAAGAAAGATTACAACCAATGTTCTGACGTCGTGTTCCCCTTCGGATGGGTCTCCAGGCATTCACGTCTCACAAAGCTCGCTAGGGAAAGGGAAAACCTCTCCTGAGTCTCTCGACAATAGTCTCCTTACTTGAGTCGGCCTTAAGGGAAGAAAGAGGGCCCTTATAGCACAAAGGCTCTTGGGAATTTGGAGATTCAAAGCTTAGGCACTTCAAGACTAGCTTGCCATGGAATTGAGCAAGCTTTTATAGATGGGGAATGAGGGAGTTGGGATCCCTATTATTGTGGGATTGGCCCTGTCAACAAGGAAGGTTCCATGGGAGGTGGCAAAACCACTTCCTTCCATAGAACTCCCGCAGCCAAACCTCCCAACTCAAGATAGACAATGGTTTCTGAGTTTGTTGAAACTCAACTTCCGCCATCTTTATTTAAAAAACACTCCTTAAATTGGCTAGCACGACTATTGCTCTGGAACAGAGCGCCAGTTGGCGCGGCCTCTTTGCAAGATTTTCCCCATTGGCGCGAGTGCTGAACTGTCTGCCCGCGCCAATGCAAAAAGAGATTTTTTCATGATTTTTGCAAGGAGACGTCTTTAGGGAAAATGAAGCTCATTCTTAGAGGAATGCATTGATGATGTTTTCAAGGCATGACAATGTTCACAGGTCACAAAATGGGTCCTCCATTATGCGGGACGGGGAATGGTAGGGACGGTCACAAATTACTGTGTAACAGATGCCCCCTAAAGTATGAGGCCCGAGAGAGAGAGAGGGGTGAAATGATTTACAAGAACATGTTCAACTGAAGGTCCGCCATCGGAAAACTTGCGCAGAAAAATACAACTGATATCTCAAGTACATAATGTATATGTGGTATGGGCGCAGCCATCCGAAACATAGTACACTATAATCCGGACCCAGGGTATGGGCGCAGCCATCCAGCGAGGATAAAATAAATAGACTCAGGTATGGTCGCAGCCATCCAATCAATAAGTCATGTACATAATGATAATAATCCACAATCGCAGCCTGGATTACAACAGACACAATCCAGGGTCTTGCGCTCCATCTCAACCCAAACAGAGTACAAGTTCAAGCATGCGAATATGTGAGCTGAAGTCGAACATGCAGGAACATCGTCTGATTACCAACCAATGATGAAAGCTGTTAACAGACGCGAGAGAAACCACCAATAATGACAATGGCCCTCAAGGTACTACAGGTACAATCTACGGCGTGTGAATAAATGAGTTGGTGTCGAACACCCGCAGAATCACTCGATCGGAGGCCAATGATGAAAACCTCACGTCGAATGCGATGAAACTACCATTGAGGCATGCAGGCTCCAAGGTACCATAAAGGAGTCTCTAGACCAGCTTCCCGGATAATGAGCTGAAGTCGACAGGAAGTGACCTTGATCGAAGGTGGGCCATAATGTTTCCCACATCATCGACACGAGACAGAGGAACATGCCATCGCGCTTGCCCAGTACCTGGATCTTGTCTATTCACAGTATGGCATGCTTTATGACATCTTGACTGATGCTCCACGGCCTGGAACCACTAAGGCTCCGCCCACCCCTGCGGTGGATGGTGTCATTGGTTCTGTCTCTCAGAATTCGAAGAAGTCTTCGAATGGGAAGCAGAAGGCTAATTCTTCCAACAATACCTCTGCTAATCCGGCCTCATCTGATTCTGGTAAAACCGTGGAGGTGAATGCCGTTCAGGCTAATCCTGCGGACAAATCCTCCAAGGGGAAGAAGAAGGGCAAAGGCAAATCAAAATCTGATGCCCCGAAACCAAAATCTAAATCTCGAACTGAAGTTGGTCCCAGCGTAAACCGAAGTACCCTTGCCTCATCTGTGAAGGGGACCATTATACTAAGGATTTTCCACAACGATCTGAGGTTAGTCAACTTCTTAAAGGCCCTAAAGGGACTCCGGCTGTTTTGAAAGAGCCATTTCCATCTCAGCAGACCCAGATGGTCGAACAGGCATCACCATCTGTATCGTTTGGGTCTCAGGTTTTCATGGTGAAGAGTGTTGCACCTATCTCTGTCGCTACGTGGTCAAAGGATTAAAACGAACCACGGCAGGCACCCGGGAAGGCAGTTGCAGATGGGCCGCCTCCCCCACCTGTCTCTGGTCCGTTGGAAATTGAGAAGCCCTCTCTGGAACCCGTTGTGAAGCCACCTCCCAAAGGTGTCCTTCGAAGATCTTCTTATAATCCAAACGCTCGTGCCGCTCAAAATTACAGTATTGTTGAGGATCTGGCACAGGCGCCATGTGCTATGTCTGCACTGGAGGTTCTTCAAAGTTGTCCTTCACAACAGAAGGCTTTACTGTCTGCGATCGGGGGCATTGATCCCACCGACTCGAGCCTTCTCACCTTCGATCTGGAGAATTTTACTCCCCGGCTTCCACATCAAATCGCTTTGGTTATTCAAGTTGGGATTAACGGTCTGAACATTCATAGGGTCATCATAGATGAGGGTGCATCTACCTGCGTTATGTCCTCCGCTTGCTGGAAGGCCATTGGCTCTCCAGCCTTGTCGTTATCTCCCAATGCCCTTGAGGCATTTGATGGTCGGGAATCTAAACCCCTGGGCATTCTCGAGAGTCTCGCGATCACATTACAAGGAAAAACTGTCAACATAGAAGTGGAAGTGGTTGACGCTAAACTCAACTACAATATACTTCTTGGCCGCAGCTGGACCCATGCCATGCTTTGTGTGCCGTCCACCATCTTTCGATTCATTAAGTTCCCTCATGAGGGCAAGATTGTCACAGTGGATCAGTTGTCATTTTTCACCTCGAACTCTGAGAACAAGGTGCCATACGTGGATCAAATTCTGAATCCCCCAGACAGTGTAGGACCTGGTCTCTTCAAAGACCCAGTCCTCATGGGTATCTTTCCTGCACCGCCACCGCATACCGCTCAAGTCAATATGTTGTCCAGGTCCGATGACCCCTGGCTTATTCCTACACCTGAGCAGGTATATGAGTTTGGAGAATCCATGCCTTTAACGCCAGTAGAGATCAGCTACTATGAGATTGTTGCCGCATCGGATCCTCCACCTCCTCAGCATGCTCCTTTGAGCATGGCTCTCGACGTCTACTCCCAATCCCCCTGGCTTGGTTAGGCTGATTCACTTGATCCTCTCAGAGAGACTTTTCCTTCAGATGAGGCTATCATTGAAACTATGTCTCTTGAAGAGCTGCCTTGGGGCGATGGACATCATTGCTCCTCATTTATGCCTAGCTTGGGGGCAATGACTGATTGTCTGGAGCGTTATGCTACTCAGGTTCCTTCCCCTCCTCTTCAAACACCGATCTTGACGCACGAGGTCTTTTCGGAGGGTAATCTGAGTAACATTACTCAAACTGTTCCAATCAACATCTCCGTTAAACTGGGGATTGTTGAGAATATTCATGTGGGTGTGACTTGTTCTCCCGATGAGATTCAAGTCTATACTGAGCTTTTCAAAGAATTCAGAGATGTTTTTGCATGGTCTTATGAGGAAATGCCGGGGATTGATCCCAGTATTGTAGTGCATGAGATTCCAACCTATCCAGGTGCGAAACCCGTGCGCCAACGCTTACGTCCCATGCATCCTCGGAAAGCCGCCGTCATCAAGGCAGAAGTTGAAAAACTTCTGAACGCGGGTTTTATTTATCCCATCCCCCTTACAGAATGGGTGTCCAACATTGTCCCTGTCGATAAAAAATAGGGTACAATTCGAGTCTGTGTGGATTATCGCGACATCAATCGCGCCTGTCCAAAGGATAATTATCCCACTCCGTTTATCGACCAGATCATCGACGAATGTGCCGGGAGTGAGATCTATTCCTTAATGGACGGTTTCTCAGGATATAACCAAATCAATATTTCACCTGAGGATCAACACAAGACCACATTCATCTATCCGTGGGGCACTTTCGCATACAAGAAACTCCCGTTCGGCTTAAAGAACGCTGGGGCTACGTTTCAGCATGCGATGTCCTACGCTTTTCATGACATTCGCCATATCGTTCAGCCTTATCTGGACGACTTGCCAGCCCATTCGGGTAAGCGAGAGGACCATCCTGAGCATCTCCGCCAGGTCTTTCTTCATTGTAGACGCTACAATATCAGGCTCAATCGTCATAAATGCGTCTTTTGCGTTGACGCTGGCCGTCTTTTAGGATTCATAGTCTCGAAAGACGGAATTCGCCTTGACCCCCTAAAGGTCGAGGCCATCGTAAATCTCCCATCACCCTCCTCCCTGTATCAGTTACAGAGTCTGCAAGGGAAAGCGAATTTTCTTCGGCGCTTTATCCCGAATTATGCCGAGGTGGCCAAAGGATTCACTCGTTTGTTAAAGCAGAACGTTCCCTTTCACTGGGACGAAATTGCTCAGGAATCCTTTGAGAAGCTGAAGACATTGCTAGTCAATGCTCTGTTGCTTCATCCTCCGGACTACCACCGCAACTTCACTTTGTATCTAGCCACCGCATTTAACACCATAGCCATGGTCTTGGTGTAGGATGACGATCACGGTGATGAAAATGTTGTTTATTACCTGTCTCGGAACCTTCTTGACCTGGAAACGCGTTATGCACATGTCGAGAAGTAGGCATTAGCAGCAGTACACGCTGTACAACGCTTTCGCCATTACATCCTTTTGCGCATGATAACAGTGGTTTCAGACTGCAACCCTATGATGTATATTCTTTCTAGACAATTACTGGGGGGCAAGTACTCCAAATGGATTGGAATCCTGCAGGATTTTGACTTGGAGTTCACCACTGCTAAGTCAACTAAATCACTGGTCTTCGCGGATTTGATATGTTCTCTCCCTACAAACTCTGTTCCCTCACACTCTGAAGACCATATACCGGACGAAACGATTTTCCTCATCAGTACTCGTGATCCTTGGTATGGTGACATAATAGTGTATCTTCAGACCTCGACATCTCGGTCTGAGTTGGATAAAGCTGCCCGCCGTTGGATTCGGCACCAGTCCCAACCCTACCGTATAGTAGGAGATACCTTATATCGCATTGGAGTAGATTTGGTGCTCCGGTGATGCCTAACCTTGGAAGAGGCTGAGAAGGTCCTAAATGACTGCCACAGTGGCGCCTGTGGCAGACATATGTCTGGGTATGCTACTGCCCAGAAGATTCTGCGAGTAGGTTATTTTTGGCCTTCCATATTCAAGGACTGTATCACTGCAGTCCGTAAATGTCATCCATGCTAGATTTTTCAGCGCAAGATGCGCGCGCCGCCGTTACCATTGCATCCCGTTATTACCGTCGGCCCTTTTGCGAAATGGGGCGTGGATTTTATGACATGTAACCCTCACTCGGCCGGGGGGCATGCGTATATCATTGTCGCCGTCGACTACTTCACTAAGTGGGCTGAGGCGATGCCTACACTAGCTGCTGACGGGAAAATGGCTGCTCAATTTATATTCAACCACGTTATCGCACGGTTCGGGGTTCCTCAAGCCATCGTCACTGATCACGGTACTCATTTCCGAGATTACATGATGGCGGAGCTGACTTAAACGTTGGGCTTGCGTCACGACAGCTCAACACCATACTACCCTTAAGCGAATGGTCAGGTTGAAGCAGTGAACAAGGTTTTGGTCACTATGCTTCAGCGAACAGTTGGTATTAATAAATCCAACTGGCATCTCCAACTGTTCTCAGCTCTCTGGGCATACCGAACATCTGCTAAGAGTGCAACTGGATTCACACCATTTCAATTGGTGTACGGTCTGGAAGCCACTCTCCCGGTTGAATGTGAGATTCCTTCATTAAAATTAGCTGTGGAGCTTCTACCTGGTACTTCTGCCGAGGAAGAACGTCTTCTGTATCTGGAACGATTAGATGAAACCCGTCGTCTGGCTGCTTTGGTTATCGAAGCACAAAAGAAGAGGGTCAAAACTCATTTTGATCAATCTTTTTCTCCCCGTTCTTTTATCGAAGGAGACCTCGTCCTCCTGTACGATCAAGCACATGATAAGCTTGGAGCTGGTAAGCTCCAGCCTATGTGGCACGGGCCCTATATAGTAAAGCGCGTTTTGAAAAATGGGGCCTACGAGCTTATAGATTATGAAGGAGTTCCGCTGGCACAGCCCAGAAATGGGCTGTACCTTAAAAAGTACTATGCCTGAAGTGATTTCTTGGTGTGGTGTGTACATAGGTGTGTGTTTTTCATTTGTGTGCATGTATTGTGTGGTGTTCTTTGTAAACATCTTTCTGCTGATCGGGTCTTCCTGGTTGTGCAGATGTCTTTTCATCCATTTGTTGGTTTCGCGGATGGTGCCTCCCGCAGTACCAGGAATATGTCTTCAGCAGCCTGGGTAATCTATGATCCTGCTGGTGAGTTGATTAAATTGCAAGGAGTGTGTCTAAGACGTACCACGAACAACATCGCAGAATATAGTGTTGTGTTAGAATTATTAACCGAGGCAGTAAACCTTGGTATTCGTGAATTGCTCGTGTATCTAGATTCGCAACTTGTGGTGTTACAACTGAACGGACACTATTCGGTAAGGAACCCGTCCATCTTACATCTGTATCTGCGTATTCGATTACTGGAAAGGAATTTTGACTACATTACATATCATCATATACCCAGACATTTGAATACACTAACAGATGCAGTAGAAAATTTGGTATTAGACAGACATTTGCGCAATTTATAAATCATCATCACATGTAAAGAAAAACCCATCCAGAAATAGATATGTATATATATAGATATCGAAATGTTTACATAGAGTGTGTCACATAAAAGTCAAAATATACATAGTCGTCTTAAGTACATCCGAAGACGGAACGTCTCTCAAAAAATAGGTGTGGTATAAATCCTAAGAGCTAATCCGCATGGTGCTCATGATAGCATGTGACTGCACGCACTAAGCGTCTCAGGATTCGGTGGATCCGACTCGGAACTCCCACCGTGTGGCGCTGGTATGCCATCGGTACGTCTGCCAGCCGAGCATAGTCTGGGATCCCGTGGGCAATGCCCTCGAGATTCTGGATCAACTCCTCTCCTCTGGTGCCCTCTCCCTGAGGATCAGGGGCGAGTTGTGTCCTCCGGGAGATTGGAGACATCCCAACTGGTCTCTCAGGTCCCACATCTGCATGCATATATAAAATGTGTTAGGACGAATGTGTATTAACAAAAAAAACATATAAATATAAAATAAAAAAACATGAGGTCTTACCCAACTCCTCGTCCCAGTCGTCTCCTTCTGGTAGTGGGAGATCTGGGTCCCCGGTAAAGTCAGTTCCTGCATAGGGCCAGTCTTCCACGACAATCAGCTGGCACCGTAACCACCTAAAGAATTCCGGCCTCCAGGACATCTGTTGGCCGCCTCCAGCTCTGGGCATCAATGCTGCCCAGCGAGCCATTCTTGGCTCTCGTGGTATCGGATCTGCTACTGCGGCCCCTTGGCCCTGGAAGATTGGTAAACGTTCCAGAATGAACGATACCAAGATGGAACCATAA
This sequence comes from Pinus albicaulis, assembly GCA_034641835.2. Lineage (NCBI taxonomy): Eukaryota > Viridiplantae > Streptophyta > Pinopsida > Pinales > Pinaceae > Pinus > Pinus albicaulis. Next base: position 758,059,913 of record CM076578.1, on the reverse strand, counting down.
CCGAACTGTTTCAGTTTACCCTGTTTGCATTTCGTGAGCTGCCTTTTCATATTGATTGTTACTGCTGTTGCCCAGTCGAACAGCAGGGGACTCATGCATTCTGAGGCTAACAGGAGTTGGGCCTTTGTGGCCTCGTGCGGTGCCTGCGACCCTGCAGCCCATGTGATGGTATGTAGGACCACTCTCAATACTAGATCAGGGATAGTGTGGATATCCACCTTCTTGCTTCTTGATCCCATTTGTGCTCCTCGGCACACTCGTGCCATCACTTCTTCCATCTTCTCCCCAGATGGCCTGCTTCCAGTCAACACAGGGATCGGACCTCTGCGGGACAATCCAGTGATAAAATAAACATCGGAAACCTCCAGCTCTAATACCTGGTCTCGTAACCTGAACACCTGTTCATGTTCATCCCAGATACTGATTAAATACTAGAGGAGCTCGGGCTGAGCTCGTAGACACGGTGTGAGGAAGAACTTTTTTAGTCCACAGTTTCTAAGTGGATTCATGCAAGCTTGACTTTGCATGGCTTGTTCATCCTCTTCTTCATGCTCTCATTCTTTCCATTCAATTTCCATTTTGATTGATTACCTGCATTCATATGGCCATGAACCCTTAGTTAGATCTCTAATGAGTCTCAAATTCCATGCAATTTGGTCTAAATGTCGAAAGTTTAGGCGGATTTTTAAGTTCGGCCGTTGGTGCGGCTGTTTTGTGAACAGTCACGCCACGTGGCACGGGCCCTTTGTATAAAAGATCTCATTGGCGCGGGTCCGTGCCCCATACCCGCGCCAATGAGCGCGACCCTAAATTTTCAAAAATGGCTCTAGAAAACTGATTTACAGGGTAAAAATATTAAAAATTGAATGAAAATGAAGAGCACGGGAGCGCCTCTTACCTGTATCAGACGAGAAGCTGAATGGTCAACTGGATTTTTTGCGATCACCGTCAGAAGTTTCTGCTCCAAATGGACTACTGTTGCTTTTTACCAAGGTAAATAGTAAATGTAATTTTATTTTTACCATTTTGACATATTTATAGCTTTTTCGACTTTAGAAGAGTTTTAAAATTATTTTTATCAAATATTTGAATATGTTATGTCGGAAATGGGTTTTACGCTTGCTTGGTATGTGCAGCAGTAGGTTTTTGCAACTTTTACGATGGAAACGAGTTGTATTTTATACTTTTTCGGACTCGGTAAATACACGAAAAAGTCACTATGGAGTCATCTTTCAGCTCTTTTCTGACTCTCTAAACATGAAAAGATTGCCGAGGCCCTTGTCGTTTCGATCTCGTTAAAATGGACACGAATCGACATTCACCCAGTATAAGTTTAACCCTTTTTCGGGCTGGGCTGGATCGATTACGAAAAAGGAATACCCTAGCCTATCGCGACTAGGAGGTTTTCCCGGACATTGTTTTCTACCTTTTCGGATCTGGGGAACTATTTACGAAAAGGGACCTGTGGAGTTTCCTTTTCCGCTGTCTTTTCAAACTCTCTAAACATGAAAAGACGCCGAGTTCTTCCTTTGTCAGACTCGTTAAACCCTGATGACATTGGATTCCGTCGAAATGACGTTCTCCGAGTTTCTCCTTCCTAGGACTCGTTAAATGCACTAGGATGGATTTGCCCGAAGGGCGGACTTATATCACAAGCATATGCTATCCCCTTCAAGCTTGTTATCAAAAATAATTGGGGTACTCGCCAGAAATGGTGGGGGAAAAATGGAACCATCGTCGTTGTCGTCGGCAGTATGTCGCTCTTGAACATGGCACTTGTCTGCATTCATGTCGGGTTGGGGACATCTCATCTCGGTTCTTCACTTTGCCTCCGTGGGTTTGGATAATCCCTTTTGACCTCTCCTCTGCTCATTGCCTTGTCACCATGACCTCTGATCTTTTCATGTCAAATACTACCAAGTCCACTGTCGTGCCGTTTATATGTTCAAAAGAAGTTGACCTCTGCAAATATCAACCTTCCTCTGATTCTCATACGATCCTGATTCACAACAAAACATCATGTTCCTCTGTCTCGTGTCGATGATGTGGGAAACATTATAGCCCACCTTCGATCAAGGTCACTTCCTGTCGACTTCAACTCATTATCCAGGAAGCTGATCTAGAGACTCCTTTATGGTACCTTGGAGCCTGCATGCCTCAATGGCAGGTTCGTCGCATTCGACGTGAGGTTTTCATCATTGGCCTCCGATCGAGTGATTCTGCGGGTGTTCGACACCAACTCATTTATTCACACGCCGTAGATTGTACCTGTAGTACCTTGAGGACCATTTTCATTATTGGTGGTTTCTCTCGCGTCTGTTAACAACTTTCATCATTGGCTGGTAATCAGACGATGTTCTTGCATGTTCGACTTCAGCTCACATATTCGCATGCTTGAACTTGTACTCTGTTTGGGTCGAGACGGATCGTAAGACCCTGGATTGTGTCTGTTGTAATCCAGACTGTGATTGTGGATTATTATCATTGTGTACATGACTTATTGATTGGATGGCTTCGACCATACCTAAGTCTATTTATTTGATCCTCGCTGGATGGCTGCACCCATACCCTGGGTCCGGATTATAGTGTACTCTGTTTCGGATGGCTGCGCCCATACCACATATACATTATGTACTTGAGATATCAGTTGTATTTTTCTGCGCAGGTTTTCCGACGGCGGACCTTCAGTTGAACATGTTCTCGTAAAGCATTTCACCCCTCTCTCTCTCTCGGGCCTCATACTTTAGGGGGCATCTGTTACACAGTAATTTGTCACCGTCCCCACCATTCCCCATCCCGCACAATGGAGGACCCATTTTGTGACCTGTGAACATTGTCATGCCTTGAAAACATCATCAAGGCATTCCTCTAAGCATGAGCTTCATTTGCCATAAAGACATCTCCTTGCAAAAATCATGAAAAACATCTCTTTTTGCATTGGCGCGGGTAGACAGTTCAGCACTCGCGCCAATGGGGAAAATCCTGCAAAGAGGCCACGCCAACTGGCGCTCTGTCCCAGAGCAGTAGTCGCGCCAGCCAATTTAAGGAGTGTTTTTTAAATAAAGATGGCGGAAGTTGAGTTTCAACAAACTCAGAAACCATTGCCTATCTTGAGTTGGGAGGTTTGGCTGCGGGAGTTCTATGGAAGGAAGTGGTTTTTCCACCTCCCATGGAACCTTCCTTGTTGATAGGGCCAATCCCACAATAATATGGATCCCAACTCCCTCCTTTCCCATCTATAAAAGCCTTCTCAATTCCATAGCAAGCTAGTCTTGAAGTGCCTAAGCTTTGAATCTCCAAATTCCCAAGAGCCTTTGTGCTATAAGAGCCCTCTTTCTTCCCTTAAGGCCGACTCAAGTAAGGAGACTATTGTCGAGAGACTCAGGAGAGGTTTTCCCTTTCCCTGGCGAGCTTTGCGAGACGTGAATGACTGGAGACCCATCCGAAGGGGAACACGACGTCAGAACATTGGTTGTAATCTTTCTTTGATTTTTATTTAATGGATGATTACGATTATGGTTCCACTCTGTTTTCAATGATGTTAATATGAGTAATATCCTTTCTGACTGATATTTAGTTACGTATGCTGGATTTTATGCTTGTATCTATTTGTTTCTTGCATGTGCAGGTGTCCATCCGCGGAGATCGTGGAGGATCGTGATCTGCCGAGGCTGAGGAACGGGGACGCTCTCTTCTTCAGATCGTAGCATTGGATTCCAGGTAGGCTTCTATCTTTAGTCTTTTCATTTGTAACTAGGAACTTGCGTCGTAGCATTTTTGATTGTTGCTAGACCCCTGCTGGGCTAGTAGGGATCGCCTCTGTCCGCAGAGGGGATTTACCTCCTCAAGGCAGCTCTTCAAGAGACATAGCTTCAATGATAGCCTCATCTGAAGGAAAAGTCTCTCTGAGAGGATCAGGTGAATCAGCCTGACCAAGCCAGGGGGATTGGGAGTAGACGTCGAGAGCCATGCTCAAAGGAGCATGCTGAGGAGGTGGAGGATCCGATGCGGCAACAATCTCACAGTAGCTGATCTCTACTGGCGTTAAAGGCATGGATTCTCCAAACTCATATACCTGCTCAGGTGTAGGAATAAGCCAGGGGTCATCGGACCTGGACAACATGTTGACTTGAGCGGTATGCGGTGGCGGTGCAGGAAAGATACCCATGAGGACTGGGTCTTTGAAGAGACCAGTCCTACACTGTCTGGGGGATTCAGAATTTGATCCACGTATGGCACCTTGTTCTCAGAGTTCGAGGTGAAAAACGACAACTGATCCACTGTGACAATCTTGCCCTCGTGAGGGAACTTAATGAATCGAAATACGGTGGACGGCACACAAAGCATGGCATGGGTCCAGCTGCGGCCAAGAAGTATATTGTAGTTGAGTTTAGCGTCAACCACTTCCACTTCTACGTTGACAATTTTTCCCTGTAATGTGATCGCGAGACTCTCGAGAATGCCCAGGGGTTTAGATTCCCGACCATCAAATGCCTCAAGGGCATTGGGAGATGACGACAAGGCTGGAGAGCCGATGGCCTTCCAGCAAGCGGAGGACATAACGCAGGTAGATGCACCCTCATCTACGACGACCCTATGAATTTTCAGACCGTTAATCCCGACTTGAATAACCAAAGCGATTTGATGTGGAAGCCAGGGAGTAAAATTCTCCAGATCGAAGGTGGGAAGGCTCGAGTCAGCGGGATCAATGCCCCCGATCGCAGATAGTAAAGCCTTCCGTTGTGAAGGACAACTTTGAAGAACCTCCAGTGCAGACATAGCACATGGCGCCTGTGCCAGATCCTCAACAATACTGTAATGTTGAGCGGCACGAACGTTTGGATTATAAGAAGATCTTCGAAGGACACCTTTGGGAGGTGGCTTCACAACGGGTTCCAGAGAGGGCTTCTCGATTTCCAACGGACCAGAGACAGGTGGGGGAGGCGTCCCATCCGCAACTGCCTTCCCGGGTGCCTGCCGTGGTTCGTTGTAATCCTTCGACCGCATAGCGACAGAGATAGGTGCAACACTCTTCACCATGAAAACCTGAGACCCAAACGGTACAGATGGTGATGCCTGTTCGACCATATGGGTCTGCTGAGATGGAAATGGCTCTTTCAAAACAGCCGGAGTCCCTTTAGGCCCTTTAAGAAGTTGAATAACCTCGGATCATCGTGGACAATCCTTAGTATAATGGTCCCCCTCACAGATGAGGCAAGGGTAATTCGGTTTACGCTGGGAGCCATCTTTAGTTCGAGATTTAGATTCTGGTTTTGGGGCATCAGATTTTGATTTGCCTTTGCCCTTCTTCTTCCCCTTGGAGGATTTGTCCGCAGGATTAGCCTGAACGACATTCACCACCGCGGTTTTACCAGAATCAGATGAGGCGGGATTATCAGAGGTATTGTTGGAAGAATTAGCCTTCTGCTTCCCATTCGAAGACTTCTTCGAATTCTGAGAGACAGAACCAATGACACCATCCACCGCAGGGGTGGGCGGAGCCTTAGTGGTTCCGGGCCGTGGAGCATCAGTCAAGATGTCATAAAGCGTGCCAGACTGTGAATAGACAAGATCCAGGTACTGGGCACACGTGATGGCTTGCTCCTCTGTCACGCACACTCCCATCGCGATATCCTGAGCGATTTTATTCACAAAGGAGGTGGTGAACTAGTGAGTCAATATCTGATCAGGTATGTAAAACTTGATCAGTCGACGACGACGCTGCCACTCATGAATGTGATCTGAGATGTGAGTAGATTTATCCTACTTCAGGGAAGTCAGGAGGTGCGTCCCGGCTTCATACCGAACTGGTAACTGGAAATGCGTGAGGAAAGCCATGGCTAAAGAGTTGAAATCTTGAAAAATGCCACGGGATAACTCTATGTACCACTTAGCAGCAGCTACAGTTAAAGTACACTGGAAGAGGCACAGGTGAATCGAATCGTCGACCCAAGAGTTAGACGAATACCAAAGGTGATACGTCATCACATGCGCCTGGGGGTCCTCCCCAGCTTTTCCCTCAAACTTGGGGCAATCTCCTGGTATCTTGGTGGGAACCGGAGGCCAATACGGATTATGTAAAATCGGATGATTGGTCAACTTTGAAACATCCGGCAGTTCCAAGGTAGCCAGGAACGGCAATGGAGGATTAACTGCCATGCCAGGCCCAGGATGAGGTCCGGCACCCATACTCCACGATGGTTGTGAATATCCTTGCCCCCACGGGTTCTGTCCCGCAAGATTCTGACCGTAGGGGGCGTAGGTCATATAACTAGACTGATTTGGATGCTGGTAACCATAGTGTGGGGCTTGATAACCAGGGTACGGACCCTGATTAGGCGTCGGCCCCATATAAGCAGCATTTGGATTTGGCTGCTGAGTGTAGGTAAAACCGGGTGGAGGAGGATAATACTGAGAGTCTCTGGGGTGGTTATAGTTCGGTTGAGACTGACCATGAGAATAATAACCACCCTGAGGATGAGTAGGCTGCTGAAAAGTGGAACCCTGCGGAGCCTGATACGTAGGGCGCAGCTGTTGATTTGGCTGCATCATTGAATGAACAGGCTGTTGTGCAGGGTTGGTGGAATGAGCGGGCTGCCCTGAATGAACAGGTTGACCCGACTGTAAGGGCTGACCTAAATGACCAGGTTGACCCAGATAGACAGGCGGCGCCGGTTGCGCAGGTTGACTTGGTTGTAAGTGAGCCCCAGGTTGCACCGGATGGGCCGGTTGGCCTGGAGGCGGAACACCGGGTTGTACCGGATGAGCCGGTTGGCCTGGTGGTGGAACAGGACCAGGTACTTGCTGGAAACTAGTTTGACCTGAAGCAGAACCATAAGATGGTCCTAGCTGATATGCAACGTTAGAAACGACAGGATACTGCGGTTGCATCAGTAAAGAAGGCTGGATTTGCCCCCCAGGACCATAGACCGGTCCCGGTTGGTACCCCGGCTGAGGTTGGATAGGTTGACCGGAAGGGCTATAATATTGTCCTTGCGGACTGTACGATGGCCCTTGCTGGCCCGCAGGGTAGCCCTGGATGGGCTGCCCCTGTGGGTCATAAAGATAGCCAGGTTGGCCCACGGGTTGGCCTTGGAAAGGCTGTCCCTGCGGGTTATAAGCCTGGTTGTACGGTAAAATTTGAGCGTAAAGATAGGCCTCAGGAGCGGGTAGACGCAAAACCTCCCCGTGCTCGTCATACTGACCTGGGAAAGCATACACGTGAGTACCATCCTGTGCATAGTGCGAAAAGTAAGATCGGTAGGGATCTTGGGCGGACGGTCCAACCTCGGCGTTCGGCTGTTGCAAAGACAATCGATACTCCTCTGGAGAGATATTCTCCGGTATAGCAGTGGCTAGATAAATATCTTCTGGAGTTGGCATAGCCCTGGTAGCAGATGCTGAGACAACAGGAGAAGAGGCGGCCACACAAATAGTGGGCCGGACGGGAACAGATGTGACGGGCGTCTGAGGAGACACCCCGGGTGTAATAGCAGCTGGCCTCGAAGCAGGAGATGATATTCCCATAGAGGCTGCAGCTGAAATGATCTGACCCAAAGATTTGTATCCCTGTGGTAAACAAGGACTGGCTGTTGACATGTTAGCCAGCTCAGAGTTGTCTCCCTCAAACAATCTACGCGGGAAGAGCTGATAGTCTTCACCAGACGTCGGAATTTCCTCACTAGAATCACTCATGGTTGATCCTGCTGTTAAATCATGCAAGAGACGGCGAGGACTAGGAGGAAAAACAGCAGCAACAAAAGGCGAACCCGAGGTAAGAGAAAGGAAATCAGCTCCTAATCTCAATTCAGACACAGGGTCCGAAAAGGGCCAATTGAACTCAACTGGTCCTCCAAAGGGTTGCTCAGCGAGAACCGGTCCCCCGTCAGGAAACTTGGAAACAACAGGCTACTATGGTTCAACAGAGGATTGAGAAGCCTCTGAAGAATCTTCCATGTAAGGACTACCAGTAGACGAAACCGGAGGTTCCGCCACTATGGCAAAAAAGCAGAGGAAAAGAAGCAAACACACACACGGGCTGAAAACGAGTTAAGGGCACACGATCAAACGGTCAACAAGAAATATCTAAGTGGGCATGTAATCGTGGGTGATTAATTTTACCACATTGAAAAGTAAGAAACTCTATCGTTTCATATTTTAAGAGTCGAGAAACAATAGAAAGATGACTCTATCTCTTTCAGATTTGATACAAACGTGAAAGGACAAGCGCTCGACGGTCTTTTCAAGTTTAGGGAGTCAGAAAAGACCAAATGACTGCTCAGGTAATACTAGGCAAAAAGGGTGTACCAAATATCCGTGAACTGCAATATACACCTTGGTTTCAATAATGAAACAAAAATCGACCAAGGACTTTCCGTACGTGCAGGTAGTCTCCCCGAATGCTGTGTTCGGTGTATCACGGGTATAGGGCGGCAGACTCGGCTTCCTGTGGATAAAGGATTGAAAACCTAGAGGGGTATCCCTTTATATACGCGACGGTACGGGGAGCACAAGTCCGTACTAGCGCTGTCTAAAGCCAAAAGGCGAACGACAACTGCTAGGTTTAAAGACGCCGGAACACGTCTCTAGCCTAGACTCCTAAAAATGTTTCGTTAAGTTTCAATGTTGCCTTAGGTTAATTGAATAGATTTTAAAGTTGATCTTCGATTAAGTTTCAATTTTCAGGCCCTATCATATGTAGTGTCTTAAAAGACTCCTAAATGCAAAGCTACATGCCACAGTCCAACATTTCGTTCGATGAAAACTAGTTACAGAAGAGTCGAGAGATTTTACACAAACGAAATGATCGGAAGACAAACAATGAGACCTCTAATGCAACTAATGAAATTGAAAACCTTTCATTCAGATCACTAATCACTAGCAAAATCGAAAAGATTACAATTTTCACTAATTCAACTAAAAGCACAAGAGATTTTTTTTTGTAATTTTCAACGTTTGATAGCTAATATGCACTAAACAAACTGAAAACAAACGGAACAACTTGAGAAATGATATTGAGAGAGCAAAACAAACAAATTTCACTCAACAACGCACACAATCAGATCCCAAATCGACCAAAGTCTCTCAAAACCAAGAAAAGACTCAAAGGCTCTAATGGGCTGTGTGATCTAGGCCCAATGCGAGACCAAACGAAATTTGAATGAAGGAATGAGCAATCACCCAAAAATCGCAACAAAACAATGAACAACTACTAAGAGGATGTAGAGGATCAATCAGAAAGTCGACCGGACAAACGAAACACCAAAACTCCCAAGGAGGGATCGATACACTAAGCCACTAGATGCCCTAGGGCTCCAAACATGAAATCGATAGATAAAAGAAAACAACCAAAGGACAGAGGTGAATTCCCAGTCAAACAGGACTCCAACACACTCAGGCAGTCGGAAAATCAAGAAGAAAAACACTGACCAAACCCAGAGAGTTAAAAGATGAAGAAACTCAAAAACCTTACAGGAATGGCACGACTATAAGGATGAAACTGGCGCCAGAAAGCAATTGGTGCGGGATAAACAAAAGCAACATGTGCCAATTGGCGCGACTGTCGAGCTAAAAAGCGCGCCAGTCGAGTTTCTCAGCCAAAAAAAAAAGAAGAACTACTCCAGAAGCAGATCAATGCATACTAAGCAAACCAAGAAGTAAACAACAGCAAAAGAACCCAACCCAGAAGGCTCATCAAGCAAGGAAAAACATAAAATAATCAAAGCGAGACAATACAAATGAGACAGTGAAATCCAGGCGATCCCCAGTGGAGTCGCCAAATTGTTGAGGAAGTAAATCCCCTCTGCGGACAGAGGTGATCCCTACTAGCCCAGCAGGGGTCTAGCAACAATCAAGAATGTTACGACGCAAGTTACTAGTTACGAATTAAAAGACTAAAGATAGAATCCTACCTGGAATCCAATGCTACGATCTGAAGAAGAGAGCGTCCCCATTCCTTAGCCTCGGCAGATCACGATCCTCCACGATCTCCGCAGATGGACACCTGCACATGCAAGAAACAAACAGATACAAGCATAAAATCCGGCATACGTAACTAAATATCAGTCAGAAAGGATATTACTCATATTAACATCATTGAAAACAGAGTGGAACCATAATCGTAATCATTCATTAAATAACAATCGAAGAAAGATTACAACCAAAGTTCTGACGTCGTGGTCTCCTTCGGATGGGTCTCCAGTCGTTCACGTCTCGCAAAGCTCGCCAGGGAAAGGGAAAACCTCTCCTGAGTCTCTCGACAATAGTCTCCTTACTTGAGTCGGCCTTAAGGGAAGAAAGAGGGCTCTTACAGCACAAAGGCTCTTGGGAATTTGGAGATTCAAAACTTAGGCACTTCAAGACTAGCTTGCCATGGAATTGAGCAGGCTTTTATAGATGGGGAAGGAGGGAGTTGGGATCCCTATTATTGTGGGACTGGCCCTATCAACAAGGAAGGTTCCATGGGAGGTGGCAAAACCACTTCCTTCCATAGAACTCCCGCAGCCAAACCTCCCAACTCAAGATAGGCAATGGTTTCTGAGTTTGTTGAAACTCAACATCCGCCATCTTTATTTAAAAAACACTCCTTAAATTGGCTGGCGCGACTACTGCTCTGGGACAGAGCGCCAGTTGGCGCGGCCTCTTTGCAGGATTTTCCCCATTGGCGCGAGTGCTGAACTGTCTGCCCGCGCCAATGCAAAAAGAGATGTTTTTCATGATTTTTGCAAGGAGATGTCTTTAAAGAAAATGAAGCTCATGCTTAGAGGAATTCCTTGATGATGTTTTCAAGGCATGACAATTTTCACAGTTCACAAAATGGGTCCTCCATTGTGCGGGACGGGGAATGGTGGGGACGGTGACAAATTACTGTGTAACAGCGGGGAAACAGTCGAAGTCGGACACTATCATCTACCATGGAATTGGATATGGACCATAAATGGAAGGTAGTGATGTGTGCGGCCGGTTCGTCTCCATGTTTCCCGTCGAACTTCGGGATATCAGAAGGAATCTTATGCGGTATTGGAGGCAAAAGCGGGTTGTGGTTGATGGGGTCGTTCGTCAGCTTATGGATGTCAGGTATGTCCAAAGCTGCCAAGAATGGAAATTGTGGATTTGCCCCCAAGTCTAACCAAGGCAGTATGGGCTGACTACTTGGACCATAGGGTCCTCCCATCCATGTGTTACCAGAAGGGTAAGTGGGATTTTGATAAAAACCTCCCATAGGTGGAGGAGTAGGAACATACGGTTGCTGTCCATGGGGCATAGTGTATTGAGGGGAAATTGTTGGTTGCCCCCAGCGTAAAAGTGCCCTCCCACTCTAGACGGAGGTTGGGGTTGGTTAGTCCAAATGGATGCAATAGATTTTCCCGGAGGCATACTAGTACTTGCATAATTTGGCAACGGTATAGATCCTACACCTATGTTTGAACCACTTAAGGGGATAGTATTTACAATGGGTTGTCCCATTTGTCCTAAGGATTGCATAGGAAGATAAATATTCCTAGCTACCTGTGTACTGATAACACTGCCCCCTGGTATAGTGGCCAGGGGGTTTGAACTCAACAGAGGGTTCCAACCGAAAGGGTTGCTAAAGGGCACCGAAGTAGTCATGCTCGTGGGAGGAGCTACCGTGGTCCCCACCGTGGTTACGGTAGGAGTAGATGCCGAAGGGTTCGGTAAACTACTGACAGTTGTGTTAACCATAGGATTGGGGGTAGGTGTATGTTGACTACTGGGGTTACCCAGTAACGACATAGAACTGACCACCGGCGGCGAGGATGGTGGCGAACTAGGAATGGTTGCCATTGGTATTGACCCTGTGGATGCCGATGGAGAAATAGATGTTGGTGTTACCGCAGACATATCTCGGCGTGGTGTAATTTGGATTATCACAGGCCCTAACGGATTAGTGAGCGGAGGATTGTAATTAGGTACAACGCCTTTAGTGAAAGGGTCCTCCGGGAGTTTTGGCTGATAAGGGTCTATGTGATAATCAAGATTAGTCAGAGGAGACTGCTCTTCCGTAGAAGGCCCGGGTTCACCAAGGTTCAATTCTTCCTCAAGGTTGAGAGGAGGTAGACCTTGCTGTCGTCAAGACAGACGGCGTGGGTCAGGGGACGCCACGGTGACCGGTTTAATTTTAACAAATTTTATTAAATTGTGATCTATTATGAAGTCTCAAATGACAGTAACCACACACTTAACAAAAAGAAAAAGGACTTTCTAAAATCAATCAACAAGCAGCCAGAATAGGGTGCCCTGTCTGAGTACTACCGTTCACTGGTGATGAAATCTAGTCTTGCAATAGTATACAGAGAGGGTTGGTCGAAAGTACAGTTACGGTCACTCTAGAGCTTCGCCCGAACCTCAGACGATAGGTGTAAGCACTCTCATGAAGACGAGTACCCTCCTAAAGACCGAAGACAGAGTGGGTCCGTCTGTTTCAGGTACCAAGACAGCCCGTCCCAGTCACCTTGTGTAAGTCCCTAAAAAGTATGGCCACTAAGGATACCTCAAATCACAGACATCATCAGGGGGGTCCACAGTCAAGGACAGTGTGCTATATGGGCAGAATACCTAGATCCCCGATCTAGTTTCGACATCCCCGAAGGGAACCCCAATATATAACACACCCACGGGATGCAGTCGAAGGCGGGCTACCTTCTAGTGCACCCAAGTGTTGTCTCGCGCTGAGCTCCGGTAAAGGAACGGTCCCAATAATGTGAGTGCAGCAGGATTTCACTCGTTAATGACTCTAGTTTTCAAGTTTTGAGATATTGGGTAGTTTTCTCACTTTCCTAACCCAAGATCCTAGCCTGAACTACTATTTGTGTGAGCTCAAAAAAAGAGTTATTAGATTGATTTTAGTGTCGCTTTATTTTTTGTGTACTTTGTTATTAGTCTTGCGGAGGGGGAATGGACGTATGAAGTATAGTGAGACTCTGACTCAAGAAACCATGCAAAACATGCTCTAAATATTAAATTCAATGAAGAGTGTTTCTACAGGGAGAGGTTTCTTTTTCAATCATCCATGCACCAACATGTAAATAACACAGCTCAACTTTTGAAGATTCAGACTTCTATCTACCTCCTTTAACAGTCTGTGAACTAAAATTTTCAGAACAAACTCAGCTAAATGTAGAAAAATAATAAATTTTTTTTTTATCTTTTTAAAAAGTAAATGTTTTGCACACTAACTAAATAAGAGAAACAAATAACAATGCCAGTTTAGCAGACAAGCAGAGGGATTCAATCGCTGAAAGGTACTGATGGCCAAAAAACTCTACAGCTAAAACACAGTCATAGCAGTGAACAACAAGGTTTTTGGCTGAGTAACGCTCTGTCTGTGAGAAAATACAGCATTATAACGCACTGTATTTAAGCATAGACCGCGTTATAACGCACTGGATAGCCTGCATTGGTCACGTTAACCGGGGAAAAGCTCTTCAGTTGGCCAAACAGGAACAGGATTGAACTCTGCAAGCGTTTGGTATGTCTACTGGGCATCAAAAAATGGTCGGAAGGATCTTTGAACAGAGAAGAAGAGAAGAAATGAAGGAATAAATAGTCCAAAAACTATGGGAGAAAACTCCCCAGTGGAGTCGCCAATTCTGCTATAGGGTAAACTGCTTGGGTGGTTGGTTTTCGAATATCCCTCTCAGGGCTTTCCGGTGCCCGAGGCAGACAGTAAGATTAGCTATGCTGTTCACAAAGATGGCATGAGTATGTTCATATTAGCTTGAAATAACTTGAAGGAATACAATAGAGAATTACCTCTTTGACGGTCTTGGAATCCCTTGGAGAGTGTTGTGCAGCAAAGTAAGAGTCCTTCTTCGCCGGCTCCAAATCTGAGACCTGCAATCAGTCAAAGCACCCGCGTAATTTCTAATATAACAAGTATCCTATCAATTAAATCAATATACTACAAACATCTAGATTATACACATCTGAGCCATTCATATCATACTAAGTAAATATTGAAACAACAATAATAACATTAAGCATTGAATGGACAAAACGAACACAATTCTATTGATTTTGAAAGAAGGAGGATTACAACCATCGGTTGTACCAAGCCCTCCTCAGTCTCCCAATCTCTCTTCTCTCTCTAGTGAATAAGTCCAAGTCAACAAGCTCTCTAGGAGCCTCTTTGACTCTTGGCCTTCACAATGTCACACTATTCTCTATTCCACAAGTATACAAGAACCTTGAGCAATCCTTTGACCATCAATTAAGAGCCTTCAGCTCCTTCTTATAGGAGAGGGAGAAGGCCATTGTTGCCCTTCTCTTTCCACTAGTTTGGAATGGAAAAAGCTTAGATGTTTCTTTGATCTCCATGCTTTTGCCTCTTTTGGAGTTCAGTCTCCCATGGAAATGACCAATAATGAACTGGTGCTTCTGCAGTTTCCTTTGTGAACTGACTCCTTTGTGAGGGAAAGTCGGAGATTCAAATCTTTCTCCGCGCTCTTTTCCCAATTCAAACTTAAAAGACGGGTAACGCGTCCCTCCAGTGTAAATAGAGCGTTGCCCTAGCCACTAACGCGGCCAATGTATTTCTTGCCTGCGTTATAACGCTCTTTTTCTGTTCTATATATGCGTTACCCTGGCAGAAATAGGTTTAATTTAGGTCTTTGTACTTCTTCCATATTTGTCTTCCCCTCTGAGCTGATGAGGAGGTATTTTGACCTGTAACAGCCTCCATTGCAGTTGATCTTGTGCAAGACAAGATTGAAGAATAGGAAGATCAATCTTCTTTTGAAAGATATCTCTCTTCCAAAATCTCCATTTTTTAGCCCATGCAGACAAGAGTGTTGGTACCCTCTTGCTTTCTTTAGAAATATCCTTTGTATGGAGGGATATAATTTGCTGCCTTAATTCTATGGAGTGGCCATTTGACATCATGCTAATGTCATCATGGAACTCTGAATTCTTCTTTACCAACGCAAATAGATGAGTGAGAAATAGCAAAATCAATTTTAGAAAATTGTTCAGCTCTCCTTGGAATCCATCAATAGATCTCAGTGCTATGGTAGCTCCCCTCAAGGATCCCTCCTTAGCCAAATTTGTCACCGATGCACAAAGTTGAAAGAACACTTTATTATTCTCCTCATCAGGGGGTCTCCTTGGTGGAATGCCTCCATTTAAAGAGATATCTCGATCTGAAGTAGACTTTATGGATGGTTGGACTGATGTGTTCCTTCCCTTGACGAATATATTAGTCTCCTTCTCATGAATAGAAACCCCTTGAAATAAAAAAGGGTGCATGCTCCTCATCATAGGATGTTGATCGATCCTTCCTCCTCTTGCTTGGAGTAAGGTATCACTGCCAAATAATGTTGTCACATAATGCTCCTTGGGAATAACTTGCAAAGATACACAAGCTCTTTCCCTTGAAATAATAACTTCATCACCATCCCCATGTGGTAATGGGTCTTCTTCTGAAGTGACAGTGTTGCTACTGTCTTCTTGTTCTTCCTTCTCATCAATATTTGAGAACACCTCATTATCAACAAGAGACCCTGGATCTTGGTCTTCCTTTGAAAGAGGAATCTCCATGAATTCTTTTTGAGAAGAAATCTCTTCATGCAATGGGGATATTGCCTTTGACAAGGTATCACCAAAGTTTTTATCCCCTTCAACAAAAATCTGAAGTGGAGTTTTCACAACAGATCTTTCCAACTCATGAAAAGGTTTTGCATGCTCACGCTTTGCTAGCTCAATCAAAGATGTTTTAGCTTTTTTTACATCAAATCTTTTCACCATTCTCCTAGTGAACTTTGCATAAGTAGATATGTTTTCATTATTTAATGAGAAAGGTGCAAAAAACCACCAAGCATAAGATTTACCTTTAAGATGCAGCGCTGCTACCTTAAGGGCTTCTTTTTCTGAAACTTGATGTAGATCCAAATATGAGTCTAGCTGATCTATCCATTCTTCGGTTGCGCATGTGGAGGATCCATCAAAGTTAGGTAGAAAAAAATACCTCTTCTTATTCTATTGATGGATCTTATCTCCTCCTTGAGATGGCAGAATTCTTGGAAGCTCAAGTGCTCCATGATTTTCCAAGATTTAGATTCATACTCCTGAAGATAATCACTCAAAGTCTCCTCCTTTGGTGCATCTTCTTCCCTCATTTATCTTGCAGTAGATATGGGCATAGAATAACGCTGTAGATTTGATGTAGCTGAGTGCTTGCACATATAAGATGAATAACTATGGTTTTCTTCATGTAAAGATCTTCTTGAGGGACCTTCATGTCTTGCCCTCTTTATTTCTTTGATTTCTCCTTTAAGCTCATGCAGAGTTTGGAACAGAGTTTTTGAGAACTCTTTCCCTTTCATTCTTCCAAATAAAGGGTTTTTACCCTTTTATTTTTTGTATTCAATGTAATAAATCTTATTTTTCTATCTCTTCTCTCCTTGGAAAGAAATATTGGATTGAAGCTCACAGGTTGAGCCAAAGGTCATGCTCTGATACCACTGTAATATCCCAAATGGGAACTATCAAGAAGGCATGGCTGGAAAATGCATTTTCCAGGAATGGATGCTACAGAAATGGAAACCAAAACTTGGATCCCTTATATCCAACAATATAAGATGGAAATACAAGAGGGGATCAAGAACAAATCTTTCTAGGTGGGTTAAACAGATCTCCCCACACCTACTATGGCTAGAAAATGCCCAATAAGGGACTACAGCAAGACTGCTCAGAAAATAACGCAGTTTCAATAGAGAAAGAGCAGGAGGAAAATAAAATATCCTTCAATAGTATTTATAGTAGCAAAATAGATGTATAATGAAGCCCATGAGATTTATAGCTGAAAATATAAGACAATATAGAAGAAATTCCCTCAAAAGAGGTGTTGCAACCACATGAATGACTGAAACTGCCTTGAAAACATTATTTTATTAGGCTGCAACTACTGATGATTACATATAAGATCTAGAGTAGATATGTGTACAAAAATTTAGAGCCATATCATAATTGTACACTAGAAAGGCTCCTCTCTCAGATCCCCTTGGGGTTTTCAGCAGAAAATGAAGTACACGGAGTAGATCTGAGAGCTACTACATCAGATCTGTAGAATGATTTAGAAATTTTGAAGTAAATACATCTATGAACGGATCATATCTAAAAAATACATGGATTATATGGATAATCCATGGATCACCACAGTGTAAGGAAGGCTCCTTTACACCAGAGATCTCTCCTCCAAATAGTTTCCAAAACACCCCGCAACCTCTCACTTGCAAATAACACAGTATAGGGAGATAAACTACATTGTAGGCTTGATGTAGAGTTTTTTCTAATGCTAAGATGTAGATCTGAAGCTCCAATCAGCTAATACACTCTTGCCAATTGTTTCGGGGAAAATCACCCTAGAGGTTTGTTGGGTCAAAACCTCCACAGAGCAGGGCATGCCATTCAGAAGGACTCACACTCAACCGTACTTGAATGCAAAAAACTAGAAAACAACGATAGCAGAACTCATCCGTAGTCCTACGTTCGATGTAGATCCCGCAGGGTTCAAACCCCCAGCAACCTTCCTTCCTCCTTCAACCTGCAAAACAAGAAAGAACGTGCACGGAAACCTAGTTTTACAACATATAATTTTCCTAAACGTTAGTGTAATCAATGTGAAATATGATATAAATGATAATAACTGCTTAATATTCAATCTTTCCACATATACAAATAGATACTAACACAGAAGTTCAGGAACAAGACGGTTCTTCATTATTATGAATAGCATGTACAGTAATAAAGAGTGCAGAGATCACCCGAATCCTTCCACGATCTTCGAGCAGACCGTCGTCCGGATTCGTCCCGCCCTTGCCTCGCTAAGATTCTTCCAAGACTTGTGCACTCGAGATGGCATATAAATGGATGAACATCTCCAGGAAACAAGGGTTTCCTGATATAAATCTGGGAAAGTGCAGGAGGCACGGGGAATCAGACTTGAACTGGGAATCCAACAGAGTATAATGACTATAAAATTTCTCTCTCCCTTAGGCTATGCACATGAGGGGCTTTTATACTCCCTCAAAGTAGTTTCAGTCAGTTGGAAACAGTTGGCCACGTACTGGGGTGGTTGAACTACTAGATTAACCATCAACCCAATCCGCAAATAGGGAATTTATATATATTTTAATGATTTTAATGGCATACGCGGAAAAATACATGTGGACTCGCATATATACGCGGAAAATTCTGGGCATACCCGCGTATGGGAATTGTAACACTGTTTTTTAGTGAATTTGTTCAAGTCTGTAGGAATGGGTGCCCAAAGCCATAAAAGCAATCATGAATCATATGAAGGTGAAAAATGATGCTATAACAGATGCCCCCTAATATATGAGGTCAGAAGGGGTACATGATGGCCGAAATGTATTATGCACATAGAAAGAACTTCACAAGGACAAGAGAGGACTTCACCAGATTTCAGCCTGCCAAAAACCAATGAAATAAAACTGAGAGTCAACTCATGCTGAGGCGGGCATACCCATGCTCAGTCAAAAATACATCATATGGAAAGTACTGAATAGATCCAACATGTATACAAGTATAGCTGAACTGAAAGTACACAATGAATCATCTGAGCATGGCCCGGAAGTATAAGTCTGAATCAATGTCCAAGTATCACATATAGAAAGTTGATCAATGATGCTACAACTGGATGTCTGATCATATAAGTAACTGAATCTCCAAGTACCAAATCATAAGAGGTGGAACAAACGGTACAATCACGCAACTCGGGAGCCAACATATAGGATGCTGCTGTATTGACACTGCAACATATAAGGGTGAACGACATCACTGGCAGAAAATGAATGGACTGTCAAAAGTGAACCGAGAAATGCTGATGCAACCCGAGGTCTTCACCGATCACTATGGCACAATTCTACACAATGGGAATAAATGAGATGAAGTCAACCATGTGAGAAATCGTTGGATTACCGGTCAATGATGTATACCATTAACCAACGCGAGACAACCCACCAATAATGAAAATGAGTGTCAAGGTGCCCCAGTACAATCTAACAAGTGTGAATAAATGAGTTGAAGTCGAACACTTGAAAGAATCTACCAATCAGGAGGCAATGATGAATCCCCACTGTCGATAGCAAAGAGTCTGCCACTGATGACTGCAAACCCTAAGGTACTGACAAAAAGACTCTAGATCCTATTCCCAGAGCAATGAGTCGGAGTCGATGGGAAAAGATCTGCTGGAAGGAAGGCATTAAGGCATCCCACATCAGTCCAGCGCGAGTGTAACCCGCAGGCCAAGATTTGGAAGGAATCGGATGAAGTAGAGTGACGGAACCAAACCAAAGTACGTTTATAACATGCACAAGATGAATCTAGCGCACGGAAGAAACCATTTGAACCAACCAATAATGAAAGCTGACACAAAGGCGAGATATCCACCGATAGGGTCAAATGGAAATCAAGGTACTGCACGAATCCCATTTGTGATAATGTATGCTTACATCGAACACAGGGGAAACCACTCCGTCAAAGACCCATGATGATGATCAAATGCTGAGCACAAGGTCACCTATCAATGATGGAAATAGGGCCAGGGTGCGGCTCTAGGTTTACTCTCAGAGCAATATGTCGTAGTCGATGAGAGACAAACCCGCCAGCAAGAAGTCAATGGAGACCTTCTCAAACCAGCACGAGCAAAAGACCAAAACATCTGATGTGATAGAACAAGATACTGACAAGACCGGGAAGGCTGACTGAATAATGAGTCAAGAGACACTGCAGAATGGCCGACTCTAGTTAGACTTCCCTTGAACAAAATCACGACTCGTGATGACCATGGAAGTAAAAAAAATGACACTGTATAAGTTTGTTATGCAGGAGGCAAAAACAAACTCCCCATATGATTGGAAGAGATAACCAACCGGGGGAGGACTGACCAGTGAAACAGGGAAAAGGCTGAACCTAGGTCAAAACTAAAACCATCCCAAATGAAGGAAATATATAAGTTTATGTGCTTTGTTCAAGGGCGACTAATTGACACTGTACTGCCATCAAATTACGAAGTAACATCCCGTTCCCGCTCTTTTTGTTATATTTGGTTTTTTTGTCTTTTTCATATAATAAACCTGAAAAAGAATAAAAGAATGCTATGGTACAATGGATAGAACGAGTATCAAGAAACATATGCACTAGTTCCTGGGATAGGAACGATCCCATGCTCAATGCAAGGTGGCGGAAACTGGTAAGCGATACTCAAAGGAATGTTCCATCCATGGGTAAAAAGGGTGTCAAGTCACGATAGCTAAGTGCATGCAATGGTTAACTTGTACAGACAGTTAAGGTCAAAATATGGCTTAAACATTGAGTCCAAATGAAGCCGGCTAAAGGCCAGGATAAACAAGTAGCCAGTATGCAATGCAGTAGTACAACTCAACAACACCAGGGAGCCTCTAGGGTAACAGCCAGAAAAATGATAGTGAAGAAGAGGAAGAATGAAGCTTCAACACATAAGTCATCGCAGGACTAAAGAGGACTCCTGAGCCTACAGGAAACGCAGCATGGGCAACGAGTGATAGCGAGGAACTAACTAGGAAGCCCATGTAAAGGAAGGCTCTATCACCAAGTCATGATTAAAAAATTGGTGAGTGAAATGGGTTAAATACTCATGACCTGATGGGATCGACCCTATGGCAAGTGATCAGAATGGAGGCTAGTATGCAAAATGCAACGGAAAGTGGATTTCCTAACCTATATTCTAGTTTTAGTTTATAAAAAAGAGATTTCAAGAAGACCAATTGAACTATCCAGTAACTAAGTCAAACAAACTCTGAATTTCAAGTATAACTTCAACAAAATGCTCAAAGCCAACCATGCCACTCTCACAACAGGGCTTTATACGAGCAAAAAGGAAGACAAGAAACTCAATAAATCAACTCAGTACAATAGTATAAACTTGCAATAAAAACTTCAAAGAATCAAAAAGAGACTCTTCAAAAATTGCAACAAAACTAGTCTACTGAACATCAAGGAAACCAAACACACCAAATATGTAAACAATCAAAATGTGCAGCAACACAAAAGGAAAGAGTAAATGAGAAGGAGCTCTCTGTTCTGATTAAGCAGAACAGCCAAGAATCTTCATGAAAAGACTTTGGTACTCAAACCAAAATTGAAAACGTAACAACCAAAAATTTCACCAACCGAGAGAGTCTTCACACAAAGGAGAGAGAAATAGACATATAAACACTGTGAACACAGTTCAGAGATTAAAAAACCACTGTAGAAACAGGTCACTACAGGCAAACAAGACTAGAAAAGCTAAAAACCAAAACTTCAAAATTTCCCCCCAGACATACGCGTTTTAACAGTTTTTAAACAAGCGTGCATACACGACTGTGTCAAATGAAACCCGCGTATACGCGACTCCCTTTAACAAAAACTGCGTGTATACACGACTATGTATAGGCAAATTTGTGTATGGAAAGGTAAATAATGAAAAATAAAAAATGATCAAGCCTGGCTAAAGAACCAGGTCTTTAGTCTGACTGAGAAAAAGCTAATTGGACTGGAAATAATGATTAAAATTGTCGAAAACCTTTAAAACAGTTGAAACCACCCAACAGGGTAATCACAAGAATGATCCTCAAATGAGTCGCGCTCGTTTAGGAAAATCAATTCAGAGGCTTGTAGGGTCAAACCTCCACGAAAGGTGGCATGCCATTCTATGAAATCATACACAACCATACTTGAATGCAAAAAACTAGAAAACAACGATAGCAGGACTCACCCGTAGTCCTACGTTCGATGTAGATCCCGTGGGGTTCAAACCCCCAGCAACCTTCCTTCCTCCTTCAACCTGCAAAACAAGAAAGAACGTGCACGAAAACCTAGTTGTACATCATATAATTCTCCTAAACGTTAGTGTAATCAATGTGAAATATGATATAAACGATAATAAATGCTTAATAATCAATCTTTCCACATATACAAATAGATACTAACACAGAAGTTCAGGAACAAGAAGGTTCTTCATTATTATGAATAGCATGTACGGTATTAAAAGTGGAGAGATCACCTGAATCCTTCCACGATCTTCGAGCAGACCGTCGTCCGGAATCGTCCCGCCCTTGCCTCGCTAAGATTCTTCCAAAACTAGTGCACTCGAGATGGCATATAAATAGATGAACATCTCCAGGAAACAAGGGTTTCCTGATATAAATCTGGGAAAGTGCAGGAGGCACGGGGAATCAGACTCTAACTGGGATTCCAACAGAGTATAATGTCTATAAAATTTCTCTCTCCCTTAGGCCATGCACACGAGGGGCTTTTATATTCCCTCAAAGTAGTTTCAGTCAGTTGGAAATAGTTGGCCACGTACTGGGGTGGTTGAACTACTGGAGTAACCATCAACCCAGTCTGAAAATAGGGAATTTATATATATTTTTAATGGTTTTAATGGCATACGCGGAAAAGTACATGTGGACTCGCGTATACACGCGGAAAAGTCTGGGCATACCCGCGTATGGGAACTTTAACACTGTTTTTTAGTGAATTTATTCAAGTCTGTAGGAATGGGTGCCCAAAGCCATAAAAGCAATCATGAATCATATGAAGGTGAAAAATGATGCTATAACACCAATGGAATAAATGACTTTTCCACTAAAAAGAGGCACTAGTATGGCCTAGATATGAATAGATATAGCTTCCACTTGCTGCAGCTTGTAAAGACAATCACACCCTAAACAGGACATGAATTGTAGTTGAAAGGAGAAAATTGGTCTCAAACCAGATAGTGGACTATGTAGTACAAACTCTTCCAAGAGCTACTCAATGGAAAGAGGTGGAACTTCTAAACAGGAAATCCCAATGCTAAACAACATTTGCAATCTAGGCTAAACAACCAAGAAAGCTATATGTCTAAACAGACAATATATCAAAATATCATATCATGAACAACCTCATTATGCTGCCCTCCTCTTCCTTTTATAAGATCAAGAGCTTGTAAACCCTAAACCACCTTCAATGATTTAGCTCCATTCACATGTGTGGCCTCCAACTTGAACTGCGCTATCCTTCTAGGAGATTCATTGCATCTAGACAACGTTTTTGATTTGGTCCTGGTTGACTTGGTCAATTGATTCATTCTCTTTCACACTCAAGTGTGCTTATACAAATGGCCCATATTTATCCTTTTTCACATTGGGCATTGATTTATTCTTTTATTAGGAGTTTTATGAACCTCCTTTACACATTTATTCTTTAAACAAAGAAATCAAAACAAAATGAATATTCCTATTAGCTTAGGACTAATTAGGAATATTACATTCTTGCTCTCTTTTTGTGCTTATTTTGTAGACCTGTGACTGTGCTTGAGGAGTTTAAGCAGCCTTCACACTGATATTATCTACAACTTTTCCTTTGCTGTAGCGAAAACTGTTGTTTTGACAAGCCATATAGGTGACCATTTGACATCATCCTTGAAAACTGTGCTTTCCATCATTAAGGAGGTCTCTCAAAATATCTTCAATTTATGCTATGTGATGTTGTTGCATCTTTTTCTTTGTGACCTCTTGCATGGATCCCTTATTGGGCCACACCTGTTGTGCCAATTAGTTACAAAACCACTGATACTCTTTAGAATTTATCCCTTTGGTGTAGTGAAATAGTGTTGCCTTAACAAACCTATAAGTCATTCCCTGACATCATTTTTTAATCTCTGCCTGTTGTCACCAATGAGGCCTCTCACTTTGATTTCTTGCTTCAATGGATCTTTAATGTGTGCACAGTTGTGCTTATGTACCACTATCTTCATGATCCTTTGCTTGGGCTCTTTGCTGCACAATACCTTACAAACAATTGGTCATGAAACCACTGATACTCTTTGTAAACTCAGGCATGTTGTTTCTCTTTTGATGTGGATGTCATTGGTGAGTTTGGCTTCTCACTTTGCATTTGTTCTACTGATAACCATCATAAAGAATTCCTGTAGAAATGCTTTAACATGGGAAAACTGTCCTTTTGTAGACTCTATTCTTTGATCTAGGAGGTCCTTCCTTGAATGCCTTTTGACACCCTTTGGACATTCATGAGCTCACCTTATTTTTATTTCATTTCACCTTTGAGCATATGTAAACATAGTGAGTTTAGGAAACCAAATCAATGCATAACCTAGGAGACCCTATAATGACCTATTGGGATATATTTTTGGATTAGATGTTTGGTTGAAAACTTGAATCAGGGTTTGGAGGTGTAAGACAGGGTTTTGATAAACCTTTATGCATCTCCACCCTAGAAATTGAAAATCTATGATTTACCTAAAGTTCCTAGAAAGGGAAATTAAAATCACCATTGCTTGAGGCACTTGGTCAGTAGGGGAAAAAGGTTTAGGATACTTGGCAAACCAAGGTGTAAAGATAGAAGGCTTAGACAATCATAAATAGAGTGGTAAAGTCAGAGGTGGAAAACATAGTGAGAATGAGGGACATAAGTCCATGATTTGGTCTTCGGGGAGTGATAGATTGGCCATGCTTTGGTAGAGTAGTAGAACAGTGAAAAAATTATCTTAAGGGAAATGAAGGCAGTGAGATTTCTCAAAAATCACAAGATTCATGAATTTTGTTTCTAGAAATCTAGGACAGGCATTTAGTCATCTAAACAGGTAAAAATTACTGATGAATAACAATAGGCTGCACTTTTTGGCACAAAATTTGAGGTGATATAAGCACCTTGACTTGGGTTGACTGCAGAGATATATTGTAGACTTTGACCAAAAAATTTCTCTTTTTTAACCGAGTTTGACAAGGTTTTTTATGATTGTTTTGGGTTGACTTTTACCAACTATGGAGATTGATTTTGAATATTTTTTACCAAAATCCTAAAGGGTCATTTTTACTATTTACATTCAACTATTTAGGGCACAAATTGCTATTATTGATTGTTGTTGACTTGGACGGATTTGCAGAAAAATAAAATATATCTTTTGTTGACTTCATCTCTCTCTCTTGTCTATATTTTGGATAGCTTCTTGGCATATAGAAAAACTTGGATGTTGGATATTGTATAATCAAAATTTGACTTTGAATCTTGGATGATGTACTCTCTCTGCTAAACATTTGAGAACAATCTAATAGAAGAATAATTGTAAAGGGTTCCCCCCCTTGTGGAGTTTTCCCCTGGTCATTGACCAAATACAGTGTCTCTTATCTCTTGGTTGTCTTTAATTGTGTATTTGTATAATTTTTATATATACTATTGATATATTATCATTCATTAATTGAAGAATTTATATTGTAATTTGGATGCTATTGGAAATTGTTGAAGTAATAGTTGCAACATAGAATAATTCTTGATGAAAAATTAACATGATAAAGAGGCCCATCATTACAATATGGAAATAAGGGTTTCAAAAATAATGAAGACTAATTAACATACATAATTAGGAATATTTTTTTTATAATTATTTTGTTAAGGAAAATAATGAATATGATGCACCAACAAAGGTGTGTATAAATACCACCAGAAATTGGTTTGGGTGGGGTTGTGTTGTGTAACCAGCTCCAAAAATAGAAGAAAAGAGATATGAACTCCTTAGAAATAGGCCACTTCGAGGGGGAAACCTCCAATACATTACATAAATGAACAATTCTTGGATGATACAATTTACAAAACCTCCTTTCTATATATAGGAGTCCATGGGGCCATAATGTAATCCTAGTGGGCCACAATGTAATCCTAGGTGACCTAACAATAATAATTTAAGGGCACAATAATAACAAAATGGGGGTTACAAGGGTACAATAATAACAATAAGGGGGTTACACTAACAACAATAAGGGACTATACTAGTAATATAGGGACCTAACATGCCCCTATCCTTCAAAAAAAGTGTTGTCTCAACGCTTGAGTAGCTCTGGGTGCTTTTGTATAAAATTCTCATCCTCCCATGTAGAATCTTCAGTGGGTAAGTTCTTCCACTTGATGAGATACTCTGAAATTGATCGATTCCATAGCTGTCGAGTTCTTGTTTTCGTGACTGCTTCAGGTTCCAATATGATTTTCCTTCCTCATCAAGTTCTGGAAATATTGTTTGAACTGGAATATTTTCACCTATAACCTTCTTTAAGCATGAAACATGGAAAATTGGATGCACTCATGAAGAAGCAGGAAGCTCCAATTTGTATGCCATAGTACCAATATTTTGCAACACCTTGTAAAGACCATAGTACTTTGGCGATAATTTATTATCCTTCTTAGCTTGCTTGAGGGACATTTGTTTGTATGGTTGTAGCCGTAAAAATACCCAATCTCCTACATCAAAACTTCTCTCGCTGCGATGTTGATCTGCCTGTTGTTTCATTCGATTTTGTGCCAAATTCAGGTTATACTTTAAGAGTTGGAGAACTTCTTGCTGATGCTCGATGTGATCTTCCACTGCTTGAACCTTCAAATTTTCCCTTAAAGATGATGTGATCGATGGTGGATGATATCCATAAAGTGCCATAAATGGGGTCATTTTTGCTG
Organism: Pinus albicaulis; assembly: GCA_034641835.2. NCBI lineage: Eukaryota > Viridiplantae > Streptophyta > Pinopsida > Pinales > Pinaceae > Pinus > Pinus albicaulis. Next base: position 758,033,405 of record CM076578.1, on the reverse strand, counting down.
CAGTATGGAAGGAAGTCTTATACCACCATTCAGCGAGAGGTAACCACTTGACCCATTGTGTTTTTTTATCATATACAAAACAACAAAGATATCCTTCCAAACATTTATTTACTATCTCAGTTTGACCATCAGATTGAGGATGATAAGATGAGCTATGAGCTAATTGAGTACCCAAACAAGAAAATAACTTCGTCCAAAAATTTCCGGTAAAAATGGGATCTCTGTCGCTCACAATAACCCTTGGGCTTCCATGTAGCTTTTGAATTCTGTCCATAAATGTAGTAGCAACTGTACTTGCTTTAAATGGATGAGATAATGCACAAAAGTGTGCATACTTGGTAAGTCTATCAACTACCACCATGATGAAAATATTTCCTTCGGACTTAGGTAAATCTGTGATAAAATCCATTGAAATCTCCTCCCAACGTTGACTTGGAAAGGATAAAGGTTGTAGAAGTCCCGGGGTCTTAATTGTTTCCACTTTATTCTGCTGGCAAACCAAACATTCCGCCACAAACTTTTGAATATCAGATTTAAGGCCATCCCAAAAAAATTCTTTCTTCACCCTGTGGTAAGTTTTCAAAAATCCCGAGTGTCCTCCTAAAGGAGAAGTGTGCAATTCCAGAAGAATCTTTTGTTTTAGTTGGGAATTCTTACAAAGATATAAGAGATCTTTGTACCATAAGGAATCATTTTTCCAACTAAATGTATCAGATGTACTAGGATCTTGCTGCAAATTTTGAATGAGTGTCCACACTTCTTTGTACTTCTTCCATTCATCTCTTGCTTAGGTTATCCAATCTGGTTGGATAATAGAAATGGCACAAAGCAATGCTTCCACCTCTTCATTCTTTCTTGAGAGTGCATCTGCAACAACATTAAGCTTTCCTTTTTTGTAGATTATTTCAAAGTCATAACCCAACATCTTTGTGACCATTTTTGCTGCTCTTCTGAAGATAGTCTTTGTTCCAAAAAGTGTTTAAGACTATCATGATCAGTTTTTACCTTGAAGTGTCTTCCCATTAGGTAAGTTCGCCATTTCTTTAGTGCATGCAGTATTGCTAACATTTCTTCTCATAAATAGGTTTTTGTAAATACTTTCCTTTGATTGGACGACTTTCAAAAGAAATGGGTCTTCCTTCCTGCATTAAAACTGCACCAATTCCATTTCCTGAGGCATCACATTCCACAATAAAGGTTTTTGTGAAGTCTGGTGTAGCTAAGACCGGTGCTAGGCACATTGCCTCTTTAAGACGTTCGAAGGCCTTAGTTGCTTCAGGAGTCCATGAAAATGCATCTTTCTTCAATAATGTTGTTAGAGGTGCTGCTATTCTCCCATAATTCTTAACAAACTTGCGATAATAGTCTGTTAACCCGAGAAATCCTCGCAACTGCTTTATTGTCTTGGGGACTTTCCATTCCTTAATAGCTTTAATTTTGTTAGGGTCTACTTTCACACCCTCGTGAGATATAATATGACCCAGATATTCCACCTCTTGTACTCCAAAGAAACATTTGGATGTTTTTGCATATAATTGTTTCTCCTGCAATAGTTTGAGCACCCTGTCAACATGTTGAACATGATCCTTCTAAGACCTGTTGTAGATTAGTATATCATCAAAAAATACTAGCACAAATTTTCTAAGGAAGGGTTTGAAAATGGAATTCATCAACCCTTGAAATGTGGAAGGTGCATTGGTAAGGCCAAAAGGCATGACCAAAAATTCATAATGACCCTCATGAGTTCGAAATGTTGTTTTTGGAATATCTTCAGTCTTCATTCTAATTTGATGATATCCTGAACGAAGGTCCAACTTGGTAAAATAAATTGCTCCATGTAATTCATCCAATAATTCATCAATCACAGGAATGGGAAATTTATCTCTAATGGTGAGCTTATTGAGCTCCCTATAATCCGGACACATTCGCCATGATCCATCCTTCTTGTGTACCAATACTACAGGAGCAGAGAAAGAAATTTGACTGAGTTGAATTATACCCGCCTCTAACATTTCTGCAATCATACGTTCAATTTCGCTCTTTTGGAAGTAAGGATATCTATAAGGCCTGATGTTTGGAGGAACACTTCCTGGAATCAAATGAATAGCATGATCATGATCACTAATAGGTGGGAGTCCTTTGGGAGTTTCAAACACCTTGGAATGATTGTCCAAGACTTGTTGGAGATCTGCAGAAATAGATGATTTTGATGTCGGAACTTCTAGTGAGCATAATTGTGCAATTACGCCTCGTTGTTATTTATTTAGAAGCTTTGTCATGAAATTAGAGCTTATTATCCTTCCCGACTTCCCTTCAATACCCCGTAATTCGACTTCCTTTCCTTCTGAAAAAAATTTCAAGAAAAGTTCTTGAAAATTAAAAGCTACCATCCCCAAAGATTGTAACAATTGTACTCCTAGTACAAAATCAGCACCTCCCATAGGAATGGAAAGAATTGGACTAGTCAATACATATTCCCCCATGGTTAGCTTGATATTATGGCATTTTCCAGAGAAATTAATAGTTCCTCCATTTGCAACCATCACTTGACATTCTGGTGCTGGGTATAGGAAACAATTTAATTCCTTGGCTACCTTACAATGAATAAAATTATGGGTGCTACCTGAATCAATCAACACTATTACCTTTCTCTTCTTGATTTGTCCTTTTATCTTGAGAGTTTGAGGAGTGGTAATTCCTGCGAGTGCATTACACGATATGGTTGGATTCATTTCTTCCTCTTCTGGGGCTGGTTCCTGGTGTATATCCTCTTCTTGTTCATTTTCTTCTTCCTCTTCACAATCTATGTAAAATAATTTCTTCTCAGCACACTTATGACCTTTAGTGTATTTTCTATCACAACTGTAGCAAAGCCCTTTTTCTCTTTTCTCTTCCAATTTTTGTGGTGTCAACCTTGTAGGTTGTGGAAATCTAGACGTAGCAACACTTCCTTCTTTATAGAATTGAGTGGTAGGCTTCCTTGTCGCCATTATTTTACATTCAAATTTTCTTGCCAACCTGAATGCCTTCTCCAATGAATCTGGTTCCAAAAAGCGAACTTCATGTTGGATATTATCCTTTAAAGTGCCTATGAAGAGATCGATCCTGTGTTCCTCTGGAATATCAGTTACCCTTATATTCAATTTTTGGAATTCCTCAATGTGCTGCCCCACTAAACCCTTTTGTTTGAGATTTATCAATTGGCTAAAGAAGGTGTTGCTCTTTTTATCCTCATAATGTGCTATCATTTCTTCCGTAAAAATAGAGCAAGTGACAATTTTTTTACGGGAGAAAATCCATCAATACCATACAAATGTATTTTGTTCTAAATGTAAAGTTGCAATGCGTACCTTTTGTGTGTTTTGCACGTTATGGAGATCAAAATATTGCTCCATCTGTAGTATCCATGTTACAGGATCCTTTCCATCAAACTTCCTCATATCCATTTTTAGAATATGGTGGTTCTTCCCACCAACATTAGAGTTTATGAAATCACGATTAACATTTATTTTGTTCTCATCATGAGGTTCTTCTACTATCTTTTCACCATTAGGAAACATTTCTTGTATCAACTTTGTCAAACCTTCGATGTCTGTTTTTAGATCATTCTTCATGTTTTCCATCTTAGCTTCCATGCCATCTTCCATGCCATCCATCTTAGTTTCCACGCCATCCATCTTAGCTTGCACGCCATCCATCTTAGCTTCCATGCCTTTCTTCAAAACTTCCATTTCATTTTTTGTTGCTCTTTGCGAGAGTGAAATTTGTTGCACTTGCTCTTGTATTTTTGATAGATCATGTTGCAATTCTTCATCTTCATGAGTCATAGTAGAGCCTTCTGAAGGCTTAATGGGTGTTGAATTATTTTTACGGGGCATCTTGTAGAACCCAATACTGATATCAATTCTACAATCTGCCCTTGGAATCAATTCAAATTGATTCTTCTAACAATACTTATGCAATTTGAAAAAAAATACACACTTTTTTCTTGCTTTTGAGGAGCTCGATATTGAAATTAGATTATATTTGTGATTTCAGCACTTCAATATTTGATTTTCGGTACCGATGTAGCCCTATGAATTATCTTTCGAATGCCACAGGTCTGAACTGATTTGGATTCTCCAAGAAAAATTTGTGTCCAATCTCCCACAATGACCTAATTATGGACTGGTTTATTAGAGCGAACTTGTACGACTTTCCACGTGTCACTGTTTTATCCTTCGTCTCTGAAATTGATATCCAATAAACTACAGTCCGTGTACTTATGATCACTTTTTACGACACTCCAATCCGATGCTCAGAGAGAGAGTTATTGAACTTTTCCCACGATCACCTCTTTGAGATGAAATTCAGGAGCTTGAAAAAGCACTACCTTCCACAGATCATATCTCCAAAAATATTGCGAACCAAGCTCTGAAATTTTTTGACGAATTTCTTCAGGATTTTAAATTCACACCATACGAATTTCAGATTCTGAACCTTTGTAGAAAATTTTTTATAGCGCAAATGCCACGATGACTTGTTTAGGAGCCTGAAAAAAGACCTAACTTCCACAGATCATATCTCCGAAAATATTGCGAACCAAGCTCTGAAATTTTTAGACAATATTCCTCAGGATTTCAGCTTCACACCCTAAAAATTTCAGCTTCTGAAACTTCGCAGAAAAAAATTTATAGCGAAAATTCCACGATGACCTGTTTGGAGCAGTGAAACCCTAGAATCCAAAGCTCTGATACCAAATGTTGTGTAACCAGCTCCAAAAAGAGAAGAAAAGAGATATCAATGCCTTATAAATGAGCCACTTCGAGGGGGAAACCTCCAATACATTACATAAATGAACAATTCTTGGATGATACAATTTACAAAACCTCCTTTCTATATATAGGAGTCCATGTGGCCATAATGTAATTCTAGTGGGCCACAATGTAATCCTAGCCGACCTAACAATAATAATTTAAGGGCACAATAATAACAAAATGGGGGTTACAAGGGTACAATAATAACAATAAGGGGGTTACACTAACAACAATAAGGGACTATACTAGTAATATAGGGACCTAACAGGTTGTGACACAGGATAAAATAGGTGGATTTGAATATAACCCATAAGCCCCACTCAAAAAATTAAATTTTGTATTTTTTTAAATATATTTTAAGGCACGCGTGAGTATTTTTGGGAGGACCCATGCATATATTTGTTTTGTATGTGGGAAACTCGTGTATGGAATTTGAAAGAGTCTTTGTTAATAAAAACTCAGGATTGTATAGGGATCAAAGGATGTTGCCTTGGCCAACAAGTTCATATAAATATAAGTGAGTAAAAAGATGTTATAACATATTTCCTTGTTATTCCTCTCACAATAAATACTAGATTTAGTGGCAACAAGGCCACCATTTCTTCTTAATTCCATGAAATTAAGGCCACACATGAAATATTTGACTTTAAATGGTTATACTACCCAACTGATGATTCCTTTCTAAGTGTTTTCTCTTGATAGGGCCATGTACATCTTCAAAGTACAACTTTTTATTTACCTTTAAATATGAACATATTCAAACACATTAAAACTCATGTGAAAAGTGTCACAATTAAGAAATTGGACCTAATCAACAAATGAGCCTAGTTAAATAATCAAGCCACGACACAATTCAAATGGGTGAGAAGGGACTAAATTAAGCAATAAAGCTAATAGGTAAATGAAGAGAAGAACTAGGTTGAAGAAGGAGAGAAGGGGTATGATTGACACCTAATTCATAAATTAGATTTGTTTTAGTAATCAAGAGAAGGCACAATTTCAATTATTGAAAGAGAACCCAATTTGGAAATATATCCTAATTTTTTAGATAAGAGGAAGAAAATTTCAATCAAATAAGAGAAAAATAAAATAATTTAATCATTTACAAAGGATTCCAAATCTATAAAAAGGATAGTGGAATTTGGAAAGTGTGAAAAAACTAAGAAAAAAAAAACCTTGATTATTTGAAAACTACAAAGATAAGGTTTGGTTTTAGATGTAATTTTCATGGAAATTATTTCCACCCAACCAGCGATAAACATAACCAAGCATATCCTTCTATAAAAATTAAAAAAAAATCTCTAGTGAGTTAGGTTTTCCCTCCTTACTACAATAAAATATCTCAAAGGATGTTTGAATTCACTGTTTGAATGAAGAAATCTATCCATTAAGGATGCATATCTTGGCATGAAAATACAAATCACATAAACTCTTAATCCCTAAAAAGGAAAAGAAAGTATAATTTAGAAATGGAAAAAAAAGTGAAGTGAGATGTTTGAAACAATAAAAGAATCTCAACCTAAACATTGGGCCCTTTCTATATACACAAGTTTGAGGGATTGAATGAAACACACCAAAGACATTCTTATGAGCATTGCATTTAATGAATTGTTACCGATATCCCCCTTTGTGATTGACTTTTTCCCACTTCAAGTCAAAAGAATAAAATGCCAAGAAGAACTAAAAACATAATCAATGAGCCATTAGATTAACCAAACCATAAAAATCTATTTGAATCACTTTCACGTTTATTGAACTTAATCATTAATAAGGAAATGACGACAATTGAAAACACCATGACCATCCATTGCCTCCACATTTTAAGAAAATCTAGAGATTAAGGTCCATTTTTAATAGTAGAACACATATCGACATTATAAAATGTATATTAGTTAAGAAATCTAATTTTTACACCATAAAAAAACACCAAGTTCCTAACTTCCAACTTACAATGTTTGTATATTTGCTTCATATGGATTTTGAACATCCCTTCTGTTTGGCACATAACTTGAGCCATGTGAAACAAATCAAAATTGTTTTTGTTTCATTTTTTTTTTTTTAGTCTTATACCTATCACAAAAGTTGAGCCATATGAAATAAAGAAATAACAGTTACAATAAGTTCATGATTAGGGTCTTAGTAACTTCACTTATGGCATGAATGTTGAATTTTCTTAAGTAGCATATATTTTATTATGCCGATAGGTGTCTTACTACTAAAAATGGACATCAATCTCGAGATTTCCTAAAAATGTGGAAGCGATGGATATGCATGATGCTTTCAATTATCATCCTCTCCTTTTCCATGACTAAGTTTGATGGACATAAAAATTATTCAGATGGATCTTTAGGGTACCCCTAAGGCAATATATTCTTAATTATATTGTGTTTTCATTCCTTTTTGGCATTTTATTCTTTTCACTAAAAATCAGAAAGGTTGCATAGTCAATGAGCACGAGTAATAGTTCATCAAGTGAAACAATCACAAACATGTTTTCAATGTTTTAGATCAATAAGGTTTTCAATGTTTCATTTAATATCTCTATGTTTTTTTTTGCATCATGGACCCAAATTTTTGGATAGAGTTTTCTTTATCATTTCAAGTCTCCCATTTTTCCCATTTCTATTTTTTTTTTCTATTTTCTTCAAGTCTAAGAGTTTATGTTAATATTACTAATACAATGGTTCCTTATGTACATGTTATTTTACAATCAATATCACATCTCACAATTTTAATTTTAATTAAAATTTGGATAATGATCCATTAAATGTTTTTTTTTCAATTTGAAGTTGTAAGACCTTAAAATATAACTATGTCTCCTAGTGTAATTAATTTTTGTGGCTCAAAACTAAAAACAAAATTGTGAATACATTTACTACATGAAATATATGAATAGTATCTCTTTTATCTCTAGATGAAAACTAACATTCTCCATGCATAGATAAAACATGCCTCCTGAAAATTAGCATATGTTTTACACTCAATATACAATAGAGTTCTCAATGTTTCATCATCTGTTTCTTTCCTTTTAAGGGTTATATAAAAATTTTATTCATTAACATCCACCACAAAATCCAAGTGTCCTTTTCATAAAAATTCCCATTTGCAGCAATATCACAATCTTTACAAGGAAAAGCAACCCTAAAAAATGTTTAAGAAGAGAGGAAAAATAGTACTACAAATTGAAAATAGATGCTAGTAATACCTTAACTTCTGCGCTAATCATATGCACCCAAACTTCTACAATATTAGGCTAAACACAAACTAAATAGTACACAACCATTGTAATGGTAATGGCCAATCAAATATTTTGTCTTTGCTCACATTTCCCCCAAAATTTACACCTTTGTGCATAATTAATATCTCTCAATTGTCTCCCTTGTTCTAAATGTCCTTACTATCTATCAATGCTTACCATTTCAGGTGGAGAGTCTAGTTTAAAATAAAATTAAAAAATATACCCTAGGGATTAAGTAAAAGCTTATGGTAAAAATCATTTAGAGAAAACAAATTCTATAATGAATATGTGTGTGGAAGAAGGTGTCTTATTTCAATCATAAAAAATAATACATTTTCGGTGGATGGGCCAGGTGTTTTGTGGGATTTTAAAATAATATCATGGGAAATGGGAAAAATATGTCCATTAATTTAATTTATATATATTGGGTCAATATTTATGAAGTAAATTTTGATCAGCGGTTGTCATTGATGTCAACCCAAGCAGCACCAGGGGCTAACCCAATATTGCATGGGAATTTTTACCTAAAAAATTAATATATTATGGGTCAATAATTATTTTTATGGTTTCTACTTGTCGAGATGTTTCCGTTGATATATGGCACGCCATGTAATTATTCACAGTTTGAGAGATATTCATGTTTTAAGTTTGTACCCCCAGTTAGTAGGCTAAAACCCCATGGGGTTGGGGCATGGGTCATTGAAAAGTCATAATTAATATTTTTTAAGCTCCTAAAATCCCTCCCACGTTCACTTGTTGAAGCCCCTCTCAACCTAATCATTTATATAAATTGTGATCCTCATTTCCTCCTTATGCAAGGGATTTCGCCATCTGAAACTGGTTATCGTGGAATTTTCGCTCTAACATTTTTTATATGAAGGTTCAGAAGCTGAAATTTTTATGAGGTGAAGCCGAAATCCTAAGGACACTTCTGTAAAAATTTCAGATCACGGTGTGCAATATTTTTGGAGATATGATTTGTGGAAGTCAAGGTTTTTGCAGGCTCCTAAAATTAATCTCAAAGAAGTGACCTTGGTAAAATCGTAATAACTTTCTCTCTGAGTATCGGATTAGAATTCCGTAAAGATTGACAGATAGTACACATAATTTTTTTTTTCTCTATCAATTTCAGAGCCAAATGAAGAAACAGTGACACGTGGCACGCCATACAAGTTCGCTCTTCTGAAACAGTCCATAATTAGGGCATTGTGAGAGATTGGGTATAACTATCCCTTGAAGAATCCAAATTGGGTTAGACTTGTGACATTGGAAAGATGATTCAAAGGAATACTATAGGACCAAAAATCAGATATTGAGGATCTGAAATAACAGAGATACACCATATTCAATATCGAGCTCCTAGAAGGCAAGAAAAAGCTAGATCATGTGTTGTCAAGGGTTGCAAAGGACCAGAATTTCTATGGCAGCAAAGCAAAGAAAGGTGCAGTAGAAGGTAGCATGACAAGAGCAGAAACCAAGGTGCATAACAGCGGCAAGAAGTTCATCATATGAAGTCTTCAAGTGGGCAGCACTGCATACAATCATTGTAAAGGTATCATTGTACTAAGTCATTGTAAATACATTATTGTAAAAATTGTACTAGTGTCTATCTGCCAAGGGTTGAAGAGGCAGTGTTGGGAGGTCTAGGATCATCATTAGGTGGTTGTGTCAAAGTTGGGGTTATGGTCTAGTACATCTTCTTCTTCTACATCATTCTATATCATTGTAAAGTGGACCATTTTCCCTGGTACGAGAGTCCATTCTTCTTTTATTCCTCTATAGGGTGGTAGGGTGGTGCTAGGGTGAGTTGTAGCTCATTGGGTGTTGGGGCATCCATTCAGTTGACTACTGAAGAATCTCGGGCGTTGGAGTGTCCATCCAGTGGGAGCTGGAGAAGAATTCTTTTCTATATTCTAGGAAGTTGGAGCTTTATTTTCAATTGGAGTTGAATATTAAAGAATTATTAGAAAATCATTAGGTGGTTTTTGTCCTGGAGTGGGTTTCCACCTTAAAAACTGTGTGCATTTGTGTTCCTCTTGTTTGCTTCTATCATTGTACAAACACTGATAATAATTGAATATTAACTAATGCTCTAATTGAAAGGAATATTGATTCACCCCTGCCCACCCCCCCCTCTCAGTATTTGCAACAATTAGTATCGGAGCTTGGTTCCTTAAATAGCAGTTTAACAGCTGGAAGGAGGTCATGGAGCATACCAAGAATGGTGTACCTCTATTCAATGAAAATAATTATGCACTCTGGAAAGGAAGAATGGATGTCTATCTCTTGGTGCAAGTTTATAAAGTATGGGACACTGTTCAAAATGGATTTACATCAACCGCGGATGAACAAGGTAAGAAGAATTTGGTAAATGATGAAAAAGAAAAGAATATTATTATCAGTGGACTTATTGAATCTGCTTATCATAAGGTGTTGGGTTGTAAAACCACGAAAAATGTATGGAACAAGCTTGAGAATATATATGCAGGTGACTCAAATGTCAAAGAAGCAAAGCTTCAAATCTATAGAGAAAAATTTGAGCAACTCAGAATGAAAGAAGATTGCAACATTGCTGCATACTTCCAATACATTGATGAAATAACCAATACTCCGGAAGGATTGGGAGAGCCAGTTGACGAGAAGACTATAATATGGAAGATTCTTAGAACGTTACCAGGGAGATTCAACCCAAAGGTATCGGTCTTAGAATACAGTGCAAATCTGGACAAAATCAGCAAGGAAGAATTACATGGAGTTCTCATAGCATATGAAATGAGACTTGATGAAGAAAATGGTACTTCAAATCTAGAAACTACATTCGTTGCATCTAAGCAAACCAATAAGGACAAACAACCTTCAATTGAAATGACATGCACCTGCAAGTCTGAAGAAAAGGGAGATGATGGAGAAGGTCTTTCAAATGAAGAATACTTACTTTACAAGAAAACTAAAACTTGGTAAGGGAAAATTTAAAGGTAAAATTCCATTGATATGTTTCGGTTGTGGTGAGGTTGGGCATTTCGTAGCAAAATGTCCGAAAAAAAGTGATGGCAACTCAAAAGGAAAGAAAGGCTTTAAGAAATTCAACAAGCAAGGAAAAAAGAAAGGATCCAAAAGGAACTTTCTCTCTAAAGAATATAGCTTATCATCTGATGAAGAAAGTGATAGCAAAGAAGAAGCCAATGAGAAAGTATTGTTTATCGCCAAGCATAATAAACAAGAAGTATCAAACAATGAAGAAGAAGGGTTGACCATAGAAGAATTTTATGAAGAGGCAATCAAGCTTATAAAAGAGCTCAATGCTGAGAAGATCCATTCCAATACTCTTGAAGAACAAGTTCAAGGTCTCGAAATTGAGGTTGAAGAACACAAATGTATTGAAGAGTCACTTCAAAAGAAGTTGGAAGAAAGCAACCAAGAAAGGGAAGCATTAGAAGCCGAAGTAGTCTCGTTGCGTAAGGAAGTGAAGAGGGGAAAAAATGTCCAAAAATATGCCAACAACTCAAGGGAATTGGAAGAAATCATCAACAATCAACGATCGTACAATGACAAAACTAGCCTCAGTTACAAAGAAGAAGAAGCAGGACCTTCTACAAAAAAATACAATGAACCTATGAGATCCGACATACATGTAGACTTCATTGGACAAGATTCACAAGCACATCCTTGGAAGACGATTCCTCGATGAATATTTTCATCCAAGTACCAACAAATTTTTCATGGCTATTGTTATTCATGTGGAAAATTTGGTCATAAAGCTGTAGAATGTCGCACGTACCCTAGGAACCAATATAATTCCAAGAGATTCTTCAAATATGAACCTCCCAGGGCTCAACGAAACATCAATAGATTTTAACATTTAAGAAATAATATGGAATGTTACAAATGTCAGAACTTTGGACACATAGCCAGAGACTGCAAACTTGAAAATCCTCTAGAAGAATCTTCAAAGCCACAAAATGAACAAACATGGAAGAAGAAGAAGACTGATAATTGTGCTCTCGCTCTCAAGGCTCAAAAAAATAAAGATGTGTGGTATGTTGAAAGCGGTTGCTCAACACATTTTACTGGAGATAGAAGGAAATTTGTATCTCTGAAAGAGAAGAAGGATGGAACCATATCCTTTGGAAATGATGGATCTTCAAATGTTATAGGATCAGGTACCGTCACTCTTGGAAGCAAAGATGTTATAGCCAAGAATGTTCTATTGGTCGAAAACATGAATCATAATCTGCTCAGTGTTGGACAAATGTGTGATCAAGGATGTGGAATCAGGAAAGGCAGGAATGGTAAAATTGTGGCTACATCAAGTCTAGCTCCAAACGACATATATGTTCTGGATGAAGCAACTAAAGCATGTCTACTAGCTAAAGAAGATGAAAGCTAGTTATGGCACAAATGAATGGGTCACATAAAATTTGACAATATTTTCAGGATAAGAAAAAAGGAAGCAATACGAGAAATGCCGAAAATCTAAAAACCTTCCAACACACTATGTGAGGCATGTCGGCATGGCAAGCAGAAAAAATTCCAATTTAAAACAAAAGAACACTTTGCATCACATACATTGGAATTGATACATACTTATCTATGTGGTCCTGTGAGAACAAAAGGCTTAGACGGAGAATTAGATTTCATGTTAATGATAGATGACTATACCAGGATGACATCCATCAGTTTCCTAAAGAAAATATCTGAAGCATTTGAGTGCTTTAAGATCTACAAGGAGTTGGTTGAAAATGAAACTGATCTAAAAATAAAGTGTTTAGGATCAGATAATGGTGGAGAATTCACTTCCAAATTATTTCAGAAATACTGTGACGAAAATGGAATAAAAAGGAAATTTTCAACAGCACAAACACCTCAGAAAAATGGAGTTGCTAAAAGAAAGAATAGAACCGTAGAGGAAATGGGTAGAACAATGTTGAAGGAATCAAAATTGGATGAAAAATTTTTGGTTCAAGAAATTGATATGACAGTCTTCATTATCAACCGAAGTCTTCTCAGAAATAATTGCAACAAGACTCCATATGAATTATGGAAAGGAAAACCAGCTAATGTAAAATATTTCAGAATCTTCGGAAGAAAATGTTATATCAAAAGAGAAGATCAAAATTTGGGTAAGTTTGAATCACATGTTGATGAAGTTATCTTTGTTGGTTACTCACGCAAAAGAAAGGCCTATAAATGCTATAATCTAAGATGAAAATAGATAGTGGAGAGAATAAATGTTACATTTGACGAAGATGGTGTTCTAGCGAGTAATGATGAGGATCTAGAATCTTTGAAACTTGAGACAGAGGCTGAAAAAGACACAGATAAGATTGTAGAACAAGAAGCGACTATCAACGATGAAGAAGTAAACAATGATCATTAAGATATAACAGAACAACAACAAGAAGCTCCTCCAAGGAGAACAAAAGAGTGGATTCAAAAGAACCATCCATCAAATCAAATCATTGGTGACATAAATGAAGGTCGACAGCTTCGTTCATCACAACAAGCTCACGTTGCTTTTCTAGCAAACTTTGAGCCTAGTAGTTTTGAGGAAGCCAGCTAGAATGAACATTGGGTAGCAGCTATGAATGAAGAATTGGATCAAATTGAGAAGAATAACACCTGGAAATTAGTTCCATGACCAAAAGATAAAAATGTCATTGGGACTAAATAGGTGTTGAGGAACAAATTGAATGAAGATGGGCAGGTTACCAGAAACAAAGCAAGATTGGTTTGCAAAGGCTATGCACAAGTGGAAGGAAATGATTTCGACGAAAGGTTTGCACCAGTTGCCAGAATGGAAGCCATCCGAATGTTTCTCGCCTATGCATGTTCAAGAAAAATCAAATTCTACCAAATGGATGTTAAGTCAACATTTCTGAATGGAGAATTAGAAGAAGAAGTTTACATCGAACAACCTGAAGGTTTTCTACTATCAAAAAAATAAGACTATGTCTACAGGTTAAAGAAGGCTCTATATGGTCTCAAGCAGGATCCCAGAGCATGGTATGCTCATCTTGATGGATATCTACATCAACAAGGGTTCAAGAAAGGTACTGTTGATAACAATATTATGTACAAATAGATAAATATAATTTAACAATCGTTGAGGTATATGTGGATGATATAATATTTCGTAGCAATGATGATCGTCTAAGTAAGAACTTTTCTACAAAGATGCAAAGTGAGTTTGAGATGTATTTACTTGGTGAGCTGACATACTTCTTAGGGCTTCAAATATCTCAACAAGAGAAAGGAATATTTATATGTCAAACCAAGTACATCAAGGAAATGCTCAAGAAATTCAAGGAAGATTGCAAACCCGTCCTTACTCCGATGGTAACAGGTTGCAAATTGAGCATAGACGACTCATCTAAGGATGTGGATCAGAGGTTGTACAGATCTATGATTGGTAGTCTTCTATATGTAACAGCCTCTCGGCCAGATGTTATGCAAGTAGTTGGACAAGTAGCAAGATTCCAAGCAGCACCAAAATAATCACATATTATTGCCATTAAAAGAATTCTTCGATATCTAAAGGGCACAAAAGAATATGGCTTGTTGTATCCCAAGGGTAACAATCTCATTATTCAAGCCTTTACAGATGTAGATTGGGCAGGAAGCGTTGATGATCGTAAGAGTACTAGTGGAGCAACATTATATCTAGGTTGTTGTCTCGTATCATGGTTGAGAAAAAAGCAAACTTCAATCTCGTTATCTACAACGGAAGCATAATACATTGCAGTAGCATCATGTTGTACTCAAGTCCTTTGGATGAAACAAACTTTGCAAGATCTTCAAGTACAATTCGGTGAGCCTATTCCCATATTCTGTGACAACACTAGTGCCATCAACATCTCCAAGAATCTTGTCATGAATTAAAAAACAAAACACATTCCAATCAAATATCATTTTGTTAGAGAACAAGTCGCTGAAAAGAATATCAAACTTGAGTATGTTTGTACAAAATAACAAATTTCTGATATCTTCACTAAACCTTTACCTCATGAAGCATTTGAATATCTTCGTCAAAAGCTTGGGATTCTCCCAAGTTCTCATTAGATTATAAGTCTGCAGGATGGTTGTGTGTTAGCGGGAGTGGAAGTGTGTACAGGTCCACAGGATGGTTGTGTTTCAAGGGGAGATACCCTTTTCCATTGATGTCAAAGGGGGAGAGAATGTTGTAGGAAGAGGTGCCATGATCGCAGGGGGAGTACTTGTGTTGCCATCAATGCCAAAGGGGGAGATTGTTGATCAGCGGTTGTCATTGATGTCAACCCAAGAAGCACCAGGGGCTAACCCAATATTGCATGGGAAGTTTTACCTACAAAATTAATATATTCTCGGTCAATAATGCTTTTGATGGTTTCTACTTGTCGAGATGTTTCCGTTGATATATGGTACACCATGTAATTCTTCACTGTTTGAGAGATATTTATGTTTGAAGTTTGTACCCCCAGTTAGTGGGATAAAACCCCATGGGGTTGGGGCATGGGTCATTGAAAAGTAATAATTAATATTTTTTAAGCTCCTAAAATCCCTCCCACGTTCACTTGTTGAAGCCCCTCTCAACTTGAGCATTTATATAAATTGTGATCCTCATTTCCTCCTTATGCAAGGGATTTCGCCATCTAAAACAGGTCATCGTGGAATTTTCACTCTAAATTTTTTTACAAAAAGGTTGAGAAGCTGAAATTTTTATGAGGCGAAGCCAAAATCCCAAGGAAGCTGCTGTAAAAATTTCAGATCAAGGTGCGCAATAATTTTGGAGATACGATCTGTGGAAGTCGGGGTTTTTGCAGGCTCCTGAAATTAATCTCAAAGAAGTGACCTTGGTAAAATAATTATAACTCTCTGTCTGAGTATCAGATTGGAATTCCATAAAAATTGATAGATATTGCATAGAATTCTATTTTCTCTCTATCAATTTTAGAGCCGAATGAAGAAATAGTGACACGTGGCATGACGTACAAGTTTGCTCTGCTAAAAAAATCCATAATTAGGGAATTGTGAGAGATTGGGTATAACTCTCTCTTTAAGAATCCAGATTGGGTCAGACCTGTGGCATTAGAAATATGAATCAGAGGACTACTACAGGGCCAAAAATTAGATATCAAGGATCTAAAATAATAGAGATACACTAGATTCAATATCGAGCTCCTAGAAGGCAAGAAAAAGCTAGATCATGTGCTGTCAAGGGTTGCAAAGGACCAGACTTTCTATGGCAGCAAAGCAAAGCAAGGTGCAGCAGAAGGTAGCATGAAAAGAGTAGCAACCAAGGCGCATAACAGCAACAAGAAGTTCATCATATGAATTCTTCAAGTGGGAAACACTGCATACAATCATTGTAAAGGTATCATTGTACTAAGTCATTGTAAATACATTATTGTAAAAATTTTACTAGTGTCTATTTGCCAAGGGTTGAAGAGGCAGTGTTGGGAGGTCTAGGATCATCATTAGGTGGTTGTGTCAAAGTTGGGGTTATGGTCTAGTATATCTTCTTCTTCTACATCATTCTATATCATTGTAAAGTGGACCATTTTCCCTGGTACGGGAGTCCATTCTTATTTTATTCTTCTATAGGGTGGTAGGGTGGTGCTAGGTTGAGTTGTAGCTCATTGGGTGTTGAGGCATCCATTCAGTTGACTACTGAAGAATCTCGGGCGTTGGAGCATCCATCCAATGGGAGCTGGAGAAGAATGCTTTTCTAGATTTTAGGAAGTTGGAGCTTTATTTTCAATTGGAGTTGAATATTAAAGAATTATTAGAAAAGCATTAGGTGGTTTTTGTCCTGGAGTGGGTTTCCACCTTAAAAAATGTGTGCATTTTTGTTCCTCTTGTTTGCTGCTATCATTGTACAAACACTGATAATAATTGAAGATTAAATAATGCTCTAATTGAAAGGAATATTGATTCACCCCCCCCTCCCCCCTCTCAGTATTTCCAACAGTAAAATATGAAAATATTGATATCCAAAAGAATGAACCACAGTAATGTGATAAATTTGACAAATTAATTTAATGTGTCAATGGATTCGACCTTTTTCGATAGCCTCTTCACTGAAATAATGGAAATAATTGCTCCAATGAGATCCATTGTTCCAATGTCATGTGGCACATACTTATATTTCTCTACTCCAATAGCAAGGTCTTTCCTTTGGCAGCCATTGGTTAGGAGGCTCCATGGACATGTAAGACAAGAATGTTAATGTAGGTTGGTGAATGAGAACTCCTCTTTGCCCATTTACAATGTAGCCTTCCCAAGGAGGTTCATGTAGGTAGGTATATGAGATGTTGTCTTGACTATGTTTGATGCACCTCCCCATGTGAATTTTCAACTCCATCCCTATTGCTTCTAGTAGCTATTTTGACGCCCTATTTTCATCCATGTATGTAGAGTCTATCACTAAAGAGCAAGAAAATATTATTAATAGGATTATATTTCCTAATCATGAAGAGGATAAAGGACCAACAAGTAGACATTTTTGTGAAGGAAAGTTGGACTATAAAATCTCAAAGAACCAAAGATTTCACTTGATCATAAATTTATTGTCTAATAAGTACACTAAGTCAAACCCATTGATAGTGAATCTAAATATAACCTGAAATTCCACAACCATATTTGTTTTGATTAAAAATAACTGATAAAAGGTACTTGATAAAGTGATAGATACCTCTGGTTTAAATAAACATTCACACATATATATTTTGTTGTACTATCTTTCAAGAATTTGTGACTTGCTTACTAATATTTTGTGAAAACACATATATGATGCTTTGATTCCTCATCAATGATAACCCCTAAAAAACAAGTCATGTTTCCATCATTGCATCTCAAATTTTTTGAAAAAAATCATTATAAATGGTCTTTCATCCAATGTGTATAAACAAGAATAAACAAAATGAAATTATTAAGGGAAAACCTTGAAGGTTTATGGGATAGTGCTATAAAGCGCATATGAAAGAAACATGTTATGAGTCGAGTCATATGTGACCAAATTGATGAAAATGTTGAAATAGATATATTAACAAGGCATTGGTAGTAGTATGAAGGTAGCATGATATTCAATTTGAAAAATTATATTTTTTGGAGAGCAGGTGGATCCAGTTTGAAATATTTTTAAAAAAGTTCCAGAAGAAGTTAAAGAAGGAAGTGGGTTCCTCCACTAAGTCCAGAGCCTAAATCAGGTTGGAACCTAGAGTAGGTTAGAGCTCGCTTATCCTTGAGTTGGAGCCTAAAGTAGGTCAAAACTTGCTTATCACTGAAGTTGGAGACTCATTCAGGTTGGAGCCTAGAGAAATTCAAAGCTTTCCTATCTCAAGTTTGGTGCCTCCATTAGGTTGTCACCTATAGTAAGCATTCATTTGGATATTTTTCATGGTTGGTGCCTCAATTAGGCTATATCCTGCCGCAACTAGCAACTTGAATATTTTGGGGGTGGGTGTCTCTGTTAGTGTCAGTATTTTCATCCTGCCATCAGTGATCAAAATCCTCTTTTCATATCATTTTAGGAGTCCCACTCAGAATTGTTTTATCATTCCAATAGGTCATGCAAAAATTTAGTCACTATTAGTAGCCCTAGTCCAAAAACATCACTCTTCCTCAAATTTGAATACTTCCTGGCATAGTTTTATACCTTTCGGACTATACATCATTCGTAAAGTTAATGTCATCATGCCATAATTTCAGCCATTTCTTCTTGAAATTCAATCCTTCAAGGTCTCAATAGGTCTTTTAGGGTTTTTAAAGGTTTCAATAGGTAATTAGGGTTTCCATGATTCAATAAAAATCCATTCCATTGCATAATACCAACAAGTAAATGGTGATCCAATAAAATTATTTTCGCCATGTGAAGATGACTTGTAAAGAAAATTTCTTGTTTCAACATGTAATTGTTTTATTTCCATTATGTAATTTTATGTCATTTAAATGTAATAATTTCATCATCCCAAGCTACTAATTTAGTGTTCCAAATATGCCAAAGCACCAAATATTAAAATTAAAAATGTTCTCAAAGACCATAAGATGATCATATGTAAAATAAAAAAGTCACATGCAAAGTTCAAAGATGAATGTGAAGAAAGTAAAATGGGTCTCAAGAGCTAATTCATTCAATATATCAAGTATGGAGGTCATTACAACATCAAAGAGGCACTAATTTTCTCTCTAATATATCATTCTCACCCTCACCTACACTCCATCTAACTCCCCTAAAGTTTTCCCATGCCCATTCCTCTCATTTCCCTCACTTTCCTACAGACCCTAGCCTATTGCTACACTTTTGACACCTTCCTAGGATAGGGTTGTGTTTTTCCATTTTGGACCCCTTCCCCTCACTCATTTCTAGAAATTCCACCTCCACTCACTCTCTAACCTCTATCCCTATCCCCATACATTTCCCCAAGAATTTAGATAGCCCTTAAACCCTTCATTTCCCTCCATCTACAAGATCCCTAGTTTTCCCTACCCTTCTGGAGTGACTTTAGAAAAATCCATTTTTCTCCCTAATAGAATGTCCAAATGAATTTCTTGATAAGTCAAATGAAAACTAGACAGGAAGATATTTGCTATGAGATATCATGAGAAAAAATTGGAGTTGAGAAAGTCCTCCAAAAGTTGTCTGCAAGAGCACACTTCATTTTTTCACCCTCATTCTAGACGTTTTGAACAGTCTTGGGAGAATTGATTTTTGAGGGCTATACTTGATCATTTTCAGTGCTTGATAGTTCCATTGTGTAGCCAAGAGAAAGATATTTCTAGAAAGTTATCATGAGCTCAATTTGAAGCCCTAGAAGGCCTCCAAACGTGGTCTACAAGACGGAGTTTCACACCTGTGTGTTGTGTTGCGCGTTTCCTTAATGTGTTGCACATTTGCTTAGTGTGTTGCGTATTTGTTCAGTGCGTTGTGTGTTTGAACTTTTTCCATAGAAAGCTACACACCTTGTGATATAACCTTCAAATATTCAAGAAAAATAACTCCACATCCTCCAACAATCAAGTAATTTTCCATTAGCACCATTACTCTCCTCATCAAGTCAATTTGTTTGTGTTGAACTTGTTTAAAGAATTGGTGTTTACTTTTAAGTTTGAAACACTAGTCATTCCCTAAATACCAATTTCATATCAAATTTCACTCCCTAGTACTTTCATTCCCTTCCCACATCGTAATTACCCTATCCTTACTCCCTATATCACATAATCCCCTTTCCCTAAACCATTTCATCCCCAAACCCTAAGACCTAGGTGCTTCAAATGCCTGTGCTCCCAAAATCCCTAACCTGTAATAAAATTCCTTATCCCAAACCCCATAAAAATTATATTCCTCCTCACTCCCCTCAAATCATAAACCCCTTCCCCATCTCCCTAAATTTCCCTATTTCATTCCTCACTCCCCAAACTTCATTTCCATTCCATTACACCTCCCTAGGGTTTTAACACCAAGACACCTATGGAAGAAGAACAAAACAGAAACTAAAGTAAGGGACAAGAAAGAGAGGAGAGGAGGCTAAGAAAAGGAGGGAGAGTCTCAAGCATTGAGACATTAGACACAAAATAGTTTATATCATTACCCCTAGCAGTCAAATCTTTTCAAACATGTGGGTTATTATAAATTTTGTGAAATGGTCCAAAAAGTGGAGGAGGTAGGTTTTCATGAGAAACTCACAGACATGTTTTCCAATACTTTGAAAGGAGAAAAGGCCATCATTGTAGGTTTTGATTTCGTATTCTCATTAGATACCATATCTCAGCCACAGACATGCCCAACCAAGGTGGGAAATGGTTTAAAAACCTAGACCCAGATTTTCGAAACTACAAACCCTAATCAAGAATAAAGATAAAGGTAAGTTGAATTTTCTTACTTATGCTTCCCTCATGGCATATCATACCACATTAGGTCTCCATGAAGAAAGTGTGGAGAAAATTTAGGAAATTTGAAGAAAATTTGGGAAAATTTGAAAAACTCTTCGTAGGCACATTTTCCAGAAATAGTGTTTGAGACACCTTTTGGCAGAGAATATTGTGGCCAAATAAATGTAGAAATTTTAATACAATTATGTATTTCCTGGATTCTCTTGATCTAAAAATTATATTCCGCTATTAAATACAGAACCCTTCTACTTAAAATCTTTGCGGAAATTTAATCGCTAATTGCAAACACATGAAGAAAGATCAATCACACATAACACAGATGTTTTTACCAGGAAAGCATAAAGCTAAAAACCCCACTATCATATATTATGTATATATCATGAATCATGAGACAATATCATACAAGAATCTAATCCAAGAGCTCTCAGTACAATATACAATCATCTCACACTGCCAATTTACTGCCTCCTGACAGCCTACCTCCACTGCACAATCCCTGTTGATCACAATCCCTGAATGAATTCAATCTTGCCTTGCCTTGACTGCGCAATCCTCATTGGAATCTCCAATGTGTGTTTGGTTGCAAGAGTGCACCCACTAATGTCACAACTGATAGTCAAACTGTCCCTTTCTCCTATCTCTCAACTGGGTCTCCATTGGATCTAACATGCATGTAGTTAAAAGTAGTAAATATTCAGTTGCATGTGATATCATTCCATGTGAATTAATTTAATATTTAATTCACTGATCTCTCACTAGTGTATCTTTAGTTACAACTAGTTACAACTAGCACAATTGAGTTTAACTCACTTCACTGTGTTAAACTACTTTACAACTCACATAAATACACATCCAACTCTGTTAAAACTTTGTATCACTCAGTTACAACGAAGTTCACTTGCATGTCCCACCAACCAACCTTAGAACTTATAATTCATTCAGTTAACTGGTTTGCCACATTAGTTAACTGAAATCAAGTGCTTCAAGATAATATATTATTATTTATTGTCTAATTATTATTAAGAGATAATAATAATCGACATGCATTCTATTTTCAGACATGCGATCTATAAATAGACTTCACCCATGCATCTAAAAATATAATATTATCTATAAATAGAATTTTCTCAACAAACTATAAATAGACTCCCGCTATAAATAAAATTTTCTCACCATTCAAAAAACATACATACACCTAAAAATAGCCTCTGGGCCCCACCTAGTGTAGGTGCTTAATTTTCAATAGGATCATCATCTTGTTGAATCTCAACACTCCCTCTCAACAAGAAAGGGATTATCCTTCACCCCGATCCTGTCCTTATGTTATTCAAATTTTCTCCCGGTGAGCGCCTTCATCAGAATATCTGCATCCTGATCTTCCATAGGAATGTACTGAAGCAACATGATCTTTCGCTACACACAATCTATGATATGATGATACTAGATATCTATATGCTTAGATCTATCATGAAACACAAGATTAATTGAGATTTTAATGCAACTCTGATTATCACAATGAATCACTGTAGGATCTAAATGAGAACCAAACAAACCAACGAGGATCTTCCTCATCCAAATAGCCTCACATGTAGCCTGACTTGCTGCCACGTATTCTGCTTCTACTGAACTGAGTGCCATGGATCTCTATTTCTTGTTGTACCAAGAAACAGCTGTAGATCCGATACTGAAGACCCCTCCTGATGTGCTCTTTCTATCTGTTCACCTCATCCGTATGTCTGTACCATAAGCCATACTCAGATGTTCCCTAGGATATCTTAGGACATGCTTGTTCGCCTTCCAAAAGAGCTTGGTAGGCTTAACCATCCCTTGACTAATCTAGTTCACCACATATTTATGTCTGGTCTTGTATTTACTAAATACATTAGCGAACCCACTAACTGTCGATAGATAGTAGCATCCACTACCTCTCCAGATGTAGCATCCTCTTTCCTCCAGTTTCCTAAAAAAGGAGTATCCATGGGTTTGTAGCCCTCCATGTGAAACTTACCCAATATCTCCCTTGCATACTTGCCTTGAGACACAAAAATTTCACCTTCTCGCTACCATATTTCCAATCCAAGGAAATAATGAAAGAGGCCCATATCCTTCATCTAGAACTCCTTTGCAAGATCCTCGTTGCATGAGTGTATCAAATACTCATCACCAGTCAGTATTAAATCATCAACATAAATAACAATGATTAAAATCTTACCCTCCACCACAATTTGGTATAGGTTTTCATCCGCCTCACTCTTGGTGAAGCCAAGTCTGGTGAAATAGCTATCGATCTGAGTGTACCAAGCACGGGGTGCTTGCTTCAGCCCATACATAGCTCTTTTTAGTCCACACACATGTGACTCATTGCTGAAGATCTAAAATCCTTCAGGCTGCTAAATTTACACTTCTTCCTCAATGATCCCATTAAGGAATACAGTCTTCACATCCATCTGATGAATGTGCCAACCCATCTACGCTGAGAGAGCAAGGACGGTCCTTATGGAATAATATCATGCGACATGTGAAAATGTTTCTTCATAATCAATCCCCTCGATCTGTGAGAAGCCCCAGGCCACAAATCTGGCCTTGTATTTATCAAAACTCCCATCAGATCTATATTGAACCTACCACTGATTTATCAACCAACCTTGGAATAATTTCCCAAGCACTCTTTCTGAAACCATAATTACATCTACCCATGTGGGCTCCTGCACTACTTCCTAAAAGGAATATGGCTCAATCATAATATATTTACTCATGAGAGCCATCCATCCAATGAATTGGTCAGGAGACTATCTCTCTCTACCTTGTGAAGTAGGGACTCCTACATTCTGTGTCGCATCAAGCTTAAGCCTCGCAGTTTCTGTGGTACGCCTTCTGCCAGTTTTGATGTTTGGCTCTACATGAGTGGAATCCTCCACTCCATGAACCTCCTCCTATGGCTGATCCACATCTAGAGACTCATATTTGGGAACCAAAAGTTCCTCCTCTGCATGTAAGTCTAGCTCCCTCTCAAGCAACAACTTCATGGCTTTCTCCTCATTGAATTTTATATCCCGTCACACCACAGTCATTCGAATGTTTGGAAAATACACACGATAATTATGGGGTGTTTCTATGTACCCCACAAATATCCCAACTTCAGCAATCGGCTCTAGCTTCTTTCTAGCGTTCTTGGTCACATGCACATAAACAAATGAGCAAAAAATCTTAAAGTGAGTGTTGGTATTATTTTATGGCTATCTTTTTCTCCTAAAATTCCATCATTTATCCACCATTTTTCTTCCATAAATCCCTTATATCTTATTGAAATTGATTAATGTAACATTATAATTGTTATTTTTACATTAAATTTAATTTATGGAATTTTTGTGTTAAAAATTGAAATTTTTCAAGAAAATTACAGGATGTGATAACTTCCTGTAAATGGTTTATGTTCTGAAACATGGCATAGCAGGTAGATCAAAACAAAGTACAAGGACGTGATCTAGGATGTACACACATGATGAAAAATCTATCCAGCATCAGATTTGAAGCTCCTGAATAGCCGGTCAACGTTGGTCAAACCCAACCAATCTAGCAAAAAAATCTAAAGTCATAATGAATGAGCTTGATATTTTGCCTATGATTAGGAACTCTAAACTAATTTGATCTGTTTTGGAGATCAGTTAGGATTAGGATGAACGAAAATAGCCTCTTTTGATTGTAATTTTGATAAATAAGAGAATGGAAGCATGTAATAGACTAAGGATGCTAGTGATATTGAATGTAAGAGAAGACTTAAGACTGTATATGTGCTTCAGAACTCTGTTTTTAATGTAACTCATTCCCAGATCTTAATCAAAGACATAATTTCATCATTTATGGTGTTTTCAAGTTAGCGTTCTCATCAATTGAAGTTTTCCAAGTGTGCCTTGAAAGCATGGAAGGGCCCCTATGTGAAGTTGGTACACTTTATTTACATTTCTATTAGATTTAGTATTTATATCTTATTATTATTTTATTTTATGCTTTTGAGTTCATCTATTTTGACTAGAAGTGCTTGTGATTCTATTTATCATTTTTATTTCATGATTCATAGTAATAATTTGAGAATTCGATTGCAAAAATTAATGAACAGTACTTGTAAGAGATTTAATTGAGTATTGAATCTCAAATCATTTCTGTGATATCTATTTTAATGAATTTGATTTTTAGTATGCTCTAGTGTGTTACTTTGAAAGATTTTTTGTGAACTATAACCTTGTAAGAGGATTGAAAACTCAGATTAGTAGCACTCTGTTTTTAGAATAGTAGATCAGATTTAGTTGCATAATTGTTTAAAGTATGAAAGGAACCACATTCCAATCTCTTGTAAAAGAGTGTTGGAGCCTATCACAATAAACATTTACCTAGGAAAATAGAACAGATCCTTTTAGGTCTATAAACATTAGACACGTGCCTCTAAGATTCCCTACCTTGGTTGACAATAAATTGAGCCTAATCTAGAACACTAGATTGGTCTGTACAGTGAGAACCATATAGTTTCTTACCAGTAAAAGCTTCTTCAGGTGTACTCATGCCAAGTACTCTATGAGGAAAACAGTTTTGCACAGAAACCGCAGTGATCCATGATTCTGCCCACAAATGCATCGGTAGGCCATGATCATGTAGCATAGCTTGTGCAACACCCACAATTGTTCTTTTCTTCCTCTCCATGACCCCATTTTGTTGTGGGTTATGAGGTGCTATGATTTATGTTCAAATTCATTATTTTCTATAGAAGTTTTTGAATTCGTTAGAGATGTATTCTCCATCATTATCGCTCTGTAGAGCCTTCACTTGCTTCCCCAAATATTTCTCAACCAATGCCTTAAACTCACTAAAATTTAATAATGTTTGATCCTCCTTCTGCATGAAGAAGATCCAACATTTACAAGAAAATTCATCTACAAAAATAACATAATACCTATGTTTTGTTATTGAAGAAACCGAGAATGGTCCACACATGTCTGTGTGAACTCTCTCCAAGATCACCAAAACATGGTTCTCCTTTTCTTGAAAGGTGGACTTTACAAACTTTCCGATAGTACATCCATTGCACTGATCTAACTATGCAAGTGTACCCTTGCGAAGTCTAGTAGAGATCTCCTGCAAAATTTTTAGGGCGCCATGGTGAAGATGGCCCAATCGCCTGTGCCATAATTTCCCCTCATCTCGACTCACCACTTCTTATTTTCTCACCATTGCAGCGCAACTATCTACCTCCAACTTGTAGAGATTTTTGACTTGAATCCCTATCCTCTTGGCTTGAACCATTGTTTTATGTCGCAGGAAATCTTTTCCATCGCTGAAAACAACATCATAGCCTTTGTCCTGCAACATCGCGACTAAGACCAAGTTTTTCTTCAGACTTCGAACATGCATAACATATTTCAGTAGAAATTTTTTACCTGGATCCCTCTCAAAGGTAATGGTACCAATATCGGTCACACTATATTGTCCATCGTCTCCCATCTCTATATGTATTTTGAGATCTATCTCCTCCAAGTCACTGAAAAGTTCCTTATCTCCCGTCATGTGGAAGGAACCACCATTATCAAGATATGACACTAACCCCATTTTTCTTGAAACCAAGCATTCGATCAAGGAGAAATCAAGTTCAAATTATGAGGCAAGGGCCTCACCAGCTGCAGCTCCAACAAATTTCTTGTTCTTCTTTTTATATGCATAGTTACTGGCGAGATGCCCATGTTCGTAACAGAAAAAACACTTCACCTTGGACAAATCCAGCTTCTTGCCTTTAGAATCAGATTTTGAATGGGATTTCTTCCCCTTCCCTTTCCTTGCCTTGGCGGCCAAAGCACAATCCTCCTCATCATCATGCTTTGATGAAGATCCATCTCTGGTGTTCCACCTGAAATTCTCCTGCACTAGATCCGACCACAGTGGTTCCCAATCCGGAAATTTTTCCCATCCGTTGACAGAGTCTTGATAACTGTGCAAACTCTTAGGATGTCCCAAGAGAGCCAAACTCACCAAATCATCATCAACAACTGTGATTCCCACACTCCCCAGTTCATCCCGACATTGGACAAACTTTGTGAGATACTTAGGAATATTTTTTCCCTTCTCCATCTTGATCTTTCTGAGTTTATCCTTCAGCGCCAATTTCCTATGGTCACTGCTGCTTTGGAAAAGAATCGTCAAAGCCTTCCACATCTCAAATGGAGTGGCTTTCCCATGAAGGCTTGAGACAATATGGTCTCGCACAACTTCCAACATAATCCTTCTCGTCTTTGCTACTTTATTTTTCCAGGCGTCAAGTAATGCAACATCCATCAATGTGGGCTTAGGAACATCATTGTCGATGAATTCCTTCAAGCCATTATATTTAAGAACCGCCTCCATCCTATCCTTCCATGAAATTTATTTCGAGCTGCCCTCGAGTGCATACTCTAACTGCAAACCATTGAAATCCATTTCGATGTTTACTCAACTGTCGCACCAAGAAATTGTTGCAGCAAATTCGAATTGTTTCCACCAACAAACTCAGCTACTGATTCAAAATTACAATCTTCTTTGCTCTGATACCATGTAGAAATTTTAATACAATTATGTATTTCTTGAATTCTCTTGATCTAAAAATTATATGCCACTTTTAAATACATAATCATTTTTGGAAATTTAATCGCCAATTGCAAACACATGAAGAAAGATTAATCACACATAACACAAATTTTTTTACAGGGAAATAATAAAGCTAAAAACCACACTATCATATACTATGTATATATCATGGATCATGAAACAATCTCATAAAAAACTCTAATCCAAGAGCTCTTAGTACAATATACAATCGTCTCACACTATCATACAAATATTGGCAAATACATGCGCCAATTTACTGCCACCTGACATCCTGCCTCCACTACGCAATCCCTGTTGATCACAATCCCTAAATGAATTCGATCTTTCCTTTCCTTAATTGCGCAATCGTCATCGGCATCTCCAATGTGTGTTTGGTTGCAAGAGTGCACCCACTAATGTCACAACTGATAGTCAAACTGTCCCTTTCACCTATCTCTCAATTGGGTCTCCACTGGATCTGAAATGCATGTAGTTAATACTAGTAAATCTTCAATTCCATGTGATATCACTCCATGTGAATTAATTTAATATTTAATTCAATTATCTCTCACTTGTGTATCTTTAGTTACAACTAGTAACAACTAGAAAAACTGAGTTTAATTCACTTA
This sequence comes from Pinus albicaulis, assembly GCA_034641835.2. NCBI lineage: Eukaryota > Viridiplantae > Streptophyta > Pinopsida > Pinales > Pinaceae > Pinus > Pinus albicaulis. The sequence continues at coordinate 758,005,269 of CM076578.1, read as the reverse complement.
ATTGAGTTAAACTACTTTACAACTAACATAACTACACATCCAACTCTATTACAACTTTGTATGACTCAGTTACAACGAAGTCCACTTGCATGTCCCACCAACCAACCTTGGAACTCGTAATTACTTCAGTCAACTAGTTTGCCACATCATTTAACTGAAATCAAGTTCTTCAAGAGAATAGATTATTATTTGTTGTCTAATTATTATCAAGAGATAGTAATAATCGACATGAATTCTATTTTTAGACATGCGATCTATAAATATACTTCACCCATGCATCTAAAAATAAAACCCCATCTATAAATAGACTCATAGAATTTTCTCACCATTCTAAAAATAGACATACACCTAAAAATAGCCTGCGGGCCCCACCTAATGTAGGTGCTTAATTTTCACTAGGATCATCATCTTGTTGAATCTCAATAATAAAAATGAATGTGGGGAAACTGGAGGAATTTTTTTTCAAAACATTCCAAATAAAAAAATCCTCTCTTCGTTTTGCAAAAAACCTCCCTCATGTTTATTTATATACCACTCCATCTTAGAGGCCATTGTTTCTAGAAAATTTTGAATTTTTGACAGTTGAAATGCAAAGCGCGCAACACCCTAGGCACTACGCTTTTGTTGAGGCATCCTTTGGACAAAATAAGACCACCATTGGATTCATAATGAAAAATACATGAAATAAAAAAAAATTATAACCTTGTTTTGGACAATTGGCAGGTTAAAATGGAAAAAAACACCCAAAAAATCATGTTTCTGCCCACTTTTTTGCCTAAGCATTGCGCGCTGAGAAGTCTTGGGTGAATCAATTTTTGAAATGTCAAATCAATTCCATTTTAAAAACTAAATGAATATTTGGAAAGTAGATAGGATAATATTTCTAACGAGCTATCATGGGCCCAATTTGGACACCAAGAAGGCACCCAAAATCAGGCTGCAACATGGATGACGTGTTTGAGAAAGGGATGGCGCATTTGACAGTTGTCTAATTTTTCTGAGCTTTTGTGCAAATTTGACTCTTTATCTTGGGGAATCATGTTTTTACCTCTGTAAATAAAATGATGTAAGTGCAAATATCATGTTTTTACTATTTGTTGGCGAAAAATAAGGTCTCGCGGGCAAGACCCAGGTTCACAGGGTTGTGGCCAACAAGGGTCCGGTGTAGTCTAGTAACACGCCGGCATTTTCACCCTGTTCGGGAAGAACAGAGCGTCTCACCCAAGGCGTGCCGCGACCACATGGGAAAGGGGAAGAAATCACAGACGAGGAATAAACCCGCAACCACAGAAAGAAAGAGAATCCGTTACATATACCAGAATATTCATTCAAGATCACCAATCAAGTATATTGACAGTCGCAACTTAAAAATTTTAAAGCATGGTAAACACATCTTAACACATAAACATAAAGACAGCAATCCTTCTTTTCATTAGTCTGCAGCCAAATACAAGATTACACAGCTTCCTTCTCTGATAACCCATATATCAGATACAGATGAATCTAAGAACAGAGAATACAAAACATAGAGAGTAGAAACCAATTGCGAGAACAAGTCTGATTTCTCTGCGGCTGCTTCCGCATTCAATCATCCCGCAACAGCAACCGATCAACCAATCAACCAACCCTCCTCTTCTGCAGCCGGGTGATTGCCTTTTATTCACCCGCTCGCCGCGACTGGCGGCTTCTCTGCGTCTTTGCTCTGGCTTTTCCCGACTTCTCTTCTGATATCTGCATGTTCTACTTCCTGTTCTCTGTTGTATCTCTTTCATCTGTACTTATCTTTGTTCCATCTTCAGTTATCAAGTGCTTCCGCATCGCCTTGTTAGCTCCGCAACTCCTGGTCGCGCGGTGCGGTCGCGTTAGCTGTGTGTATTCCCTCCGCAACTCAAAAAGAGTCCAAGTTCAAAATTCAAAACTTAAACAAAAACAAGGGCCCCACCAGGCCCCGACCACAATCCTTTGACTCGTCCGCGAGTCAATCGCAAATGACAGTCTCTACCTCCATACCTTCGCCGGCCTCTGTGCCCTGCTCTGCTGCTCTTTCTTCTGCTGCCCTTTCCTGTTGTACTCCGCCACCTGCTGATTCAAACAAGGGCCCCAACCAGTTACATAGGGTAAATACATTAGGTTAAAACTCATGATGAGGTGTAATGAATCAGTTTGCAAAAAGTTAGGGTTGAGTCACTTGGACCTCCCTACACTTCAGCTTTCAGTTCAGTTTGTGGTGGCAGTGATCCTATCTCATGGATTCGACCCCTGGGGATGGGACGAGTTTGTTTGAGGCCTATATCATGAAATTTTTCAGTCATTTCATAGGTTGGAATCATTTGGATGTTGGCTTTTTCATCAGAGACTCTATTGTGTTCATTTTGGCAGGAGCTTAATAAATGTGTTGCAGCTATTTCTTTGGGATACATGTGGTATGGTTTTCTAGAATTGTTTATTCTTATGTCTCATTATGTTTGAATTTATTGTCTTCATAATTCATTACACTTCTATTGTATGATCACTTTCAAGTTTATAAATAGAATTCATATCACATGCTCTGTTTTGGGCAAATTGTCATAGTCTGTTAATATTTCTTTCAGTTTAGGAATAATTCATATTTTATGCCATTCCTAACTTCTCACCTGTCTGAATCATTCCATCCCAAGAACCCTAATGTGCTAGCCTTCTTACCTACTTTGCCCCATTGAATGGACTATAACCCTAATCTTATTTTCCCTAACCTAGCCTATTTGGCCTAATATCCTCATCCAACAACCCAATAAAAACAAAACAAACCCTCCTGCATTTCATACCTAGCTTAAAACCCTAATTCATCCAACCCTCTTAGTTGTGACATTGTGGAGAGAGCCCTCTCCAGTTTGTAGGGCTAGATACCAGGCCAAAATATTGGTTTGTGGTTTCCTCTATTGGGAATTCTTCTTCGGCCTTAGAGATCTGGTGGAGTGATAACATACTGACACCATTTCTAGGGAATGAGGTGAAAGATCTTTCACCAGAAAAAATCATCAAAGTTCAGATCTAATTGCTGATGGTGGACAATGATCAGGCACACGAAGGCTGAAATCATCCACCTGATCACCCCAAATTAGTTTCGAAATAAAATCTAAAGAATCCACTAGAGGATGAACCTTGCCGAGAAATATTAAAGGACAACATGGGAAGATCATGTATTCAACTTGCACTTTGATTCAATACATCATGTTCTTTATCATGAAAGTTTTTTTCTCTTTTCCTGAGAATGTCCATAAATTTTTCCAAGGTATATTATGTTTGAGAAAAGATCATGGACCTCCATTGGATTCCTCTCCTTTGAAATTTGTAAATACAAGTTTCTCATACGCCTTTGATCTTGGTCCTGACCCTTTTTCTGAATCATTTGATGACTATCTTCAAATTGATGAACTTCAAGACATCAAGACTGATCCTAAGACTTATGTACATACTCCTACACTTTGTAAAATTCCAGATAGATACAAACCACTCATCTTACCTCCTATACTCCATGATTTCCCTGAAATTCACTACCTATATCTGAAAAGGTTATCTAAAAAGAAAACTGGGGTAGACAGTACAAAAGTTTTCTGCCAGATTCAATCAAGTCTATTGTTCGATACCTACTAATATAATACCTCCTCCTTTCTTATATCTCTTACATTACCCGGATGCCTTTGATCTGGAAATGGTGTTTCAGCTGAGAGAAATGAACCTCACAACACTTGAAGAGATGCAAAACAACACAATAGATGTAGAGTCTAATCTATTTATCAAAAGGGAAAAGTTGAAGGAAGAAGAGAGGGAGAATATTGCAGAGAACATGCCATCTTCATAGGTAAATCTTGACATTTTGGTAAGTACAGTAGAGGAAATGATGCAAAATATTACCATGAGAGATGAATTTTCCATTCAAGATCAGCATGTCCCACTTATTGCAGAAAAATAAGAGGTTGTTGATATTAAACTCTTTCCCGTTAATCCCAGCTACCATAGATCATAAAATGGATTTGTAGATAAATACGAGGAGAAACAATATGCTGATTTAATGTGTATTATTGGTGAAATTACTCATATTGATGATTTTCCTAAGTATGATCAGTATGACAAAAATTATGTTCTCCAAACAGAAGCTAATCTTGCAGACCAATCAACATCTGTTTTGTCGGAGGAGAAAGTTCAGTTTCAACAGCTTGAATACAGTGATCAACAGATGCACATCAGCTATGGCAGTGAGGAGGAAAGTGAAAAAAATTTGGAAGTAAGTGAAGGATATTTTCCTCTTTGTTTTACTTTATTTCAGTTCATCAAAGACAACTTTCATGCAATTAGAAATCAACAGTCAATACGTTTTGATCTTGACAATCAAGAGGCCAATGAAATCCTTGATCAAGAATCCTCAGCTCTATATTTGCAGCCACTGAGTTCCATTGAATGTAAGGTTGCAAATGAAGGCTTGTAAGTTGAAACATATGATCAAATTATCCAAGATAATTATGTACCATTATGTTTTGAAGCATTTCAGTTTTTGAAGGAAAAGTTTCATAATGTCTCTAAAGAAAAGGATGAGTAGCCTGTAGAAATTCATACAGTCTCATTAGAAACAATGGAAAATAGGTTGCAACAATATTTTCAATTTTTTCATGACCCTATAGCTGATGTGTTGGATGATATCCGCAGTAAAAATTCTTCTCCATTAGCCAACTATGAGCCTAAAAAGAGTGTTGATATAAACTTGATCTGACAACCGGTTTCTTTGTCATTTTTAGCGGGAGTCTCATTATAAAGGTCATCCAAACATTTGTAGCCATATCAGGGGAGTAATGAAGAAGATTCTTGTTTTTTTGTTCATCATTAGGAAAAATTGGTTATTCACAAGTTTCAGGATCCTTTTGCCAACTTGCTGTAGTCATGAAGGGAAGAAAGCATATATGTTGGGAAAATTTTAAAATCAAGGTACAAAAACTACCTAGAGTAGAGCAGTAATTAATTAGATGGGTTGGAAATCAATATGTATTCCTATGAAGATCCTTTTGCAACATTTTTGAGGTCAGCTGGTGGGCTCATGCTTTGAAATTTCATTAAGATTCAATCTGATTACAAGTTTTCATGAGAGTTTCCTTTCAGTAGTTCTCTCTTCTTTCTCATAAGCAAGCACTTGCGGAGAATTAAAACAGTAACCAGAATGTTTACATGGTTTCATTGGTTGTTCCATTTCACTTGATTAGGTGATGAATGGATCAGTTAGAGTAGGTTTTGTTGAATAAGCTCAATTTTGAGCATATTTTTTCAGTGAATTTTCAGTCATTTGAGTTTTTATTGGGTCAGTCTATTTCATCTGAGTTATCAGCTTTCAGTCATGTTTATTACTTTGAGTTTTGAATGTATTGGCCCACATGGTTAGGCACTTGGTCTAAAATCTTATTGACACCTCCAAGGAGCTGAAATGCCCAATAAGGCCGATGTTAGTGTCAGTATTTGCATCCTGCCATCCGTGATCAAAATCCTATTTTCATATCATTTTAGGAGTCCCACTCAATTTTTTTTTATCATTCCACTAGGTCATGCAAAAATTTAGTCACTATTGGTAGCCCTAGTCCAAAACATCACTCTTCCTCAAATTTGATTACTTTCTGGCATAGTTTCATACCTTTTTTACTATACATCATTCATAAAGTTAATGTCATCATGTCATAATGTCAGTCATGTCATATTGAAATTCAGTAATTTAAGGTCTCATTAGGTCTTTTAGGGTTTTTCAAGGTTTCACTAGGTCATTATAAGGGTTTCCATGATTCAATAAAACTCCATTCCATTGCATAAGACCAGAAAGTAAAGGGTGATCCAATAAAATTCACTTCGCCATGAAAAGTTCTTGTTTCAACATGTAATTTTTATATTTCCATTATGTAATTTTATGTCATTTAAATGCAATAATTTCATCATCCCAAGTTGCTAACTCAGTGTTACAAACATGCCAAAGCACCAAAAATTAAAATTCAAACATTTCTAAAAGACCATCAGATGATGAGATGTCAAAGAAAAAAGTCACATGAAAAGGTATAGTGTCAAAGTACAAAGATGAATGTGAAGAAATTAAAATGGGTCCCAAGAGCTAATTCATTCAATATATCAAGTGTGAAAGCCATTACAACATCAAAGAGGCACCCATTTTCTCTCTAAGCCATGAAGCTCACCCTCACCTACACTCCATCTACCTCCCCTAGAATTTTTTAGGAAGTTTAGTTTCAACAGCTCGAATACAGTGATCAACAGATGCACATCAGCTATGGTAGTGAGGAGGAAAGTGCAGAAAATTTGGAAGTAAGTGAAAGGTATTTGCCTCTTTGTTTTACTTCGTTTTCGTTTATCAGAGACAATTTTCATGCAATTAGAAATCAATAGTCATTAAGTTTTGATCTTGACAATCAAGAGGGCAATGCAATCCTCGATCAAGAATCCTCAGCTCTATATTTGCAGCCACCAAGTTCCATTGAATGTAAGGTTTCAGATGAAGGCTTGGAAGTTGAAACATATGATCAAATGATCCAAGATGATTATGTACCATTATGTTTTGAAGCATTTCAGATTTTGAAGGAAAATTTTCATAATGTCTCTAAAGAAAAGGATGAGTAGCCTGTAGAAATTCATGCAGTCTCATTAGAAATAATGGAAAATAGGTTGTAGTAGTATTTTCAAGTTTTTCATGACCCTATAGCTGATGTTTTGGATGATATTCGCAGTAGAAGTACTTCTCCATTAGACAACTATGAGCCTAAAAAGAGTGTTGATATAAAATTGATCTGACAGTGGGTTTCTTTTTTATTTTCAGCAGGAGTCTATTATAAAGCTCGTCCGAACATTTACAGCCATATCAGGGGAGTAATGAAGAAGATTCCTATTTTTTTGTTGATCATCAGGAAAAATTGGTTATTCAAAAGTTTCAGGATCCTTTTGTCAACTTGTTGCGGTCATCAAGGGAAGAAAGCATAGATGTTGGGAAAATTTTAAAATCAAGGTATGAAAACTACCTAGAGCAGAGCATTAATGAATTATATGGGCTGGAAATCCATATGTATTCCTATGAAGATCCTTTTGCAAAATTTTTGAGGTCAGCTGGTGGGCTCATGCTTTGAAATTTCATTAAGATTCAATCTGATTACAAGTTTTCATGAGAGTTGCCTTTCAGTAGTTCTCTCTTCTTGCTCATAAGCAAGCACTTGCAGAGAATTAAAATAGCAACCAGAATGCTTACATGGTTTCATTGGTTGTTACATTTCATTTTATCAGGTGATGAATGGATTAGTTAGAGTAGGTTTCGTTGAATAAGCACAATTTTGAGCATCTTTTTCAGTTAATTTTCAGTCATTTGAGTTTGTATTGGGTCAGTCTATTTCATCTGAGTTATCAGCTTTTAGTCATGTTTATTAGTTTGATTTTGACCGTATTGGCCCACATGGTTAGGCACTTGGTCTACAATGTTATGGATACCTCCAAGGAGCTGAAATCCCCAATAAGGCTGATGTTAGTGTTAGTATTTACATCCTGCCATCCGTGATCAAAATCCTCTTGTCATATCATTTTAGGAGTCCCACTCAATTTTTTTATCATTCCACTAGTTCATGCAAAAATTTAGTCATTGATGGTAGCCCTAGTCCAATAACATCACTCTTACTCAAATTTGATTACTTTCTGGCATATTTTCATACCTTTCTGACTATACATCATTCGTAAATTTAATGTCATCATGCCATAATGTCAGTCATGTCATCTTGAAATTCAGTCCTTTAAGGTCTCATTAGGTCTTTTAGGGTTTTTCAAGGTTTCACTAGGTCATTATAATGGTTTCCATGATTCAATAAAACTCCATTCCTTTGCATAAGACCAACAAGTAAAGGGTGATCCAGTAAACTTCACTTCGCCATGTGAAGATGACTTGTAAAAAAAAGTTCTTGTTTCAACATGTAATTTTTATCTTTCCATTATGTAATTTTATGTCATTTAAATGTAATAAGTTCATCATCCCAAGCTGCTAACTCAGTGTTACAAACATGACAAAGCACCAAAAATTCAAATTCAAAAATTTCTAAAAGACCATCAGATGATGAGATGTCGAAGAAAAAATTCACATGCAAAGGTACAGTGTCAAAGTTCAAAGATGAATGTGAAGAAAGTAAAATGCGTCCCAAGAGCTAATTCATTCAATCTATCAAGTATGAAGGCCATTACAACATCAAAGAGGCACCCATTTTCTCTCTAAGCCATCAAGCTCTCCCTCACCTACACTCCATCTACCTCCTATAGACTTTTCCCATGCCCATTCCTCTCATTTCCCTCACTTTCCTACAAACCCTAGCCTATTGCTACACTTTTGACACATTCCTATGTTAGGGTTGTGTTTTTCCTTTTTCGACCCCTTCCCCTCACTCATTTCTAGAAAATCCACCTCCCCACACTATTTAACATCTATCCCTATCCCCAAAAATTTCCCCAAGAATTTATAAGACCCTTAACCCCTTCATACTCCTCCCTCTACAAGATCCCGTGTTTTCGGTAAACTTCTGGAGTGACTTTAGGAAAATCCATTTTTCTCCCTCATGGAATGTCCAAATGAATTTCCTGATAAGTCAAATGAAAACTCGACTAGAAGATCTTACCAATGAGCTATCTGTTGGAATCATGATTTCCATTAGACCAAAACCCGCGGGCATTAGTCTCTGCTACAATCGCCATAATTAGGATCCATGAGAGGCAGTTAGTCCATGTAACGAAACACACGGGGAGCGCGGAAACCAATGTCCAAAAATCTCCCCCCCAACGCGAGGCGGGTTAGTTTTTAACTCGAGACATGTCACTCTGATACCACTTGTTGGAATCACGATTGTCGTTAAACCAAAACTCGCAGGCATTAGTCTCCGCTACAATTGCCAGAGTTAGGATCCACGAGAGGCATTTAGTCCATGTCACGAAACACATGGGGAGCATTGAAACCAATGTTCAACACTATCATGAGCTCAATTTGGAGTTGAGGAAGGCCTCCAAAATTTTCATGCGAGAGCACACTTCATTTTTGTACCCTCATTCTTCACTTTTTGACCAATATTTGAAGAATTGATTGTTAAGGGGCTATACTTGATTATTGTCTGTTCTTGATAGGTTCATTGTGTAGCCAAGATATATTTCTTTCCAACGAGCTATCATGAGCTCAATTTGAAGCTTAGGAAGGCCTCCAAAAGTGGTCTACAAGACAATGTTTCATACCTGTGTGTTGCATTGTGTGTTTCCTTAATGCGTTGTGCATTTGCTTAGTGCATTTCACATTTGTTCAGTGCACTGCAAATTTGACCATTTTCCATAGAAAAATCCAAAACTTGTGCTATCACCTTAAAATATTAAATAAAAATCACTCCATCGCCTCCAACAGTCAAGTATGTTTCCATTATCACCATTACTCTCCTCATCAAGTCAATTTTTTGGTGTTTGAGCTTGTTTAAAGAATTGGTGTTTATTTTTAAGTTTGAAACCTTGGTCATTCCCTAAATCCCAATTCCATATCAAATTTCACTCCATAGCACTTTCATTCCCTTCCCACATCATAATTAGCATATCATTACTACCCATATCACATAATCCCCTTTCCCTAAACCTTTCATCCCCAAACCCTAGGACCTAGGTGCTTCAAATGCCTAGGCTCCAAAAATCCCTAACCTGTAATAAAATTCCCTATCCAAAACCCCATAACAATTATACTCCGTGTCACTCCCCTCAAACCATAAACCCCTTCCCCCATCTCCCTAAATTTCCCTATTGCATTCCTCACTCCCTAAACTTCATTTCCATTCCATTACACCTCCCTAGGGTTTTATCACCAAGACACCTATGGAAGAAGAACAAAACAGAAAATACAGTAAGGGAGAATAAAGATAGAAGAAGAGGCGAAAAAAGGAGGGAGAGTCTCAAGGCTTGAGCCATCAAACAAAAAATAATTTATATCATTACCCCTAGCAGTCAAATGTTTTCAAACATGTGGGTTATTCTAAATTTTGTGAAATGCTCCAAAAATTGGAGGTAGGTTTTCATGAGCAGCTCACGGACATGTTTTCCACCACTTTGAAAGGAGAAAAGGCCATCATTTAAGGTTTTTATTTCATATTCTTAGTACATACCATATCTTAGCCACATACATGCCCAACCAAGGTGAGAAATGGTTTAAAAACCTAGACCTAGATGTTCAAAACTATAAACCCTAATCAAGAAGAAAGAGAAAGGTAAGTTGAATTTTCTTACTTATGCTTCCCTCATGGAATATCATACCATATTAGGTCTCCATGAAGAAAGTGTGGAGAAATTTTGAGGAAATTTGAAGAAAATGTGGGAAAGTTTGAAAAATTCTTTGAAGGCACATTTTCCAGAAATCATGTTTGAGAACCCTTTTTTCATAAAATATTGTGGCAAAAAAAAAATTAATTTGTGGAAATAGGAGGAGGTTTTTGTTAAAAATATTCCAAATAACAAAAAAAATCCATAAGTTTGGAAGAAAACCTCATGGTTAGTGAGATATCGCTCCATATTGGAGGCTAATTGTTCCAAAAAATTCAAATTTTTGACAGCTGAAATGCCAAACGCGCACCACCCTAGGAATTGCGCTTTTGTTTGAGGCATATTTTGTCCAAAATAAGACCACAATTGGATTAATAATGAAAAATAAATGCAATAAAATAACTTTTATCACCTTGGTTTGGACAACTGGCAAGTGAAAAAGGCAAAAAACACTGCAAAATTCATGTTTTTGCCCACTTTTTAGCCTATGCACTGCACGCTAAGCAGTATTGGGAGAATCCATTTTTATAGGTAAAATAACGTCCATTATGAAAAATAAAGGAATATTTGGAAATTGGACAGGATAAGCTTTCCAACGAGCTATCTTGGACCCAATTTGGACACCGAGAAGGCACCCAAAATCAGGTTGCAACATGAATGGCGTGTTTGACAATGGGATGGCGTGTTTGACAGTTGTCTGATTTTTCTGAGTTTTTGTGCAAATTTGACTTTTTATCTTGGGGGATCATGTTTTTACATCTATAAATCAAATTTTGTAAATTTAAATATCATGTTTTCACTATTACCTAGGGTAAATACATTATGTTAAAACTCATGATGAGGTGTAATGAATCAGTTTACTAAAAGTTAAGGTTGAGGCACTTGGACCTCCCTACACATTAGCTTTGAGCTTAGTTTTTGGTGGAACTGCTCCTCCTCTCATGGATTCGACCCCTGAGACTAGCAGGAGTTTTTTTGAGGCCTATATCATGTAATTTTCAGTCATTTCACAGGTTGGAATTAGTTGGATGTTGGCTTTTTTATCAGAGACTATTGTATTCATTTTGGCATGAAATTAATAAAAGTGTTGCAATTATTTCTTTGGGATACCTGTGGTATGGTTGTCTAGCATTGTTTATTCTTATGTATCATTATTTTTGAATGTATTTTCTTCATAATTCATTACACTTCTATTGTATTATCACTTTCAAGTTGAAAAACATAATTCATCTCACATGCTCTGTTTTGGGAAAGTTGTCATAGTTTGTTCATATTTCTTTCAATTTAGGAAGAATTCATCTTTTATGCTCTTCCTAAATCCTCAATTGTCTGAAGCATTCCATCACAAGAACCCTAATGTGTTGGCCTTCTTACCTACCTTGCCCCATTGAATTGACTATAACCCTAATCCTATTTTCCATGACCTAGCCCATTTGACCTAATATCCTCATCCAACAACCCAATCAAAACAAAAAAAAAAACCCTTCTAGATTTCATACTATCTTAAAACTCTAATTCATCTAGCCCTCTTGGCTGTGACATTGTGGAGAGAGCCCTCTCCAGTTTGTTAGGGCTAGATACCAAGCCAAAATATTGGTCTGTGGTTACCTCTTTTGGGATTTCTTCTTCAGCCTTAGAAATCTGGTGTAGAGATAACAATCCCCAACATGTTTATGCTTGAAAATATATGTAATGAATTGAAGTATAATAATAAGATGAATTTTTGGTTTTATCCTGTATGGTCTTCTATGTAAAATTTTGTGTCTCTATGTTAATGTGATGCCTTCTTGAACCTTTTTTGATATGATGGTGGTTTCATGATGCATCACTTTACTTATTTAAATGAAGCAAATGGTTTTGATTCATAAGTACATAATTTTTAATTGATGAAAATTTGTGAAATAGTCAAATTTCTCTGACATTAATTCACCCTCCCACTCTTAGTGTGATTTATGGTCCAACGATTGTTTTGGAAATTGTAAGGATTCCATACAAAATATATTCATTATTTCTCATAACTCCATGCCCTCTTTAAAAGGAACAGGCATTGGCCACCTTCTTCCAATCTTTTTCCTTCTTTGCAAAGTTGAAATAAGTGTGTGAATTTGGGTTTTTGACCACCCATGGATATTACTCTTGGAAATTGGGTATAGAGTGTCCTATGTAATGAGAAATGGAAAAAATAGTTTCCATGCAAACACCCTAGGGACTCCTCCAATAGGAGTGCCAATACCAAGAATCAATTTTAACTTAATTTGACTTTGAGAAATGTGCCACATTATAAAAGTGGCATGATAAGGAAACCATACTACCAACAAAAAGTGGTTTGAGGTCACTACTTATTTTCCCCTTTCAAAAGGAAAAACCACCATAATTTGCATTAAGTGAAGTATTTTGCCACCATATTAGAGATCAAAGTGGACCAACTAATACAAGATATGGACATTGTGAAATGATTTGTGTGCCCAAATAGGCTTCCTATGGAAAATCCATAAGATGGAAATTGAGGTTGTTTCCTTTTTGAAAATGCATATTGGCTCCCACATATATATATATATATATATATATATATATATATATATATATATATATATATATATATATATATATATACAATTAAACAAAGTACCTAAAGCACAATGAACCAAATATTCATATATCAGGTGCTAAAGGGGATATACATAATATCTAATCTGGAAATAATTGTTTATATAATTTATAATAATGTTCCATTACAATGATAAAGAAAGACTAATGGTTCACTACAAAATTATACAAAACCATAGTGCAACTAAAGTTATAGACAATGCTTTGACGTGGTGTAACTTTGGTTGCACTTTGGTTTTGTAGAATTTTGTAATGAAGCATTGGTCTTACTTTACCATTGTAATGGAAATTTTATTATAAAGTTTATACAAAATTATTTCTAGATTATAAAATATGTATACGCCCTTTAGCATCTTATATATGAATATTTGGTTCATTGTGCTCTAGGTACTTTGTTTCATTTTATTTTCTTAAACATGTCATTTTGAAAAAAAATAAAAAATCCCATTGGATATTTTCCTTGATAATTTCATTTTGAATTAAAGACCTACAAACACACATATTCAATAATAATTTGGAATCACTTAACCATTATTATTTATAAAAATAAATTGAATTTTATATTTTTTTTCATCATATATATGTCTCTTCTTGGGATGCTTATTCGTTCAGTCATCTTCAGAGGTGGGATTTGGCATATGTATCTTTGTTTTCACCATGTATAGCATAAGGGAACCAGAAACGACATCTTTGGAAAACAAAAATCCTACCACCCTATTTTAGCTCCTTCTCCTTCGAAATAAAAAAATTTACATCCCAGTAGTATGGAACTATGTCATGATAATATTCAAACATTTATAATATGCTCGACCCTAAGGTTGTTTATGTGTGTGTGTGTGCACGTGTGTGCCACATCAAAGCATTGTGTGTAACTTTGGTTTCACTTTGGTTTTGTAGAATTTTGTAGTGAAGTGTTGGTCTTGCTTTATAATTGTAATGAAATTTTATTATAAAATATATAAAAAATATTTCTAGATTATATATTACAGATATTCCCTTTAGCACCTTATATATGAATATTTTGTTCATTGTGCTTTAGGTACTTTATTTCTTTGTCTTTACTTAAACATGTTATTTTGAAAAATATTTTAATTTCCCATTGGATATTTTCTTTAATAATTTCATTTTGAATTAAATCCTGACAAATACACATAATCAATAATAATTTGGAATCACTTAATACACCCTCATTCTTTATAAAAATAAATTGAATTTTATCTTTGATTGCATCATATATATATGTCTCTTCTTGGGATGCTTCTTCTTTGGGTCCTCTTAGGAGGTCGGATTTTGTGTATGCATCCTTGTTTTCACCATGTATACTATAAAGGAACCACAAATGACATCTAGAAAATAAAAATCCTACTACCCTATTTTAGCTCCTTCACCTTCAAAATGTACAACTTTACATTCGAGTAGTATGCAACTATGCCTTGATAATATTCAAACATTTATAATATGTTGGACCCTAATGTTATATATATACATACATACATATATATATAAACACACACACACATATGTATATATCTAAACAACCTTAGGGTCCAGCTTAGTGAAGTGTTAGTCTTTCTTTATCATTGTAATGGAATTTTCTTATAAAGTATATAAAAAAATATTTCTAGATTAGATATTACGTATGTTCCCTTTAGCAACTTATATATGAATATTTGGTTCATTGTTCTTTAGGTACTTTGTTTCATTGTCTTTTCTTAAACATGCCACTTTGAAAAAGATTATATTTTCCCATTGGATATTTTCTTTGATAATTTATTTTTGAATCAAAGCCCGAAAAACACACATATTCAATAATAATTTGGAATCACTCAATCCATCCTCCTTCTTTATAAAAATAAATTACATTTTATCTTTCTTTTGCATCATATAGGTATATCTTCTTGGGATGCTTCTTCTTTGGGTCCTCTTCAGTGGTGGGATTTCGCACATGCATCTTTGTTTTCACCATGTATAGTGTAAGGGAACCACAAATGAAATCTATAGAAAAAAAAAATCATACCACCCTATAAGTTACCTCCTTCACCTTCAAAATGTACAACTTACATCCCATTAATATGAAACTATGCCTTGGTAATATTCAAACATTTTATACCTCAAAAAATATTGGGATAGGATTTTATTGAATGGTATTGTCATTGATTCCAACATCAGTAAATGAAAACTCTTAATATTCTTCATCCCTTGGAAGCTCCATTGGCAAAAGTCCCTAGAGAACCCTAGAATCCACGCACTTGTTTGAATTTTTTAGGACTAAGATTAGTTGTATTGCTCCTACAATCACCATAATTATATGCTCCTCGCCAAGCCGATTCCATTGGTATATGGAACTCCATGAGATTCCTCTCAATTTGAGAGATATTCTTTTCAAAGTTCAAAACCCTATCAACTGGGGAAAAAACCCAAAAGGAGGATGATGTGGAAATGTGTTATTGGGAAAATTTGGTAAAGTAAATTATGGCACAACTCTTAAGAATGGATTACAATTATTTTTTATGATTATCAAATCTTAAAGGAAAATTTCAAATTAAATATTCAGAATACATATTCAAGTGACATTTTCGAAACTTGCAAGGGAAGTCGGCCTCACATGACTGTTGGCTCCATTAAAAATTTAAATTTTAAATTTTGGATTCGCTCCAAAATTTGAAAGTCAACCTACCCCTATTAAGGACCTCTCTTATACTATAATAATGGTTTTGGATCCTAGTATTCTGAAGCATTCTCTACGGTGAGAAAGATGGAAATATCTTTGTTTTTTGCTAGGTGTTTTTTGTGATTAAGGGGTATGGTTTTCTAAGGTTTCTTAGACATGTTCAAAAGAATTAAAAATTGATTTAAGTATAGTAATATTCTATCACCTTGCTATTATTCTACAGCCTAGTGTATTTGAATAAGAAGATCAACTTAAAATTGGAGGAAGGTTTTTTGGGGTTGTTATTTCTTCTTTTCGTTGAGTTCTTTTTTAATCAATTTTGAGGCTGGATAGAAGTCATTCATTATCTACTGAATTTTTGAAAATTATTCACTAATCAAAGGTCATTGTGGTTATATCCTAAGATGATTTTGAACCTATGTTTGAGGCCATTGGGGCCCTCATTTTCTAGGCTCTATTTGAATTTGTTTTTGTAGGAAATATAGCATGGTATCATCATCCCTCTTTTGAAGATGGTCTATCATTTTTTGAAGGATAATTTGAGAATAGTTGTGTTGTTAGGAGTTAACCCTTTTATTCCAAGAGTTTGACCATCTTAGGGCATGATTTTGTGACCTATTTAGTGCTCAGTAATTTGTATGCTTCTTCAACATAAATTACCATCATGGGTTGATCAGACTTCTGGTGTTGGAGGAGTTTAAAAAACTAAATAAAGACTGGGCCACATTTAATTTTCTCAGTGGTTATGAGGTAGATAAATTAACACCTAAGAAAAATCCAAATTCAAAAGCCATTCCTTCATACAAGAGTGAAAAACCTGTAGTTGAAACAGAGGGTGTGAATGAGGAGGAGATGGAGCCTATTATAGAGCCCATGGATATTGAAGTAGAGACTGCACAAGAGACAAAAATTCCACAGCCTACACCCGCAAGTAGCAAACCAAAGATCAGAAAGAAAATCCATGGAAGGATAACCAGAAGCTAAATAATTGGGAAAGGCAACCTTGAAGATATTATTTAAGACATAGACACTGAGGAGACTCCAGTTGTCAGAGCTGAAGAAGTTAAAGGGAATAAGAAGAAAATAAGGGTGAAACTGCTAAAAATTTTGATTTCTCGGGGGAAGATGTAGGGTTTTAGCCAAGAAAAACACTCACCAGGCTGCAAATTTCCAAAGGTGTCATGGCAAGTAAAAGGACAGAGGTTACTGAAAAAGGCAAGAAGCCTATGACAGAGGATATCATTGATTTGTCTCCAGCAAAAGAGGATATCATTGTGCCGATGAAGCGCAAAGAGAAAGTGGCTGAGATAACTAAAATACAAATGTTAAAGGAACAGTTAAAATAAGATAGAGAGGAGGTTATTGAGACCAAATTGGAATTGTAGGAAGCTAACATAGATAGGAAACTGATGGAAGTATTCAAAGAGAAGGTAAATGATGAAATCAATCAATATGATGAGTCATTGACCAATGCCAAGAAACTTTTGAAAAGGGCACTTCCTCTACGAAGGGTAATGAAGCGCACAAGAAAGAGAAATATATGGTTGCAAGCTGAAAGAAAGAAACTCAAAATCCAAGTCAAAGAGATAGAAGATCATATGGAGATGATACAGTTAGAATTAAAGAAGAAAGGTCTTAAAATCACAGTCATAATGAACCTGAAGAGATTCAAGCTCCTACTACCAAAGGTGAAGCTTCTAAAGCTTGAAGAGTTGAAAAAATAACTTTTTGACATTTTTGCATCATTCAGAATCAAAATTTGCAGATCCATAGGAAATTTTTTGAATAATAAAGGAAATTTTTTGAGTTTACTGCCAATTAGGCATGTTCGTATTGAATCTCAGGCTTGAAGCCCAGATTTCTCTACGAACTCATTGTAGGTAAAAATTAAGGCAGGTAAAATTTGTATTTATCTCTTTTGACTTAAAAAATAGTTCAAAATAAACAAAGAGAGCTAACAGGTGGTAGAGATAGGTGAAATCAATTTGCTACAAACTTTCTCTACCAACTTGCCTTAACTCCCCAGTTTCCGCAGTGAGCAAGTTTGTGTAGCGTTTTTGAGTTTTGATGGTAGATTGGAGGTAAGACAGCCACATGGAATGCTTAAAGGGTATCAGAGGAATATTTTGGTGGAGGCATGGTCTTCGACAAGGTTTTTCATTTCACTAGCTCATCATGAAGACACTCATCATTTATCATGAAACCGCCTCCTTAAAAGTAGGAAGACAAGTCTCCTAACTTGATGGGGGAAACTATGTTTTGGTCATGGCCACTGCCACCCAATAAAATGACTTTCCTTGATGTAAATATGTAGTATTTTCCATTGATTGATGTAATAAATTGGTTATAGAGTCCTAGTAGGTCTCTAATTCCTAAAGTTAGTAGCTATTAGTTTTATTTCCAGTAATTTTCTTATTTCTAGAATAGGTGTCAGCAAAGGGACTCAATGATATAGCCATGTAGGCAGATCCAATGTAAAGAGGTTGAAGCCTATTAATACGTATAATATCGAATAATATAAGGTTGAATGATGTGACTACAAAACTACTATTGCAAACATTTTTCTTATCAATGATATACAGTGGTTGTTGGCTCTTTCTTCACCTGAGATTCATCTGATGTTTTCATGAGCATTTTTCTTATATATCTTGCTATTTTGACTTCATTGCTTTGATGTTTGATTACTTAGAATTCATGTACATCATGCTGTAAATTCCTTCAAGCATTAGACTACTGTGTATCTGTGTGTATTTCCTTTTCATAAAAACATCTATATACCTCAACTTCCACAAGAATAACCATGTCACTGATTTTCTTAACACTCCATAAACCCAATGGTAGTGAATTCTATACATGTTTTACCTACATACAAAAATAATTAAAACACTTTTGTTAGAGTTAGCCATCTGTGAGCTTCACTTACATAATATTATCAATATCTTTGAGAGAGCCCTCTCAGGCTGAAAAGGCTAATTTTTAGCTAGAAGCTGGTTTGAAAGAGTTACTCTAGGTTGTCTGGTGGAGTAGCCCATCTATACCAACTTAGTGATAACATGTATTATGGAAAAGAGGCTCTTGAGCCATATGTAATGATTTTTTGTAGAGATTAATGATGAAGTGTACTTACTAAGACAATTGTGTGTTGGTTGAATGATTATCTGGTTCTTTAAAAAAGATTAAATGTGTGTATCTAAGTAGTATTTCCTTATGAATATGCATGAATTGTTGCGATCAGGCTTCTATTTGGTATTACTTGGTGTTCTTTAATTCTTGTCTCACTTATGTACTTCCTCCCAATATTGTATCTTGATCCCCATATAATTAAGGTCACGACAAGCCTCGGGTGAGACTCCTTTCCCATTTTGGGTAAGGTGAAAATGTCAGCATTGTGCTAGACTACATTGGAGCTTTGTTGGCCCCTATGCCTGAACTCGGGATCTCAACCATGTTATTATTTTGTGCTAACAAATGGTTCCATTTTCAATACCCTGAAATTCTAAAAAGGGGATTGGAATATGGTATCGAGGATCCTAAAGAAAGAAATACAATATTAGTGGTACGAAAAAATAGACCAGTTCATTTCTCAACAAGCTCAGCTCCATCTACAAGGTGTGGAAAAGTTGAAGGAGAAGATATTATCAAAGATTCAGCTAGCAATCAATATGATATTTTTTGGTGCAAATTTCCAAAGGAGCTGCACAACTGATTGTAGAGTATAGGTAAAGGGAAATACTAGTGGACAAAGCTGATCTCATCGTACCTAGAATTAAGCAGGTCTTATTGAGCTGCATCGAATTGACACAAATCTAACATGAGATGTGGAATTATGGGTGAAAACCATTTTAGAAGGATACATTATTGATTTTGTCATGGAGATCCATCAATCCTTTTATAAAGCCAAATACGTGTTCAGGTCGGGGTTGCGAGGGAAGCTACTTAAGAAAATACCTTTATGGATCAAGGTTCTAATGGTGGAAGAAAATGTGTTGGTGTTCCAAAACCCAAACATGGCAGTCTAAAATCCCAGTACCGGGGGAAAGACCTAAAGGGAGGGATGTTACCGAGCAAGAAATCATGAGAATGTCAAAAAAATGAACGCAGATGACTACAAGTAGGCTAGGGATCTGAGGGCACGACATAGAGTGCGAATATCTTAGAAATGGTGGGAAAGGGCTCTGTGGGAAATTAATAGGCAACAAAGGGATCTACACCAATAAGGATAAGTGTTGAGGAGTCCAACAGAGGAAGAAGGAGTAGTTGTGGGTCTATCGGGAGAAGTATAAAATGTTGTGGGGGGTGAAAATTAAGATGGTGATAGGGAATTGTTACCACTAAAATCAGCAGGGGACCTAGAATGGGTTCCTATGAGAGTAATTGCTAGGTTAAGGGAAATGATGGAGACTTATCCCACTATCACCACAACTAAGGCTCCCTGCTCTTTATGGAATTTCACCAATGGGAGGATACTCGATGTTTTAGGAAGCCACTTATAGAGGATATACCAAAAAATATATCATAAATGATGCCTTAGACCCTTTCCCTATGATAGGATGAAGAATGGAACTTGATTTCTTTTTAAGCAAGGGACTTGATTTTCTAGGGAGAGGGGATGAGACTTGGAGGGTTGAGGTAGAAGAATATGACTTTTAAAGGAGGTTACCAATCCCTAAAATCCCTTCGGAACTTGGATTCCTAAGTAGTCCTTGATAGATAATTTTTGGTGAAAAATGGGACCACATGAAACCAAGTGAACCTAGGCTAGGTTAGGGGATGTATTTTAGCATCCAACAATATTATTAACCTGGCCAAGGTGAGTGGAAAGGATCAAACAATAATTTTCACCCAAATATGTCAAATTGATCCTATTAGGTACTAGCCTTGGGAAACGTAGGGAAAAATTGATCTTATAGCTAGGGCTTGGGATATCTTGAGATTCCACCATCAGATTTTCTCCAAATTCGGAGGAGACCTAGGGGACCCACCAATGCAGTACATCCTAGGGGATCAAATTTTTTCTATGGTAATTTTCCCAGTAAATTAATGACCTAGCTAACCTAATGAGGCTAGACATAGGAAAGGGAGGAAAAAGGTGAAAATGGGATTGAAATGATCACCCTTTGATGGACCAGTGCCTAATTTCACTTGGGGATATGGAGTCAAGGAGAATTGCGAAGACATATTTTTCTTCTTTCTCAGGGATTCTCCAAAATTCAACTTTGTCCAACGTTAGACACAAGATGTAATATTCCAAAAATTTACCCTTTATCTAAATGGAATATTATAGTTGATTTTATCACTAGGTAGGTGAATAAATGGGTAGGAGGCCCATAAAACCCCTTTTGAAGAAATAAAGACACTCCTAATGTGAAAGGAGGAAGAATAAGTAGCTAATTTAAGAACCTTTGGGTGTGAATAGAGATGGGATCATGTTGATTCAGTCAGCTTTGACCAAATCAACAAAGCTATCTAGATACATTGAATCTCCTTGATGAACAAAACAGTTTAGGTGGAGGACAAGTTTCATATGCTTTGTGGCACATATGGATGGGACCCAATGAGAAGAGGTTCACTTTCTATATATGGAGATGATGGGAGCCTTTGTGATTCATGCTTTTGATATTATCATTTGATATTGGTCTGTTTAGACTTGGATTCCTCTTGTTATTTAACAAGGTTGCAGTGTTGTTTAGCACGAGGTGTTCCCAAGCGGGAATCCCACCTCTTCCCTTGAGAGGCCTCTTGGGAGAGCTTTGCACTATATTTCTCCACATCCAAGCTTGAGGCCAAGCACCAGTCTCCATCTTCAGCATTATTTCTATAGTAGAATAGTGTTGTGTTGCAGGGTGTTGGAGTGGAGGTTTGATAACTCCACTTCCGAGTCTGTTTCTCAGTAGAAGGAGCCTTCCTTCTCTTGAGAGATCAGCTAGGAAGATTTTTGGGATAATTTTACATATTGGAATTTTTCCAAAAATATTCCTCATCTTCTACAGTGCAGTCCCTTGTAGGAACTGCGTCCTTTTTCATAGATTTGTTGCAGCAGGGTTTAAGCCCTTGTTTTTGAGCTAGTTTCTTAGGGAAAGGGTCATCCCTTCTCCTGGAAAGCTAGTAGAAGGGATTATCATCCCTATATTGTATTATTCAGCTTCATTTATCTAATTTTGTAGTGATAATGCATTATTTTAGAGCTGAATATTCAGATCTTCTCTTTTTGTACTTATGCTCTCAAGAAACCCTTGCCGAGTTATTTCTATAGTGCATTAAAGAGGCTAGATCTCTGTTTTCTTAGCATATTGTCCAATGAAACTCCAAATATATGATTCCATATTATAATTTTTCAGAAACCCTCACATAATAATTCTATCATGTGCTTCATAAATTTTGCATAGCTTAAGTCATGGGGTATGGATGTTTTTAAGTCATTTTAAGGCCAAGAGATCTATTTAACTTATCAAAAGAGATTTTTTTTTGTTCCTATTTTGTATGTGAGGGCCTTAATACATATTATAAGGGATCCAACCATTATTTATTCATATTAAAATGTAAATCTCTAGAAATAACGTTTTCAGGGTCAAATTACTACATTTTCCCCACTTGGGAGGATGTAGAAGTGCTTCCTTTTGCTGTTGTTTCTTTCATTTGATGGAAATGTGTTTCTCAACACATTTTATGATTTAATTTCTTCCTGCTATTCCATTGTTTTTCTTATGCACTACTGCATTCCCTATTTGGGGATATTACAGTGGTATTGAAGCATAGTCTTGGCTCAGCTTGTGGATCTCATCCATTATGCTATCAAGAGAAGAAGGAGCAAAAATGTACAGAAAGGAGAAGACTCCATTATGTGGAGGAGAGAAGGAGGAGAGGCTCTCAAAGCTTCTTCCAAAATATATTAAGAGCATCAAAGAAGATATTAAGAAGATGAGAAGGGAGATGGAATCTCCAGAGGAGTTTGAATCTAGAGCCAGATCTAGATTTGCACATGATAGGTGTGAGCATTCAGATAAGCCCTATTATGCACAACGCATTCAAATGTTTAGATCTATCATGAGAGATATGGAAGAAGGAGGAATTCCTAAGAGGGAAACTCCTAGTGATTTTCTTTAGGAGTATGAATCTCAAACTGAAAGGTTTAGAGATCATATCACTTTTCAAGAGTTTTTCAAGATCAAGGTGGAGAGGAGAAGGCAACATGACATGGATAGATTTAATCTATCTAATTTTTATGGGTCACCAACATGTTCAGCCAGAGCTTGGGTGGAGGAGCTACACACCTATTTGCAGCAGCACCAAGTTTCTGAAAATGAAGCCTTCAGAGTTGCAGTGTTGCACTTTGAAGGTAAGGCCTATGCGTGGTGGATTTTTGAGTCATTTTCATTGAAAAATGCCAATATTTCTTCTTATGCAAAGTTCACTAAGAGACTAGTGGAGAGGTTTGATGGGAGGCATTCTAAAACACTCTTGATAGAGCCAAAAAAAACAAAACTTGTTCATGGGTTGGAAGAACTTAAAAACTCAAAACCACTTCAGAAAACTATTGGAAAAGCTCACATCTTGTATAACACCTTGATAGAGGCAAAATACCTGTCTCATGTTTTTGAACAAGAGGGCATGCAGGTTCCTTTTTCAAAGGAGGATCATCTTATTGATAAAGTGCCACCCATTCATATTGAATATGAAGAGAAGGATGGGGGCAGCAACACTATCACATCTAGAGCACATCCAGTACCTCATGCAAAGGAAGGAGGAGCACATGCTCCAATAGGAGGATTTCTTGTATCATTGCAATAAGTTCCCCAGGATCTCGCATATGGAGGTCAAGGCACAATCAATGGTAGCATTATTGTGGAGCATTGCAGATGGAAGGAGGAGGTAGGAAGGAAGGTCATCATCATTTGATGAGGATCACACACCCCTATCTATTTTAGAGATCTGGTGCAAACAAGAGGTAAACTAGTTTGCGCTGTGAGGGCAAGGGCAAGGTTGCCCAACCATATGTACAATCTACTCTTGACATTGATGTCTCACTACATGGAGGAATTCCACATGGGAGGCCACAAGATCTGGAGTTGGTGAGAGGAATATTTCCATTTTGTTCACCCCTCTTATATTCCAAAGAGTTGAAAACTTTGGAGGAGTCTAGTACAGCGTAGAGAGTTTGGGATAAACTTAAGGAGGAGGGGGACATCCTTCCATTTTCAGTATCACCCACTCTCACTACACATACTGCACTGACAGAAGTTGCTGCAGTGATGGAGGATGGAACCTTAATGGTGCAAGGGAGTTTCTCCATGGATTTGGAGAAACAGAGGGTACTTCCTTTGAGGAAGGGATCCTTCATACATTGGATTAGATGGAGGCCACTCATGCTTACATTAGCCAAGATTAAGAGATTATTTTTGGATAAGGGCTTCCCCTGGGAGACCAACTTCCAAATATTACTACTTCCTTTTGATCATGATCATCTGCATGATGGGTATGGAAGCAATTTGGAGGATGAATTTGGCATGAGGGATGTCAAATGAAAATACAACAACATGTGGAGAGCTTCACATTGCATATCACCAACACTGTCTCTTGGGAGGATTGATCCATATTGGAGGTCTCAAATCTTGGTAGAGTACTCCAAGGATCTTTGTGCTTGCATGATTCTTGATGACCTTGATGGAGATGATAGATATATGGTAGATGATGTGGTCATCTATTCTTATGGCAGAGTCTTCTTGACTAGAGCTTTTGAGCTCAAGGAGAAGTTGCTACATGCAACACATGAGGACTTCCTTTCCATGCACTTTGATACATATCTTTCCTTGGCAGAGGAGTTCATTTGGGAGGGCATAAACCATGATATATTTCATCATATGGAGAGATGCATAGCCCAGATGGTGATAGAGAGGATGTCACAGCCACTTCCCTACTCTTTGGAGGTGAGGGAGAATTTCCGGTTGAGCCATTTCAGCTCAAGGTCCCAAGTACATGGTGGAGAATGTATAATTCCACATTATGTTTTGTACATATTTACTTTATATGAGAAGCATGTTGTACCAAGAAGGATTATCCCTTCTTGCATATTGTATGATGACGTACTTGAAGCCATTTACAACATTGATATTGGTTATCTTATTGGTGGTTTGTGGGGGAAGCCACATGATTTTTGGTGTGCACCATTGACACCACTTTGTACTTTCATGTTTCTATATTATAGAATGATTGTGGCATAAAACAAGTGGTTGGGAAAGCACTTGTTATTGTTTGATTTGATGTAGGTAAAGGATGCACTGCGCTGGTTCCATGTGTGGGACCTTGATCCACTTTCCGGTTGTCATATGACAACTTGTTTCTATTGGTTTTCACTTCCATGTATTGCTGATATTTTTATGTTCATGGAGAGCTTTTTTTGGAGAGTGATATATGAGTTGGAAATTCCCATTGGGAGTATGATTCTCCCTACTTTACATGATGCATGTTCCAGGGGAAGCAATGGGCAGCCCATGATTTCCAAACAACATCTCTTTTCTTTACGTGGGAGGAGCCATTTGAAGAACTTGAGTTTTTGGAGGAGGCACTTCATGGCTTATTTGTTTGGTGATGTAGCTTTAGCCACTCTTGGAGGTCATGAAATCTCAGCCCAAGATCAGAAGCAGCTCCATAATTACCATAAATGGAGAGAGAAACCACCTGGATGGGAGGATCCAATCTCTCCATGCAGCCCCAACACATTGTATGAACCGAGGGTTGAGGATATTTTTGATGAGCTACCTAGGATGGCTCATTTCATTTGGATGATAGCATGGGTGTAGGAGTCACTCATTGGGAATAATATTCCCCATTTTTTTCATTTCTCCTACCTTGAGGAGGCCATTGGACAGCAAGAAGGTTTCCACTTACACCTTCCACATTTTCATGATGTGAGCCATTTGGTTTTGCATGCTTGGGAGGGAGAATTGGAGGACAGTTTTATTGCAGATTGTTTTGAGCAGTGGTGGGAACTATTGACAAGGAGGCCACAAGAGGAAGAGGGGAGGAATTTCACTCTCCTTATGCATTTTATTGAGGACAAGTAAAATTTTGGAGGGGAGGACTGCAATATTCCAAAAATTTAGCCTTCATCTAAATGGAATATTATAGTTGATTTTATCACTAGGTAGGTGAATAACTGGGTAGGAGGACCATAAAACCCCTTTTAAAGAAATCAAGAAACTCCTAATGTGAAAGGAGGAAGAATAAGAAGCTAATTTGAGCACCTTTGGGTGTGAACAGAGATGGGATAATTTTGATTCAGTCAAATTTGAACAAATAAACAAAGTTGTTTAGATACATTGAATATCCTTGATGAACAACGCAGTTTAGGTGGAGGACAACTTGCATAAGCTTGGTGGCACATATGGAAGGGACCCAATGAGAAGAGGTTCACTTGATATATATGGAGAGGATGGGAGCCTTTTTTATTCATGATTTTTATATTATCATTTGATATTGGTCTGTTTAGACTTGGCTTCCTCTTGTTGTTTAGCAGGGTTGCAGTGTTTTTTAGCACCGGGTGTTCTCGAGCAGGAATCCCACCTCTTCCCTTGAGAGGCATATTGGGAGATATTTTTATTGTATTGGTCCACATCCAAGCTTGAGGCCAAGCACCAGTCTCCAGCTTCAGCATTATTTCTGTAGCAAAATAGTGTTGTGTTGCAGGGTGTTGCAGTGGAGGTTTGATAACTCCACTTCCGGGTCTGTTTCTTAGTAGAAGGAGCCTTCCTTCTCTTGAGATATCAGCTAGGAATATTTATGGGCTCATTTCACATCTTGGAATTTGGCCAAACTATTCCTCATCTCCTACAGTGCATTCCCTTGCAGGAACTGCGTCATTTTTCATAGAGTTGTTGCAGCAGGGTTTAAACCCTTGTTTTTGAGCTAGTTTCTTAGGGAAAGGGCCATCCCTTCTCCCAGAAAGCTAGTAAAAGGGATTCTCATCCATATTTTGTATTATTCAGCTTCATTTATCTAATTTTGTAGTGATACTACATTATTTAAGGGCTGAATATTCATATTTTCTCTTTTTTTACTTATGCTCTCAAGAAACCCTTGTCGGGTTATTTCTATAATGCATTAAAAATGCCAGATATTTGTTTTCTCAGCATAATGTCCAATGAAACTCTAGATATATGATTCTGTATTATAATTTTGTAGAAACCCTCATAGAATAATGCTATCATGTGCTTCAGAAATTCTGCATAGCTTAAGTCATGGGGTTTGGATGTTTTTAAGTCATTTTAAGGCCAGGAGATCTTTCTAACTTATCAAAAGATATTTTTTTTCTTTCTATTTTGTATGTGATGGCCTTAATACATATTATAAGGGATCCAACCATTATTTGTTCCTATTAAAATGTAAATCTCCATAAAAACCATTTTCAGGGTCAAATTGTTGCATTTTCCCCACTTGGGAGGATGTAAAGGTGCTTCCTTTTTCTGTTGTTTCTTTAATTTGATGGAAATTTGTTCCTCAACACATTTAATGATTTAATTTCTCCCTACTATTCCATCATTGTGCTTATGCACTGCTGCATTCCCTATTTGGGAATATTACACAAGAGAAGAAAAGTGACTTTAAAGCATTTATACTTCGTTATAAATGGTGAAGGCTTATCAAGAAAACACGATATCTAGGAAATTTCATTCATCCAAAATGGGCCATACATATAATAAGCTAAATAGACACATAATTATGCATTAAACACATGCAGAAATTAGCCCTAATTATAGAGAGGTTCCAATTTATGCAACAAAATGAAAAATAGCGTTAAATTTTCACATACATGTTAGACAGTATATCCAAATAGCATCACTTTTGCAGTATACGAATCTCCAAGATAGAAAATAACCCAATCCATACATCAAAATTCATCCATCATACAAAAATATCCACGAAGGAAAAAATGTGAAGTTCTCTAATGAGAGAGATATCCCAATCCAAGTTATGATACAAATGAATCCATCCAACTCCTATTTATACACCAATTTAAGAGTTTGAATTACCTAATGGGCCTACATTAGCCCCTAAAATTAAAATAATGTGAAAATTAGTTAACTTTTGTTGACAAGCCCACCAAACTAACTCACAAATGAAATAATAATCCTCTCAGGAGGTCAAATAATAATTTATGCATGTTGTAGGGCCCTCCAAGAGGCCTGATGAGGTTCATAAGTGCCACAATGATGAACAAAATCCTCAAGAGATATGGACAAGGGGGCGGCCCCTTGTTCTCCAAACAATAAACATGTGGTGCTCCTAGTGGGTGCGGGGGCACACCAACGACCTCATGGGCCTCCATATGAGTCGAATATGCCCTTAAACCATTTTTAAGGGCTCACATGATGGAATTATTGTGTCCATGTCATTGTACAAGTCCTGGGACACCTGCCAAGTGTGTGGTGCAGCTATGAGGCCATCTGGGCATAATGTAGCAAATACATCTTCCTCGTCCATAAGGTGGATCTCTAGAAATCTCTGAACATCTATGGGGATCCATAAAGTGTTGTCTACTAATTTGGAGGCCCATGGCTCTCTATACACACCCTATATTTTCCAATGTATCCCTTTGGAGGGTTAGGACCCCGTATATGGAGACCAAACCTCATTGGACACCATTTTTAATCCAACATAAGATCCAATACTTCCCCTAGCCTTCCAGTAAAAAAATTCATTGAAGTAATCAGGTTAAAGAGTTTACAAATCATGGACAACAAGTGGACACTTCATAATGGTATGCCCTTCCGTAGTGGGCTTTGGCATGTGCTAGTGTCTCCAAGCTCCAAAGGGGGTTAGCTAGGTACCCTATTAGGTGGTTTCTACCTCTAGAGGGGATATTAAGTCAACGTTACATCCCTCAAATGGTGGCGGAATGTGACAAAGAGGTGAAATGGAATAGGGAATGAGAGTGGAAATCTCGGGCCACATATTGGGGCACAAGGGTAGCTAGAGAAATAGAAGCCCACACCTCAGTGTATAATGTGTATGAGGGAGAAATCGTGGTACATGAGGTGCTTGACCTTGATTTTTTATCCCTTATTAATATACCATTTTCCTTTTATGATTTTTCTTTGATTAACCGCTCGAGGCTCAAAAAAAAAGAACATGATGTGTAAGATATAGCCGTGATTACCCCCTTTGTGGGGGCACACAAATGACCTCATGGGTCTCCATATGAGTCAAAGATTCCTTTAGACCATATGAAAGTGCTCAGATGATGGAATGAGTGCTTCCATGTCATCGTACAATTCCTAGGACACCTGCCAAGTGTGTGGTGCACCCATGGGTCCAACTAGGCATAGTGTACCAAATGCATCTTCATCGTCCAAAAGGTGGATCTCTAACAATCCATGAAAATATATGGGGATCCATAGAGTGTTTTCTATTACTCTGGATGCCCATGGCTCTCTAAAAACACCCTACATGTGCTAATGTAGGCCACTGGAGGGTTGGGACCCATTATAGGGAGACCAAACCCAATTGGATGCCATCTGCAAAACTGCATAAGATCCAATGCCTCCCCTATCCTTCCAGTATAGAAAGTCATTGAAGTAATTGGTTAAAATAGCTTATAAATCATGTACAACAAGTAGACACTTCATAATTTCATGCCCTTCCATAGTGGGCTTTGGCATGTGCTAATGTCTCCAAGCTCCAAAGGGGGTTAGCTAGGTAGCTTATTAGGTGGTTTCTACCTATAGAGGGTATATTATGTCCAAGGTACATCCATAAAATGGTGGTGGCATGTGACAAAGAGGTGATATAGAATAGGGAATGTGAGGGGAAATATTGGGCCACATATCGGGGCAGAAGGGTTGCGATAGAAATGGAATCCCACAGCTGGGTGTATAATATGTAGGAGGGAGAAATTATGGTACATGAGGTGCCAAAACCTAGATGAGGCATTGAAGGACAAGCTCAGAAATATCAAGAAGGAGGAGGGCGAGATGGTACCAACATGCTTGGCGAAGTTCACTCAATGTCGTTATGAGCTTGGAAGTGGTTATGTGTCCGTAGCCAATGATGACTTGGTGAGCCTAGAACTTCTAGGCCTTTCCAAGAGCTGGCATAGTTACCAAGACTCTGTGAATGGGAGGGAGAATTTACCAGATTGGGAGTGTTTCCATACAACTTGGTAATAGAAGAGATAAGGCGGAGCACTAGAGATGGGACCTCTAGCACCAACAAATAAGAAGATTGTTCATTGGTCGGAAAAGGAAATAAAGCTAAGGGAAATAAGTCCCAAGGTGAAGAGGGCAAGAGAAACTTGTTGAAGATAATATGTTTTCATTGTAACAAGCATGGGCACTATGCTTCAAATTTTCCAGAGAAGAAGGCAAGCAAGAATAAGCCTGTTGTTGCAGTGGGTGAAGCATTGGCTTCATAGTTCGAGCTTGATTTTAATCTCATTGCATGCATTTCCAGCACTATAATGCGATGCATTTGGTATCTATACAACAGTGCCTTGTTCCATATGACGGGGAATAGAGATCGCTTCAGTGACTCGGAGGAGAAGGACCGCCAGCAGAACATAGAGTTTGGATATGACAGGAGGTATAGCGCAGCCGACATAGGTACAATTACCTTTCATAGGGAGTCTGGCTCCCCTCATAGACTAGTAGTTGTTTTGTATGTTCCAATACTAAGCAAGAATATTGTCTCCATAGTGGTATTGGAAGACCATGGTTATGAGGTGATGTTTAGAAAGGAAAGGTGTTTCCTTAAGCACATAGCCACAGGATAGGTGAAGAATATCGGTTCAAGAGTCAAGAATCTGTATGCTCTCGAGGTTGAGGATGCATGCAAATATTTCAGGAGAAAAGCATTGGTTAATGACTTGGTGGTTGAGAGGGGCCAATTGTCTCTCAACATGCAGTCTCAGAAGATTGTGTAGTAGCCACAATTGGATAAGAAAAGAGGAGACTGAGTAGAAGAGTCCACTCAAGTAGAGACCTCTAGGAGGGGGAAATTTTGATCCAGATTGCAAGAGGGAGTACATCCATCTATACCAATAGGTGTGAGGTGGGTCGATGTGCAGATATAATCCCAACAAGAAATTTGGGTAGGTTCCATTGAGATGGTGTGTCTCATGGATCGAACCTGGCTACGAGGAGCCCATAGTACAATAGTAGCAGGAAGGATCTTGTATATTGATGCAGTCAGATGTTAGGAAGATAGAAATCAGAGTGACAGATGTTGAATACTGAAGTGAAGATCAGATTTGGCATCAATGTAGAGGGCATGGATGCAGATGTCAGTAGCAGCGCAGAGAGTCCAGTAGACAGGTGTAGTACGATCCAACAGTCAAAAGACTTTGATGTCAAATGCATCAAACTGATTCAGTTTTTTGGAGGTTATTCACTTTCAGGAGTTGCAGGTGCAAACAACACTAGAGAAGTGCTTCATGTAGAACATTCCAAAGGTACCAGATCATGATAGATTGAATTCCTTTCTTGTTGAGAGGGAATGTTGAAATTTGCAACAAGAAACAGTGAAATTGGCACCAGAAAGGAAAAAAATTGACCACATACTAGTGTGGGATTCCTATCACACATTGGTGAGGAATTAAGCTACACATTAGTGCTAAATGTGGGGGTCTAATTTATTTATCCCTTAAATAAATTTGAAATTAAATTGTAATTTCATCTCATAAAAACTTGTATCAGATAATTAAGTCATAAAGACTAGGTTAGTTCAAGAATTCCGAGTTGAGGGTAAAAGGTGAGGCATGTAGAGTGATTCTATTATTTTGGGGATCCAGTTACAGTTAATGAATTATTTTGGTACATGTGTAATCATTTAACTCAAATTAATTGAGTTAAAACCAGTTTAACTAGTTCTAACTAAGTGATCAGCTAGTGAGAGGTCAAGTGAATTAAATTAGATTTAAGTCAGAAGTAGTGATCTATCAGATAACTGATGATTCACTATTAATAGTTGCATGCATGTCAATTTTGATGACAACTAGTTGAGATAGAGGTTAAATGGAATTTAACTATCATTTGTATTATTAGTGAATTTCCCAGATGCAATCATAAAGTCGGAGGAAGGCTCATGAAGGATTGCGCAGTCAAGGAAGGTTGATTATCCTATTTAATATGGATTAATTCACAAGGGATTGTGTGAGAAAGGTTGGGCTAAGAAGGGGTTGAGAATTGGCTAAGTGTTGGTCAATTTTTCCTAAGAATTGCTAGTGAGTTTTGAGCAGGATCAGATTGAGACAATCAGGAGAGTGAAATATTTTCTCGGCGTGAGAAAGCATTGTATTGTTTCATGATTATTTGACTATGTGAAATATATGATAGAGGGGTTTTGAGCAGGTTCTTTCCCCAAGAAAATATTTTGTTGTGTGATTGATAATTTCCTTTCTCTTACTTCCATGTGATTGAACAATCGTGTTTTATATTCCACAAATATTGTAGAAGGAACCATTATCTTGTTTTAGTACATTACAAGATCGGATTGAATCCATTAGTATAGAATTACTATATAATTTCTACAGACTCAACAGAAAATTGATATGCTAGAAGATAATTTAGAGAAATAAATGTGGATTGAATCTATGGCAGGATACCCACATGAGTACCAAGGAAGAGCAATGGCCGAGGACTTGTCTATATTGGGTCTGCAACACTAAATCGCAAATATGAGAAAAATTGAAGGACCTCCCCTAGCACGGCCTACGCGACCAAATGTATGGCGTACTCATTTCCTTGTAGAGGATTATATTTTTTATTTTTGGGTAGCATCTGATGTGCTCAAATTCAAATTTTTTTTGGAGAGGCCTAGACACATGTATTCCAGATAACCTATAAATCGTTTGGTTAAATTCCACCCGAATTGTATTGTATTAAAATAATTAATTTTTTTTAAAGGGAACCTAAGTCTAAACTAAGGAAAATAAAATAATGAAAGGTAATTAATAGAATATGGGTGTGAATGTTCTAGAAAAGGAAGATCAAGTAAAAAGCTAATTTTAGCCATTTATTATAGTTATAATATAGGTCATTGAAGTTTCAACAAGAAGACTATAAGAATGGCTTGACGGGTCATTTGGAAAACATATTTGGTAGAGATCAAAGATCGATTTCTTTAGTGAGCAGTGCTCAGGGAGAAAATTCGATCGTGAGGTATTTTGTAGAGAGGGGTAGTAATTCCGATTGGAAGGATTGCTGAACCAGAGAGTGCATAGAAAAAATTGTAGAGAGAGAAACAATAGCAATGTAGAGCCAATGACATAGTGCTTACACAGTCACTGAATAGAGGCTGAAGGGAAGTCATTTTCTTGTTCAAGAGACAATGTTGGGCTAGTGCTAGATCCTGGAGAGATTTTCCAGAGGCCAGAATGCTTTAGCTTCCAGCCAATAGAGAGACTAGCATAGAGACAGAGGGCAACCATTGTTGTGATGCAGACACTGTGCGCAAAGGCAGCACAGGGAAGTCTAGTATTGGTGTTGATTAGTGTTGGGTTGTCGTGGAGGAGTGAGGTTTGTATCACAAGATGTCTTATGTCAGTTTATTTGTATGATTTGATGGATGTGTCAATCATAGACTTGTACTAAGAAATATTTAATGCATAATATATAAACCCTCATCTGTTGCACCGATTTTCCCACATTGGATTTTTCCAAGGACATTGGTCCAAAAATAACTATGTCAAATTTGTGTGTGATCTATTCTTGTTTAGTTTTGTTTCCATAGTTGTCTTTATTCCATTTTTTAGTTGTGTAGGTTTTAGTGTGATGTATTCAATGTTTTTCATAGTAAACTGCAAATAGATTATTAAGTTAAAATCAACATTTAGGTGAATATCTTCCAGTTGCTGAAATAAGGTTCTAGAGGTTAATGTAATTTTCACATGGTATCAGAGCTTGTTTAAGCTGAGTGCAGGAGGAGCAAAGAAAAGATCCAACATATTCAGCATTGGTGAAGTTGGGATCAAAGAGCTGCGTAAGTAACAAATCGATCTCTCAGTTGACTGTGCAGTCAAAGTCAGGGGGGATAGACTGAAAAGGAAAATTTCTCTCTGAGTGAGCTGATAGAGAGGTATGATTGTTCCAGATTGTTGTTTTTCCGAGGCAGAGGGAGGAGAACAAAAGATCTATGCATATTAGCAACTAGAGGGACAAATTTGACTATGCAACTGTGATTGCTGGTGCAAAAGAATCAGGAAGAGTATTTGAGACACAATTTCGGGGATTTATAACCTCAGAAAGTTTCTTGCCCAAGAAACTCAAATTTCCCATGCAGTAGCATTATATTTTATGGCTTGCTCCACAAGGAGTGCATAAATCCAACTGCACAAAGTATGAGAGTCAGCATATTGACAGTAGTTGGGTGATATGGCCACAAATGGATTGCGTGACTAGGACTGCTTGGAGGGTGCCTCCAACTACGTAATCTGGAAGGAAAGGATTTACTTCCTTCTAGATGAGGATGACCTCCAACATTTTATCAGTAGTGCTCAAGCTGAACTGGTGGATATAGTACCATTAAGGGCCTTCAAGAAGAATATGGAAAAATCCAAGAAGTTAATCCTCGACAAAGTGAAGGATCATATTGTTTAACACATCTCAGCGAAAGGGACAAACAAGGGTATGTGGGATGCGTTGGCTACACTGTATGAGGGATCTTCTGAGCAATAGAAGATGTTTTTAGAGGAGAAAATGCAGACCACCAAGATGCAAAAGGGAGATAATTTTTATCCATTCCTTTTTACACTTTAGAAAAACTGCGATCAGTTGGCAGCTGTAGGAGCAACTCCTAAGTCCAAAAATATGGTCAAATTGGCCCTCAACTAAGTGTCCAAGGACTACCAAGTCTTTTTATATAGCATCTTGGGTAGAGAGAACTTTTTCAGAATAGGATTCAATGTGGGCAGCTCTTTAGCAAGAAGAGATGAGGAGAGGCTTACTCAAGTGTCAACTTGAGGGCAGAAAACTAAGTGGTTCGAAGATGAAGAAGGAGGAGGAGAATGCAGCGCTTTCATCAAAGGGGCAGCCATAGTAACGTAAGAGGAAGAAGAATCTATCAAATATCAAATACTTCCAATCTGGAAAGATGGGAAATTATGCCACATAGTGTCCTCTTAGAAATAAGGATAAGAATGAGAAGTATGATCCTTAGGCCGGAGCAATGAAGATAGAGGAGGAGGAATTCGCTATGATTTCCCATATACCTCCATGAGGGAGGTGGGATAATTTGGAGTTGTAGACCCAAAGATCTACAAGATTAGGTAGGATCCTTGAGGATTCCACCTCTCATATCATCACATTTCTATGAGCCCAAATCACAAGTAGCGGGATGGATGGGTGCCAATTGGTGTAGAAGTGACAGTAGAGTGGTTAGAAATTCCAAAGTCTGAGCAGCGCAGAGCAGAGTTCGAAACAGTGCAGGAAGGCACAATGCATAAGCCAGTAGTAGTGCAACATCTTTAGAGGGACATCACAGAGGCTAGTAGCAGTCAAATATTCATCACCGAGATGCATCATACTTGTCCAATGTTGGATGTTTTTTAGTTGCAGAAAGAAACTGTGATGCAGTGCAGTAGTAGTTAGCAGTGGTAGAGTAAACACCAACATAGATGAAAAATTTAAAGGGAGTTGTAGTATAGATACAGTGTTGACAATGGTAGTGTCAATAGTAGCACAAATGCAACGTTTTTCAAAGAGTTAATTGCCAAAAAGTTTAGAAATCAACATTGTAGAGGGAGATGCTACATGGTCAGAGAAGTACTCAGAGAGTGTATTTCTAGAGCACATTCCTTGCTAAGAGGGAGTGTTGATTTTGGGGTATCATCAGATGTGATTTTTTGGAGAGGCTTAAACACATGTATTCCAAATAACCCAAAAATAATTTGGTGAAATTTCACCTGGATTGTATTCTATTAAAATAATTAATTATTTTTAAAGGGATCCTAAGTCTAAACTTAGGAAAATAAAATAATTAAAGCAAATTAGTAGAATATGGGTGTGAATGTTCTAGAAAAGGCATATCAATTCAAAATTTAATCTTATCCGTTGATTATATATCTAATTTTTGTCATTGAAGTTTCAACGAGAAGACTATAATAATGGCTTGAAGGGTTATTTGGAAAACACATTTGGTAGAGATCAGAGAATGATTTATTTAGTGAGCAGTGCTCAGGGAAAATTTGATCGTGAGATATTTTTTAGAGAGGGGCAGGAATTCCATTTGGAAGGATTCCTAAGCTAGAAAGTGCATAATAGTAGAGACAAAGAGAGCCACAGAGCAGCGTATAACCAGTGATGTCATTCTTATGCATTCTTTGTGTAGAGGCTGAAGGGAAGTCATTTTCTTGTTGAGGAGAAAATGTTGGGCCAGTGCTAGATCTTAGAGAGATTTTTTGCAGATCAGAAAGCCCCATTTTCTAGCCAATATAGAGACTAGTGCAAAGAAAAATGGCAACCATTGTTGTGATGTAGAGATTGCGTAAAGTAACGCAGTCACTGCATAGAGGCAATGCAAGGAAGTCTAGTTTTGGTGTTGATCAGTGATGGGTTCCTGTGGAGTGAAGTTTTTCTCACAAGATATTTTCTATTAGTTTATTTTTATGATTTGACGGATGTGTCAATCATAGACTTGTACTCATAAATATTTACTACATAATATATAAACCCTCAGCTACTGCACCCGTTTTCCCGCATTGGATTATTCCAGGGACATTGGTCTAAAAATAGTTGTGTCAAATGTGTGTGTGATCTATTCTTATTCAGTTTTGTTTCTGCACTTAAATTTATTCCGTAATTTAGTTGTGTAGGTTGCAGTGTGATGTATTCAGTGTTTTTTGTAGTAAACTACAAATATATTGTTAAGTTAAAATTAATAGTTAGGTGAATATCTTACAGTTTTTGAAATAGGATTCCAGACATTAACGAAATTTTCACATGGTATCATAGCTTGTTTAAGCTGAGTGCAGGAGGAGCAAAGAGCAGATCCAACAAACCCAGCACTGATGAAGTTGGGATCAAAGAGTTGCATAAGCAGTAGATCGATCTCCTAGTTGATTTTGCAATCCAAGCCAGGAGGGCTAGACCGAAAAGGAAAATCTCTCTCTGAGTGAGCCAACAGAGAGTTATGATTGTTCTAGATTTCTGTTTGTCTGAGGCAGCAAGAGGAGTGCAAAATATCTATAGAGATCAGTAGTTGGAGTGATGCAGTTGAATATGCACCAGTGATTGCTGGTGCAGAAGCGTCAGGTACTCAATTTTGGGGATTTTTGACCTCAAACGGTTTCTTGGCCAAGAAATTCAAATTTACCATGGAGTAGCAGCAGATTTTGTGGCTTACTCCACAAGGAGTGCGTAAAGAAAGCTGCACAAAGTGTGAGAGGCAGAAAATCGACAGTAGTTAGGGTTATGGCCAAAAGAATATTGTGTGATTAGAACCAGTTGGAGGGTGCCTAAAACTACGTAATATGGAAGGAAAGGATTTCCTTCCTTCTAGATGAGCATGACCTCAAGAATTTTATCGACAGTGCTTAAGATGAACTGGTGGATGTGGCACCATTAAGGGCCTTCAAGAAGAATATGGAAAAATCCAATTGGTTGATTCTCAATTGAGTGAAGGATCATATTGTTTCACAAATCTCAGCGAAAGGGACAACCAAGGGGATGTGGGATGCGTTCGCTACATTGTATGAGGGATCTTCCGAGAAGTGGAAGGTGTTTTTGGAGGAGAAAATGTGGACCACTAGGATGTATAAGGGAGAGCGTATTGATCCATTCTTGTCTAGACTTCAGGGAAATTGATATCATCTGGAAGTCAGAGGATAAAATCCTAAGGCCACATAGATTATTATATTGGCCCTCAACTTAGCCTACGAGGACTACAAAGTCTTGTCTAGAGCATCCTAGGTAGAGATAATTATTCAATGTGGGTAGCTCTTCAGCAATTAGATATGAGGAGAGACTTAATTAAGTTTCAACTTGAGGCAGACAACAACTATGGTTCGAAGATCAAGAAGGAGGAGGAGGAGAATGCGGCCCTTGCATCAAAGGGGAAGCCAGAGTAGTGAAAGAGGAAGAAGGATTTGTCAAAGATCAAATTCTTCTGGTGTGGTGTTATGAGACAATAAATCACACAGTGTCCTCTCATAAAGAGGGAAAAATATGAGAAGCATGATCCTTAGGTCAGACCAACGAAGATAGAGGAGGAGGAATTTGCGATGAACTCCCATATACCTCCAAGATGGGGGTGGGATGATTTGGAGTTTTAGACCTAGATATCTACAATATTGGGCAAGATCCTTGAGGATTCCACCTCTAGGATCATCACGTTGTTATGGGATCCCAAATCAGAAGTAGCAAGATGGACGGGTACCAGATTTCTAGTTGGTGTAAAGGAGTGTAGTAGTTAGCAGTGCAAAGCAGTGTTGGAAGTAGTGAGGGAAGGCACAGTGAAAAAGGCAGTAGCAGTGCAATAGGTTCGAAGGGATAGCGCAAAGGCTAGAAACGGTCATATCTTCATCACCAAGATGCATCATACTTGTCCAATTTTGGATGTTTTTCAGTTGCAGAAAGAAACTGTGATGTAGTGCAGTAGCAGTTGGTAGTGGCAGAGTCAGTAGCAACACAGATGCAGAATTCATATGGAGTTTCAATACAAATGAAATGTTGATAGTGGCAGTGTTAGCAATAGTAAAAATGTAGTGTTTTGCACAGAGTTGATGGGCAATAATGTCAGACATCAACAATGCCGAGGGAGATGTACAGGGTTAGAGGAGTACTCAGAGGGTGTATTTCTAAAGCACATTCTTTGCTAAGAGAGAGTGTTGATTTTTCGGTAGAATCGGGTGTGCTCTAAGTCTCAAATTTTGTGGAGAGGATTAGACACATGTATTCCATATAACCCAAAAATCATTTGGTGAAATTCCACCCAGGTTTTATTATATTAAAATAATTAATTATTTTTAAGGTGACCCTAAGTCTAAACTTAGGAAAATAAAATAATTAAAGGGAATTAATAGAATATGGGTGTGAATTTTATAGAAAACATGGATCAAGTCAAAATTTAATCTTAGTCATTGATTAGAGATCTAATCTTGGCCATTGAAGTGTCAACGATAATACTATAAGAATGGCTTAAAGGGTCATTTGGAAAACACATTTGGGAGAGAACAGAGATTGATTTATTTAGTGAGTAGAGCTCAAGGAGAAAATTTGATCATGAGATATTTTGTAGAGAGGGGAGTAATTCTAGTTAGAAGGATTCCTAAGTTGGAGAGTGCATAACAGCATAGATCGAGAGATCCATAGTAGCAGTGCAGAGCCAGTGACACGGTACTTATGCCGTCACTGTGAATAGGCTGAAGGGAATTTATTTTCATGCTAAGGAGACAACATTGGGCCAATACCATATCCCTGGGTTATTTTATGGGGGCCATAAGGTCTCATTTTCAAGGAATCAAAGAGACCAACGTAGAGACAAAGGGCAACAATGTTGTGACGCAGAGAATCCGCAAAGCAACGTAATCACTATGCAGAGGCAGCGCATGGCAGTCTAGTTTTGGTGTTGATAAATGTCGAGTTCTTGTGGAGGAGTGAGATTTATCTTACAATATATATTCTGTCAATTTATGTATATGATTTGATGAATGTGTCAGTCATAGACTTGTACTCAATAATATTTACTGCATAATATATAAACCCTCAACTGTTGCACTAGTTTTCCTGCATTGGGTTTTTCCAGGGAAATTGGTCCAAAAATAACTATGTCAAATGTGTGTGTGATATATTCTTGTTCAGTTTTTTTTCCGAACTTGTATTTCTTCTGCAGCTTAGTTGTGTAGGTTGCAGTGTTATTTATTCAGTGTTTGTCACAGGAGACTGCAAATATATTGTTAAGTTAAAATTAACAGTTAGGTGAATATATTCGAGTTGTTGCAATAGGATTCCAGAGCTTAATGAAATTTTCACACATATTTCTAGAGAGTTCCAAGGTTGTGGGGCCCAAATATTACACCCGCACTAGTGAGGCCATCCAGAACTCCACCTACTGCAAGGGTTCCAAAGATAGGAATGCAAGGTTTATACCCAGGGCGCACTCAATTCGACACATTCCCAAACTAGAATAATCTAGTACCAACCGAATATTGCAAGATATGCAGAGCATATGTGCATCTCCCACATCTCTTCCCAATCCTACAGAAATATTCAAATGTTCCTAACAACACCTTCTGTGAATTTTTCACTTTGACAACTCATCATATTGAATAGTGTAGGGTGCTAGATACCTTAGAAAATCGATTGGACCGAACGACCTATCGAATCAATGAAACTCCTTGGCGATGAGGGGGAAGAGGAACAATGGGGGGTAGGATATGATGTAGGGGCCTGGTGTATTGTTATAATTGTGATCAGAAAGGACATGCTAAACAAGATTTCTCGCTATCCAGACAACCATGGTGCTCTCAATGTAGGGTCAACATGCATGCAACAAAGGATTTCCTAGATTTCATTGTAATATGGGAAGAGCACAACCGCAAGGGGGGAGAAAATTTAATTAAAGTGGAACCAAGATTTATAGATACATACCCCCTCTCAAATATCAACATAGTCACTCATGGAGGGAAAAATATTGGATTTGACATAGGAACCCCAAACTAACCTAGGATTATAAGACCAACTTCACCAAAGTGCTCTTATGATTGTGAACAATAGAAGCGATACTACAAGGAAGCGGTAGTAAAATTTACCAAGTTAAACCTAAGAAGGGGACTGCCACATCCTTAAAAGATAAGAGTCCCAACCTGCCACGTTCCAACACTCGACCCATAGAGGAATGGTTCAAATTTTTTCTACAAATTATGAACGATGATCAAAAGCTTGGGCAGCTGCGGGAGAGTCTGAAATATGTTCTCAAGGTAGGAGCATCTTAGGAAAGGAGCATATCTGCTAACGTACCAGAGAGGCATTCAAATTCGGTACGAAGGAAAAAAAGGAGAATAGGATGGGAATTTTGGATTGATTATTAAATCGTGGGATTCCAAATTAAAGATACAATGTTGGACTTGGGCTCAAATTTCAAAATTTTACCAAGAAATACTTGGGAGGCCTTTTGGAAGGCCCAAACTAGCATTTTCACCAAATGAGATGTGTATGGTGAGTCAATATTGCATCCTCCCAGTTGGAATACTAGAGGACGTAGAAGTTGGTATTGCAGGAGTAAAAACCTATGCATATTTTGAAGTGATGGACATAATGGGGGGAAAGGACCCATGTCCAGTGTCGCTTGGGATATATTGGGCTTTTGATAATTATGTAGTGATTTATCTGAAGAAGGAACTGATGAAATTTGAGGTAGAAGGGGTTAGAGTAATCAAGCCCTTAGACCCCTATCAAGGACCAAGGTTCAAAAAAATGACAAACGATAGGGAAGAGTCAAAATTATTGGACCAACTATATTAGCTGACAACAGGAATAAGAGAGTATTATATCAACTCAAATGTGGAGGGATCGATCAACTGACAGAGTATTCATATTTTGGAGGTTGGATTGAAATTTGCGTGGGATAACTGGAAGCAGGGGGGTTATGAGGTCAACACTAGGAATTGTGCTACAATCCATAGGATAAATTGGATCAAAATTAAGCTAAGAGAATACCCTACTTTCAATGGTATGGATTCAATTAATACTTTTATTAGTAATATTGATGCAACTATCCCCGAAGAACATAATGTGCCCCTAATGAATGTTGCCTTATAAGAAACATCGATAAG
Source organism: Pinus albicaulis (assembly GCA_034641835.2). Lineage (NCBI taxonomy): Eukaryota > Viridiplantae > Streptophyta > Pinopsida > Pinales > Pinaceae > Pinus > Pinus albicaulis. The sequence continues at coordinate 757,963,909 of CM076578.1, read as the reverse complement.
GTGGTGGGAAGTCAACAAAAAATATATCAGGGGATGGGAGGAAATCAAGACAACGTTGTGAGCCAGGTTTGGACATTCAGGAGGGTTCCTGCAAGAGTTTGTGAAGTACAGAGGGAGATCTGACGCTCGACAACATATGCAAGAATGGTAGGTTTGATGGGGTGGAGAAAGAGTTTCAAGGGAGTTGTGGGTGCATGAATTTGTACATATCCTAAGGAATTCCCCTAAGGCATGGTATGTAAAAGAAGAAACAAAGAGACAAACTGGTGATTGGGATTTCTTGGAAGACCAATTTAACAACAGTTTTTCCTTCTTAGACATCGATGAAAGGGTGACCAATGCTCTGCGGACTATTAATAAATTTTTTCTTACAACTGGACAATTAATAGATGGAGGCATAGATTAGGCCACTCTATAGAATATATATGAGTCAAGATATCACGAGGTCGTAGTATGTGGAAAGGTAGACATAGAACCAGATGGACATGATCTGGAGGAGTTGTGACACCTATCCTTCAACAAATATGAGGGGGGACAGGGTGTTTAGGATGGGCCTGCGACTGAAGGTACGCAACTAATTCCATTGAAGTTGCAGAAACACAACATAGGGACTGAAGAAAATCTGAACCTAGCCTCGATTGGCAACTACTCAGACGAGCAGACTACCGAAGATATATTTTATCTTCTAAAATAATACAAGGACTTGTTCCCCTTTTCTGTCATGCAATTGAAGGGGATTAAAGGGGAGTTATGGGTGATGAAGATCATACTTAAGCCAGATGAAAAATCAATAAAGCATCGACCATACTGACTGAAATCGAGCATTAAGGAGAAAGTGAGGAAAGAGATAGATAAGATGCTAAATGTAGGGATCATATTTCTAGTTAATAATGTATAAAGGGTTAGTCCAGTTGTGATATAGAATAATAAGGATGTCACCAAGATTAGAGTTTTTGTGGAATATCAAAACCTAAAAAATTCTTGTGTCCATGATCCTTTTCCTACACCTTTTAGTGACGAGGTTTTAGATAACGTGATAGGAAATGAAGCGTATTCATTTACAGATGGATTCTTTGGATACCATCAAGTCTGAATTGTAGAGGAGGATAAAAATAAAACCACATTAACCATAGAATGGGGATCTTATGCGTACCATGTTATGTCGTTCGGACTCAAAAATGTGCCAGTGGTTTTCTCAAGGATCATGATTGCTACTTTTAGAGACATGGGTTCCTTCAAGTCTACATGGACGATTGGATCTTTTCCATTCTGCTAAAGAAACACTCCAGTCTGCTCCGAGTCAGGTATTACCGATGTAGATAGATTCAAATTTCATTGAATGTCAAGGAGTGTATATTTTTTGTTCCCATTGGAATGCTCTTGGCCATATTGTATGTAAGGAAGGAGTATGTGTTTATCATTCTAAGGTTGGATATATCTTGAACATGGACCCACCAACCAGTGTTAAATAATTTAGTTCCACCTTGGGTCACACGGGGTATTACAAGTAGTTTATCCGCAACTATGCTCTGATTACCACCCCAATGCAGAAATTTCTAAATAAAGTTGAACAATTCACATGGTCTGAATAGTATGATGTTGATCTCAATTTACTAAAGGATAAATTAGCAAGTGCACCAATCCTAGTTTACCCATACTAGAACAAGAAGTTCCATGTCCACATTAATGCCTCTGGAATTTCTTTGGGAGTGATTATAGCTTAGCCTGGGGAAGGGAAACTCAATCACCCTATATATTTTGCTAGAAAAAAGTTATCAAAAACAGAGAAAAACTATACCATGACTGAGCGCAAGGCACTTTCCATGGCAAATTCACTTCAGAAGTTCTAAAACTACCTTCTAGGGGGTCCATTCAATTTTTTCATGGATCACTCTAATTTGAATTATTTAGTGAAAAAAATCATGTTGGAAGGAAGGATTTGTAGATGGCTTCTATTATTCCATAGATTTACATTTGAAGTAATTTTCAAGCCTGGATGACTAAATGTGGGACTCGATCACCTCTCTAGGATAGAGTCAAGTGAAAGTGGAGGATCTGTCGATGACCAATTTCCAGACACTGATATGTTTCAAGTTGAAGTGGTGACATACTACTTGGAAGACATAACAACATTCTTGGATACTGGGAAATGCCCAGAGGAATACACCACAACACAACAGATACACATGGTTTTCCATGTTGTTTATTACTCGTTTATTTTGGGGCATCTATACAAGCTGGGCCTTGATCGAATATTGTAGAGATGTGGACTAGATCAAGAGAGGTCAGATGTGTTATAGGAGTGTCACTCAGAAGTTGTGGGAGGTCATGTTGGTGGAAATAACACCACAAGAAAATTATTGCAAGCAGGGCTTTGGTGGTCTACAGTTTTCCAAGATGCAAAAGAATATGCTAGAGAGAGTGATGTTTATCAGAGGGTTTGAAAACTGTTATATCGGGATGAATTTCCATTACAACCAGCATGAGCATTGTAGGCTTTTGAGAAATGGGAAATTTATTTTATAGTACCTATCAACATGTCTGCATGCCACTCCCAAGCCATTTACATCATCATTTCCACATAGTACCTCATCAAGTGAGCTAAGGTTACCTTGGTTAAGGATTGTACCATAGATACCATCGCCAGATTCATTTTGAAAACATCATCACTATATCTAGGTGCCCTAAAGAATCACCAGTGATCAAGGGAGCCACTTCATTAATGAAACAATCACTTCATTAATTCATAACTTCATGATACAACACCAAAGGAGAAGCATGTATCACCCTTAGGCCAATGGTATGGTGGAGACTTTCAAAAAGATATTAGAGATGGGATCAACTAAGGTATGCTCAACCAACAGGGATGATTGGGATAAGAGGGTTCCTTCTACTTTATGGGCCTACCGCACCACTTTTAAATGGTTACACAATCATACACCTTTCTATTTGGTATATGGGTGAGAGGTTGTGGTGCCCATTGAGTTCACTATCCCCAACTGTTTCATTGCACAAGCAACACATATAACCGAAGATGAGTCAATTCCGAAGCAGATGGAAGAAATTTGGGAGGTAGACGAAGCCATATTTTTGGCAGAAATCCACCAAACAATTCAAAATAAAAGGAAGAAGGCATGAAATGATAGGCATATCAAGAAAAATTCATTCATGGTGGGTGGGCATATTCTATTTTATGATAAAAATTTCTTCAAATTTCCAAGGAATCTGTAGATGCATTGGTTGGGGCCCTTCATTGCTGCAGAATTCAAGGATTCAAGAGCTGTCAAGGTCGCACAACTGGATAGTGTCTTGCTACTAGGATGGGTGAATGGTGCATGCTTGAAACCCTTCTAGGGATCAAACAATCCCACTCAAAATTGATTCCATTTCTTAAAGGAGACCATAGGTAGGAGTAGTTAAGAGTCAGTTAGTTTGGTCCGTCATTAGTTGTGTCAGTTCCTTTGGTTATTTTGTTTTCTTTTTTCTGTTGTATTTATTCCAAAATAAATGTTATACCAGAGTTCTTCCAGTTCGGGATGCAGTCCCTTCTCACTGCAACTGATTATGGTCGAGGGAGACACAGATGTCAGGTGTCCTAATTGCAATAATTATGCAATAATTCCCACTATCAGTCGAAATTTCTGTTAAATTTAACATATAATATTCATCATCAACTCATAAGCATGAACATAATAATATCATAGTTACCCATCAACTCCACCCACATTTTCCAATTTTTCGTCATCCAATTCACGTCCAGCTCAACCGTTGTAGGCGTTATCACAGTTGAAGCCCAACGAGGAGGTTATCGTATTAATTAGTTAAGTGGTCTCATAAGAAATGTCATGTCAAGATTTTCTACTTAATCTGCATGAAAATTCTAACTTTGTAAGAGTCCAAAGCCAAGGTTGTAGAGTTTTTAAGTCTGGAGTCTTTTCCCAATTTCCATTATCCAAATTTCATGTCTAAGCCCCATGTGTCTCATATCTATCAACATCATTAAAAAATGATGAAGATTGTAATATCAGTTCCAGAAGTTCAATGGAATTCTCTATTGATGGCATGACCATCCTAACCCATGCTTGACACTACAACTCAATTCTTTGGGCAAGCAATTGCACTCACAAGCACATCGCAGGATCTGCTTAATGCATACAATCAATTTAGACAGGAGGAACTCAACTATATCCTTGAGTTGGGGCCTTCATTTGAAGAAACAATATAGGGGAAAGAAAAGCAGGAAGTAGCAGCAGAAGCACCAGTAGTAGCAACAGAAGCACCAACAACAGTAGTAGAAGCACCAGTAGTAGAAGCATTAGTAGCACCAAAAGCGTTGGTGAAGGATTGATTTGGGGACGAGTCAATGAAATGTGGTCAGGGCGTGTTTGGGACTTCGTTTATGAGGAAATAATTATTTTTGAGAATAATATATAAGGTTTATCATAGGTTGCAGAGATAGCCATTGGAAATATGCGGGAGAGACAGCTGGGAAAAAAAGAAGTAACTCACGGAGGACTGGTAGTTGTGGAGGAACAACGGAAAGAAGTAGTAAAAATGGAGCGGGAAAAGAACAATGATAGCCAAGCAATAGGAAAAAAATAGAAAGGAAGAAGGCCGAAATAACTGGCAGTCCAAGAGGGCACAAAAATATAAGAAAGGAAGAGCGGGAAGGAAAGGGGGAGAGAGAATATTGGGATGTTGTTGTAGAGCTAGTGAAGTCGCTCTGTGTCTATTATTTTGTATGATGACTTATTGATCGGTCCTGTGGGTTTGTAATGTGGAAAAGAGGCTCTTGAGCCATATTTAATGATTTTTTTGTAGATATTATTGATAAAGAGGACTTACTGGGACAATTGTGTGTTGGCTAAATGATTATCTGGTTCTTTAAAAAATAAAAAAATGTGTGTATATAAGTAGTATTTCCTTATGAATATGCATGAATTGTTGCGATCAGGCTTATGTTTGGTATTATTTTATGTTCTTTGATTATTTCCCCCCTAATGTAATTCCTCCCGATACTGTATTTTGATCCCCATATAACTAAGGTTGCGACACGCCTTGGGTGAGACTCCTTGCCCATTTTCGGTAAGGTGAAAATGTCGGCGTTGTGCTAGGCTACATCAAAGATTTTTTGGCCCCTATTCCCTAACCTTGGATCTCAACCCTATTATTATTTTTCTCCAAAATCATCTATTCCCGCTATAAAAAAAAAATACATCATCACAAAATTATTATTTTTATTTCAAGAAATTGATTCAATTCAAGCAAAGTAAATATCACCTAGAAAACTACTCAATTTAGTCATAACTACATGTGCATCCTTTATTATCTCACTTCATAAAACCTTCTTTACATCCAAGCTAATATTGAAAATATATATTTCTTTTACCCTAGGAAACAAGAAGTTTTATACAAATAAACCATTTCTTCTTGTTTAAATTTCCATTATTATATTAGTGAGTAGTTTCTTCTTGTTCAAATTTATTCTTGTTCTTAGGATTGTAATTATAATTGTAGTAAAAAATGTTCATTATCATCCCTAGAATGAAATTCATTCTAATATTTTTCCCTCAAACATTGTTTAACTAACACAGTAATAAAACATGTAAAGAGACTAGGTAGTCAACTAACATAGTAATAAAAGCATGTAAAGAGACTAGGTAGAATATCTCTTTTATGTTTTCATACACCAAAAATTCAAGGGATGTATATTTTACATCGATGTCATGGAGATATTGTTTGAATGTTCTTAAGACCAACTCATAAAATTATATTAGAAACAATAATAACCCTCATTTATCTTGGTAATTCAACCCTAGAAGGTTGATCAATATACTTATCGATCTCCTAACAAGAGAAACATATTTAGATTTATAGTCATGGCATTATTCCAATATTATCTAAGACAATTTATAATTTTAATTACAACCTTCCACACATTCATCACTCTCTTCATATTTAGGGATCCATTATTTAAAGAAGATACATAAAATACCAAAGAAGGAAGAGGTGAGCTCCAATCCTCCAATTTTTTTGTAACCTTGTCAAACACATGCTCTAAATCTATGATCGACAAATCACCCAACTCCACAAATTCATAATCACTTTTACAATCTCATCCATATTTATTTTTTTATCATATTGATTGAGTCCTCCATTATTCGTCGTCCTTGTCAAACACATGCTCGAAATCTATGATAAAAAAATCACCCAACTCCACAAATTCATAATCACTTTTACAATCTCAGACATCTTTTTTTTTAATGTATCATCTTGATTGAGTCCAACACTATTCGTCATAACTTCACATATTGTAACTTTTTTATACAAAGATCAAAACTACCCTTTACATTTATTTTTTTCTCGTAACTATTGTCTTGTTCCTTTATAGCCTTCCTTGGATTTCGTTTTCCCCTGATTTCTTCGCCCTACGTAAGTTTCCATCCTCTCCACTACCAAAAATATCTAGTTGTTGGACTTGATAGCTAGTTCCAATGGCTAGTGAGTCCTAGATAGTTAGATAACTAGTTTTCTTGATTGTAAATGAAATTAATTCAAATTTCCCACTTTATCATTTACATTTTTCCCTTCTTGATGTAAAACTACCATATATATTCCATTATAATAGTTCATCACAACAAATTTGATAAAAATATTAAAATATTTAATAGAAATATTAATTTCCATTAGATATTATATTTTTTAATTACTATTTTGTGCTTAAATACATGAAATAATTGAAATGGAAAAATAGATAATAAAAAATACATACAGACCATCCACAAATAAACACATGATTTACATATGCTCAAACCCTCTCCACGCTCTCAATGTCCACTAAACCTGCACTCTCGTCCCACGATGGCTATTGATCTCACAACATAATGAATTGTTGGGTCTCCTCTTACCATGATATATTTGATACCATTTCATGAATATTCTACTTAAACACCACACTCTTCTCTTCCCAACCAATATATTCAAATTAATTAACAACACATCCATTCAATACACACTAAATAAAATATGGATAGTAATTTACTAAAAACTCCTTACTATATTTTATTAACCGATCAAAAATGCATAATCATGGTTCCATGGCTATCTTGGTTCTCAATTTATTTTCCATATTTGAATCATGCTCGTAGCTTGCATTTATACATTTCACAAAAAAAAATTAATTAACTCCCCCTCTAAGGCAATGTGATGCCAACAATTAAACATAACCATAAGGCTACTCAACAACATCACCAAAATAGAATTTTGGTCTGATTACAAGGAAAAATTAATAAGTTAAATACTCCTTAGATGGAATTCTTCCAAACATTTGAATACTTATTCATGAGGATGTCATCCTTTTTCAACCATTTTTCATTCCGAAAAACTCATTTTTCACCAATCTCGCAAGGCATGTCGATGCTATCGCATCAACAAAAAAAGGAACTATATGTGGAGTTACATGAGAACTATGGATTGTAATCATAATACATAATATTTTCCCCCTCTTTTATTCTCTCTAGCATCCTAATCCTATATGTTATTCTCAACTATGGAATAAATGCAATGACAAAGAATGGAACCCCTTCTCCTCATAGAAACATAATATCTAAAATTGTCTGATAGCCATTTAGGGGTAAGGTTTTGACCTCTTCAACCCTTAATTAGAATTACAATTTGGATCTTCTAGTCAACTTTAAATTCCACACATTTCTAGCCCAATATACATTATTAATGGTGCTAATGTGGCATCCTTTTGTACCATCATGGTCAACACAATAGTGGTCAATGAAATAGGTCAACTTGTGGGAGGCGTAACTTTTGCATACAAGATATGATTAAAATGATTCTTGTGTCATTGGAAATGTATCTAAGTTTGGATTAGCACCAAGGACTCCCCACCCGATTCCAAAACATTTTAACACCAAAAAATGTCATTTAATGTCTCAAAATGTCTTTAGAAGGTTTCAAACCAAAATTTTCCAAATTAGGATTTACATTAAAATGACTCTACAAACTGATTCCTCCAAGTTTTTCCTCTAAGAACATTGATATAGATGAAAAATAATATGATGATCAATTCCAAACCATATCTCCCCATTTAGGGAGGATTTTAGTCCCCAAAATATTTGTTGAATGAGGTGACGATTTTTTTCGTCTACATTCGCCCCATATGACCAATTTTCTTTGCTTGGAAGTTCTCCTTTCAACTCAATCTACCAAAGATCATAATACCCATTTCTTGTAATTATGGATCTCTAATTCAAAACTATCTCCCATGGAAATTCTACGTGAGCATCGAAGGTCAATTTATTTATGGACAATAAACCTACTCTTCTCCTTTATCCAACATGGAGAACTCATAGAATTTGAGATTATCCACTTTCACTATTGAGTATTGGGGTAGAATAAGTATGTAGGAATTAACTACCACATTTTCTAATATCTCTAAAGGAGCATATTGCAAAGCCTTGACCTTCTTACCAAGACAATGTAATATTTATTTTTTTAGCTATAACCAAACTTTGTCATCTCCCATACCGAATTAATTTTATTTTTTATGTTCATCATGTTTGGCCCTATATTTTTCATGTGATTTCTTAAAAATATCATGTACTTGAAAATGGACCAGCCTAATTTCTCCAAAATTTATTTTTCTCTCAATGTATTTCATGTGAGGTCCTCCCTCACTCCTTATTTTCCATATACAACCTCCATGGTTGAAGGTGAAAAATATCTAAAGCAAGTTTCAAAAATTGACTTACAAATAGAAGTGGTGATTTCTCTATTATAATATTATTGTATAAATATTATAATTTCATTTTATCTCTTTGAGTGATTTTGACCATAACCCCTCAAAATGTAATATTCCTAATTAGCCCAAGCTAATAGGAATGTACAATTTTGTTTCTTTTCTTGTTGCAAGAATAAAATTGTAAAGGAGGATAAAATAAACTCCTAAAACAGAAAAATAAATCAATGCCCATGTGAACAAGGCTAAATCTGGGCTGCCTACATAAAACCCCCTTATATGTGAAAGGGATTGTGACAATTGAATGGGTTAACAGGACCAAATCCATAACGTTGTCCAGATGCAATGTACCTCCTAGATGCACAACAAATATCTAGTTGGAGGCTACACATGTGAAAGGAACTAAAACTATGAGGTGGTTTAGGGTTTTGCAAGGCTTTCATCCTATAACAGAAATAGGGGAACAACAGAAGAAGGTTATTGAACATATTGTCTTGAAAGTATTTTTCTATTTAGACACTTCTCATTCTCTAGCTGTCTAGATGAGAATAGTGTTGTTTAGCAATGGGTGTTCCTGATTGGGAATCCCACCTCTTACCTTGAGAGGCCTCTTGGAAGAGTCTTGCATTTCTTTTCCACTATCAGGCATTTGGCCAAGCTTCTACTTCCAACTACAACACAAATCTTGTTGAGGGTTTGGTTGTCCTTGTAAGCTGCAGCAAGTGGAGGCTAGATCTGTTCAGATCTAAGCCATTCTAGTGCATCTTTTCAGTGGGAAAGCCTTCTATCCCCCTCGCAAGAGTGTATTGGATCATCAGAGCTTCAGATCCATACCTTGGCATCATGCCAAAATGTACATCAAGTCTACAGTGTAGTATATCTTCTTGTACTGCGCTGTCTGCAAGAGAAGAGTTGCAGGGAGTTTTGGCAACATTTGAGGAGTGATCTTGAGTGATGAGAATTTGTCTCTCACTGTGGTGATCCATGGATTTCTGTTCTTATCCATGTAATATTCAGATATGATCTGAATAATCCTATATAATCTTTAGGAATTCTACAAGAATATATAGATCTGCTACGTGAGATCTCATATCTACTCCATATGCTTCATGTTTTTCTGAAAACCCCAAGGGGTATGTAAAACAGAGACACTCTAGTGTAAATATCTAATATAGATCTAATATTTTGTACATAGACCTGTCTTAGATCTTATTTGTAACCTACAGCTGCTATTTACTCATAAAAATAATGCTGTCAAGGATTTGCAGTGAAATATATTGTTGCAACACCTTTTTTAGAGGGGTTTTCTTCATAAAAGTCTCCATATTTCTCTTTTACACTGAATGGGCCATGTTGTAAATCTGATTTGACATTGTATAAGATATTTTTGAGCTATCATATTTGTCTTTTACTACTTTCATCTAAAACTACGTTATTTTCTGGGCAGTGTTACTTTGTGTTGCTGCAGTCCCTTATTTGGGTAGTTTCCAAGCCATACTGGGTGTGGGAGATCTGTTTAACCCACCTAGTTTGATTTTTTTCTGATATCCTCTTGTATTTGGGTCTTAGATTATCATATATAAGGGATCCAAGGGCTGATTTCAAGTGTTGTAGCATCCATTCCTGAAAAATGTGTTTTTTAGGCATGCCTTGCTAGCAGTCCCAATTTGGGGATATTACAATGGTATCAAAGCTAATATCTTGGAACAGCCTATGCTTTGCTTACTGAAGAGCCAAAATGTATTTTCATGGAAATACAAGACTGATGAAGAAGTGTGGTTACACCGAAGACACAGAAGAAAAGGGTAAGATCCCTTTTACTGGAAGTTTGCAGGGAAAAGAGTTTTCAAAAAATCTTTCTCAAACTATGTATGTACTGAAAGAATAAATATGGGGAATGAAGAGGGAGAGACATGCAGACCCCTCAAGAGGATTCTTACATCAAAAAATCCCCAGTACTTCTTACCATGTGTGTGAGCATTAAACCACACAACTTGATCTGCAACGTTGGAACATGCCTACTTTCTTGTCGAAGAAAGAAGGAAAAGGAGGAACACCAAAGGAGGAACCTCTTGGTGATTATCTCCAAGAATATGAGTCTTTATTAAAGAGATTCAAAGAGAATCTCAGTTTCCCAGAGTTCTGTCAACTCAAAGAAGCAAGATCCAGCACCTATAGTAGAAGAAGAGGGTGCCTTCAACACACTTTGGGTAGATTCTCTCTACCTACTTTTGATGGATCACCTAAGGACTCAGCCAAGTCTTAGGTAAGGAAGCTTGACACATACTTTCAGCTGCATCAATCTTCAGAAGAAGAAGCCTTGAGAGTATTAGCGCTGCATCTTCAAGGGAAAACTTACTCTTGGTGGCTATTTGAGTCCTCTTCCTTGGAAGGGATAAACATCTCTTCTTATGAAAGGTTCACGGAGACTAGTGACAAGATTTGATGTGAGACATTCTAAGAATTATTGGGAAGAGAAAATCAAGCTCAAGAAATATGAATCTTTGCATAAGCTGGAAGATTCCATGGAGCCAACTCCAGTACTAAATATTGTTGAGGGGGTTGAAGATCTGCTGCACAATTTTCCAGAGGAAAAAGCCCCACTATAGAAGGGTCTCTTTTCTCAGAGAGGAGACATGAGGGTTCCTTCTTCACTAAGAGATCAATAAAAATGATCTCTTGATGATAAAGCATTCTCCAATGATGTGGAGAAGGGAGAGAAAGAGTAGAAAAGATCCTCCAGCATTGTGATAATAGGAGGAGATCTATTTTCATTTGGAGATGGAGATGAAGCAATGGCTTCCGCTAGAGGGGTTCTTGCACCTTTGCAAGGAATTCCTAAGGATATTCCATATGGAGGACATGAGCAGCATGTGTCTATGAAAAAAGACAGTGATACAGAACAAAGGAGGGATCACAAAGCTGATCCATTATTAGAAGTTGGGGAAAATTCTCCAATTAGAGGCACTCTTACACCACTAAGAGGGGTCTCCAGATTTCATGAGACTTCCACACATAAAACAGTGTTGAATTTTCCCAGTGGAAGCAGGGACATGAGGATCCCATCTATGCTACATATGAGGATGGTCCCTGAAGCCTCATTATCTAGTGGAAAACCGCCTAGGAGGCCACCTGATTCAGATTTTGTGGGGAAGACCTCACAACTTGTTACTCCAAAATCAGATCCAGGAGGGTTTGGAGCACTTGAAGACAAAGAAAAAATCCTGGGAGACTTGGGTAAGCTTAAGGATGAGGGAAATATTCTTCCCTTATCATCATCACCCACTCTCCTTTCTGATCCTGGGCTGTGGGAGGAGAAGAATGGAAGGAGAAACCTTCCAAGACACACCTTTGGCATAGTAGATGACAAGGGAATGATCATCAACATGACATATACTTTTGTTGATGCATCATTAGCGTTGTCATTGTTGAGCAGTGTAGATCTGTATTGGAAATATGAATTTCTAGTGGATTATTCCAAGGATCTTCACACATTTATGGTACACTATGACCAGCTACATGAAGAGGGATACTTAGTCCAAGGAGAAGTCATCTATCATCATGGTAGAATATTTTTTCCTAGAGCTTCTAAGCTCAAGCATAAGATACTACAAGGAGCATACAAAGAGTTATGTTTCAACCACACGTATTCCATGAGGATCTACAACATCATCATGAGGAGCTTTGATTGGGAAGGCTTGAAAGAGGAAATATATCAAAATTTTGAAGAATGCATGAGCTATGTGGATTTGGGGCAGTCATGGGACTCTATGCAAGAGTCATTTCAGCCATATCTTCCTTCTTTGGAAAGAGGGGAAAGATCCATGCACAACTCCATGTGTATGAGAAACATTGTTGGTAAAGGATATGTTCATGAAAAACAAGTTTTATTTTCTAATTTTCCATGTTCTTTTACAATTTTTATGCAGGCCATGACTCCTAAAAGGAGTAATGTATCATGTAAATCTCATGGCAATTGTTGGTCCACTAAAAATTCTGAATTTGGCCAGTCCCTTGATGTGCAAAGGGAGATTTATTTTCATGATGGGTGCTTCCCAAAGGCACCAAATATATCTCACATTTTTTGCAACAGTGAGATGACTTGGGTAGCAAGTGGTGGAATAACCACTTACCATATTTGGATCTGATGCAGGCAGGAGATGCTCTGCACTGGTTCCACACGTGAGACTATGACCCACCTCCATATGTAGAAATTTATGTTTGTATGTACGTTGTTTTAATTCCCTATATGGATGATGTACTTGTACTTTTCATAGGGATGTATGAAGGAAGTAGGGAAGGAATGCATGAGCCATATGGAATGGCTACTCCCCATGTACTTTATGTCTCATATTTTAGGGAGAACATTAGGCAAACCATGTTTGTTTCCTATGATCTATTGTCTTCTTATGAGATGAAATATTTGTATCTCATGAGAACTTTGGTGGAGCAAGTCATGGATGGATGGTTTGGTGAACACTTGGCACAAGGAGGAGGATTAACTCATGTTTGTGTCACCAATGGAGGAGGAGATGAGTTGCAACACTCACCTTACCAGTTGCTTGAGGACAAGCAAAATTTTGGAGGGGAGGACTGTAATATTCCTAATTAGCCCAAGCTAATAGGAATGTAAAATTTTGTTTCTTTTCTTGTTGCAAGAATAAAATTGTAAAGGAGGATAAAATAAACTCCTAAAATAACAAAATAAATCAATGTGCATGTGAACAAGGCTAAATTTTTGCTTCCTACATAAAACCCCCCTATATGTGAAAGGGATTGTGACAATTGATTGGGTCAATAGGACCAAATCCACAACACTGTCCAGATGAAATGTACCTCCTAGATGCATAGCGTAGATCTAGTTGGAGGCTACACATGTAAAAAGAACTAAACCTATGAGGAGGTTTAGGGTTTTTCAAGCCTTTCATTCTATAAAAGAAAGAGGAGAACAACAGAAGAGGGTTATTGAACATATTGTCTTGAAAGGATTTTCCTGTTTAGACACTTCTCATTCTCTAGTTTTTTAGCTGAGAATAGTTTTGTTTAGCACTGGGTGTTCCTGATTGGGAATCCCACCTCTTCCCTTGAGAGGCCTCTTGGAAGAGACTTGCATTTCTTATCCACTATCAGGAATTTGGCCAAGCTTCTACTTCCAACTACAACACAGATCCTGTTAAGGGTTTGGTTTTCCTTGTAAGCTGTAGCAAGTGGAGGCTATATCTATTCATATCTAAGCCTTTATAGTGCCTCTTTTCAGTGAGAGAGCCTTCTATCCCCCTGGCAAGAGTGTATTGGATCATCTTAGCTTTGGATCCATACCTTGGCATCAGGCCAAACTATACATCAAGTCTACAGTGCAATATATCTTCCAGGACTACGTTTTCTGCAAGAGACGAGTTGCAGGGAGTTTTGGAAACAATCGAGGAGTGATCTCTAGTGGTGATAATTTGTCTCTCATTGTGGTGATCCATGGATTTATGTTCTTATCCATGTCATATTCAGATCTGATCTGAATACTCTTGTATAAGCTTCAGGAATTCAGAAGGAATCTACAGATCTGCTGCATGAGATCTCAGATCTACTGCATATGCTTCATGTTTTGCTGAAAACCCCAAGGGGTATGTAAAATAGAGACACTCTAGTGTACAGATCTGATATAGATCTAATATTTTGTACACAGATCTATCTTAGATCTTATTTGTAACCTACAACTATTGTTTACTCATAAAAATAATGTTTTCAAGGCTTTGCAGTGAAATATATTGTTGCAACACCTCTTTTAGAGGGTTTTTCTTCATAAAAGTCTCCATCCTTCTCTTGTACACTAAATGGGCCACATTTTAAATCTGATTTTCCATTGTATAAGCTATTTTTGAGCTATCATATTGGTCTCTTACTACTTTCATCTAAAACTACATTATTTTCTGGGCAGTGTTACTTTGTGTTGTTGCAGTCCCTTATTTGGGCAGTTTCCAAGCCATAATGGGTGTGGGAGATCTATTTAACCCACCTAGTTTGATTTTTTTCTGATCTCCTCTTGTATTTGGGTCTTAGATTATCAGATCTAAGGGATCCAAGGGCTGATTTCAAGTGTTGTAGCATCCATTCCTGAAAAATGTGTTTTTCAGGCATGCCTTGCTAGAAATCCCAATTTGATGATATTACACAAAAGCTACACCAAATTCCTATTGAATACTTATGAGTCTGTAATATCCAAAAATGGGGAATGCAGCAATATATGAACACAAAACTGGAAATAGCAGTGTAAACCAACTCATGGAAATGGGAGACCAATATGGAGACATAACATCACGTATTAGATCAACAAATCAACACAAATAGTGAGGCATAAACTATGTCCAATGAAGGAACAAGCCTCCCATAAACAATCACCTCCACAAATGAGCTGCTGTCACAATACAAAATTCTAGAGAGCTGCTATAGTGCAGTTATAAACACACTGCTACAGCAAAATAATGTACAAAATATGTAGGGATGTTATATGCCTCAAACGATATGCCCAATATAGATCTAGGCTTAATACCAACTCCTACAAGGAACCCGGAAAGGCTTTTCAGAAATACACCTTATACAAAATGGGATCTAAAGCCCTAGGGCTGAAGATTCACTGCAAACTGAAGTACATGAGTGTAGAAGGCTGAAATATAGTAGATATTATGTATATCTCCTCAAAGACCACCTCCAATGAAAGTTTGAGCCCTTCAATCACAGGAAAACACTCCAAAGGAGCCATAAGGTCCCTCACTGAAGCTGCCCTAAAAAATAATGCAATTCCCAACTGGAAAAGCGTTGGAAATGATGGGAAATAGTTGGCATGGTGCCAAATATCTTAAATATGTCCAAGAGCTCTCCAAAATTATCTCCCAAGTGAAGGAATCCTTCCTCATATGAGAAACTAGCTCAGAAAGTGGGTTTCTAAACCCTCCACTGCAACACCCTGCAACACAACACAATAACCTATAGAAAATGCAATGATGAAGAAATTTTTAGCTTGGCCTGAAAGCCTGAATGTGGAAATTAATGCAGTGCTCTTCTGAGAGGCCTCTCAAGGAAAGAGGCGGGATTCCCACTTGGGAACACACGATGCTAAACAACTGAAGAATGCAAGTAATCTAAGCAGACCATATACAAAATAATATTCCAAAACATAACCTCATATGGCTTCCATCCTCTTCCTTATATATATTATGAGTTTCCTTGCCCTTGGCCCCACTCAATTAGGTCATTTCCTTCATGAAATAAATCTCCCTCCAAAATTGTGTTATTCCTAAATTAATCTCCACTCTTCCATAACAACGTTGTTGACTTGGTCAAAGTTGATTGAATCAACATGATCCAACCCCTGTTCACACTTGGAGGAGATTTATTTAGCTGTTGACAAGGTCTCCTTTCACACTTGAAGTGTTTTTATTGCTTCTTAGGAGACTTATGGGCCTCCCTACCCACTTATTCACCTACCTAGTGATAAAACAAACTATAATATTCCATTTAGCTGAAGGCTAAATTTTTGGAATATTACAGTCCTACCATCTATTTTTGGATGTAATGTTGTATATATATTTAACTTAGTGTCCATCTTATCCCACAATGTCACCCAAAATGGACTAAGAAATATAACATCCTTATATGCAATTATGCTCCTTAGTATCACAAAGTGCAACCATACCTATTCAAAGAACATGTTTGTTGCTTCTTGTCATTTGATGGTATTTTTGCAGGGTATAAAAACACACATATTGTTGGCCTTTTCAACTACCACAAATAAATAGTCATGTTCTTACTTTGCTATTGGTAAACCTCCTACAATTTCCATGGGAATTCTCTCCTAGGGTTTAGTGGGTACTAGTAAGGGATTGTATTGACCTTGCTTCCTATTACAAAGCTTGGCAGTACAAGAAATTATACATCCTCTAATATAAAATTCTACATCATTGTAATTCCCTATCTTATTAATTAATAACAATAACGATGAAAATAAAAATAAATAAGCATAAATAAATAAAAAATAGGGTGAAGGATCATAATAAATAAATGAAATAATTTTTTTTATTAATAAGTGGAAAAAAGTAAAATAATTAAATATAAATTTATGGAAATAATGATCAATTAAGAAAATATTAATATAAAAATAAAAGTAAATGATGACTAGTGACTTATGTGCATATAGTTTTTATTTTCATTTTGGAACAAATTAATTCTATTTAATGGATGAGGAGAAGGATCAAAGACATGTTTTTCTTGGGGAACTATTGAGAAGTAAGGATTAGGCACTAGTAAAACTAGTTTATTGAGGGCTTAGGAACCCTTAGATATTTTTCGTAAAAGTATTGGGTGGGGTGGGGAGTCATACCCCACAAATTGGTTTCTATTTAATCAAATCAAGGATTGTAGCACAATCATTCCAAAATGACATGATTTAGTAAGTCAATTTTTCACTTCATATGTAAGTTTCTCACCACTAATTTCTTTTTTGGACTTTGTCGTGATTTGTGAAATATTTTTTATGTTTAATCAATAGTTTGAATTTGTGTATGTAATTTATATATGTTTAGCCTTGAAATTTGAGCCACTACAATCTTCTTTTGTTCTGGGCTAGTATACATACCTCCATAATTTGGAAACTATCTTCACAATACAAAAATTCCCTGCAATTTTGGAGGTGTGAACCTCTTTGATAAGTTGTAGTCACTCATATTTAGGAACACAAAGCCTATACAACATGTTGAGTAATCCATTATGGAGATGATAATCTACTTTTTTGTTACCATATTCTACTTGACTCTATCCTTGTATCTACTAAAATACCTCCTTAAAGTCCCCATATTATATGTATTCCTTTATATATGCATCCTAGGTGAAAGGCTAAATGTGCATAAAAACTCCCTATTGCGGAAAAATCTAGTAGGTCCAATCGAAAGCCTCATTAGGTGGGGCCAGACCTTATTTTCCAAGAGAAATGGTTGTTAATGCCAGCTTAACAACCTTTCTTGTGCCCTTTAAGGGATTTAAAACACATGGGAGGCTTCCCTGAATCACTTAGAAGGAGGCTCTAATGATATGACTCAACTTGATGAGTAAAAGGAAAATTATTGGATAGAGAACTGACAAGGCCTAACGTAGCCTAGGTGTCTTTGGCTAGGGTACAAATATCCTATACCTAGACCAGAATGTAACCTTCGATAATTTAGGGATTTGAAGGTATGCAATGAGGAGACATTCAATGTCATATAATATCCCAAGGAAAAACATTAGAATGATATTCAACAACAAAGTACTAAGATATTCCAATATAGACTAGTTTTGGAATAGGAAATTATTTCTATGGCTATTAGGTATGTGTAAAAGAAAAAAAGAGATTGAAGTCATCCATATTTAAGAGGAATATACTATGCACTTGTTAATTTTTCTTAGGGATATACTGTTCTTTTCTTTGATATTTGAATTTCAATATTTCCATATTAAATTCACCCCATAACATCATAACATTATTCATATTTACATCATTATTCAACAAAACATTCAATTATATATAAATAACAACATCATCATCAATGTAGTGGAACATAAAGGAATAATAGAAGAAAATGATTCACACATAGAGACACCAAGATTAGTTGGAGACCAGGGAAAAACCCACCATGGGGAAAAGACCCTTTCAAATTCTTCTTCTTATTAGTTTTTTATTGAATGATTAAGCAGAGGAAGAGTACAATGATCCATAACTTTCATCATAAACATATACAAAAAAATCAACTAGACAATATCCATGAGATGAATCCAACAATGCCAATAATCCAAAACCATGATTTAGAAGCCTATGATCAACTATTACTGATTGAGGTCAACTTCCGAACTCTGTGGTCAACTAGTGAATTCTTTAGTCAACTGAAAAATTCAACATTTAGGTCCCAGCCGCAGGGAAGATGTGTCATGCATGCAATTCAAACACTTCATCTGCATGCCTAGGACCACATGCCTAGGGATATAGCCGAAATACCTCGTTACAATATTGCAGTTGTGACTCAAAAAACTAGACATGTGTGTGAGCTTCAAACCCTATAATTTTTGACGTGTGAGAGCCAATCTCTGTGAACTACCTAAGATATGTGCGAGCCAAAAACAAGGAATATAATAGAATAATTTCTCATGATGATGTCCAAATGAGGTTGAGGTCACTTGTATTTATATCCATCCAAGGGTGTCCAATTTCATTTAGGGCCAACCTAATCAAATTTGCACATGTGGGCTTTTAATTCAAAAATAAACTTTCTCTTGTCCAAATTAAGTGCTTCAATAGACAAAATTGGTACTCTAAAAAAGAGGAATCTCGTCCCCATGGTTGTAATTTTTCACTGAGCTGCCAAATTAGCACTCCCTCTTAGCTAGGGAGAAATTACAACTGCATCATGTAATCATCACAAGTATCTTGTCATCAAATCATATCTTATCTCAAGTATCTCGTCATAAATTTTATCACTTCTCATCCCTACTCATCTCTTCCTTATTCCTCCTTATCTCTTGATGTCCCTGCTCATATGCTAAACATTATTGAATCTAAAATAAGAATAAATTGATATCAAAGGGGAGCCTAAGTTACCACCCTCTATTGATCGAGGAGCCATTGCTACCATTTGAAATCACTGCTAGTGGGGAACCTAATGCTACTACCTAGGGAACATTAGAGAGATTGTCCTTAGGGATCCTAGCTCAACCTGGAACCACACAGAGGAGCTTAGTCTCAACCCAAAACCATATCAGGGAGAACATATCAACTTAAAACCACATTGCGGAGCACATCTCAGCCTAAAATCTCATGGGGGATAAAACCATCTTCAACCTCGTATAGAGAAATAGGTGATATAGGGGAGCACATCTCAACCCAAAATCTCATTGGGGAGAAAAAAATATTCAACCCCATATCGAGAAATGGGTGATATAGGGGACCACATCTCAACCCATGCTATTTCCAAATGATATTCCAAACAATGACACTCAATATTCATGTGGAAGAACACCTGCATCATCATCATCTTGGGTTGTACACCCACAAGTACACTCTCAACCCATTGGCTAGATGGGGAGCAGTAATCCCAATGACCCATGCTTTTGGGTATGATGCCAACTTGGGTATACTCTACAAAGACCAATATAGGGGAGCAACATCTCCAACCCTATGGGTAATAGATAAGGGAGAAACATCTACGACCCTATTTTCCCTAGATCCCTCAACCCCAAGAGCCCTCCATCTCAATTCATCACCCTAGGAGCTCAAACAGGGGGGATGAGTTTTCTTAGTGTTCTCGATTAGTCCCGCAATTTGTATATCAGAAACATACCATCATGCTCATAACTGGTATCGACTTAGTCATCATTTCACAATATCAACAATCTCATTTTCATGCAATACATCAAATAAAATATTATTTTAGAAAAAAAATATCTATTACAAAAGGATACCTTATTCATCCTTCCTCTCATGGAGGCAGTAACCCCAAGCCTAAGATTGTCTCATACAAAAACACTTGATGAATATTTCTCGGTCTCATCTATATACAATATTCTCTGTCAATCAAATATCATTCATTATTATCATAGTGTATCCCTATCATATCCATATCTACTCAAAAAACTCTCCAAAGAGCTTCTTCAACCTACCTCATAATTAGTCATGTCTACAACATCATATTCAACCTTAGTGGTGCTTAAATATACAAAATTCTCATCCAAAAATATGAATGCATATATCATACTACGATATCGACCATATGCGCTCATCTTATCAATAAAATTCCCAAACAACATTAGTGTTGAAAAGTGTAACTAGGTTCAGTCTTCATAATGAAATGTAATTATGAATTTATGTAATGAAGAGGCAAAGATAATAAAATGTATTTTTTAATGCTTGCATCATGGGTTTCATGAGAAAGAATATTTTATTATAGGTCAAAGAATTCTTTTTGTTGTCTTTAGGATTTTGTTGTCTTTTCATAAATATAATTAGAGTCATGTAAATGAATTCATGTTACACTTGTAAAAGGACACATTATTGATGTAAAAGTATACTCAAATACCTTGTCACTAGGTCCCCTGTAAGTCTACTCAAATCATGGAAAAAGGTCTCCTTGATGAAGTCGATCTACATACAATTGATCATCTCAGCCTAGGTGTTACACTAAAATTTTTCACCATGAAATTTAGTTGTTCATATGGGTCTATCAACACCTATATCATGCTCCCTTAGAATTCAAAAACCCCAAAGTTCCTAAACCAAGTCTTGGATTTGGAGAAAAGCTCATAAAAATCATAAAAAACCTAACTCCGCACTTTTCCTAGCCATTACCTGCAGTACCACATGTTTTGTGAAGGAAAACTGCGGTACCTACCACACGTTTTGCATATTAAAATTGCAGACCCCCGTAAAAGGTAAAATGAGCGGAAAAGTAAGTTGTAGAAGCCCAGCTGGTCGAATATTCTCCCAGCTGGAAGCTTCTATAAGGCATTATCTGGTCGAAGCCTTACTCCCTCCATTATCATGAACATTCATTCCTTCATTAAAGGAGCCTATTCCTTGGATTTTGGAACTTAATCCCTTGATAACGGGACTCTATCCCTTCCATTTTGGAGCTGTAACCACTTTCATTCTCCTATAAATTGAAGCTTTGGTTTAGTTTCAACGGTACTAACTGACTGAGATTGAGAAAGTGAGACTTTGAGAATTTTTGAGGAGAAATGCTGTAGAAACTCAGACTTTCTTAACTGATCATTATGTGGGAATGATTACACACCCATGCGCATTTTAGCTGAGAGAGTGCAAAGCTTGTCAGAGTAAAGGAAACGCCTGTTCTGGACCCCAGGAAGGCATGTACGACATCAAGGTGGACACGGTTGTAAGGCACTTTCTTCATCAAAGATAATATGAATGAATCCTGTTTTTTCAATGAGTTCTTTAATTAAGTAGCTTGCTTATCATGTTTTGTCAATGAGTTATTTAATTAATTAGCTTGTTTCTTGAATTCCTTGATCATCTTGATAGATATATGATTTGTGGATTAGTTTATACTATGCAGATGCTATTGATTTTTTCCATGTTTGGGATTGTAGATCTTTGAAGATGACTCTTTCAAGCAGCTGGAAAGAAGATCATTACGAACATCGTTGGACTACAGTTACGTTCAAAACCCCTGTTGTAGCTAATTCTGAATCGAATATTATCTAGAGAAAATAGTTTTTGTTTGTCTGTTTGTTGCTAGTTGTCCATAGGACACTTGGGAGGTCTGTCTTGTCAGCAAGAACAACTTATCCATCCAACAAAATGGCGACTCCACTGGGGGGCGAATCCAACTTTTAGTAACCAGTAGTCTACTTAGTTGAATGAAATGAAACTTGGGGGGCATGCGCTCTAGCAAGTTACGCTTGGGGGGCATTCAAACTTATATCAAGCATGATTTTTCCATTGTTTCAAGCTTGTCTAAAAATGAAACAAACCCTTTCTAAAGCATAGTTTTCCTACGTTTCAAGCTTGTGTAAAAAAGAAACTACTTTCAAGCACAATTTTCTCTATTTCAAGCTTGTGTAAAAACAAAACTACTTTCAAGCACAATTTTCTCTGTTTCAAGCTTGTGTAAAAATGAAACAAACCTATTTCAAGCATAATTTTTCCTTTGTTTCAAGCTTGTGTAAAAATGAAACCTATCTTGAGTCCATTTCGGTTATTATTTTCAAGACTCGTTAAACTCATGACAATCCCGAGCTTCTTTTGCTATTCTTTTCATGCTCATAAAACATACATGAAAATGCTGAGCTCTTTCTGTCTTTTCCTGCTCATTAATTAAATTGAAAGTCGACCGCATGAGTAAATTTTTATCCCTTTTTCGAACTCGTTAAAACTTACGAAAAAGTGAAAGCCATATGAGTACATTTTTATCACTTTTTTGAACTTGTTAAAATTTACAGAAAAAACGAAACTACTGAGTATACTTTTATCACTTTTTCGGACTCTTGAAAATTACGAAAAAACGAAACCTTCGAGTTCTCTTTTAAGCCCTTTTCAGACTCTCTAAACATGAAAAGATTGTTGAGTACTTGACTATTCAAACTCGTTAAAGGAAATGAATAGTCGTCCCTTCAGTATAAGTTTACCCCTCTTCCGGACTGAAATGGACTATTTACGAAAAAGGCATAAGTTGACTAATCATGGTCAATAGAGTTCTCTCCCGCATTATTTTATCTTTTTTCGGGCCTGAGAGACTAAATTTACGAAAAATTACACTCACGGAGTTTCCATAAGTTTTTCTTTTGACTCCCTAAAATTGAAAAACACCGAGTTTCTCCTATACTGGACTCATTAAAATTTAATAATAAAGGACCTATCGATTATAAACAAGAATGGACCACTCCTTCTTAGGGTTCAATTTTAAACTAATTTGGACTCATTCGAAGGATGAGCTTATAAACAAGCAAATTTTATCCTCCTCAAGCTTGTCAAAAATAAAGAGGTACTTGCTAGAATGGTGGGGGAAAAGAGAGAAAATGAATTCATTTGTTACACTTTGATTTAAAAGCAGTAAACCACTCTTGAACACGACACTTTTTGTCACACTTCTACCTGGGTTGGGAAAATCCTTTTCCTATCAGTTAATCAAACCACATTGAAGGTCTTCAGCCAATTTCTAGGTATTATCTTAGGGAAACTGTTACCAAACCATCTGCAGTGTCGTTATGTGTTCAAGAGGACAGTCAAACAAACCATTCATCTGCAAACATTTGTATCCATTCGCATTGACCATCCCTGAGTCAGTCCTTGCAAAAAATTTCTACAAAACTTGATCTATGGTTTCATGTCATGAGCTTGCTTACGACGGATCACTTTCTATCAACGACAACTCATCATATAGGAAGTTGATCTAGAATTCGTCAGTACCTTGGAATCTACATGCCTTAATGGTAGGTTTCTCACCTTCGATGACAGGTTACATCATTGACCTTCAATTGAATGATTCCATGAAATTTTCGACTTCAGATCACTTATTCACATTTCATGGATTGTACTGAGTACTTTGAGATCCATTGTCATTATTGGTGGTTTCTCTCACACTTGTTAACAGTTCAAATCATTGACTGGTAATCAAGTGGGCTCTACCATGTTCAACTTCAACACATTTAATCGCATGGATAGAACCATACTAGTTTAGGAAGCAAAAATCAAGACCCTAGATCTAGTTTCCACCATCCAGGCTGCGAGGATTTTTATTATTCATTATGAAGTAGAATATTCATTACAGATGGGTGCGTCCATGCTGTGTCTACAATATTGATGTAATATTAAAATTATTTCTGTATCAGAACAAGTTTAGTTAATTTTTGATCTGAGTATGGAAATGCCTACCTCAGTGATGATATATATATATATATATATATATATATATATATATATATATATGTTTTTCATTGAATGTTTTTACAAGATTCCGACTGGGGTGTCCACAAGCTAATCCTTAAAATGATAAAGCACTTCACTCTTTGAATTATCTCAGACTTCACACTTTAGGGGGCTATCTGTTACACTAAAATTTGTCACCATGAAATTTAACTTTTCATATGGGTCTATCAACACCTATATCATGCTCCCTTAGAAGTAAAAAAACCCCAAAGATCCTAAACCAAGTCTTGGATTTGGAGAAAAGCTCATAAAAATCATAAAAAACCTAACTCCACACTTTTCCTAGCCATTACCTGTGGTACCGCACCTTTTGTGAAGGAAAATTGCGGTACCTACCGCAATTTTTATGTATTAAAACTACAGACCCCGTAAAAGGTAAAATGAGTGGAAAAGTAAGTTCTAGAAGCCCAGCTGGTCGAATATTCTCCCAGCTGGAAGCTTCTAGAAGGCGTTATCTGGTCGAAGCCTTACTCCCTCCATTATCATGAACATTCATTCCTTCATTAAAGGAGCCTATTCCTTGGATTTTGGAACTTAATCCCTTGATAAGGGGACTCTATCCCTTCCATTTTGGAGTTGTAACCACTTTCATTCTCCTATAAATTAAAGCTTTGGTTCAGTTTCAAGGGTACTGACTGACTAAGATTGAGAAAGTGAGACTTGGAGAATTTTTGAGGAGAAATGCTGTAGAGACTCAGACTCTCTTAACTGATCAGTATGTGGGAATGATCACACACCCATGTGAATTTTAGCTGAGAGAGTGCAAATTTTGTCAGAGTAAAGGAAACGCCCGTTCTGGACCCTAGGAAGGCATGTACGACATCAAGGAGGACACGGTTGTAAGGCTCTTTCTTCATCAAAGATAATATGAATGAATCCTGTTTTCTCAATGAGTTCTTTAATTAAGTATCTTGTTTGTCATGTTTTTTCAATGAGTTATTTAATTAATTAGCTTGTTTCTTGAATTCCTTGATCATCTTGATAGATATATGATTCGTGGATTAGTTTATACTATGCAGGTGCTATTGATTTTTTCCATGTTTGTGATTGCAGATATTTGAAGATGACTCTTTCAAGCAACTGGAAAGAAGATCATTACGAACATCACTGGACTACAGGTAGGTCTTCAAAACCCCTGTTTTAGATAATTCTGAATCGAATATTATCTAGAGAAAATAGTTTTTGTTTGTCTATTTGTTGCTAGCTATCCATAAGACACTTGGGAGGTCTGTCTTGTCAACAAGAACTACTTATCTATCCAACACTAGGATAGAATATATAGTCCCTATATAAGGAGGATTGCAGCCTCATTATTCTCCAACCATCTCAATTAAGTTATGTGATAAGAGTGAGAAATACAAGACTTCAATTTGTGCGAAGTATAGTGCGAGAAGAGAAGTTATCTCAACGAAGAAGTACACCATGATTGGTTCAAATAAGGATTAGATATCATATATATTAATGGTTTGTTCCTACCTCACAAATTTCAGGTAGGATGAGGTCTACCTTAGTAAGAAATAGGTATGCAATATAGTGCGAAGAAGGTGACTAGGAAGTGAATAAAGGAAAGTTGCAAGGAGAGGAAATAAAAGCCTTGGTCTTGTGCTAACATATTTCATATTTCTCTGAAAAGGGAAAAGGATATACACAACGTGAAAGAGAGGAATTGCAGCAAGAAAAGAGATCTATGTCTGGGGATCAAGGGTACAAAAAGTAGGTCAATGAAAGTGTCTAGGAGGCTAAAGCTATATCAAAGGAGGAAAATTAAAGGAGCACATTGTTTAGGGATAGGAATCGAGCTTTCGTAGTGCTAGTGTAGTGCAATGCAAAAAGGAAGAATCGTCTAGAGAAGCCAAAGAGTAGCAAGGAATAGTGACAAGGGTATTGGGGTATACATGTGTCATGGGTCTATGTCATGGTATTGGTATTCAAGAGTTGAAGGTCTATAAGAATAATTTTGATAAGGTTTTCCTCTCAAAGAGTGAGAGGTTTTGGATCTGGCTTGCAAGCCTAAATTTTGTGTCTCTTTTACCTTTGATAATTGATTTTATGAAAGACATAATAATCTAATGAAGGTGATATCTAAGTGAAAGAATCATAAAGAAGATCTCAAGTAATTATCAAGAAGAGAAATTTTAAAAAAAGTTGTAATTTATCAACATTAAATCAGAGCTAAGGTGTTGAAGTCAAGTAAGGGAAGTTTAGCAAGAAGACACATAAGGATCAAGCTTCAAAAGTGACATCAAGGATCATTTTTCAAGAAACCATCAAGGCAAAGTAAATGATCTACATTTAAGAGTCAAACCCTAAATCTAAGAAGGAAGATCCTCATTCAAGAAGAAGAATACAAGGGAGTTTGTGAAACCCTCAAAGCCATCTCAAGAATACCAAAGACCTTAAGGAATTATTCAATAAAATTCCTTCCCAAGGAAAAATAAATATCAAAAGGGAGAGAGTCATATTTTAAGAATATAAATCTATCTCGTGTTGAATCCAAGTCAACATTATTGAAGACTTCAGAAAATCATCTTGATTTTGTTGAAGTCATCATCAAGCCATCCTTGATATTCATCATCATCAAGGATTAAAGTAGGAGTCACTTTGAGAAGAAGATTCTAAACTATCTACATCATCATCAAGAAAGGCTATGTTGGAGGTAGACAAAAATCTACATCAAGTAGGTATCTTTATGCCTTCATTTGAATTTGTCAAAATGTCTTTTTACAAAGAAAGCAAAAAATTAGTTGAGGTTTAAAACTTTCTTGCATGGAATAAAATGATAGATCTAAATCTTATTGAGAATGAAGTCATGGACCATATCAAAGGGTTATCAACTATACCTTCAAAATAAGATAATCAAGATCATGCCAAATAAAATAAGGGAGAAGTGAGAGTAGAAAGGATTCTTATAGAATCCATAAAGGACTCCCCATCTCGTATGTATAATAACTAGAAACTTCAAAAGAGTTTTTCTCATTACGTATTACAGGAGAAATAATATCTCTGAGACAAGAACTATACAAGTTGAAGTTTTCAAGAGAGGAAGGAATCACTTCATATTTTATGAATATTTATGAAATACGAGATCAACTGCAGGATTTGGGAGAAGTAATTTCTGATAGAGAAATGACTGTAGTGGTATTGAATGCTCTACCAGAAGGATGACTAAACTTCACTTCAAGTATATATGGGAAGAAAGAAGCAACACCATTCCAAGATTTATGGTCTCTATGTAAGATAGAGGAAACCAGGTTGAAATAAAAGATCGATATAAGATCAAATGAATAAAATCAATCCTATGTTTCCATGTCAAGAATAAAGGGAAGATTTGGTAAATGTGGTCCTCAAAAGAAAATAGAAACATCAATAAGATGAGGTGCTATGGATGTAATTAACTTGGGCACCATAAAATATATTGTTCTAAATCTAATAAGGACAAGATGAAAATAGAATAAGTCCATATCGTTGAAGAAATGGAAGAACTTGGTTCAAAGAAGCCTAAGAAAGAAGAAGTGAGAGATATCTACTATGATTCAGATCGTATTCTTCTCTAAGAAATATCTATTGGTTGTAAAATAGTATGATAGAAAGAATTGTAAATTGAGATAGATGCATCACATTAGATTTGGCATTGAAGAAGGAGCACTTTTCTTAGGAGAATGTATGAAACAAGTTTATCTGACAATCATGATATGAAATAAATGGCTTCTGGGAACCTCACTGAAAATAAAACTTATAAAAGGAAGTCATCTAGATCAAGGTTCAAAATTCACTATTAAATATGGAAACATGTGATGATATGTTCTAATAAAATCCTCTTTGCATTCACTATTTTATAAAGGAAACAAAAGGTTTCATCAAGAAATCTAACTTGTAGAATTCAAGGATTAATATATGATGACATATTGATGAAGTGGGTCAAGGGAATGAAGCTCTTTCATTCTAAGGAAAACTTCTGGAGGAAATTTGATGACTCAAAAGGAATAAATGAGGTATGTATACATATATTCTTACACTGGATTTTATAAATTCATGTCATATGGTTGCAGATAGTATACTTATATCTTTAGAAGTATGACCAAAAAAAGAATCTCCTCCGATGCAAAGGTTTCCAAAAAGCATGATCCATACCAAGTGAAATCAACACAATACATCCTCATATGGAGTATGAGGTGGTTGTATAAAATTAAAGAACTATATATTGGAAGCTCTTGGGAATAAAATATAACTTTGTGGTGAAATAAATAAAGAGATCATGAGAAGTGCAACCATAGGAAAAGGTTGTCCACATCCAAGGAAACCAAAAATACTTGACTAGAAAATGTCCTCAGAAGATATGTAGACTCTGATAAAAGTATTTAAAATATGGAAATCCTTAACAATACATATTTTTAGGAGATGTGTCAATTTGTATGAAAGATGTTGATACCTACACGAATATGTCATGATGAAAATCATCACTAAGGTAATTTTTTATTGAAGTATTAATATTTATAATTGAATAATATCTGGATGAAATTATGCAAGGCTGCCAAAGGGAAGTATATATCTTCCACCATTTACATCCATATGGAAGGATGAAATATCCTTGAAAGAAATATGGTTCGAAGAAAAGAAATATTGTTATCGGTCAATTTGGGCATTGTTACACATCAATTTGTCACTGAACCTACAATCCCTCACCTCGCATATTAGAGGATCTTTTCCATGACCTGTGACTCTGCAAGCACCTTCCCTACATCCTTCTATACAAGAACATCATTTCTCCTGCAGAAGACTTTCTCAAAAATCCCATAAAAATCCATGTTTTGGCATTGGCATGGGTAGCTAGTTCACCCCTCGCGCCAATGTGGAGAGAGTACACTAGAGGCCGCGCCAACTGGCACTCTATCCCTGTGTTGTACCCACGCCAGTCTTTTTGGGAACATTTTTTAACAAACTAGAGGCAAAATTTTCCTTCAACCACCTCTAGGATGAATCACAAGAAGTGGTAAACTGGCTAAAACACGGATCTCTATCTTTAGGCAGTAGTTTCCTACTCTTATGGGACACTCATAAAAGATAGGTCTCCCTTCCATGATAATAGGGATCCTAACCTCTCCCTCTCCCCCTATATAAATGAGCTTTCTCCCATCATGAAAGCTATCTGAACAAGAGGATTATGTAGCTGGAATGCTGAACTTGGAGAATTAAGCCATAGTCAAATAACTGAGAAGGTAGATCAAGAAGGAATTCCATCGAGAGGTCCCTTATCCCGTCCAAATTCCCCAATGAGCTTTGAGACATGCTTCGCCTGAGCCCTGCTGGAGGAGACTGCAGCATCAGAGCATGGTTGTATCTCTTCTTTCTACCTTAATATAAGTGACTATTTTCTGGTTCCTGTCTTGTGTTTCGATTGTGTTAAATGCAATACACTAGTCTTCTCTGACTGATTGGTAGATGTTGAATAGAGTTAGTATATGGTATGTGGTTGTCGTTTTTTGATCTCTGTGCAGGTGTCCAAGTGCGATAAGTAGAAGGATTGTGACTTGTCTTCGATTAGGAGAAAACGACTCTCATCATCATTGCAGGCATAGATGATAGCGTTGGACCATAGGTAGGCCATCTTATCATATCATTTTCCATTTAAGTATATAGGAACCTACACTCTAGCATGATTCCTTGTTTCTAGACCCACCCTAGGGCTAGTGGGATCGCCTCTGTCCGCAGAGGGGATTTACCTTAGTAACAAGTTGGTGACTCCACTGGGGACCAGTGCGAGTTTGTATTTCATCTATTAGATCTTCTTCTTGGTATTTGATTGCTTAGCTTGCCTTTTCTGGTTGTTTTTCTGAGTCTTAGACCCCTATTCAGCCCCAGAGGATCACATCTAGCCTCTAGTTTTCCAAAATTTTCATCCTTTCAAGGTTGGCTTGATTGGCACGGTTTCCAGCCTGGAAGTTTTGCCCACTGGCACGAGTTTTCAGTTCATCACCCGTGCCATCCCCTGTCTAGCACGGATTACAGCCAGACAATCACGCCAATTCATGTAGGTGCTAGGGTTTGCCCTGTTTTGGAGTTTTTGGTCCATCCTGGTGTCTCTAGGCGTTTTCTTGGCTTGATTTGAATGCTCTGGGTTTGTTTGTGACTATGATTAGCCTTAATCCTTTAGTTGTTTGTCAATTTCCTTCAACATCATAGCTTTATGGCTTTCTAGCGCTTTGATATGCTGATCCTCCCATAGGAGTTTGGGTCTCTTTTTTCCCGGTCACCTTCGTTATTTTCTTGATTGCATTCAGCTCCCTGGATATGTCTTTTGGTGAAATGAGCCTTGAGTTAATCTTGTCTCTTTCATTCATTTTTGCTTCCTGTTTCTCCAAGCATAGCTCACATTGCTTTTATGGGTTTGTTTTGACATCTTTCTTCGAATTGGGAGATTGTGACATTGGTTTGAGTCTTTGTTTTGTTTGCTTGTGAGTTGATTGAATTCATTTCACTTCGACTCTTGCATTTTCATTATTGAACTAGTGTGAAGATTAATTTTTCATGTTATTTAGTGCACTTGCTCTATTACATTGAAAAAATCAAAAACACATTTTTTTTGCATTCTTGTTTGCATCATGAAATTGAAAAATCTTTTGCATAACTAGAATTTGGCATTCTAGGAGAGATTTCTCGTTTTTCATTAGTTTTCATCAGGTATTGTAGTGGATGTTTTCACATTTTTTTATTTTCGCTATCACTTGAAAACCTATAACTTTCTCGTAGATAGCTCTTCATTGAACGAAATGGTATTTTATGGCATGTAGCTTGCATTCAGGGATTTGTGAGATTCAACATTTGGTAGGACCTTGGAATTGAATCATAAATACAAGATAAACTTAAAATTTATTCCATTAACCTAAGGCAACATTGAAACTTAATGAAACACTTAGTGGTCTAAGTTAGAGACATGTTCCGACGTCTTAAAATCTAGCAGTTGTCGCTCGCCATCTGGATTTAGACAACGCTAGTGTGGACTTGCGCTCCCTATACCGTCGAGTATATAAAGGGAGACCCCTATAGGTTGCATCCTTTTATCTGTAGGAAGCTGAGTTTGCCACCTTGTAACTGTGATACACCGAACACAACATTCGGGGAGACTACCTACACGTATGTCAATTCCTTGGTTGATTCTTCTTTCATTTTATAACGAAGGTGTATATGGCAGTTCACGAGAACCTGGTACACCCTTTTACCTAGACTACCTGAGCAGTCAATTTTGATCTTTAATGACTCCATAAATTTGAAAAGATCATCGAGCACTTGTCCTTTCATGCTTGTTTCCAACCTAAAAGTGATAGAGTCACCTTTTGCATGTTTCTCGACTCTTAAAATATGAAATGACAGAGTTTTGTTTCAATGTCTTAAAAATTAACTACCCACAAAATATTCCTGGTTAAAGTTAGTTTCCTTAGGGTGTTGTTTTAAAAGTTGTTTCCGATGGCAACGTTTCCATAGTTCACTAACCCAGGAATCACTTCCGAAGGGAATCTTGGTTGTTTTCCTGCTTTTTGGAATGTTGGCGCTCCTTATATGGACACATTGTCCCTGCTTGGTTTAACTGTTGGGTTGCCTGTATAGTTATTTTCGACCTCGGTGATCCCAAGCATTTTGTCCTTCGTATAGCCATCCCCTCCACCAAAACAACATCATGTTGCTTCTAAGGTGGACCTCTCCCCTTCTTCACCTATTTCTTCGTCTTCCTCTTCTACTTCGCCTGGTGAAATTCTGGATTCCAGTAACTGGGTGGCTAAGAGAAGAAGAAGAAGAAGACCAAGAAGAAGAAGTCAGATAAGCGAGAGGCTAATACTGCAGCTATTGCGCCTAAAAATATTTCCTGTGCAGAACCATCCACGCTTCCACGAAAATTCAAATTCCCTTGCATGCTCTGCAAAGGTAACCATTTTCTTCGAGACTGCCCTGGTATTCCGAAGGTACTTGACGCATGGTCTGATGGCCGTCTGCCATTGAATTTGGCTTCTGGAAGTCATATTGACACATCTTCAACTAGCACTGGTAAGACTCATAAAAAAAGGGCAAGATTACCAATCCCTATAAGTTGTGTGAAAAAAATCATCCCATTCACCTTTGTCCGTATATGGATGAAGCCAAAAGAGTGTTGGACAACCCTACTATTTCTGCACCTTGCCTTCCGACTCGTTACATGAAAATTTCTTTGAGTCCTCCGCTAGTTGATTCAAAGGTTGATCAAGTGTCATCCTTGGTCGATCCCACTCCCTCGGAAATTCAAATTCAAGAATTCTTTCCCAATCAGCCATTGATTGAGGAACCGGTCGATCTGACCCCATTAGTGGTTCATTAGGTCTTTTCCGTTGAGAGTTGATCTCATCCCCCTCATGTTCTTCTTGTTTCTTTAGATTCCTCGGACTTGGTGAAATATTTGTCCATCCATATCATGCAAGAAGATGCTCCTCCTACTCCCATGATGGAAGTCCAAGAGAGTGCTCTTCTTACTCCAATAACATCGAGGGAAAACCATCTCAGTTCGATGGTATCCCCCCCAAGTAGTTTGATCACTTCCTTTGATTGGAGTCGATTCTCCGAATATCGCCTTCCGTCTTATGTGCCTTTCGAGATAACGGTACAAACCTTTGATCTGGTCATACCCAACACTATTATAGATGAAGGCGCGTATGTTAGTATTATGTCTTCAACTACTTGGAAATATTTTGGTTCTCCACCACTTATGCCTATTACCCAAAATCTGTTGTCTTTTAATAGAGGAACCAATCAACCGTTAGGGATCCTTTCGAAGTTGTCTGTTACTTTGGGAGGGAAAACCGTCCATATAGACCTGATGGTTTTTCTAGGCCCCTTAGATTTAAATTTTATCTTGGGGCGCGACTATAATTATGTCATGGGGGCAATAGTCTCTTCCCTCTTTTGTGTGATCTATTTTCCACACAGATGACAAATCGTGACCATAGATCAGCTTTCATTCTTTGGTCCCGACGTGACATCTAGTCCACCATCATCCCTTACAGATATTTATCCGCCAGTTGTATATTCCCCGCCGTAGGTTAATTATGTGGCTACCTATCCTGTGCCCGCATTCAGTGATGGTGCCATTGTACATCGTGTGCTGGGGGCATTGGGTCCTGATTTTCAAGATATTGTTCTCCCACCAGAGGCGAACCTCTTGGAAGCCATGACTTATTATTCATCATGATGAAAGGTCGTTGGAGCATATTTATTTTCTTGTGTCAAGCTCCTTAAAAAATGAAGCAAGGTGGTCAGAGCACAGTTCATTTTCTTGTGTCAAGCTCCTTAAAAAATGAAACAAGCTCGTCAGAGAAAAGTTCGTTTTCTTGTGTCAAGCTCCTTAAAAATGAAACAAGGTGTCACGAGGAGAGTTCGTATTCTATGTCAACCTCATTAAAAAATTAATTAGGTCTTGAGGATAGTTCTTTTAATGTGTCAACCTCGCTAAAACAATGAAACACGTTCCCGTCCAATTGGATTTTTGATAGATCTCGTAAAATCCCAATCGAGTCTTTCTCTTGATCTCGTTTTTGAACCTTCACTCCATTTCCTATGGACTGAAGCTTGGGGGGCATGTACCTCAAATTTAGTCACCATGCTTGGGGCATGGTTACTTTTTCAAGCATATTTTGTTTCTGTTTCAAGATTGTGTAAAAATGAAACCGGTTTCAAGCATGGTTTATCTTTGTTTCAAGCTTGTGTAAAAATGAAACCAACTTCAAGCAGAGTTTCCTGATTTCAAGCTTGTGTAAAAATGAAACCATTCTCATTTTACTTCTCGTTACTTCCATTTTATCAACCTATTTTTCCAGATGAACCTTGGTTTTCTCATTCCATCGTCACTATTTGCTTAGCCGATCATATGCCTTCACTTGGTTGTTTTACCCATTCCTGAGGAACCGCTGCAATGAGTGGTCTAGTTAGCCAGCCTCTTAACCTTTACTTGTTCTGAGTAGTTCCACCATTACCAGAACCAATAGCTACTCTTAATACCACTCGTTCCTCTAGGAGGAGTCATCTTTCAGCTCTTTTCTGACTCTCGAAAATTGAAAATATTGCTGAGATTCTTGTCTTTTTGGACTCGTTAAATGGCTGCAAAATGGTTTCTACCCAGTATACGTTTACCCCTTTTTCGGGCTAGGATAGATTATTTACGAAAAAGGAATACCTTAGCCTATCGCGACTAAGAGGTTCTCTCAGTCATAGTTTTCTACTTTTTTGGATCTGAGGGACTACCTACGAAAAGGGACTGCTGGATTTTTCTTTTCTGCCTTCTTTTCAAACTCTCTAAACATGAAAAGTTGCTGAGTTCTTCCTTTGTCAGACTCGTTAACAACTGATGACGTCGGACTTCGTCACAATGATGTTACTCGAGTTCCTCTTTCCTAGGGCTCGTATAATGTACTAGGTTGGATTTGTCCAAAGGACAAACTTACATCACAAGCACATGCTATCCCCTTCAAGCTTGTTTTCAAAAAATAATTGGGGTACTTGCCAGAAATGGTGGGGGGAAATGGAACCAGATTATAGTCATTTTGGCAGTATGTCACTCTTGAACATGGCACTTGTCTACATTCATGTTGGGTTGGGGACATCTCATCTCATTATCTGTTTGCCTCCATGGGTTTGGGTAATCTCTTTTGACCGCTCATTTGTCTTTGCCACATCACCATGACCTCAGATCCCTTGATGTCAAATACTTCCAAATATAGTGTCGTGCCGCCGATATGTTCAAGAGAAGTTTACCTCTAAAGTTTTCACCCTCTCTCTGATTCTCTGTTGGTCTTGATTCATAAACATCATATTCCTCTGTCTCGTGTCAATGATGTGGGAAACATTATAGCCCACCTTCGATCAAGGTCACTTCCTATCGACTTCAGCTCATTATCCAAGAAGTTGATCTAGAGACTCCCTTCAGGTACCTTGGAGCCTGCATGCCTCAATGGCAGGTTCTTCACATTTGATGTAAGTTCCACATCATTGGCCTTTGATCGACTGAATCTGCGGGTGTTCGACTTCAGTTCACTGTTTACATTCCATGGATTGTACCTTGAGTACCTTGAGAACCATTTTCATTATTGATGGTTTCTCTCGCGTCTGTTAACAAATTTCATCATTGGCTGGTAATCAAGTGATGTTCTTGCATGTTCGACTTCAGCTCACATATTCGCATGCTCGAACTTGTACTTTGTTCGAGTCGAGATGGAGCGCAAGACCCTGGGTTTTGTCTGATGAAATCCAGGCTGTAGGTTCTTTGTGGATTACTATGACTTATTATATATGACTCTTCTAATTGGATGGCTGCGACCATACCCGAGTCTATTTGTTGATCCATACTACTGGGTGGCTATGTCCGTACCTTGGATCTCATTATTTATGTACTCTATTATGGATGGCTGTGCCTATACCACATGTCATATATCAGATGTATCAGTTGTATTTGTACTTGCAGGTTTTCTAACAGTGGTGTTTGGGTCGAACGCGTTCTCATAAAGCATATCACCCCTCCCTCTCCCTCGGACCTCATGCTTTAGGGGGCATTTGTTACACAGCAATTTTTCACTGACCCTGCAATCCCTCACCTCACATATTGGAGGATATTTTCCATGACCTGTGTGTAGTTTCATCCTCTGCAAGCACCTTCCCTACATCCTTCAATAAAAGAACATCATTTATCCTGCAGAATACTTTCTCAAAAAGCCCATAAAAATCCATGTTTTGGCATTGGCACGGGTAGCTAGTTCACCCCTCGCGCCAATGTGGAGAGAGTACACTAGAGGCTGCACCAACTGGTGCTCTGTCCCTTTGTTGTACTCGTGCCAGCATTTTTGGGAACGTTTTTTAACAAAATAGAGGCATAATTTTCCTTCAACCACCTCTAGGATGAGTCACAGGAAGTGGTTAACTGGCTAAACCACAGATCTCTCTCTTTAGGCAGTAGTTTCCTACTCTTATGGGACACTCCTAAAAGATAGGTCTCCCTTCCATGATAATAGGGATCCTAACCTCTTCCTCTCCCCCTATATAAATGAGCTTTCTCCCATCATGAAAGCTAGCTGAACAAGAGGATTATGTAGCTGGAATGCTGAACTTGGAGAACTAAGCCATAGTCAAATAACTGAGAAGGTATATCAAGAAGGAAGTCCATCAAGATGTCCCTTATCCCGTCTAAATTCCCCAACGAGATTTGAGATATGATTCACCCGAGCCCCGCTAGAGGAGACTGCAGTGTCAGAGCATGGTTGTATCTCTTCTTTCTACCTTAATATGAGTGACTATTGTCTAGTTCTCGTCTTGTGTTTTTTTTGTGTTAAATGCAATACGCTAGTATTCTCTGACTGATTAGTAGATGTTGAATGGAATTAGTATATGGTATGTGGTTGTCATTTTCTGATCTCTGTGCAGGTGTCCAAGCGTGATAGGCATAAGGATCATGAATTGTCTTCGATCAGGAGCAAACGACTCTCATGATCACTGCAGGAATTGACGATAGTGTTGGACCATAGGTAGGCCATCTTATCATATCCTTTTCATTTAAGTATCTAGGAACCTACACTCTAGCAAGATTCCTTGTTTCTAGACCCACCCTAGGGCTAGTGGGATCGCCTCTGTCCACAGAGGGGATTTACCCGAGTAATAGGCATCAATCCAAAAACCTAGATCAATATCAATTAGGGTCTTTCATACTCTAAATTAGTTGCTACATTCCCTAAAAAATTCATCCCATTGATGTTTTTCCTTCATGAAAGTTTCACTTCTTAGATGCTAGTTGAAGTGTTCCATTGAGCTAGCAATGCACCCCTATACTGCATTAAGTGCTTTGCAGACCATTTTATCCCATGCAAAGTTGTGTTTTAGAGCATCTATGCCCACTTTAGAGTGCATTGGTCGGCTCGGAGTGAATTGTTCATTGGATTCCAAGAATTTTCCCACCCTCTAGTGGCTTCTAGAAGTTGTTGCAGATATCACATCATCTGATAACTTTGAATATGGAAACCATGGAGCAATTGAACCTCTTATCCTCCTATTCCCATGAACAAGGAAGCTTCTTCATCCATTTTTGGAAAATCCATTTAATGATTCATTAATCCCAAACTACCTTCATCTACTTGTAAATTAAGCATTGATCATAGTGCACAAGAGAGCAAGAATTTTTATTAGTAGAGTTATGCTGGTGAGATCACAAATATTGGAGGTGTCTTTTGCATGTAATGTTATGATGTTGGAATGATGATGTTGGTGTGATGAGGATGGAACTGAAGCTAGAGCGAGTTGACATCGAATCGATCCAACTGGTTGTAACTTCTCCTTCTACTTCATAACAAAGACATTTGTTCATTTCCTAATACATGTGTCCATGATGTTATATGTGTATTTACAAATGCAATAGATTCAATTTGTTTAACATGAATAGATCATATGCCTTTATGTTGTTTTATGTCTTTTGTTTTCCATTACAGGTACCAATCAAGAGAGTTTAGTTCGATTGAGAGTGACGGAAGCGATGAAAGGGAGGCGAGGAATAGTGAACATATTACAATTAGGTGTTCTTCCCTTCTCTATTCATTTTTAGGAAAAGGTAAAATATATTTATTTTTGTTGTTGTACGTGTGACCACCAAACTTAGGGAAAACATATCTATCTATAGGTTTGATTTCTGTAAAACAAATTGGCGACCATACTGGGGACAAAGAGATCGTCCCTGGTGGTTTTATCCTTGTTTATCAGCCTCTAGTAGACTTTACTTGCTTTATTTCAGTCATTTGAATATGTTTTAGTAAAAGTAGTGTGTTTAATTGCCTTTTTAGACTTTCCTCTAGCACCAACACAATGTTGGTCTTGAAACAGTTCTCTGCATAACATTGTTGGCTTAGGGATAGTGCTCTGCAACACACTGTATCCCACTCAGGGGTGCATTGCTCCTATGACCTACCAAAATATATCATATTTTGTCTTTTACAATTCATTTTAGTGTTTTGTTTTATGAGTTTTCAAGTGTCTGATTTCCTATAGAGACTGGATTGCCTCGACTACTCTTACCTCACTTTGGATATTTGTTTGATCAATGTTTTTTTTTTTTTTTCTTTATCATTTTCTAATAGCTCCAAAGTTTAAAATTTTACATTTGATCATTTCTTCATTTTCGAAAGAGGAATTGTCATTTCATTCTTCATTTCTTTGGAAAGTATTGAGTGATTCTTTGTGCATTATAGTTTATTTTTAGTTCATCTAAACTTAAAATAAATTGAAAAGAAAAACATGCATTTTCATATAGAGATTGTGGGTGTTGCATTGGAATAGTTAGGGAAATTTCATTTAGATGTGCTCATTGTTGATTTCTCTATCCTTTGTAGCTAGTTTTTCATTGTCGAAAATCAAATCGAAAGGAATGCTTATCATCTTTGTTGCATTCTAGGAATTTCAAATACATCTCGCGGTGAACCTAAAAGACAAACTTATAAGCAAGATGAACTTAAAATTTATCTGAATTTATCTAAGGGAGCATTGTCACTTAACGATAACATTTACAGGTCTAGGCTAGAGATGTGGTCTAGCATCATTAAACATAGCAACTGTCA
Source organism: Pinus albicaulis (assembly GCA_034641835.2). Taxonomy (NCBI): domain Eukaryota; kingdom Viridiplantae; phylum Streptophyta; class Pinopsida; order Pinales; family Pinaceae; genus Pinus; species Pinus albicaulis. The sequence goes on along the minus strand of CM076578.1, from coordinate 757,925,097 downwards.
TTAATTTTCTTCCACGTACATAAGTAAATCGGAGCTTGTCCAGGTACTTTCAAGTATATTGGGTGGTGTTCTAGTACGAAAATTATAAGGGGATGATCTCACTCTGCGGTTTTGCATTAGACAACGCTAATATAGATTGGGCCTCCACATACCATCGAGTATATTTGGGAGGACAACATTAGGTTTCTTACCATCCATAGGTAACTTCCTTGTACACTGTGATACACCGAACACAACATTCGGGGAGATTTCCTGCACGTACATAAGTCCTTCGTTTACTAGGTTGGTATATTGCAGTTCACAGTTGCTTGGTAAACATTTTTCCTAGCATTACCCTATTTTTTTATTTTTTTTTGTATTAAAATAAATCATCAATCATGGAAGAAGATTAACCCTTTCCTCGTCATTCGCGTAGGATAGCAAATAAACCACCTTTACTGCTAGAAGCTACACCTAGTAGACGAAGGCGAGCTCATCCTACCGATTTTGGTACCTCTGGAACCTTTGGTGCTACATATTCATCTAATTTACCATAGTCATCTAATCCTTTGATTACTGAGTCTCGAGTCATTTTGACCGATCTCGATTTATCTACTACTATCGAGGTGTAACCCTCAAAGTTACCTCAGGATGCTAAAATTCAATCCATTGAAACAGTAAATCCAGAACCTGAGCATGTTCAACTCAAATTCGATTCGGAACTTATTGTTCTTTTACCAGAACATCTCGATCCTGAAGTTTAACAATAAAAAGTTGTTCCCGTACGACTGTCTCATCCTCAGTCATTCGTAACCATTGTGTCTTCCTCTTTACCACAGAGTTTACACCTGAAATTTATCTCAGGCCTCACAGTGAAGTAATTCCACCTATTTTTATTTGAATAGAGGAAGAACTTGAGGAAGAGACAACCCCTTCATCCCCCACTCATTTTGGGTCGAGGTTTCATTTTTATCTGTCTTTTCCTCATTTCACCTACTTTGATCTTGTTGATCCTATTCACTCTCAAGTTCCCATAGATTCGTTAGAGTATGTTCTGGGTTATTTAACCATGGTTGAGATAGAATCCCAGACTATACCATCTGTTATAGCAGCGACAACATCTATTATTTATTCAGCTTCAATGTTTTCTACGACACCTGAGTCTCATATTTATGGTGGTCTGTCTATCCCACTAGGTTACCAGGCCTTAAATGGAACCTACTATGGTGTCACCTATAGTCCATGGACTTCGCCCATATCATCATCTAGAATTGTATCTGGTTCCTTTGTTACAAGTATTGAATGGCCTGATCTTTTATTGACATCATCAGCTCAATATCAGGTTGGTCCATCCAATTACTGTCCATATTACCCAGTATTTGTTGGAATCTCATCATATAAAAGTTAGTATGTGTAATATCCTTGTAATCCATATGCTAAGGGGCAACAGATGTTCGGGCCATATGGAAATACTCCTTTTTTAGGTCAATCTTATGTTGGAATGCTTGTTTTTCAATGGAATCCTACTTTTCTGGTTCAACCGCAAACGGTTGTGTATCAATATCAACCAGTTCAACCTATTACATTTGTAGCTACTATGCCTATTATTACTTCTTTGGTTGTTTCTCAGTCTTATCAAGCGGGTCCTTCAACCCCTAACCCTTAAATTTCAGGTCTACAGACTCCATCTTCCAAGGTTGGTATACAAAAACCATCTGTATCCGGAATTTCACAACCACACGCTAGTTTACCATTTTCATAGGATTCTACTGGTCCCATCTATTCACAATCTGGGCCAAATTATCCTTGCGGGCAACAGTTTTATCAGATTCCATGGAAGCCACAACAACCATTACAATATTTTCAGGCTTATCCAGGTCTTTTTCAATAATACTATCAAAGTTTTAGTTAACAAACTTACCCCTATCTAGGTTACCAACGGTAGAATCCTTTTGTTGATACACAACGGCCTATTGCCAAGGAAATTCCATCTTATCTGGGTTATGCTCAACCTGAACTAAATCGACAGTTTCCATTTGTTGCAACATTAGATTTACCTGATTTAAACCAACTGAATAATGATCCCATTCATTATTTACCTTGGTGGTCGGTGATTCCTCATAAATTACTCTCTCACATTTCAAAATTCAATGGAAATTATGAAGAAGATCCATCTATGCACGTTATGACTTATCATTTATGGTGTTCATCAAATTCCTTGAATAATAATTATGTTAGACTGCATCTTTTCTAGTGAACTCTTACTGGTCCGGCTGCGAAGTGGTATATTGAATTACCACAAGCTTCTTTTGATAAATCTATAGCTTTAGCAACTACTTTTTTAACCTACTTCCAGTTACCCATCATATATGAAACTGGAATGAGAATTTTGACTAGCTTTAAACATACCACTGCTACTCATATATCAGATTATATACATGAGTGGCTTCATCGTCATCGAATGGTTAAAACATTTATTCCTTATCAACTTTTAGTTGAGTGGTTTATAAAGTCCTTTTTTCCATCTATTACGGAGGATGTGGCCAAAGGTGGTGTTGTCACTAAAGAGAAAGTAATTTCTCATGCCCAGTATTTGGATTTGATTTATACTCAGTTTGGCATGCTCTATGAAAATATTCTGAATGTGCCATGAACATATTTTACTGTTCCTCCTTCTCCATATGGTAAGGACATTCATCCATGTGATGGTGTGATTGGTTCTACTAGCACTCCGCCAGCAAGTCGGCCATTTGGTTCTACACTTGTTGTTTCAAATCATTGCATCTGATCCTATGTCTTCTTCTGAAATACATGCCATGTCATCTGACAAGGGAAAAATTTACAAGAAAATTGGAAGTAAGAAGAAAGGGAAAGATAAGAAGAAATCAAATTCACCCTTCTGGGAAAAATCATATGATTCATCTGGTTCTTTTCGGAAACCTTGTTACCCTTGCTTGATATGTATTGAGGAGAATTTTATGCGAGATTTTCCTCACCGCTCAGAAGTTTCAAAGATTCTTAATACTTATGCCACATCTGCAATGTTGACAAATCCTTTTCCAAACCTGGAAACACATATGGTTGCTACTGATCTCGCTTCTAGTTCACAAGTGATTATGATATCTACCACCAAGCCTAAAAATGATGTTTTAGTGTCTAATCAAAGTAAATATTACATTAATCCGTTGTCGTCGTCGAATGGTCAGGCTACAGATCAACCTACTACTTCGATTTCGACTTCATCTGATTCGGCTCCGCCGCCTATTATTCCTGAGTTCACAATGAATCTACCAAAGGGAGTCGTTCATAAATCGAATTTCAACCCTTGAGCTCATGCAACTCAAAATTATAACGTAGTTGAAGATATGGCTCAGTCACCTTCTACTATGTCAACACTTGAGGTTCTTCACAATTGTCCCTCCCAAAAGCAGGTTTTGTTGTCAGTGATTGGTGGAATCGATCCGACATATTCTAATCTTGTAGTCTTTAATCCTGTAGGTTGTGTGCCACAATTACCAGCACAAATAGCATTATTCATTCATGTACATGTCTTGAATCGCCTCATTCATTAGAATATCATTGATGAAGGGGCATCTACTTGTATCATGTCAAGGAGTTTCTGGAATTCACCTGGCTCACCGATTTTTTCAAAATCACCTACAACGTTGAAAGCTTTTGACGATTGTATATATAATCCTTGTGGAATTGTCACTGACCTGCAAGTCGAACTAGGGGAAAATTGTTACAATTGAATTTCAGGCCGTTGACGGACCTCTTGACTACAATATGTTACTTGGAAGATCGTGGGTTTACGCTATGGTTGTGGTTGTATCTACTTACTTTCAAATGGTTGCTTCCCCCATAAGGGAAACATCACAGTCATTGATCAACTCTCCTTCTTTGCCTCCACTTCCCAGGCAACTAGAAGCGTTCCATTTTTTCACGGACACCCACCATCTCTTCAGAACATTGGTGTAGGACTCTTAAGGATTCCTCCCTAACAGGTACCTTTTCGTTACTGTCACCTGCTACATCGGAACAAATAGAAAAAATAGAGACCTACAATATGATATCTTCCACTTATTCTAACTTAAGGAAGATTCCCAATGATTCTGAAATAGATAGGCTGGGTGAAACTATATTGAGGATAGTTCTTTTAATATGTCAACCTTGTTAAAAAATGAATCAATTCTTGAGGATAGTTCTTTTACTGTGTCAACCTCGTTAAAAAATGAATTAGGTTTCCTTGAGGATAGTTCTTTTACTGTGTCATCCTCGTTAAAAAATGAATCAAGTTTCCTTGAGGATAGTTATTTTACTGTGTCAACCTCGTTAAAAAAATGAATTAGGTCTTGAGGATATTTCTTTTACTGTGTCAACCTCATTAAAAAATGAATCAGGTCGTGAGGATAATTCTTTTACTATGTCAACCTCGTTAAAAAATGAATCAGGTTTCCATGAGGAAAGTTCTTTTACTGTGTCAACCTCGTTAAAAAAATGAATCAAGTTTCCCTAAGGATAGTATTTTACTATGTGAAACTTGTTAAAAAATGAAATAGGTCACTTCAAGCATGACTTTTCATTTGTTTCAAGCTTGTGTAAAAATAAAATTACTTTCAAGCATAATTTTCCTATGTTTCAAGCTTGTATAAAAATGAAACCTATCTCGAGCCCATTTAGGTTATTATTTAGAAGATTCGTTAAACTCATGAAGATCCCAAGATTATTTTTTTGTCTTTCATGTTCGTAAAACACAGGAAAAAGACGAGTTCTTTCTATCTTTTCCTGCTCATAAATTAAATTTAAAATCGGCCACAGAGCACACTTTTATCTCTTTTTCGAGCTATATTAAACACGAAAAAGGAACCCCCATGGATTTCTCTTTCAGCCCTTTTCAGATCCCAAAGCATGAAAATATTGTCAAGCACTTGTCCTTTTGAGCTCGTAAAAGGAATTGAAACAACATCTACTCAGTATAAGTTTAACCCTTTTCCGAACTGTGAGAGATTATGTTTACGAAAAATGTAAACCCTAGTTGAACATGGCTAGGAGGTTCTCTCAGGTATTATTTTACGCTTTTTTGGATCTGAGGGAAAATTTTACGAAAAATAACTTGTGGATTTTTTTTTCTTCCCTTTTTCAATCTCTCTAAACATGAAAAAGGACCAAGTTTTCACTGTCGTTAGACTCGTTAAAGCATCAAATAGTGACAGACTTGTCCATCATGACAAGATCGAGTTTCACCTTTTCTAGACTCGTTAAAGCATCAAATAGTAATGGATTCACCCAAAGGGTGGAATTAAACATCAAGCATATGTTATCCTCCTCAAGCTTGTTAAAGAATAAAGAGGTACTGGTCAACAATGAATGGGGAAAATTGGAAAGGGATAAAAAAATTTATGGTAGCAAGTCTCTCTTGAGCATGACATTCATTCACTTCATATCCATGAAATTTCGGTTGGATTATCTTCTTGATGGTCTATCATACCTATGGTCTATCACACCATCCACCATTTTGGTTTTGGGTCAATGTTTCCAACTCATTCAGTGTCGTTGATATGTTCAAGAGAAGTCACTCAGTTATTTCTCATCATTTTTAATACTCATAAACCTTCATTTCATGATGACCTCCATCCTTGAAAATTGCTGCATCAGTTCCATTATGTCGCTAAAATAATTATTCCCATTTCATGTCATTGATGGGGGATACATCAAGGCCCTCCTATGACAAGTCATTTCCTATCGATATCAACTCATCATCCAAGAAATTGACATATAAAAAACCTTTGAGTACCTTGGAGCTTGCTTACATCAATGAAAAGTTTCTCACTTCTGGGGACAAGTTGACATCAAAGGCCTTCAACCGAAATACTTTGTATGGTGTTCAACATCAAATAATCTATTCACACTATGCAGAATGTACTGGAGTACCTTGAGAGCCATTATCATCAATGGTGGTTTCTCTCAATGCTGTTAATGACTTACATCATTTTCTGGTAATCATACAAAGTCTTCCCATGTTTGAATTAAAATCACATATTCACATGGTTAGACTTGTACTTGAGCGATTGAGTGAACGTGATAGAAGACCCCGGATCTAGTTTCATCCATCTGGGCTATAATTTCAAGAGTAGTACCAAATCATCTATACGATGGTCTTTACACAGATGGGTCTATATCTGTAGATGTCTTTTTGATGTTATGATAGTTTATGTGTTGGGTATGGGTATGCCTCCCTCAACAATTCATGTGTAAGATGAAAAGGTATCATGATGTAATATATTGTAATTGATGCAGGTCACCATCTGCTTCAGATCCTATTCATAACATCGTAAAGCATATCAATCAACATGATCACTTTTGACTTCATTCTTTAGGGGGAAACTGTTACAGGTCAATTTGGGCATCACTCCCAAAACCCAGATTAGTATCAATTAGCGTCTATCATACTCTAAATAAGTTGCTACATTCACTAAAAATTTCATCCCATTGATGGTTTTCCTTCATGAAAGTTTCACTGCTTAGATGCCAGTTGAAGTACTCCATTGAGCCATCAACGCACCCCTAGACTACAACAAGTGCTTTGTAGAGCATCTACTCCCATGCAAAAATGCATTGCACATCATCTAGGTGTACTTTAGAGTGCTTTGGTCGAATGGGAGCGAATTGTTCATTGGATTTTGGGAATCTTCCCACCCTCTAGTGGCTTCTAGAAGCTGTTCCAGCTATCACATCATATGATAACTTCGAATATGGATGCCATGGAGCCAATTAACCTCTTATCCTCCTATTCCCATGAACAAGGAAACCTCTTCATCCATTTTTGGAAAATACATTCAATGATTCATTAATGTCAAACTACCTTCATCTACTTATAAATTGAGCATTGATCATAGTGCACAAGGGAGCGATAATTTGTATTAATATAGTTATGCGTGTGAGATCACAACTCTTGTAGGTGTCATCTGCATGTAATGTTATGCTGCTGGAATGATGATGCTAGTGTGAGGAGGATGGGACTGAAGCTAGAGCGAGTTGACATCGAATCGATCCAACTGGTTGTAAATTCTCCTTCTACTTCATAATAAAGACATTTGTTCCTTTCCTAATACATGTGTCCTTGATGTTATATGTGTATTTACAAATGCAATCGATTCAAATTATTTAACATGACTAGATCATATGCCTTTATGTTATTTTTTGGCTTCTTTTTTCCATTGCAGGTACCAATCAAGTGAGTTCAATTCGATTGAGAGAAACGAAAGGGAGGCGAGGAATAGTGAACATATTACAAGTAGGTGTTCTTATATTATCTATTCATTTTAAGGAAAAGGTCAGATATCTTTCTTTTGTTCTTCTAAGTGAGACCACCACACTTAGGGAAAACATATCTATCCATAGGTTTTATTTCTGTAAAGAAAAGATTACATGAAGTTAGACCATATGAACTAATAATATCAATTTCTGATAGAATGAAGACTCGACTCGTGAATGAAAGTGATGGATTATCTATGCCCTATGAAGAGATCCCAAAGATGAAGACTCCTCAATGAAGAACAAATTTATGACATCGAAAGAAGCAATTCTTCATGAGCATTTGGATGTCCCATTATTTTTTATAGAGCTTTTGCAGGTCCCTGGTTAAGAAGGAGAGTGTAAATAAGTTTCTTACTTAGAAGAAAATTAGTAATTACTAAGCCACGAGGGAGCTTAGGTACATTCCTTGGTGGAATATGTCCTCCCTAGTTGAAGAGGAAGAGATAGACACACCATTCTGGTGTTCACCTGGGAAGACCGAATGAAGGATTGGGTAATAATCTAGCATCTGATACTCTTTTATGATGAATTAGGGCATTAAAGACAAGAGTAGTCATGGAATGATCGATATTATTTGAGGACTGGGAATCCAATATAAGAATAGTCCTAGACATAATATGAGTGAACCCGGGTGGGGTATGTTCCAAGATAGATAATGATGAAGGTGTCTATCAATCATTGGTCTCACTAGCACTGGGGCTGAAGATATCGTGGAGAGATGGAGATATTAGTCAAGGCCTTGCACTATGGAAATGTTGGTTGATATGATGTTATACAGATGGGATTACCAATCAGATTCTTCTTATGAGATTCTTGGTATTGAGAGTGGCCGTGTATCATTATGAATACCCACATAATTATGAGGGAGTGTTGGAAAGTGTAACTAGGTTCGGTCTTCATAATGACATGTAATTATGAATCTATGTAATGAAGAGACAGCGATAGTAAAATGTATTTTGTAATGCTTGCATCATGGTTTCATGAAAACAAATATTTTATTATATTTCAAAGACTTATTCTTGATGTATTTATGATTTTATTGTCTTGTCATAAATATAATTAGAGTCATGTAAATTAATTCATGTTACACTTGTAAAAGGACACATTATTGATGTAAAAGTATACTCTAAGACCTTGTCACTAGGTCCCCTAGAAGTCAGCTCAAATCATGGCAAAAGGTCTCCTTGATGAAGTCGATCTAAACACAGTTGATCTTGTCAGCCTAGGATAGAAGATAGAATTCCTATATAAGGAGTATTGTAGCCTCATTATCCTCCAACAATCTCAATTAAGTTCTGTGATAAGAGTGTGAAGTACATGACTGCAATTGGTGCGAAGTCTAGTGCGAGAAGAGAAGTGATCTCAAAGAAGAAGTACACTGTGATTGGGTCAAATATCGATCAATAGTTTCCCTTAAAAAATATATTTGGCCATATTTGACCTCTTTTTCATTCTCTTTCATGAATATTATTTAACTTAATCATGCATCATCTTTCCTTAACTTATGAAAATAGTTAAGTAATGTGGGGTTACAATGAGGAGAAGGGTGTGGATTGTTTTTAGAAAAATAAAGGATTTTATTTCAACTATTGCAAACTACCAATTAAGATATTAAGGTAACCAAATCTCCTGCTTTGTTTCAAATAAAATTTGGGTTTTCCTCAAAATAATTCCAACCCCCAATTCTTGTTGAAAAACACACATGGATCACTATTATGATATTCAACCAACTAGGCACTTGTTAATTTATCTCTTTTTATTTAGTAAATAAGGAGAAAAATTTTCAATATAAAGAGTGGTCATTATGAAAAGGGCAAATATGTTGATTCACATTTGAGGGAAATCAACCTACAAGATAGTTATTAGACAAATACTTAATTTATTTTATTCTTTTTGAGTAATCTAGAGACTACTTAACCTACTCTATTGCTCAATGTACAAATTGAATTTTTCTACAATAGCATGAAATCATCAACTTTGTTGAATGAACTGGAATATTAATATTAATTGTAGTGATATGAGAGGTGAATCCTAGAGTTGGTTGCACGATTTAGTGTGACTGATTTTTTATCTTCCTATCACATTGAATTGCAATCAGAGTACTGAATAGATCTAAGTATGATCCAGATTTAAACTATCATAACAGGGTTATACATTCTTCAATGGTACATATTACCCTTAAATGGTACATATTTTTCTTACAGATATGGTGTTGGTTGCAATAGGAAAAAATAATTTAGTGTTGAAATTTGTAGCCATGGTTGGAATTTCCATCAATGAAAATTAAAGGAAGAAAAGAAAAATTAAAAATGCAAATTTAAATTTATAATTTTCCCTACAAAATCCTCAATTTGGACCCATATTTTTAAATTCAACTAGGCTCCTAAAGGCACACATTCAACCTCCTCTATAATCTATATAAAGGAGCCTTTTCTCCATCATTTACACGCATCGAGTTGTCTTCACATGAGCTATGATCCAGTGAAGTTGGGAACAAGAGGAGAAGGGGAAAAATTGTAGGAAGGGTCGAAATTTCGGGAAGGGAAAAAATTTAAGGAGCTTTTTTTTTTTGTCTCGACATTTGGTCATGATCTTGGTTTTTGGTTTGGCTATCATCTTGCTGTTTTTATTTCTCTCTCTCTCTCTCTCGGTCTCACAACCACACCCACACACACATAAACACACAAGGAAGAAATTTTATAGGTTCTCTCTCTCTCTCTCTCTCTCTCTCTCTCTCTCTCTCACACACACACACACACACACACACACACACAAAAGGAGGACATTTTATGGGTTCTCTCTCTCTCTCTCTCTCACACACACACACACACACACACACACACACACACACACAAGGAAGAAATTTTACATGGGTTCTCTCTCTCTCTCTCTCTCTCTCTCACACACACACACACACACATGCACACACACACACACACACACACACACACACACACACAAAATCCTCAACATGGACCCATATTTTTTGTAATATTCCCAATTGTTCATGAACTAATTGGAATGTTCATTTTTGTTTTAATAATTTTTTTAAAGAATAAAAGAGCAAAGGAGGTCCATAATACTCCTTAATAATGAATAAGTCAATGCCAAATGTGAAAAGGCTAAATCTTGGCTGTTAAATCAAGCACCCTTAGGTGTGAAAGGGGCTGGAAAATTTTGACTACATCAACCTTGACCAAATATACAGCGTTGTCATGGAGGATTGGCCACCAATGAGGTACAATGCAGTTTTATATGGAGATGCCTTGTGTGAAAGAAGTGATCTCGTTGGAAGTGGTTTACGGTTTGCAAACTATTAACTTATAAAAGGAAGAAGATGGAAGAATTAGAAGGTTGTTTATGTTTATCATATTTTCTGAATATATGGTATGTTTAGACATATATATTTCTCTTTTTGTTTAGCTGAGATTGGATGATGTTTAGCATTGGGTGTTCCTTATCGGGAATCCCACCTCTTCCCATTGAGTAACTCTTGGGAGAGTTTGTATTTCATTGTCCAATATCTGACTTAGGGCTAAGATTCTTCTTTCAACTACAACACAGATCATGTTGAGGGTTTGGCTGTTTTTGCAAGCTGCAGCAAGTGGAGACTAGATCTTTCAGATCTAGGTCATTTCAGTGCTCCTTTTTAGTGGAGGAGGTTTCCACTTCATTGGGAGGACAGTATTGGAGTTCTTGAGCATCATTTTAAGATCTTGGCATCAGGCCAACTATATTTTGATCCCTACAGCGTAGTATACTTCCAGATTTACATTATTTCTGTGGGTACAGTTGCAGGGTGGTTCAGGACACCATTTGGAGAGTGATTTTCTAGGTGTTGGGGATATACCCTTCACTTTGGAGATCTATTGGAGGAGGCTATTCTATTGCCTATATCATTTTAGCCACACTTTCCATATCTGTAAATTTCATTAGATCTACAGTCTTTGATCTCAGATCTACATCTTGTACTTGGTGTTTTGCTGAAAACCCCAAGGGGGTTCTATAGAGGAGCTTGTATAATGCATGGATCTGATATAGATCTAACTTTTTATGAACTTATTTTCTCTAGATATGATGTGTAATCTACAGTTGTGCAGAAGCAATTAAATAATGATGTAAGGATTTTTCAGTCTTAATATATTCTTGCAGCATCTCATTTTTTAGGGTTTTCTTTCATTGGAAACTTTTATTTCCTGTTATGCATCTTATGGGCCATATTTTATATCTATTTTTTTGTTGTAAATAAATATGAAAGGTATCCATATTGGCCTCCTACTTTATCTATGATGATCTGCGTTATATTTCTGTCATTATGCATTGTATTGCTCCATTCCCCATTTGGGAATATTACAGTGGTATCGGAGCATCATTTTGGCACAACCTGTGCATTCTGAAAAGCCAATATGTCTTCTAAAGAAGGAGAGCCTCTTACTAACAGAGAAAAGAGGTGTCAAAAGAGAAGGTATAGAAATTTTGATTATACAAATGATAATGAAGACAAGAGTAAAGCCCCTTTATCTGGAGGTGAAGATGAAGAGAAGGAGTTCCCTAAGATCCTTCTTAGATCCATGCAAGACATTACTAGAGAGATCAAGGAGATGAGAATGGATAGATTCAAGGAATACCCTAGAGGAATTCATCATGGAGAAGGCTCTGGCATATCTCACCACTAGAATGATCAACCCATGCATCAACCACAAGTTTCCCAATGCTCTACCATGCCTACATTTTTGGCTGTGGGAAATGAAGGGTTTCAGGAGCAAGAATCCCTTGAAGACTATTTTGAATAATTTGAGTCTCAAAATTAGAGATTCAAATATCACTTGATTTTTCAAGAGTTTTGTCAAATAAGGGACAATAGAAGGCCAAGGCATCATCATAGAGGTGGTGGATTCATCCAGAATCACGATCGACACCACACTATGGGCAGATTATTTTTACCTAATTTTGATGGTTCATCCAAGTGTTCTGCCAAATCTTGGGTAGAAAAACTTGACATCTACTTTCATTTGAACAAGATTCTAGACATGGAGGCCATTAAGATTGCAGCGCTGCACCTTGAAGGTGAAGCACATGACTGGTGGTTCCATGGCTTGTCTACATTGGGTCATGCCAATGTGACTGCTTATTCAGATTTCACAAGAAGGCTGGTGGAAATATTTGATAGAAGAGATTCAGAAGCACCATTCACGAGCCTTGAAAATTTGAAACAATTAGGTAATGCAGAAACTTACATCTCTGAATCATTGGGTCATGCCAATGTGACTGCTTATTTAGAGTTCACTAGAAGGCTAGTGGAAATATTTGATAGAAGAGATCCAGAAGCACCATTCATGAGCCTTGAAAATTTGAAAGAATCAGGTAATGCAGAAACTTACATCTCTGAATTTTTAAGACTTTCTGTTATGGTTCCTGATTTGTCTGCAGCAAGAAGGGTGTACATGTTCATTGATTGGTTAGATGAACCTCTTCATGGGTTGGTTAAGTCTACCAAGCCAACTACCCTACATGATGCTATTGAAAGGGGTAGAGACCTTCAAGATTCCTTGCAAAAAGCAAAGGCAACATTTCAGCATAACCCCTCTTTTCCTTCAAAGGGAAAGGAAGAAAAGGATGCTCCTTCTAAGGAGAGTCAAAATAAAAAACCTCTTGATGATGATGTTTGCAGAGATCTAAGAAGAAGGAAGCTCTGCTTCACTTGCCAAGAATCATGGGCACCTAGACATAGATGTGCAGCTAGAAAAGCACATTACATAGAGGTCTTCTTAGATGATGAGGAGGAAGAAGAAGATGAACCAAGAAGAGGTCACAACGCTGACACTACAGGAGGAGAAACAACACCATCAGGAGATGGGAATGGAGCATTTGATACTTTTGGAGGGTCTCTTGCATCTTTGAGAGGAGTACCTAATTAATTTACCTTAAGAGTTCAAGGTTCCATATTTAATCAGAGGGTTTCTATTTTGGTTGAAAGTGGGGCTACCCACAATTTTATTGATGCCCAACTAGTGCAAAGGAGGGCAATACCCACTAATTATTTTGAGGGATTATCTGTTTTAGTCCCAGGAGATATAAAAATGCAATGCATTCATTATGTCCCATCCTTATTAATCACCATGGGGACATATACATTGATTGATCACTTCTTTGTGCTTGACATACCTGACACCAATGTGATATTGGGTGTCCAATGGTTGATTACATTGGGGAAAGACACCACTGATTGGGAGGCTTTGCAAATGGAATTGGTTGATAAAAAGAGTGGTAAGACTCAAATGATCAGAGGCATGCATACATATCCCTCACATACAACTTCCACATAGAAATCAAAGATGGATTTGCATAGTGGAAGCAAGGACCTTACAGTCCCATCTATTATGCTCATGAGATTGCTACATGGGACACTATTATCTAGTGGCAAACCACCCAGGAGGCCACCTGATTTAGATCTTGTGGGAGATGTCTCACAACATGATGCTCCAAGGATAGATCTAGGAGGGATGGGAACATTGGAAGACAATGATACAACACTGGGAGTCTTGGGTAGGCTCAAGGAGGGGGGAGACATTCTCCCAATATGATCATTACCCACTCTCATTTCATATTTTGCACTGTGGGAGGAGAAGTATGGAAGCGATGACCTTCCAACATGTACCTTTGGTATGGGAGATGTTAAGGAGGAAAGCATCCATATGATATACATTTATGTTGGTATATCATCATTTTTGTCATTATGGGAGATTGATCCATATTGGAAATCCCAACTGTTGGTGGATTATTACAAGGATCTTCCCACATGCATGATACTTGATGACCAACTACATGAAGAGGGCTATTTAGTCCAAGAAGGAGTCATCTATTATCATGGTAGGATCTTCTTATCACGCTGTACAGTGCCTCCAGCTCAAGACATCATCACGAGAAACTACACTTGGAAGGGCTTTGAAGGAGAACTATATCAACATTTTCAAATATGCATGTACCATGTGGGGATGGGGAAACAACATAACTCTATAAAGGAGTTAATTTTCCATCTCTTTCTCTTTTTTAGAGAGGGGATCGATCTATGCACTACTCCATTTGTTTAAGGAGAAATGTTGGTGAAGAATATGCTCATGCAAATAATGTTTCATTTTATTATTGTTTGCATTCTTTCACCATGTATATGTAGTCTGTAACTCCAAAAAGGAGTATTGTACCTTATAAAATTCATGGCAAACTTTGGGCCACAAAATTTTTTGAACATGGCCACTCCCTTGGAGGACAAAGGGAGGTTTTTTTTCATGATGGGTGAATTCCTAAAGCACCAAATATATCTCACACTTTCAGCCATAGTGAGATGACTTGGAAAACAATTAAGTGGTGGGGAAACCACTTACCACGTCATGATCTGATACAGTCAGGAGATACACTGTGATGGTTCCATATGTGGGACTATGACCCACCTCCATACGCACAAATTTCTATTTGTATGTATGTAATTTTGATCCCATACATTGATGATGTACTTGTACTGTTTATGGGAATGTATGGAGGGAGGATGGGAGGTGTGTATGTGCCCTATGGGATGGATATTCTCTATGTATCCTAGGCTACATGTTTTAGGGATAAAATTAGACAAACCATGTTCATTTCATTTGAGTTATTGTCTCCTTATGGGATGGATTATTTACATCCCATGTGAACTTTGGAGGAGCAATTCATGGAGGGATGGATTGGTGAACACTTGGCGTATGGAGGAAGCTTATCACATTTTCGTGTCACTAATGGAACAGGAGAATATTTGCAACACTCACCTTATTAGTTGCTTGAGGACAAGCAACATTTGGGAAGGGAGGATTGTAATATTCTTAATTAGTCATGAGCTAATTGGAATATTCATTTTTGTTTTATTACCTTGTTTAAATAATAAAAGAGCAAAGGAGGTCCATAATACTCCTTAATAATCAATAAATCAATGCCAAATGTGAAAAGGCTAAATCTTGGTTGTTAAATCAAGCACCCTTAGGTGTGAAAGGGGATAGAATATTTTGATTGGGCCAACCATGACCAAATCTACAACTTTGTCATGGAGGAGTTCCCATCAATGAGGTACAACGCAGTTTTAGATGGAGATGGCTTGTGTAAAAGAAGTGATCTCATTGGAAATGGTTTAGGGTTTGCAAGCTATTAAATTATAAAAGGAAGGGCATGGCAGCATTAGAAGGTTGTTGATGTTTATCATATTTTTTGAATATATGGTTTGTTTAGATATATATCTTTCTCTTGATATTTAGCTGAGATTGGATGTTGTTTAGCATTGGGTGTTCCTGATCGAGAATCCCACCTCTTCCCATTGAGTAGCTCTTGGGAGAGTTTGTATTGCATTGTCCACTATCTGGCTTAGGGCCAAGCTTCTTCTTTCAACTACAGCACAGATCCCATTGAGGGTTTAGTTGTTTTTGCAAGCTGCGGCAAGTGGAGACTAGATCTTTCAGATCTAGGTCATTTCAGTGCTCCTTTTCAGTGAAGGAGGTTTCCATTTCATTGGGATGACATTATTGGAGTTCTTGAGCATAATTTTAAGATCTTGGCATCAGGCCAACTATATTATTATCCCTACATCGAAATATAATTCCAGATTTGCGTTATTTCTATAGGTGCATTTGTAGGGTGGTTCAGCACTCCATTTGGAGAGTGATTTTCTAGGTGTTGGGGATCTACCCTTAACTTTGGAGATCTATTCGAGGAGGATATTCTATTGCCTATATAATTTCAGCCACACTTTCTAGATATGTAAATTTAAGTAGATATGTATTCTTAGATCTCAAATCTACATCTTGTACTTGGTGTTTTGCTGAAAACCATGAAAACCCCAAGAGGGTTCTATAGAGGAGCTAGTATAGTGCATAGATCTGATATAGATATAAATTTTTATGCACTTATTTGATCTAGATCTGATGTGTAGTCTAAAACTGTGGAGAGGCAATAAAATAACGCTGTAAGGATTTTTTAGTCTTATATATGGTTGTAGCACCTCATTTTAAGGGATTTCTTTCATTGGAGACTTGTATTTCCTGTTATGCATCTTATGGGCCATATTTTACATTTATTTTTCTGTTGTAAATACATATGAAAGGTATCCATATTGGCCTCTTGCTCTATCTATGATGATCTGCATTATATTTTCATCATTCTGCATTATATTGTTGCATTCCCCATTTGGGAATATTACAATTCTTAAGTCAACTAGGCTCCTAAAGGCACACATTCAACCTCCTCTATACTCCATATAAAGGATCATTTCCTCCATCATTTACACGCATCTATTTGTCTTCACATGAGATATGATCCAGTGAAGTTGGGACCATAAGAAGAAGGGGAAAAATTGTAGGAAGGGTTGAAATTTTGGGAAGGGCCAAAATTTCAGGAGCTTTTCTTTTGTCTCGACATTTGATCATAATCTTGGTTTCTGGTTTGGTTATCATCTTGCTATTGTTATTTCTCTCTCTCTCTCTCTCACACACACACACACACACACAAGGAATAAATTGTATGGGTTATCTCTCTCTCTCTCTCTCTCTCACACACACACACACACAAAATCCTCAATTTGGACCCATATTTTTTAAGTCAATTAGGCTCCTAAAGGCACACATTCAACCTCCTTTATACTCTATATAAAGGAGCCTTTCCTCCATCATTTACACACATTGATTTTTCTTCACATGATCTATGATCTAGTGAAGTTGAGAACAACAGGAGAAGGGGAAAAATTGTAGGAAGGGTCAAAATTTCAGGAAGGGCCAAAATTTCAGGAGCTTTTTTTCTGTCTCAACATTTGATCATGATATTGGTTTATAGTTTGGATATCATCTTGATATTTTTATTTCTCTCTCTCTCTCTCTCTCACACACACACACACACACACACACACACACACACATAAACAAACAAGGAAGAAATTTTGATGGGTAACCAGCTCCAAAAAGAGAAGAAAAGAGATATAAACGCCTTATAAATGAGCCACTTCGAAAGGGCAACCTCCAATACATTACATAAATGAACAATTCTTGGATGATACAAATGAAAAAAACCTCCTTCTATATATAGGAGTCCATGGGGCCATAATATAATCCTAGTGGGGCCACAATGTAATCCTAGCCGACCTAATAATAATAATGTAAGGGCACAATAATAACAATATGGGGGTTA
The DNA here is from genome assembly GCA_034641835.2 of Pinus albicaulis. Classification (NCBI taxonomy): domain Eukaryota; kingdom Viridiplantae; phylum Streptophyta; class Pinopsida; order Pinales; family Pinaceae; genus Pinus; species Pinus albicaulis. Next base: position 757,907,604 of record CM076578.1, on the reverse strand, counting down.
CAGGGGTACAATAATAAAAATAAGGGGGGATACACTAACATAATAAGGGGCTACACTATTAATATAGGGACTTAACATGCCCCTATCCTTCAAACAAGTGTTGTCCTCAACGCTTGATTATTTCTTGATGCTTCTGTATAAAATTCTCATCCTCCCATGTGAAATATTCTACAGGAAAGTTCTTCCACTTGCTGAGATACTCTGAAATTTATTGTACTTGTCGAGTTCTTTTTTCTATGACTGCTTCATAACTTCTTTCGATGTGATGTTGATCTTTCTGTTGTTTCATTAGATTCTGCACCAAAGTTGGGTTATCCTTTGAGAGTTGGAGAACTTGTTGTTGATGCTCCCTGTGATCTTCCACTAATTTATCATCCATATTAGCTATTATTTGATCCTTCAAACCATCCAAATTAGCCTCCATTTCTGCTTTTAAACCATCTATTTCATCTTCTATTGCTCTTCGTAAGATCAAAACTTGTTGCACTTGGTACCGTAATTTTGATATCTCATACTGCAATTCTTCCTCTTCATGCATCATTGTATAGATTTCTGAGGGCTTAATGGGTATGGAATTATTTTTTGGAGGCATTATATAACCAAATGCTGATAAATATTCTTCAATATGCCCTTGGAATCACTCCAAACTACTTTTTCAAACAAACGTTATGCAATTTTAAAAAACAAATACACACCTTTTACTTGCTTTGAGGAGCTCGATATTGAAATTGAATTATCTCTGTAATTGAAAATCTTCAATATCTGAAATTCAGCCCTCTAGTAGCCCTCTGAAGCCTCTTTCAAATGCCGTAGGTCTGATCTAATTTTGATTCTCCAAGACAAAGTTGTTTCCAATCTCCCACAATGACCTAATTTTGGACTGGTTCAGTAGAGCGAACTTGTAGGACTTGCCACGTGTTACTGTTTCATCCTTTGTCTCTGAAATTGATAGCCAAGAAACTACAGTCCTTTTAATTATAACCAATTTTTACGGTACTCCATTCCGATGCCCAGAGAGAGATTTATTGAACTTTTCCCACGATCACCTCTTTGAGATGAAATTCAGGAGCCTGAAAAAGAACTACCTTCCACAGATCATATCTCCAAAAATATTGCGATCCAAGCTCTGAAATTTTTTGGTGAATTTCCTCAGGAGTTCAGCTTCGTACCATATGAATTTCATATTCTGAACCTTCGTAGAAACAAACTTATAGAGAAAATTCCACGATGACCTGTTTAGGAGCTTGAAAAAAGACCTAACTTCCACAGATTATATCTCCGAAAATATTGCGAACCAAGCTCTGCAATTTTAAGAAAATATTCCTCAGGATTTCAGCTTCGCACCCTAAAAATTTCAGCTTCTGAAACTTCGTATAAAAAAAGTTATAGCGAAAATTCCACGATGACCTTTTTGGAGCAGCGAAATCCTAGAATCCAAAGCTCTGATACCAAATGTTGGGTAACCAGCTCCAAAAAGAGAAGAAAAGAGATATAAACGCCTTAGAAATGAGCCACTTCGAGGGGGAAACCTCCAATACATTACATAAATGAAAAATTATTGGATGATACAAATGAACAAAACCTCCTACATATAGGAGTCCATGGGGCCATAATATAATCCTAGTGGGGCCACAATGTAATCCTAGCCGACCTAATAATAATAATGTAAGGGCACAATAATAACAATATGGGGGTTACAGGGGTACAATAATAACAATAAGGGGTCTACACTAACATAATAAGGGGCTACACTATTAATATAGGGACTTAACAAATTTTATGGGTTCTCTCTCTCTCTCTCTCTCTCTCTCTCTCTCTCTCTCATACACACACAAGGAAGAAATTTTATGGGCTCTCCCTCTCTCTCTCTCTCTCTGACATACACACACAAGGAAGAAATTTTATGGGTTCTCTCTCTCTCTCTCTCTCTCTCTCATACACACACAAGGAAGAAATTTTATGGGCTCTCCCTCTCTCTCTCTATCTGACATACACACACAAGGAAGAATTTTATGGGTTCTCTCTCTCTCTCTCTCACATACACACATAAGGAAGGAATTTTATGGGTTCTCTCTCTCTATATCTCTCTGACATACACAGAAAAGGAATAAATTTAGTGGGTTCTCTCTCTCTCACACACACATACACAAGGAATAAATTTTATGGGTTCTCTCTATCTCTCTCTCTCTCTCTCTCTCGCTGACATACACATACAAGGAATAAATTTAATGGGTTCTCTCTCTCTCTCGCTGACATACACATACAAGGAATAAATTTAATGGGTTCTCTCTCTCTCTCTCTCTCTCTCACACACACACTCACACACACACAAGGAAGAAATTTTATGGGTTTTTCCCTAGCCTCGAGGGCCTAGTTTCTGTGTATTTGGTCTCATGGTTTCTTGGTGATTTATCTACTTCTCTCTTCATGATAATGTTTACAATTAACTATTTGATGATGTCAAATATTATACATAAACTAAAATATAATAAGGAATTCTAAAGATATTATCTGTGAGAATAAATTTGGTCTTGTTATGCCCTAGTTAAAAATGAACATGGTGTTACACCTAGGGGGAATTGAAGAAAAATCACTGAAGAACATCATTATTCATTTTATCCTCCTTGAAGAGATCTAATTTTTTCTGAGGAATAGTCTGAAATATGCTTCTATGGAAATTAGAATAGGTCCAAAAGATTTTTTTATTTTGATGGTAAAAGAGGTAGCAAATTTAGCATATCTTGGATGAGAGGCCTAGTACAGGCCTAAATTAATTCTTAATCACTTGAAGAGATGAAAAATGTATGTTCTTGAAGGTCATATTATTTCTAGTTGATGAGAGAGGGTTGATTGCTACTATTCAAAGTAGTTATGAAGCCTTTGTGGAAGTATATAATTTAAGTCTAGATATTTGTGCATGATGATCGAGTTTTGTGACATCATTTATGCGAGTCTTGTGAGTTTTTATCCAAGTCATATCTATACAAAACTTAATTCTCTATTAATTATCAAGTCTATGGAATACCTAAGAATCTTCACTACCCTTCATTCAAGTGAACAGTCAGATCAAAGCGATCTCAAGAAATGTTGAGAAGCTTGTAATATGTTGCAATCCTGTGGCGATCGAAACCTATGTATTGTTCTGAACCATAATAAACTGATATTTTAATGTTGTCCTAAGAGCTAGGTGAATTATATTAACTTAATTTATGGTCTATCTACTTCTTAGATATGCGAGGCTCTAAAATATATTATCTCAGCTCTCTCTATGATCAATGTTGAATCGAAGGATAAATTATAATGTATTCAAGAAAGTTTCGTGACTCTGTTATGTATGATCTGTGTAAAATTGAGTACATGATTCTAATTATTATCTACCACAGTTGAAAAATATACGAATTATTTACATAAATTGACATCCCAAATTTTTGGGTCATTTAATCAGTGTTTCGAGGCATCTATATTTCAATAGAATCCTCCTTGTGTGATATATTGAGAATAATATTCTCTATGAAATATTATTGGGATGGGTTGAGGCTACAAATGACGCAAAACTAAGCATCTATGTTTCAAATTTTCAAAAATTATCCGTGGTGCAAGATTATCTATGGGAAAACAAAATTCTAGATTATGAAATTTGAATCTATATTACCTATTTGAATTTAGTGACATTGATGCCATATAAATTGTGTGAAAATATCAGAGATGAATTCTCTTTTATGTAATCTAGTACAAGTTTAAATTTATGGTAGAACTCTTGTGTGAAAAGGTAAAAATATTTGAAGGCATGATATGAAAAATTCTGAACTGAGTACAACTAAAGTCAGTCGACATGAGTGATCTAGAAGTCGACTCATAAATCTCATGATCATGCCACCAAGAAAGAGGTATGTCAAATATATGAGAACAAATTTATTAAATGAATCTTATTGTTTCATTGTTGCAAGCATTATGAATGCAATAATGTCAAGGCAAGGTATAAATAATTAATAGGTTGGAGATACCCTTTTAAATTTGAAGTATATTCAAATTATTACTAAGGAATTAAAATTTGAGATTGGATTTGCAAACCCTATCAAGGAAACCCTAGGATTTTGGCTAAATCCTAGGTCTAACCATTCAGAAGGCTGATCAAGATTGATTAAAAAATATGAAGACCCCTTGGATTGATCATAGAAGAAAATCACCAGGGTTTGTAAACTCTAGTCTAAATCTAAATGATTGTTAGGGTTTGGTGTTAAAATAATATCCAATCAATTGATAAACCTATCTAGGGTTGGTGATAAAAGTCTAATGGATTAATTACCTCCTCTTAATAAGGAACCCTAGCCTCTTAATGATAAGGTTGATTTGAAAGTTTGATACAAAAAATCTAAATATTTAGAGGAAGTTGTCATGTTTGCAAAAGATAAGTATATTGTATTTTCTTTTCTTTTTATTGTCACTTATGATGTGTAACTCTTGATCATGATGTAGACAAGGTCAACTCCTTGATAATGACATGGATGATGTAGACTTCTTGACAAGGTTAATGTGAATTTATTATAATGATATGGAACTATTGATGATGTGATAATGATGTGTGACTTTTAAATGCCTAAAGCTTTAAGGATTTTACGGGTTTTTTTAAACCCTAGCCCGGATACTCAAATTTTCTACTAATATTAAGATAAATCACATGATCATTGTATGTTTTCTTTGTTTATCTAAAGCTTGCGCATAAGGATTTTATAATGATTATGAGTAAATATGATATATATATATATATATATATATATATATATATATATATATATATATATATATATATATATATATATATATATATATATATATATATATATATAGATATATATATATATATATATTTATTTATTTATTTATTTATTGTTGTGTAGGTTTTAACCTTGTACATAAATTACCTACAAAAAAAATCTTCAAAAATAAAATAAACGATGGCGAGAACGGAAAAAAAAAATATACATAGAGATTTTCCCTTGGATCCCAAAACCAGGACTACAAGATTGATTTTTCAATATATTCCTTTCAATGTTACAATAAATATATATACATGTTGAAGAATTCATAAACCCTAATCCCCTAACCCTGGATTTGAAGATAACCATAGTTCCCTTCACTAGATCTACAAAATACCATGGGCAGAAAACCATCATGCCCAAAACCATATCCAAACCCCATGCACAAAACCCAACATGTTGTTGGTGCTAATGTATGAGGATAGAATATTGCAGATGACAGTGTTGATACTCGGTTTGGTGAATGTACTAACATATTGTTGATGGTTCTAGATAACTTAGGATTAAATAAAACTTTGTCAAATTATGTTATTATATATGGAGGAGGAACTTCCGAACAAACCTAAGATTACTTCCACTATAAGCTACTTGATTATGTGATTCTTGATGACATGGACCTCTTGATGATGATATGTGGACTCATTGACAATGTGGCCTTCTTAGTGTGGATAATGTAATAACCAACTCCTTGACGACAGGGACAATTTGATGTTTGATGAAGTAGACTCCTTCTTACGAACTCCTTAACGATGTTGATGTGGATTCCTTGTTAATTATTGTTGGAAAATTATTAGTGGCAACTTATTATATCAATTTTCCTTTACCTTAATATTTGGTTGTGAACTTATTTTGTCTTCTTGTGTTGTTTAGATATTTTTTATCAAACAAATATACAGAACCAGAATAGTAACAAATGATGACACAAAAATTAGGTTCTCAACCATGGAAAAACGCCTCAAAGGGGAAAACCCAAAAAACTCTTCTCTTCTGAGAATGTAAACTTATGTGATTCATAACGATTTTTCAAGAAAAATCTTCCTGTAAATCACATTAGATATTTTATATAATTCTTCTCTTCTAATAGAATCTTCTTCCAACGAGACAATAAAGACCTTAAGACTAGACCAAGTCCTTATCCAAATACCAAGTCAACCATTCCAAAAGCCCTTTCATGATCCAACACTAACCAAATTCAAAATATAACTTTGACCTCCGAAATTCAATAATTCTCCTTTGACCTGTAACTTCGGCCCTATAGCAGCTGCAAAAACCCTAATCCAACCTCTGCTTGAGACCTTGCTTGAGCAAGGTAGCTCCTCCTAAGGTCAATGAGGTCAAGACAAAGTATTATTCCTTCTAGCTATAAGAGGCTACACTTCATCCTACCGAAACTCAAATATACAATTCTAGCCTCCTTTGTAGTTGCATAATCCTACATCATCATATGTGTTAGAGAGAGATATCCCCAAAATAAGTCTTTGTCTTCTTCTAGAACTTTGCTCTTCTTTTATTCTTGCTTCCCAAATATATATCAAAATATTTCCTTAAGATAAAACTTCTTGGTGATTGAGTAACAAAAGAGGTTGAACTTCTCCTTTATATAGCCTTTCCAAGGGGTAAAATTTCCTACTTTAGGCCTGAAGCCGCCAGTGCCAACTTGTACTTTTGGAGTTTCCAGAACTTTCTAGACTTAAAAAATAATTTTTTTCCAATCACATTTTTCCCGAAAGGTTCTTATAAACATGATGTTGAACCCTTTTACTCATGAAAATAAATCCTAAGGTCTAACAAAACCTAGAATCATGAAGATGCTTTCATGCATAATACCATCAATAAGAAGTATGAAACCAATGCATTAATCATAATAAATTTTTATTTTCTTCTTTTTTTGTTACATTGGATACATATTGAAATGAGTAGAACAACAATTATGAAGACCTAAACTATTTACATTTTCAACACTCCATCTTAATTAGGGAGGTATTCATAACTGTACAACCAATACAACATCATTCTCAATCTAAAGAGTTCTCATAATAAGAGTCATATTGATAAGCCAACTGTAAGCATCATCATTATAACCAACACTGTCATTGAGGCCTATCTTGACAAGTTCAACTTTATTTGTGAATTATGTTGGGATGCTTTACGTGTGATATTGCTATACCTATACAAGATACATACCCCATCTGGATGTTCACAAGGTATGTTCTTTTAGGAATATTCTTATCTTGAATCTCCAATTCATAGTCCTCAAGGAATATCGGTCATCTTCGACCACTCTTCTCTTGGATACTTTTCCTTTCCTCAAATATTGTCGATACCTTTCTTTACATGGATTCTATATCCTATATGAAACCACATATGCTTACCCAATACTCCACCATTCTCTTCTCATCAAGTGAATAAGAGAATGCACAATCAATGTCCAACATCACTCCCTCTCAACTAGAGACGATATCCCTATTCCTTCTTGTCTGGGGAATAGATTCTTTCTCTTATCTAAGGAGACTCCTTAACGTCATCCTAAGTCTAGAGGAGTTTCCTGAATTCCTTTCTAATTGAGAATTCATATCCACAAGATATCTATATTTTCTTCATAAGAATAGTATATACCAGTTATTCATAGAATATTTGCTCCATATTTTCTCTACATCTCATTTTATTGGACATAATTGATTTCTAGGTATCATGGAGCCATATTCACTCTTCATTCTTGTGGCACGATCCAAATCATTTTTATTTTTCATTACTTTCATATTAGACATCATCGATGAAGGCATTACATTGAGCCTTTCCAAAATTTAAGTTGATCATCGCTTCCTCATGAAAGTGATTTAATTTTAGCTTTAGGTTATCTCCTTTCACTGCTACTTTTCAATCCCAAGACAATTGTATATTGAATTTACAGTTGTCAGGTACCAAATGTTGATATTCTCTCAACATTCTTCATATATTTGCATCCATACGGTTGAAATTTCCTCAATTATCATCATGTATTCCCGCAGCAGTATTCTAGGTAGAAAAATAATATGTTAACGAGATAACCAATGATAATTAAAATCATACTTACCTCATCATGATGACCCTCTCATTCCATCAACATCCGCATGGTTCATATCCATATGAATCTTCATTCATGCATCAAAGTGCGCAAGGATTGAACTTGATTACCAAGTTACAACCTTTTCTTCCAAATATTATACTAAATGTTTTAATTATTATTTTAAATATTCTAGAGAAATGATTAAGCTTTTATACATCCTTAATTAATTCAAATTCTTTTTTTTTTAAATCATACAATAAAACTAAGCATGTTACAAGATTCTATCAATATGAATCTTATTCAAGAGTCACTTCCAATGAGTATCCTTATGCCTCTCATTCCATCATATAGCTATGTGTCTCATAATGAGCCTGCATCCTTACCCATTACATTCCTTCCTAATTTTAATAGTATTGTTCCCACATTACATTAAATGTATAATACCCTTGTCATAATACTTATCCCAAGAAACTTCCAAAATTATGGTCCTTCCAGGATCATGATGATCCATATAAGAAAGATGACTTCCTCTAACATAATTTTAGAAAATACTTGGATGTATGCAAAATGGTATTTCTATATTTAAAGACTATATGATTTTGACAAAGAAACTTAACCAGGTAGACTCTACAAATGCTACTATCACATGCTTCTCTCTATGATGTTATGGAAAATCAAGATTCCTTTTAAAATAAACAAAAATGTATGCTAACTTAAAGGAAAGATTAATCCTTGTAAATAACCTAACAAACATTGCTCCTTCTTTAATATTAAATATATTTAACATATTCTTTCATCATCTTATTTTTAGTTTCTCATGTTTCCTTATTTATGTGAGTCTCGCTTATTTTCTTTGTCTTGTTGTTTTTTGGATTGGACAGTCCCTATTAAATTTTCCATACTCATTACACTTAAAGCATTGAATCTTGGACACATAATATTTCTTCTTAGACCTACCTAACTTTTCCTTCTTTAGATTCTTGACTCGAGCCAGAAAGGCTTGAGACTATTCATATGATCCTATGTCATATTTTAATTTGATCCTTGATTATTCCAAAATGCATAGATTCCAAAACTCATCAACAGGAGTTGAAAATTTCTTAGAGTATATGTTTGTTTCAAATTTGATGCATTATGGTGGCAATGCATTTAATACACAGATGGTCGTTTCTGAATAAAAAATTATCTCTCCAAGGCCGTGCAATTGATCCCGTAATTGAGATATATTCATTAGAAAGGATGACATGTCATCATCCTTTGCTTTTTTAATCTTATATAGTTTATTCCGTAAATAAATCTTTTGTCCTGATGTACTTATAGACTACAAGTTCACTAGCTTGTCATACATAGCCTTAGAAGTTTCCAAATTTGCAACAAATGGAACAAGAGAATATTTAATGGATTCAAATATGATCCTTTGTTCCCTTACTTCCCATTTCTTATAATTTTCTAGTTCCTGAGTCTTGTATTTTCTAGGTTCAGTAATTTCCCCAGTTACATATTCCATTACCTCATGTTCCATAAGTGTCAGGTCAATCTGTTTGTTTTATGATAGGTAATTTGATGCTCCAATGAGATTATTTCTCTCCTTGTAGAAAGAACCCATATGACCTGTAGATTAAAACATAGAGTAATACTATGACACTTACTTGATAACCAATATTTTCCTCTTCCTTGATGATGTCTCCAACCTTTCTTGATGTCCTCAAGACCTTTGAAGAAACTTCAATAATGTTCTTGAAGTATGTTACGTAGGATTCTTCCAACAACAAATTTCAACTTTCAAGAGTGTTGAATGATACCAAGATTATTCATTCAAATATGTATTTCAAAGAGCCTTTAAGTAGATCTCCTTCTCTCAAGAGACAAACTTTCTTGCAGTATTATTTTCAAGCCTTCCTTTGATGAGAGCTCGATGTAATATTTTAATGTAGAAAAATTTGTTCGATATCAATTGTATTCTACTTCATTTCTTCCACAAACGATTCCCTTGAAAAGAAAACCCTTCTTTGTGTCGACAAGATGATCCTTCCAACAACTTTTTTTTTCACCTTAGCTATGATACCATGTTGGAAAATTCTTAGTGTCAGCTTATTATATCAATTTTACTTGAACATAATATTTTTCTGTGAAATTAGCTAGTCTTCTTGTGTTCTTTATTTATATATTTTTATCAAAAAAATATCAAGAAAAAAAACAGTAACGACATAGGACACATAAATTAGGCTCTCAGCCGGGGAAAAACCCCGCCAAGTGGAAAACCCAAAAAAATACTCTTCTTATAGAATTTTCTTCCTGTGAAACAACAAAGACCCAAACCCTACACTAAGTAATTTTCCAAGTATCAAGTCATCCCTTCCATCAAGTCCTTCCTTTATCCAACACTAACCAGCTTCAAAGGGAAACTTCAACCTCCCAACTTCAATACTTCTCCTTCTACCTACAACTTCAGTCCTATGACAGATGTAGAAACCCTAATCCATCCTCCTCTTGAGACCTTCCTTGAGAAAGGAAGCTCCTCCTAAGGTCAACGAAGTCAATATAAAGCATTTTTCCTTCCAGTTACAAGAGACTGCACTTCATCTTAATACAACTCGAATATGCAATTTTGGTCACCTTTTTAGCTACATAACCCATATATCTTCACATGTGTGAGAGAGATATAGCCCCAAAACAAGAATTCTTATTATTCTAGACATTTTCCGTTCTTGTCTTCTTTCGTTGCAGTTATAGATCAAAAATGTTTCTGTGAGTTTGAACGTCTTGGTGAGTGAGTGACAAAAGAGGTCAACCTGCTCCTTTATATATTATTTCAAAGGGGTCAAATTCTGTCCTTTAGGTCAACTTGAAGCTACTAGGGCCGACTTGTAATTTTGGAGTTTCCAAGAATTTATAGACCCAAAATATAATTCTTTTTACATTTACATTTTTCTCGGAAGGGTCTTAGAAACATGATGTTGACTCCTTTGACTCATGAAAATAAATCCTAGGACCTGAAAAACCCTAGAATAATCAAGAACATGCTTTTACCTGGAAGACCATCAATAAGAAGCATGAAACCCATGATACAATAATGATAATTTTTTCTTCTCTTATTTTCTTTGTTACATAGGATATATATTGAAATGAGTACCACAAGAATTGTGAATACCAAAACTAGTTACATTTTTTCAACAATGAGGAGATTAACTCCTTGACGATTTGAACCTAAGGGAGCTAACATATTCTTAAAATATAAGTAATTTCTTGATTATTTTTGGTATTGTTATTTTTATTATTATTAGTCTCTTCTCTTTTTATATCGTGCTTGGATGGATTTGTCCTTTTGTTCCCTCCTAGCGAGGATAACAGATACATATTGAAGACTGACAAGGTTGTGGCAGTAGATGAAGACATATGGAAGAAAAAAGAAAATAAGCCATGTGATTGGATGATCTTTCATACTCAAAGGTAGAAGATAAGATCAACATGTTTTTTATCCATAGTCGAAGTCAGTTGTGACTTCCAATATGAATATGATTAGTGTGATGTTGATCCAAAGATGTTAAAGATGAGCTTGTGACTTTTATGTTGTGTTTCTGACAAGGACTGAGGTCCTATTTGTCTAGTGTAAGAGGGATTTGATTGAATAATTTAAGGATTGAAAGAATGGAACGAGCCTGGTGAAATTTCTAAGGTTGACGCATAATGGACTCTGAGTCTATGGACACTTGCTTGATAAAAATTTGAGAAAGCTATGAGACTTTGTTGTTGACATGGATGATTCTATGATTGAATCATTGAACCACCCGATGCCCGAAATTGCTGATTCTTTATGGACTTGATGAATTATGGATGTTTCATTGGTTTGAATAGAATGGATGATCCTGCTGCATGTAGTGAATTTATGAAGTTGGTTGTCGATGTTTTCTTCAATGAGAAGGATTTTATTGTCTGGTGGATTCAACCATGGCACACTTTTCTACTGACAAGCAGGGTTATGATATTTTTTTATGTCATAAGCTCCAATTGAAGTTGATAGAATGAATGGATGTTGTTGTCTGTTGGAATGCTTGATAAATTTTTGAAGTCTACCATGGACACATTTTCCACTACTGATTTGGTTGTTGACGATTATGTGATTGGGTTGACTATTACACATCAGGGTGTTTCTTTAGCTTAGGATCTGCCATGATTTACTAAATGAGCAGGAAACATATATTTGTACAATCTACGAAGAATATATAATATCTAAAATGGTTATTTATGTGGTAGTATGGTTGCATAAGCTTCTTGCAAAGTTGTTTGATCATGTTTCAGATGTGACTATGATATCATGGTACTATCAAAGTAGGATCAAAATTTCATATTAAATATATGGTACATAGGGAGTAGTAAGGCTCTAGCAATGACTTATTGAACTAAAGTAGTGAGGCTTCAAAAAATGAGCAAGTTGTAGACATTATCACCAATAATTTTCTAATAGTGAAGTCATTATTCATCATAGTTTAGCTTGGAGTGCAGGAGAATGTGTCCCTCCCCAAGAGGGTATACTGTTGATCGAGAACACTGAGCATATGCTCTCCCTTAGCCTTTCAACTAGCCATATATTTGGTGAAGGGGGATTAAGCAGTGAGGGTCCTAGGTATGAGGGTACTCCTTAGAGCTATGGAATTTGTTAACTACATGCCTCAGTTTCATCCTAACTGAAATTCAAATTGTGTGTTTATTGACCAAGGGCCATGGACTTGGTTAAGCTCGCTAGGATTTCCAATCATCTGGCCAATGAATGAGGAGAGTTAGATGTGTGTTATATTTACCTATTGTCAGACGCAACTACCCTAGATTTGGTTATGGTAAATTGATCTCCCTAAGTATTGGATGGAGGTGTTCTACCACTTGATAGTTGAGGATAAATTTGGATAAGGATCAGTCAATGGGCATAGGGTGTGTGTGATATTTTCCAAGGTCATTTATGACTACCATGGACTTGGTTTTCGTAAATCGATCTCCCCTATTTTCTTTATGGATCATTCTTATGAGATGAGATTAAATGAGATGATGATGCAAATATCATCCTTCTTTATCTTAAGACATGTACATTTGAGATGAGATTTATGATATACTCATTTAGGTCATGGAGCTTGACTTGGTGTGTGTGATATTTATCAAGGTCAAACATGACTTCCATGGAATTTTTGTGGTAAATTGATCTCCCCTATCATATTTTGTGGATCAAGACATCATTTTCAACCTTGTTGAGCTCTATGGAGCAGTTGAAAGAATACCTCCCTAGCTGAGAGAGAGCATTGAAATGGGATTGTGATGTTGTTTTCTTTCCTTATCATGACAAAGAAGGAAAATTCCTCCCTAAATAAGAGGGAGTATGTTGGGAAAAATACTGAGAGGGGGGGGTGAATCAATATTTAGAGCTTACTGATAAATTTAAAATTTTTATTTGTTGAATTCCATACATGACTTTGATGAACCCAACTCCCATATACATGTGCATATACCAAAAGAAACTTGTGTATGCTGGTATAAATTTATTGTTAGAAAGACTTTTTCAGATCCAATATTTAACTCAGATTATCAGTCATGCATATGTTAGTTAAACAATAAGTATGTGTAGTATGTTAAGGTCCCATGATTTGGTAGATTGGCAAGCCAACTGACAGGGTAACATCAAACCAACTTTGGAGCCCGAGGACCTAGCCTTCTTGGACTCAGAGAGGGCTCTCTCTATTATGCAAGGGATGTAGATTTTTTTGCTTCTTATGTATTTGATTTTAGGCTAGTTGTTAAGTGTATTTTTAGTTTGTTTTAGGTTTTTTGAGGGAAGAACTTATCAAAGGATAATAAGATCAAAATTTTATCAGATAAATTGGGCTATGGGGTTGATAAGGTCGAGATTGATTCAAAGGGTGGACAAGGTATATTGCAGGGCCGATTTGGTCAATGTAAGATGTATTCTTTTAGGTGGAATGAAATGGGATGGACACTAAATTTGTGAAGGACAAAGAGGTTTAAGCATAAATAGTTTTACAGCAGACATCCATGTGGTATGGCTAACCATTAATCACGATAAATGAAACTTCAAACTGATAGATGCATAAAATAAACATTCAGGCGATACATAGAAGTATAAGACCCTCTAACTTTGGGAAAATCACCTTCAGACTTTGGGGAAAACACACAAGACAGACAAAAAAAATCAATCTATGAAGAGGGAACTCCTAGATATCATATTTTGAGCTATCGGGAACTTTGAACTAAGATTGCAGAGCATAGGCAAAGGGAAAGATCGAAACAAGACCTCTTTGGTTCAACTAGGACAATCAAATATTCAGAGAAAGGTTTCAGTGATGGGGTTTTGGATAGCTATCAGTAAGTAGGGCATACCTTGAATCATACTATATAGCATACATAATAACCATTAATGAAATTAATAACAAGTTCTTAGGGTATCAAAGAGCAGTTAAGAATTCTTTGACATAACTAAGAAAGAAGAGACACATAGAAGTTGTAATGAAATCAGGAAACTTGTGGTGCCTCCATGGGCATGTCTCAAATCTATTCTTTACTAACCTACAACAAGTAAGAAACATGGAAACATGTATGATAAACTAAGGAAAACATATATATAGGAACACTATACCATTTTACCAATCCAAGGAATCCAACAAACAATCCTCTTCCACCATCTAAGACAAACAAGAAATCATCCACATCATGAGACAAAGTGTTTCTTCAAAACTTGTAATATCATGTATTGCTCTATATCATCAATTTCAGCCTCTTGATACAATGAAATATCTTGGAATATATAGGCTAAAGAGAAATAAACTATCCAAGAGTAACTAAAAGGCCATTGGCCTATTACAAATTTCTGATTTTGTCCTTGAGGCTTTGCAAAGCCCAAGGCACAAAATATATTTAAAAATATCTTAAAATGATAAAAAAGGAAATAAAATTGACTTTTCCTAACTAACAATGGCCAAAAAAGGCTTAACGCACATTTGGATAAGCCACTTTAAAAAACTGCCTTTTTTGCCAAAATGATACAGGAACGTAGCAGCAGAAAATTCCCTGTCTTGTGGACCAATTTTGAGGGACCTCCCGATGTCGAAATGAGGCTTGTGATGGCTCGTTGGAAATCCCTAGATGTCTAGTTTCTGGAAATATTTTATTTTCCAAAAATTATCCCTAGAAGTATGTAAAAATCTGAAATTAGTGGAAAAAACAAAAAATTAGCCCTTGCTGATATGTGAGGCAGAAAGTTAAAAAATCACTGTTTTTCGCCTCTTTGGGGGACCAAAACACCTCATTTGGATCTGAAAATTTGTGAGTAGCTACCCCTGTATTTAGTACATCCAAAAAAATGACTTTCATGAGCTGAGGATGCTCCTAGAACCCATGGTAGTGCCTTGAGAAATGTGCAATTATGGCCAAAAAACACAAAAAAACAAAATCTTGTCAAAAATTTGCTCAATTTTGGTGAGCAAGCTCCTCATGGGTTTTCAGAAGCATGTAAGGAAGCTGAGGCCAGCCAATATTTTGATCACTGATGTGCCTTTCTCCTTTTTTTCTACCGGGCGCCTCTTTTGGGCAGCCTTGAGCCTTTCTTGAGCAAGTTTGAGCTTTCTTCGGGCAAATTGGTTTAACTTCTTGTAGTGCCCGTTCATCTTATTTTGTAGACTCAAGACTCTATTAGCTTTCTCTAACTTATCCTCCAAATTCTTGTTGGCCCTTTCAAGCCATGGTTCTCTATTATTTTCTATTTCTTCGGTGAGAAATTGAGTAAGAGGATAAGATCAAACAAGGGCTACCTCTTCTTCCTTCTTTTTCTCCAAAGCTTTCTTGAGACCCATAGTCTTAGGCCTCTTTCTCATTGGTTTCTCTTCTTCCTTAGTATCATAAAATTCGCCCATAAGCTCTTCAAGCTTGACTTGTGCTTTGTAGGCTTCCCTTTGGTATTTGAAAGCCCAGGCCTCATAAACTACCATTTGACCACTCATTTGTTTGTTTTGCATCTGAAGAACATGCATGAGGTCCTTGGACCTGTCTAGCTCAACTTGTAGGTCATGAATTTGGGCTTCTCTGTTTTGTAAAAGAGCCCCAAGAATTCTAGCATCATCATCCCCATCATCATTGTCTATCTGGATGATGTCAAACTCCCTTTCCTTTTCATGACTACTCTCCTATTTTTCTTTGTCCTCTTTGGCAATTCAACAATGCTCTTTTTAGGTAGTTTTCCCCTACTTATTAGCGCTCTTCTGACATTGCTATTCACTGCTGGAGTGGTATTTTTCTTTGCAAATATAGTGTTTCTAGGCTTCGCCACTTTTATATGAAGAGTCATGGCCCCTTGCCTAGGAGAGGCAACTAGCACGTGTTCTTGGCTATGTTGAGGAGAAGGGAGAGATAGTTTCATAACTTGCACTTGCATAACTTGGTCCTTGGTTTGGTCTTGGCTACCCTTAGGATTGTTTTGATCTTTTTGCTCCATGCTGCCCCCTTCGGAATGCTCACTATTTGGTGTTTTCTTGCCATCATCATTGCTTGCTTGGGGGCTATCTTGTTTCTCATCATAAGTGTATTTTTAAGGACTGTCATGACCCTCATCATCACTGTTTTAGCTTCCACTTTGTTTGTTTTCTTGAGGACTGCCCTGTTCATCTTTGTTCCTGCTTTCTTCATGACTGTTGTGCTCTTTACCTTCACTATTTTGTCCCTCATCACCATCATGCTTACTACTGTGTTGGCTTCCATCATGTTTGCTTGCTTGAGGGTTGTCTTGTTTCTCATCATAAGTGTCTTTTTGAGGACTGTCATGACCCTAATCATCACTGTTTTGGCTACCACTTTGTTTGCTTTCTTGAGGACTGCCCTGTTCATCTCTGTTCCTGCTTTCTTCATGACTGTTGTGCTCTTTAACTTCACTGTTTTGTCCCTCATCACCATCATGCTTACTGTTGTCTTGGCTGCCATCATGTTCCTCTTCATGACTGCTATGCTCACCATTATTTTGTTCATTCTCACCATCATTTCCTTCTTCCCCACTGTCATGCTTAGAGTCTTCACTTTGTCCCTCATCATCACTAGTTTTCTTATTGTCACTTTTCCCTTCTTCATTACTAGTTTGCCTCTTGTCACTTTTCCCTTCTACATTACTGGTTGACCTCTTCTCTTATTCACTCTCAATAATAGGGGATTTTGGTTTTTTAGGAGTGGATTTACTAGAAGAAGGAGAAACATGATGAGTGGATGGTGAGGAAGGCACATGAGATGAAGAGGCAATGGAAAAATTGGGATGGGAGATGAAAGCATCCCAAGAAACTCTCTTCTTTTCCAGTTGATGGAGGATGATGATCTTGATAAGGGAATGATGAAACAAAGAAGCTTGTTGTTGAGCGGAGGGCTTCTTTTGGACAGTAGAGGCCATCTTGTCAATGCTTCTGTAGAGGAAGAAAGGCAGGTTCCGCAACTGAGTTCTTTTGAAATGCATAAGAAGCCTGATGTGATAGGCATAAATCCGGGAAAACCTTCCTTCACATGTGAAATACTTCATGATGACTTTCATGAGGGGGGCATATCTTCTCAACAAGTGAGAAAAATGGAAAATATCTTGGCAAGCATCCTGATGGTCTGGTTTTAGAAAGGGTTTGTAGTGATTCAGATCTAGGTATGTTTGTTTGAACCACTTTTCTCCTATATAGGGGATCTTAGTAGCTTTGGAGATAGCCCTAGGAGAGAGTTTGAAATCTATACCTGCTAGATGGACATGCTTTCCTTGCAGCCTGAAAGCAAACAAATGTGTCAAAGGAAGGTGACTTTTTACTTCTTGGAATTTTTGGCAAAATTCCAAGCACCCTACTTCATGAAAATTGAAGAGTATTGAAAGAGATTCATTCACTTCCTGAGTTGTAATAGGCTCATACCTATTGTGATACCCACTTCTGATGTCCTTCTTTGGAGGCATTTTTTCTTTTGATACCCTTCACTGACTTACCAAGACAAACTGTTCAAATGATCACTGAAATAGGTCCTCAACCAAAAACACCTTTTCCTCTTTGCAAGACTAAGTTTGTCCTTAGTTGGCAAACAAGTTTTTGTTAAGTGAAAGCAAGCTCCCTTCTTATGAACTTTGTTTTGAGCAAAAAGACCTTTAATGAGATCTTCTTTTTTTTTTAAGACAAGTCCCCCTTTTTTTTTGGACACAAAAACACTTTTCCTCAATCACTGATTTTTTGAAAATCCTGTTTAAGAGGTGAGAAAATCCTTTATAAACTGATCAAAACTATTTCACTCAGTCACTATCTTCATTTCTTTTTAAGCAAAGAATACACTCTTTGAAAAACACTGTTCTTTCCCTTTGAACAAACTATCCCTCTTTAATGATCACTATTTCTCTAAGAAAATTAGTCTCCCTGTCACTTAGTAAGCAGTTTTAAAAACAAAACCTGTCTCCCCTTTATAGATTGTATGATCTTCTATGTGCTTGAAAAACAAGTTTCAACCTTCACAAGGTACTAGTTTTGCAAACAATGATTCCCTGTTTTATGTAGTTTCAAGCCTTTAATCTGAAATGATGGGACTTCCTCATTTAATCACTTCTTTCTCTTTGGTTATTTGAAGAAAAAAGGGCACTCTTTGAAATCACTGGTTTTTCACTAATCTTGTTAAACATGACAGTCCTAAGAGCGAACTTTGTTTTTCTTTAAGCACTTTGTTTAGTTTCTCTGTGACACTGTGATTATCTTTTCCAAACTTAAATAAAAAAAACCTCCCTTTAAAACCGCCAATAAGCCTTTCTTTGAACACTGTTCCTTTAAATCAAAAATTGGGCCAAGAGATGTAAATACCTTTGAAAAATGTGTTTTGTTGTGTTTGGAGATGAGCTTGTGGTGTAAAGTTTGATCTTGGCACCTTTGAGAGCTTCTTGCAGCATTGGTCCAGGCGGGAAAACTTGCGTTCAGAGTTGGTTGATGGGCCTGGTGGGCTTTGAACGAAAAAACGCGCTGTGTTCAAGCTTGAATGCTGGGCCAGGAGGGCTCTAAATGGGAAAATGCACCACTTTGATGTTGTCAGGTTGGCCCTGGGCGCCCGTTGAACGATGAGCACAGGCATGCTACGCAACCACACAGGCGCGCCATGCCCTTCACACTTTTCTTTGGTAGGCACCTACAGGCGCGCCGCGCAAGGGTACAGGCCCTACGTACATTCAAACTAGTTGCAAATGACTTCAAAATCGCTCAAAACTATTTCTCTTTCCCATGAGGTTTGAAAAACAATGGTATGAAAAAACTTTTGGCCGTGCCCTTTATACCTTTGAAACAACATTTCCCTCCTTTCAATTTAAAAAATCAAACTTCTCCCTTTTTAAGCCTTTGTAAATTGTCCTTTGCAAATATGAATGCCCTCGTTCCTAATGATGGTTGTGACCCTCTGCTCATTACGGAGGAGGTCATGTCATTTTATTTATCTAAGTTGTTCATAATCACTGCCAAAACTGTGATGTGTTTATTTCCTTGGAAGGATGTCTTGAGACCTAGATGATTGTGTTATGCCCTTTCTTATTCACACTATTTCTTAACTCTGTCTATTCAGTAAATATTCTCTTAAAACACCATATCATATCTTGATGTTTTTATAACCCCTTTTTTATGATGTGAAGGAGCTATAAAAATTGTTTTTTTTTCCTCCGCTTGTTTACCATGGAGATCTATCATAAAAACACCACTGCATCCATCTTAAAACTACTATGTAACTCCACTGTTTGTGAAGTAAGGGGATCCTGTAAACCATGAGTTTCCCCCTTTTGCTTGTATGATGAAGGAAAAATTCCAAACTGGGAAAGTTTCACCTATCTTAACAATGTGCCCACTGTCCTTTAAATGATCTAAAGAAGTAACTCTTGGTGCTTGCTCTTTATTCATTACTTGGAGGGAGTTAACCTTGATAAATCATAATGAAACAGTCTAAAAAACAAGAATGAATTTTTACATAAATCATCTAGGTGGACTGTCTCTTCATGTGAGTTTGCAGAAGCCATTTTAAACCCAGCTTGGTTTACCACCTTACCATTTATATGAGGGTGAATTTAAACAAAACTTCAGCCTCGGATTTTTCCTTCAAGGTTTTTAAAGAAAACATTCTCAAACATAATTTTAAACCCTGCTATGCATCTTCTGTTCATCCTTTTGGAGGAAAAAGCGCCAAAATGCCACTGAAGTTTCTCAAAACATGTTTAACCCTCTACTTATTAGTGAATGAGGTCAAAACAATGTGTTTTGTAACCTTCTTCTTTTATATGAAGGAGGTTTCTGTTGCTGTTAGGCACTTTGTATTAACACTTTCTCTTGACTGTATGTAGACCTTCTATTTTGTCCTAAAGAGAATCCCTGCAACTTAATAATGTGTGCACTGTCTTTAAATGAGCTGGAAAGAAACCTTTGGCACTCTCCCTTTATTTATCACTTGGAGGGAGTACTTTTGATAGACCATAAAAAATGTTTTTCAACATGAACCTTCTGTGTGAATGCCTCCTTGCATTAGTTTTGCAGACACCATTTTTAAACCAAGCTTGGTCTGCTACTTTTATCATTCAGATGAGGCTACTTCAATTCAAAAAAAGAACCTCTGATTCATCCCTTGAAGAAAGCCTTTATAAACATAAGAGTAGAGTTTTTTTAGCACCATCATGTCACTACTTTGCTTTTGATGTGAAATAGGCCCTTAACTTATTAATTTTCATTTTTTTTACCACTGTTTCTCAGCATGGTCTTACCAACAGAGACTTTATCAAACACAACATTTCAAACCCTGCTATGCATTCTCTGTTCATCCTTTGGAGGAAAAAGCGCCAAGCAACCACTAAAGTTACTTAAGAACATGTTGGCCCTCTGCTTGTTTGTGAAGGAGGCCACAGCAATGTCTTCCTAACCCTCTGCTTTTTGAAGGAGGTTCTCATCATACACATGAAATTTCATTTATTTCAACAATGTGTCATTTCTCTGCAATATATGTCTTTGCTTGGTATCATATCATTGTGAAGTTTTTAGGGAGTGAATGAAGTGGTTGGTATAAGGATAATGCTCACTGTTAGACACCTTTGAACTAACTTTCCCTTGACTGTGTTTTCAGGGTACCTTGAAATTAATTTTGATTAATTTTCACATCCCAGGTTCAATGTAGCTTAAGAAGCAACTGTCTTCTTATGTCCGACATGATGATGACCTTTGGAAAGATTATGCAGCACTCCTGATCAGCATTACTTAGTCCTTGTCATTCATTTTGACTTTATGAGTGACCTCTATTCTTCAGACAGCTTTTATATTTATAACATGTACATTTGCTGCTCTTTTCTTCACAGTTCTCCATCTGATCATTGATGGTGAACCTTTTCATCATGAGAGGCCTACTTGAACTTGCCCTTTTTGCCCTCCTTTTTATACTGATCAACATTAAATTAAACCCCTGCAGAGATGTAAAAATAGATTCTTTGGAACTTTGGAGAGCACTTTTGGTGTTTCATGGAGATTTTGCCTGATCTAAGAATTTTTCTTCAGTCAGTGACAAACCTTCTCTTTTCATGATTTGGATCTTTTTTTAACTTCTTCTGACATGAGACAAAGTGACCTCTTAGTGGTGTGCGACCTATGGATAGCACAATGCTTTCTTTGCAGAAAAGGAACTAATTCATGGTTGAATGGTACTAGACAGAGGTTTTTTGGCCTAGGATATCTTAGCCAAGGAAAAGCTCCCTAAACACCACTATCTAACTTAGGGAAAATTTTGACATATTATGAGTGTTTTCTTAGGCATGATTAGATTTTCAAATGACAAGATGGCCAGGGATAGAGTTGCAGACACTTTTTCAACCTTTGGATAGTGAATGGCATGAGAAACAAGGGTAAATGACAACAGATAAACCAAGATAAGACAGCTCTAGACAGGGATATTTTGCTGAAACAAGATAGGACTTGAAAACTGGAGATTGTTCTCATCATAGACTGACAGGAAGGGATAGGAGGAAAAAAAATTTGTTTGGGGTGTTTTCTAGATGAAAAATTGACAGTTTGAGATTAGCTTATAGAAAACTTAGCTAAGGAAACTAGTCATCAAAAATAGGTAAAAAATACTGATGGCTAACAATGGCTCCATTTGGGGAGGGCAGCTCCTTTTCAGAAGGTGTCCAGAATTGCAGATCTCTGGCTTGTGAAGACCAGTGCCATATCCATTGGCACAAATTTCTTTCTTTCTTGATGCTATTTCTAAAAATTGACAGCATGATTAGCATCAAAGTCATCTCTACCTACCTAGCTATATTTCCTAACATTTTTTCTTCTTTTAGGTGCATTTGGGCTAGCAACCCTTTGACATGATATTTTTGAAAAAGAAAACTATCTAATTCTACACTTATATCTTCCGGGAGTTCGGATTGAACTGATGAACTCCTTTGTTTCTCTACCTATGCTAGATCGACTGTTATGATTAAGCTGTTTGACATGATTTCATTCACTATACTAAGACATGAAATTGAAAAATGACCAAATCAGGATTAGATGGTCTGATTTGTCATGTGTTTCTGGCATAAAAGACAAGCTGCACACAAATATTATTTTGCATGAAATGAGATTTAGAAAAATCAGGGATAGGATACATAGTTTGATTTTCATCCCTGTTTTCTTCTTTGGTTATGTTTTGAGCGTGTGGAACCAGTATCTTTTCCTAATCTACTTTCTTTGACAAGTCAAGCTTACACAATTTGACTATCACTTCTTTCACTAACTTATCAGCAATAAATTTAAAACATGTCTAGTTATGATTAGGCTAGATAACTGAACAAGATATCTTTAAGCACTTAGTAGTGGCATTTACACTTGCGCACTTTCAGCATGACTATTTTTTGAACATGGGGCTTTTCTGCTATTTTCTAAACTGCCCTCTTTTCAATTTTTCTACTGTTTTTGTATTTTCTGTTTTTGATTTGTTTCTTCAAACAATGATATGTACAATGAGTGAAAATGTTTAAAACTGGAGCTCTTGACAAAAGTAATGTTTTAGTGTCCTGCCATTCACAGGACCTCCAAAATTTTTAGTCCCATCAGGTTCTTATAGGAAAAAAGCTTTTTTTCCGCTAAATGAACTGATAATGAAAGGTCCTTTCCATAATTTTTCAAACTTACCATGCTTTCCTTTATCTTCTCTTCTGGAATCCCATTTTAACACTTTATCCCCAATCTGAAAATAATTTTCCTTGGTCCTTCTGTCAAAAATCTGTTTCATCTTATCTTGCGCTAACTGAGTCCTTTGGTAAACTTCTTCTCTTGTTTTTTGTAAATGGATAGTCTGATTTATCCTCCTTTGCATGTCATTTTTTTCTATTTGAACTTCTTGCAATAGCTTCATTACTGGAACCCCTAAAAATGTTGGGAAAATGGCATCCATGCCATACACTAGTTGGTAGGGAGACATACCGATTGATTTTTTGGTGGTCAGTCTATCAGCCCATAGTGCATGCACTAGTTTTCCATGCCATGCCTTTTGATTTTGTTCAAGAAGCTTCTTAATGATATTGACTAGGATTTTGTTAGAGGACTCGGATAAACCATTACCTTGAGGGTAATAAGCTATGGAATGTCCTAATACAATATGGTATTTGTAACAGAAGTCAACCATTCTTTTGGAGGAAAAGGCAGCAGCGTTATCAGTGATAATTTTTCTAGGACACCCGAATCTAGATAAATGTTGGTTTCTAGGAATTTAATGATGACTGAATCGGTAGCATTCCTAGAGGGTATGGATTCTATCCATTTTGTAAAGTAATCAGTGGTTGTAAGGATCCATTTGTGTTGAGCAGATGAATAAGGGTGAATCTCCCCAATAAAATCTAAACCCCATTGCTGGAAAGGTCCTTCAACTATGATGGGATGTAAGTGCAAAGGTGAAAGTTTTTTCTTGCCATAAAAAAATTGGCACTTATGGCATGTCATAACCAGTTTGTGAGTGTCAGTAAATAAGGTAGGCCAATAATAACCAGCTCTAAGGATTTTTTTCGTTGTGGTTTTCCAGTAGAGATGACCTCCACATTCTCCTTTGTGCATTTCGTGCATAATTTTTTCTGCATCATCCTCAAGAAAAAATTTAAGCAACATACCAGTGGGATTTTTCCAATACATAATTCCATCTAAAATACAAAACTTTAAAGAATTTTGTTTGAGGAATCTTTATTTTTTCTTTGACAAGGTTGGAGGAGCATTAAGATAAAATAACACATAAAGAATATCAGCATACCAAGGTGAATTTAAAAACACTTCTTCAACATGAGGGGCTGCACATTCTTCTTGTTCTTCTAAGGTGTCAACAAAATTTATATCTAATGCTTAGAGGTTGGTTTCAGCCATTAGTCTTGCGAGTCCTTGTCCCTTAACAAGTTTGGTGGGTCGGATTTCTAAGTCATATTATAAGATGATAGCGATCCATTTTCCCCTTTTACCATCGGGATCTTGATATAATATATATTTGATGATAGTATGAGGAATGAAAGAAATGATATGAGAATGCAAGATATAGACTCAGAAATATTTCAGTGCTTTTACCAATGCGAATACCTGTTTTTCCATGATATTATATTTTAAGGGAGCATCTCTTAGGGATTTTCTACAAAAGGCTATGGGTTATTCTTGCCCTGTTGCATTATTTTGTAATAATACTGCAACTATCGTGTGTTCAGATGCAAATGAGAAAATGTAAAAATCTTTGGTGAAATCAGGATTTATTAGTACTGGTGTTTCGGTCAGGGATTTTTTAACCAATTCAAAATATTTTTTGGCTTCTGTAGTCCATTTAACCCCAACTTCCTTTTTTAACATGTTTGTGATATTTCTCAGAAGTTCGACAAGATTTGGGATGAATCTTCTTAAGAAATTAAATTTTCCAATAAAGGATTGCAATTCCTTTATGTTTCTGGGGTGACTTATTTGCAGTATGCCTTCAATTCTCTTGGGGTCTATTTTTATTCCATCTTCAGAAATGATGTGACCTAGGAGTTTTCCTTCTTCGAGACCGAAAAGTGTTTTCTTGGGATTCAGAGATAAACCATATTTTCTACATTTTTTGAAAACCTTTCTCAAGTGAACCAGATGAAAATTCATCTGATTTGGAATATACTGTGATGTCGTCAAGATATATGACTATGAAATAACCTATGTCTTCTGAGAAGGCTATGTCCATGGCTCTTTTGAATGTGCCACCAACATTCATTAATCCAAAAGGCATTTTAACATACATGAAAGTGCCCGAAGGTGTGGTGAAAGCAGTTTTGTGTTGATCAGTAGGAAAAACCAACACTTGGTTGTAACCAGAAAAACCATCAAGTAATGAGATTCTTTTAGCACCCACCACTTTTTGAAGTATGTGGTCCATTTTGGGCAAAGGATAGTTTTCTTTTAAAGAGGCTCTATTCAGGTTTCAGAAATCAATACAAATTCTGATATCACAGGTCTTTTTCCTTACTGATACTAGATTTAAAAACCACTTAGAGTACCTAAGGGACACTATTATCCTAGCATCATACATCCTTTTGATTTCCTTTTCAACTAAAGGTAGTAAGACTAGGTTTATTCTTCTCAACTTCTGTTTGAAAGGCTTCTAGTTTTCTTTAAGGGGGATCTTATGTTGAATGATGCTTGTGTCGTATGATTTCAAATCTTGGTATCCCCATGCGAACACATCATTAAACTCTTTAAACAACTCAATGTATTTCTATTTTATGTGAGGAGGGAGAGTTTTGGACAGTTTTATCATTTTTGGTTCTTCTGTGCTTCCTATGTTATATTCTTCTATGTCAACCTCAGTAGATTCCATTTTTGGTTTTTTGGCCACATCATTAAAATCAAACAATTCCTCTAAGGGTGCAAGCCCTCTGGGTATGGTGTCATTTTCACAGCGTAAGACTTCAAGCTCTCTTTGGTCTAGGTCCTCACATGTCTTGGCTTCATATGGATGATTAATCAAGTTTACATCTGTTAAAGAAGGTAAATCTGGTTCTTGGTCTTCATTTTTTTCAAGACTCCTTTCTTCATTTTCTAAGTCTGTTTTAGTTACTTCAAACTCATTCCTAGATTGCAAAAAATCATCAATTTGTTCGTCATATTTCAATATTTTCCAATGGTCAATGTTGTCTGGTACTGTAGGGTGATGTTTTACTTGGATACTGTATTGTTCGCTTAAACATGGTATCTGGCCATTTCTTGTGGCAAAGGCGAGCTCATTGGCTAGGGTATTTTGAGTCCTAGGAATATAAGTGATTTAATATCTTTTGAAGGTTTTAAGGATGTCTAATGCTGCATTCTTGTATTCTCTCAGTCTTGAGTTTTTTGCCGAGTATTCACCTTTGATTTGTCTAATTACAAGTTCTGAATCTCCCTGGGATGATATTTTCTTAGCGCCTAAGTCTTTAAGTATGTGCAGACCAAGAAGAAGGGCCTTATATTCCGCAATGTTATTGGTACATTGGAATTCTAATCTGAAAAAATGACCTTCATTAGTATTGTGTATCCAGATGCCAGCCCCCGAACCAGTTTTGCCACAAGAACCGTCAAAGCTTATACTCCAAAGAGTTTCCTTTTCATGTGTGTTACTAAGCTGTTTTTCAGGTTTCTTAGAGATTTTATCATCAGTTTCTTTATCTGGGGATGAGAAATGTTGTTTTGATTGTTTTAAATCTTCTTCATTTCCTTTTATCTGCTCATTTCTATCACTTTCATTGTATAAGATAAAAGAATCTAAATTGGAATGAATGGAATAAATCAAAGCGTTGTTTGGCATATGTAGGTTGCTCACCATATATTTCATGTGAGTTTCTCAGTACAACCTCCTAGTCTGGTTAAAAACTGGGATGGTATCAAATGACATGTCCATTTGGAGGCTACCTCGTATTTTGGCGGCCCATGATCTTGATTATAGCATTCCATATTTGGGAGGAATATCAGCCACCACTACATCCATGACTAGGCTTTTAGCCAGTATTTGTGTTAGAGTGAAACACAGGTTCTTTATTAGGCCTAAGCATTTGACCCTACTTGAATCGAAAGAGTACAAGTATTTGTAAGGTTTGGTTACCTCTAGGCCTAAACTCTCCATGAATACTTTAGGCATGAGGTTATGGGAAGCGCCATAATCTAACATGGAATTATGTAATACCTTTTCCTGGATGTTAAAACTTACGTAGAATGGGGAAACAATTCCTTCTTGGTATTCTCCTTCTATCTTGGGACCAAACAAAAGCTCAGGTTTTTCATCTGTCAGATTTAAATTATCTGCATCATTTTCTATGTTTAAGACTTTAAAAATCTGAGATCTGTACCTATGTACGGTTACTAGATCAGTGAGGGGTATGCTTACCTTGATCTTGGAAACTTCTCCTTCGAAACTAAAAGGTGCTTGTAGTTTAGATAGATTTGCTTCAGTTTTTTTAGCCTTGACTTTCTCTATATTTTTAATTTGCTGACTTTGATTTGGGATTTTTTTCAATATAGTTGTTTCAGGAATCTTAGTAGAGGTGCTAGGACAGTTTGGATCAAGGCTTGCCTGACTAGCTTTGTCTTTATTTTGGTCAGTTTTCTTAGCCATGATTTTGTTACTATCTGCTATTCTTTTAAGAATGGTATCGTGGGTTTTGATAATAGCAGTGTTTGAGCTACCTCTTTTAGATTTGTCTTGGTTTTCCTTACTCCTAAGGTCATATTTCCTATGAGCTTCCATTATGGCATTTTACAATCCTACCTTGGGATCTTCGGGGTCCTCATAATTTTCTTCATTTTGATTTGAGGAGAAGAAAACTTGTTCTTCTTCTGTGAGGAAAACCTCACCCTCGCTATCAGAACAAATCAAGTTTAAGTGATTTTCATCAAGTGGTTCTATATCTCTTTATACCTCATCCACATAGTTTTCATTGAAAGGTGGCTTGATCTGTTGGTCATTTTCCCTTGGTTTGTTCTGAGGCGGGTCTCTTCTAAAATTTTGGTTCCGGTTTCTATTTTGAGGGTTTGGCTGGTTTCCCTTAAGAGGTGTTTTTTCATTCAGATTTATTCTTTCCCACATTTTTTCCATGGATCTAACCAGGTTGTCTATTCTTAGATCTGAGGAGGAAACTAAAGGCATGACCTCATCACGGTATGTGACTTTCTTTTCTGATCTTATCCTAGATCTTTTCTCAGCTAGGTTGGCTTCGGCACTAATAGCTACTTTTTTCATTTCTTATAAAGTTGGGGGGTATCTTTCTCTTAGATGGTATGTCATATCTAGATCGAAGCCTTCAGGAAATTTTGCTAATGTTGAGCCAAGTGGAGGTTTCATGTGAGGCGGGAGGGCATTATAGACACTGTTGAATCTAGTGCAATAGTCCTGAACACTTTCTCCCATATTCCTTTTAAGATTATTATATTCAGAAAGGATTTGGATGGGGTTTTTCCTGATTTCCCACCTATTTATGAATGTTTGGTAAAGTGCTGGGAGATCATGTATACTATTAGGAGCTAAAATTTTAAACCATTTCTTGGGTTCTCTGCCTAGGCTTTGGGCGAACATTCTCATCTTTATGGTTTCATCTTCTAGTTCCATGTAGTCAAAAGCATCAGTGATCCTATCTACATGCTCTTGGCGGTAGTGGCCTCAATTTCGATGAAGTGTGGGATTCAAGATTGGTAATAATTTTGCAAAGGTACCAAATGCAATGGTAACACTAAAGGCGCATACCAAACTTCCATGATGGAAGCGAATGGTAGATTTACAATATGAGGGTTTGTGGTATGGGATGAGGTGATTTGCACAGTGGTGGTCTGAAAAGGTGTGGCAGAAGTACTTGGACTTGTGGATTGATTTTGAGTAGATTTGGGGTGATAAGAGCCAAAATGGTGGAGAAGATGAAAATCAGGAGGTGTAGTGGGTGAGGCTTCTCTGCCAGGACTCTATTACAAATCTAAGGGCTCAAGATCGTCAAGGTTGATTTTACTTTGCGACTTGCTTCTAAAAAGGGCTTTTGCTGAACTTAAGTCAAACTGGGAATCTTGCAAGGATGTAAGATGTTTAGGCATAGAGCTTGCTTTGTGGATGGTCCTATCGGTAGCTAAGTTACCAGTTTCATAAGTTTGCCACAAAATCTTTTCTGGGTCGTCAACTATGATAGGGGGATTTGGGTCTGGGTGAGATCTGGTATTAATTCTTCGTGAAGCCAGATTTCAAAGTCAAAGTTTAGAGAGGGTGATAATTGTGATTGTTTTTTGGATGGACGTCCTCTCTAGGGGTTTTGCTAATGTGAAGAATGGTCAAAACAAGATGAAGGCTAGTGAAGTTTCCAGGTGGATTTTCTTGAGATTTATGGTCCACCACCAATACTGACAAAGATGGTTTTTAGGAAAATGTTTTCCAGAAAATTTCTATGTGGAAACTTGCAACAATGACTTAAAAATTAGTTTCAATAGTTTGCTAGATTGTTGAGAAAGCTATGGTTCTATTTGCAAGTTTATTCTATTGATTTCCTATGTTTAGATGAAGATTTCTGAATCTCTAACTTTTACTTAGTTTGTCACTGATTTCAGAGGATGTATCATGAACTTTGAGTTTTTGCGAAAGATGAGTCAACAAAATAGTATGGTTTATGAAATTTTTGGTTTTCTATGGAGTATTAGGCCTACTGGAGGCTAGTGGAGTCGCCAGGTGGATGTTTTTTTGTTTTTATAGATATGTACTTATGGTCCACCACCAATAACTAGGAAAAAGCCAATCTAGGGATGTTTTTTGGGGTTTTCTGAGTTTTCTATGTGTAGCCCTGAGGTTTGTAATATTTTTCTATAACTGAATCATCATTTTGCTAAGATGATGAAAGAGCTAGTTTCTACTCTTCGGACAACACTTAAGTTTTCTCAGTTTAACTGAGACTTTGAGAGTTCTTAAGGGATACCTAGGATGTTTTGACTCAATGTCCCACCGTGATCACCATTATGTTAGTGTGGTGATGAGGTGGTGAATTCACTAGATATTCTTGAAGACAAGGAATTTCTGGAGTCCTAAGGTGTACTTAGATTGTCACTAACTCAGAAAGGTCCCACCGTGATAACTATTTAGCGTGAGCGGTGGGGTAAGTTGACAAGATAATCTCATAAGGGATGCTGAAATGTTTAGGGAAGTCTAAGTTTTTTTATTCACTCAGAGTCCCACAGTGATCGCCATTATGTTAGTGTGGCGATGAGGTGGCTGAAAATCACTGGGTATTATTTAAATGAGGGATTATGAAGTCCTAAGGTATACTTAGATTGTCACTAACTCAGAGTCCCACCGTGATCGCCATTATGTTAGGGTCTCGTGATTTGGTAGATTGGCAAGCCAAATGATAGGGTAACATCAAACCAACTTTGGAGCCCGAGGACCTAGCCTTCCTGGACTCAGAGAGGGCTCTCTCTATTATGCAAGGGATGTAGATTTGTTTTCTTCTTATGTATTTGATTTTAGGCTAGTTGTTAAGTGTGTTTTTAGTTTGTTTTAGGTTTTTTGAGGGAAGAACTGATCAAAGGATAATAAGATCAAAATTTTATCAGATCAACTGGGCTATAGGGTCAATAAGGTCGAGACTACCTCAAAGGGTGGACAAGGTATATTGCAGGGCCGATTTGGTCGAGGTAAAATGGATTCTTTTAGGTGGGATGAAATGGGATGGACACTAAATTTGTGAAGGACAAATAGGTTTAAGCATAAATATTTTTACAACAGACATCCATGTGGTAGGGCTAACCATTAAACATGATAAATGAAACTTCAAACTAATATATGCATAAAATAAAAATTTAGGCGATACATAGAAGTATAAGACCCTCTAACTTTGGGAAAATCACCTTCAGACTTTGGGGAAAACACACAAGACAGAAAAAAAACTCAATATACGAAGAGGGAACTCCTAGACATCATATTTTGAGCTATCGGGAACTTTGAACTAATATTGCAGAGCATAGGCAAAGGGCTAGATCGAAACAAGACCTCTTTGGTTCAACTAGGACAATCAAATATTCAGAGAAAGGTTTCAGTGATGGGGTTTTGGATAGCTATCAGTAAGTAGGGAATACCTTGGATCATACTAGATAGCATACATAATAACCATTAATGAATTTAATAACAAGTTCTTAGGGTATCAAAGAGTAGTTAAGAATTCTTTGACATAAATAAGAAAGAAGAGAAACATAGAAGCTGTAATGAAATCAGGAAACTTGAGGTGCCTCCATGGGCATGTCTCAAATATATTTTTTACTGACCTACAGAAAAAAAGAAACATGGAAACATGTATGATAAACTAAGGAAAACATACAGATAGGAACACTATACCATTTTACCAAGCCAAGGAATCCAACAAATAGTCCTCTTCCACCATCCAAGACAAACAAGAAATCATCCACATCATGAGACAGAGTGTTTCTTCAAAGCTTGTAATATCATATATTTCTCTATATCATCCAGTTCTGCCTCTTGATACAATGAAATCTCTTGGAATATATAGGCTAAAGAGAAATAAACTATCCAAGAGTAACTAGAAGGCCATTGGCCTATTACAAATATTTGATTTTGAAATATATTTAAAAATATCTTAAAATGCTAAAAAAGGAAATAAAATTGACTTTTCCTAACTGAAAATGGCCAGAAAAGGCTTAACACACATTTGGATAAGCCACTTCAGAAAACTACCTTTTTTTCCAAAATGCTACAGGAGCATAGCAGCAGAAAATTCCCTGTCTTGTAGACCACTTATGAGGGACCTCCTGATGTCGAAACAAGGCATGTGATGTCTCTTTGGAAAGCCCTAGATGTTTAGCTTCTGGAACTATTTGATTTTCCCCAAAAATATCCCTGGAAGTATGTCAAAAACTGAACTAAGTGGAAAAAACCAAAAATTAGCCCTTGCTGGTATGTGAGGTAGAAAGTAAAAAAATCACTCTTTTTCACCTCTTTGAGGGACCAAAAAACCTCCTTTGGATCTGAAAATTTGTGAGTAGCTGCCCCTAAATTTATTCCATCCAAAAAAATTACTTTCATGAGCTGAGGATGCTCCTAGCACCCATGGCATCACCTTGAAAAATGTGCAATTATGGCCAAAAAACACAAAAAACAAAATCTTATCAAAATTTTCTCAATTTTGGCGAGCAAGCCCCTCATGGGTTTTCCGAAGCATGTAAGGAAGATGAGGCCAATATTTCGAGCGCTGATGTGCCTTTCTCCACTTTTTCTACCAAGCGCCTCTTTCAGGTAGCCTTGAGTGTTTCTTGAGAAAGTTTGAGCTTTCTTCGGGAAAATTGGTTTAACTTCTTGTAGTGTCCGGTCATCTTCTTTTGTAGACTCAAGTCTTTGTTATATTTCTCTAAATTATCCTCCAAATTCTTGTTGGCCCTTTCAAGCCATGGTTCTCTATTATTTTCTATTTCTTGGGTGAGAAATTGAGTAAGAGGATAAGATCGAACAAGGGTTGCCTCTTCGTTCTTTTTGTCCAAAGCTTTCTTGAGACCCATAGTCTTAGGCCTCTTTCTCATTGGCTTCTCTTCTTCTTCAGTATCATCAAATTCTCCCATAAGCTCTTCAAGCTTGACTTGTGCTTTGTAGGCTTCCCTTTGGTATTTGAAAGCCCGGGCCTCATAAACTGCCATTTGACCACTCATTTGTTTGGTTTGCATCTGTAGAACATGTATGAGGTCCTTGGACTTGTCTAGATCAACTTGTAGGTCATGAATTTGGGCTTCTCTATTTTGTAAAAGAGCCTCAAGAATTCTAGCATCATCATCCCCATCATCACTGTCTATCTGGATGATGTCAAACTCCCTTTCCTTTTCATGACTACTCTCTTGTTTTTCTTTCTCCTCTTTGGAAATTCAACAATGCTCTTTTTAGGCAGTTTTCCCTTACTTCTTAGCGCTCTTGTGACATTGCTAGTCACTGCTGGAGTGGTCTTTTTCTTTGTAGATCTAGTTTTTCTAGGCTTCACCACTTTTGGATGAAGAGTCATGGCCCCTTGCCTAGGAGAGACGGCTAGCACATGCTCTTGGCTGTGTTGAGGAGAAGGGAGAGATAGTTTCATAACTTGCACTTGCTCAACTTGGTCCTTGGTTTGGTCTTGGCTGCCCTTAGGACTATTTTTATCTTTTTGATCCATGCTACCCCCTTCGGAATGCTCACTGTTTGGTTTTTTCTTGCCATCATCATTGATTGCTTTAGGGCTATCTTGTTTCTCATCATAAGTGTCCTTTTGAGGACTATCATGACCCTCATCATCATTGTTTTGGCTGCCACTTTGTTTGTTTTCTTGAGGACTTCCCTGTTGATCTCTGTTCCTGCTTTCTTCATGACTATTGTGCTCTTTACCTTCACTGTTTTGTCCCTCATCACCATCATGCTTACTGCTGTGTTGGCTACCATCATGTTTTCTTGCTTGAGGGATATCTTGTTTCTCATCATAAGTTTATTTTTGAGGACTTTCATGAACCTCATCATCACTGTTTTGGCTGCCACTTTGTTTTTTTTCTTGAGGACTGCCCTGTTCATCTCTGTTCCTTCTTTCTTCACGACTGTTGTGTTCTTTTCCTTCACTGTTTTGTCCCTCATCACCATCACGCTTACTGTTGTGTTGGCTGCCATCATGTTCCTCTTCATGACTGCTATGCTCACCATTAATTTGTTCATGCTCACCATCATTTCCTTCTTCCCCACTGTCATGCTTAGAGTCTTCACTTTGTCCCTCATCATCACTAGTTTGCTTCTTGTCACTTTTCCCTTCTTCATTACTAGTTTGCCTCTTATCACTTTGCCCTTATTCATTACTAGTTGGCCTCTTCTCTTCTTCACTCTCAATCATAGGGGATTTTGGTTTTTTAGGAGTGTATTTACTAGAAGAAGGAGAAACATGATGAGTGGATGGTGAGGAAGGCGCATGAGATGAAGAGGCATTGGAAAAATCGGGATGGGAGATGAAAGCATCCCAATAAACTCCCTTCTTTTCTAGTTGATGGAGGATGATGATCTTGATAAGGGAATGATGAAACAAACAAGCTTGTTCTTGAGCAGAGGGCTTCTTTTGGATAGTAGAGGCCATCTTGTCAATGCTTCTGTAGAGGAAGAAAGGTAGGTTCAACAATTGAGTTCTTGTGAAATTCATAAGAAGCATGATGTGATAAGCATAAATCCAGGAAAACCTCCCTTCACATGTGAAATACTTCATGATGACTTTCATGAGGGGGGCATAGCTGCTCAACAAGTGAGAAAAAGGGAAAATAGCTTGGCAAGCATCCTGATGGTCTGGTTTTAGAAAGGGTTTGTAGTGATTCAGATCTAGGTATGTTTGTTTGAACCACTTTTCTCCTATATGGGGGATCTTAGTAGCTTTGGAGATAGCCCTAGGAGAGAGTTTGAAATCTAGACCTGCTAGATGGACATGCTTTCCATGCATCCTCAAAGCAAACAAATGTGTCAAAGGAAGGTGAATTTTTACTTCTTGGACTTTTTGGAAAAATTCCAAGCACCCTACTTCATGAAAATTGGAGAGTACTGAAGGAGATTCATTCACTTCCTGAGTTTTAATAGGCTCATACCTATTGTGATACCCACTTCTGCTGTCCTTCTCTGGAGGAATTTTTGCTTTTGATACCCTTCACTAACTTACCAACACAAACTGTTCAAATGATCACTGAAATAGGTCCTCAACCAAAAACACCTTTTCCTCTTTGCAAGACTAAGTTTGTCCTTAGTTTGAAAACAAGTTTTTGTTAAGTGAAAACAAGCTCCCTTCTTATGAACTTTGTTGTGAGAAAAAATACCTTTAATGAGATCTATTTTTTGTTTTTTAAGACAAGTCCCCCTTTTTTTTTGGACACAAAAACAATTTCCCTCAATCACTGATTTTTTGAAAACCCTGTTTAAGAGGTGAGCAAATCCTTTATAAACTGATCAAAAATATTTCACTCAGTCACTATCTTCCTTTATTTTTAAGCAAAGAATACACTTTTTGAAAAACACTGTGCTTTCCCTTTGAAAAAACTATCCCTCTTTAATGATCACTATTTCTCTAAGAAAAGTAGTCTCCCTGTCACTTAGTAAGCAGTTTTCAAAACACAACCTATCTCCCCTTTATAGATTGTATGATCTTCTATGTGCTTGAAAAACAAGTTTCAACCTTCACAAGGTACTAGTTTTGAAAACAATGATTCCCTGTTTTATGTAGTTTCAAGCCTTTAATCTGAAATGATGGGTCTTCCTTGTTTAATCACTGCTTTCTCTTTGGTTATTTCAAAAATGGCACTCTTTGAAATCACTAGTTTTTCTCTGATCTTGATAAACATGACAGTCCTAAGAGTGAACTGTGTTTTTCTTTAAGCACTTTGTTTATTTTCTCTGTGACACTGTGATTATCTTTTACAAACTTAAATAAAAAAACCTCCCTTTAAAACTGCCAATAAGCCTTTCTTTGAACACTATTCCTTTAAATAAAAAATTGCACCAAGAGCTGTAAATACCTTTGCAAAATGTGTTTTGTTGTGTTTGGAGATGAGCTTGTGGTGTAAAGTTCGATCTTGGCACCTTTGAGAGCTTCTTGCAGCATTGGCACGGGTGGGAAAACTTGCGTTCAGAGTTGGTTGATGGGCCGGGTGGGCTTTGAACGGACAAACGCGCCACGCTCAAGCTTGGTTGTTGGGCCGGGTGGGCTCTGAACGGGCAAACACACCACTTTGATGTTGTCGGGTAGGCCTTGGGCGCCCGTTGAACGACGAGCACAGGCATTTCGTGCAACCACACAGGCACGCCGCGTAAGGGTATAGGCGTGCTACACATTCAAACCGGTTGCAAATGACTTTGAAATCGCTCAAAACTGTTTCTGTTGCCCAAAAGGTTTGAAAAATAATGGTACGAAGAAATTTTGGCTGTGCCCTTTATACTTTTGAAACAACATTTCCCTCCTTTCAATTTAAAAAATCAAACTTCTCCCTTTTTAAGCCTTTGTAAACTATCCTTTGCAAATATGAATGCCCTCATTCCTAATGATAGTTGTGGCCCTCTTCTCATTACGGAGGAGGTCATGTCATTTTATTTATCTAAGTTGTTCATAATAATTGCCAAAACTATGATGTATTTATTTCCTTGGAAGGATATCTTGAGACCTAGATGACTGTGTTATGCCCTTTCTTATTCACACTGTTTCTTAACTCCATCTATTCAGTATATCTTCTCTTAAAACACCATATCATATCTTGATGTTTTTATAACCCCTTGTTTATGATGTGAAGGAGCTATAAAAACTATGTTTTTTTCCTCCGCTTGTTTACCATGGAGGTCTATCATAAAAACACCACTGCAGCCATCTTAAAAATTTTATATAACTCCACTGTTTGTGAAGTATGGGGATCCTGTAAACCATGAGTTTTCTCCTTTTTCTTGTATGATGAAGGAAAAATTCCAAACTAGGAAAGTTTCACCTATCTTAACAATTTTCCCACTGTCCTTTAAATGATATGAAGAAGTAACTCTTGGTTCTTGCTCTTTATTCATTACTTGGAGGGATTTAGCCTTGATAAATCATAATGAAACTGTCTAAAAAACAAGAATGCCTTTTTACATAAATCATCTAGGTGGACTATCTCTTCATGTGAGTTTGCAGAAGCCATTTTAAACCCAACTTGGTTTACCACCTTACAATCTAGATGAGGGTGCCTTTAAACAAAACTTCACCCTCGGATTTTTCCTTCGATTTTTTCAAAGAAAACATTCTCAAACATAATTTTAAACCCTGATATGCATCTTCTGTTCATCCTTTTGGAGGAAAAAGCGCCAAGCATCAACTGAAGTTTCTCAAAACATGTTTGACCCTCTGCTTATTAGTGAAGGAGGTCACAAAAATGTGTTTTGTAACCCTCTTCTTTTATATGAAGGAGGTTTCTGTTACTGTTAGGAACTTTGTATTAACACTTTCTCTTGACTGTATGTAGACCTTTTATTTTGTCCTGAAGAGAATCCCTGCAACTTAATAATGTGCCCACTGTCTTTTAAATGAGCTGGAAAGAAAATTTTTGCACTCTCCCTTTATTTATCGCTTGGAGGGAGTACTTTTGATAGACCATAAAAAATGTTTTTCAACATGAACCTTCTGTGTGAATGCCTCCTTCCATTAGTTTTGCAGACACCATGTTTAAAACAAGCTTGGTCTGCTACTTTTATCATTTAGATGGGGCTGCTTCAATTCAAAAAAATAACCTCTGATTCATCCCTTGATTAAATCCTTTATAAACATAAGAGCAAAGGCTTTTTAGCACCATCATGTCACTGCTTTGATTTTGATGTGAAATAGACCCTTAACTTATAAACTTTAATTTATTTTACCATTGTTTCTCTGCATGGTCTTACCAACAGAGACTTTATCAAACACAACATTTCAAACCCTGATATGCATTCTCTGTTCATCCTTTGGAGGAAAAAGCGCCAAGAAGCCACTAAAGTTAGTTAAGAACATGTTGGCCCTCTACTTGTTTGTGAAGGGGACCACAACAATGTCTTCCTAACCCTCTGCTTTTTGAAGGAGGTTCTCATCATACACATGAAATTTCATTTATTTCAACAATGTGTCATTTCTCTGCAATATATGTCTTTGCTTGGTATCATATCACTGTGAATTTTTTAGGGAGTGAATGAAGTGGTTGGTATAAGGATAATGCTCACTGTTAGACACCTTTGAACTAACTTTCCCTTGACTCTATTTTCAGGGTACCTTGAAATTACTTTTGATTAATGTTCACATCCTAGGTTCAATGTAGCATAAGAAGCAGCTGTCTTCTTATGTCCTACATGATGATGACCTTTGGAAAGATTATGCAACACTCTTGATCAGCATTACTCAATCCTTGTAATTCATTTTGACTTGATGAGTGATCTCTATTCTTCAGGCAGCTTTTAGATTTATAACATGTACATTTGCTGCTCTTTTCTTCACAGTTCTCCATCTGATCATTGATGGCGAACCTTTTCATCATGAGAGATATGCTTGAACTTGCCCTTTCTTCCCTCCTTTGTATACTGATCATCATTAAATTACACCCTTGCAGAGATGTAAAAATAGATGCTTTGGAACCTTGGAGAGCTCTTTTGGTGTTTCATGCAGATTTTTCCTGATCTAAGCATTTTTCTTCAGTCAGTGACAAAAATTCTCTTTTCCTGATTTGGATCTTTGTTGAACTTCTTCTGACATGAGACAAAGTGACCTCTTAGTGGTGTGTGACCTATGGATAGCACAATGCTTGATTTGCAGTAAAGGAACTAATTCATGGTTGACTGGTACTAGACAGAGGCTTTTTGGCCTAGGATATCTTAGCGAAGGAAAAACTCCCTAAACACCACTATCTAACTTAGGGAAAATTTTGATAGATTCTGAGTGTTTTCTTAGGCATGATCAGATTTTCAAATGACAAGATGACCAGGGATAGAGTTGCAGGAAATTTTTAAACCTTTGGATAGTGACTGGCATGAGAAACAACGGTAAATGACAATAGATAAACCAAGCTAAGATAGCTCTAGATAGGGATATTTTGCTGAAACAAGATAGGACTTGAAAACTTGAGATTGTTCCCATCATAGACTGACAGGAAAGGGTAGGAGGACAAAAAATTTGTTTGGGGTGTTTTCTAGATGACAAATTGACAGTTTAAGATTAGCTTCAAGAAAACTTAGCTAAGGAAATTAGTCATCAAAAATAGGTAAAAAATACTGATGAATAACATAGTAACAGTAGAATAAATCATCACACACAAGAGCAACACACATGAACACCAAGATTTAAGGTGGAAACCCAATTCGGGAGAAAACCACCATCGTTTTCATCTCTGTCTTCAATATTTATTATATGGAAAACTTCTTGCAATATTGTACTGATGCAGACTCATATCAGTACACAGGCATCTACCTACAAAGGCTACAACCTTCTCTTGTTTTCCAGCTACAACTAGAAGGGAGCTCCAACCCCCTAATCTCGTTTACCAACCACTACTAGAAGGGAGCTTCAACCCCCTGATCAGAACACCATATTCTACTGGCAGGAAGATTCTACTTCCATCAGAATCACTTCAAACCACGTTTCATCAATTTTCATACCAGATCACACAGCTTCAACACAACCCTTCACAAAGATCAACAATAATAAACTTCACCCAATACATCAAATCAAATAGTGAGATCACTGTAATCAGAACACTGTAACAATCAGATTTCAAAATCAGTAGGCAGAATCAAATTCAACCTTGAACATTCATTATCTCAAAAATCATACGCTACTTTGCTTCACTGAACTCGCATGTATACACACTTTCCTTAACACCAACTTATGTATAGATCTATGAATACTATTTTTCATAATATGTTCTGTCTCAGATCCAGATCTGAGTCATTCAGTCAGATATCTTTTCATAATTTCAGAACCCTAGATCAGTCAATCATCATAACACATATTTTCTCATTCATTAATCAAATTTGTACATAATCATCTTAGCAGCATATACAACAATCAAGAAACCCAGATCTACATGAAGACTTCATTGACTGAAAGCATAAAAATAGCAACAATAATAGAAAAACCTCTACAATAAGCTTCAGTAAACCCTAACTTCCAAACGCGCCTTTTCTGAAGCAAACCCGTGTATATGGACACTTTTACTAGACGAACTAGTGTATAGATATGTAAATATTAATTCAACGGAATGTTTTAGATCTATAGAACTTACCCATATTTCTGTACTCCACTTCAGAAAACATGCGCTAGGTCTCAGATCTAATCATATCTTCAATGGATCATGCATTAACATAGTCATTTCAGGTCTAGAGATCTTGATCCATCAATCTATCCAAGGGTGCATCATAAATCCAGATTTATCAATAAAATAGATTTCATCCAATGCAGATATACTTCAAAGAGAAGTATTTAGTGATAACCCTTCCACATGCACACATTTTAACTATGAGATTCTTCTCCTTATATAGATTTATCCTTTACCAATACCATGAGTCAAAACCACACAGCTGCCGATGGTATTCTTGGACGAAATCAAATAAATGACATGGCACTCAATCCTGTGGGCTAATACCATGGTAATGCCCCCTGGTATTATCTTTTTGGAGCCCAAAAGGCATACGTGACTTGGATCGTTCTTATCTGTGTGTATATGCGACTTGGCCTGAACAAACTCGGGTATATAATCTTCAATATGAATAATACCAAATCTTCTACTGGAAATTACACAATTCTTCTGATGGACTCTTGAGCTTC
The DNA here is from genome assembly GCA_034641835.2 of Pinus albicaulis. Classification (NCBI taxonomy): domain Eukaryota; kingdom Viridiplantae; phylum Streptophyta; class Pinopsida; order Pinales; family Pinaceae; genus Pinus; species Pinus albicaulis. The sequence continues at coordinate 757,867,430 of CM076578.1, read as the reverse complement.
TATTGAAGACATATACTTCATCTTTTATCAAATATTTTCCATCAAGGCCAACATATTAAGACATAGGAATCATATTGCCAACAATCTCCCCCTTTGGGCTTGATGGAAACCATGATGGTGTTTGATCACCACAACAAAGATACATTAAACATAACCATTAATCAATCACCCAAAATCTTCTCTCCCTTTGACATCAAGAGCAAAGGGTACTATGACTCTATAACTCAACCAATTATGACCTTTCCTATCACCAAGGACTCATACTTACATCAAAGATCCAACCAAGTGGAATTACATATTTGACAAAACTACCCAACCAAGTGGGTTTACAAATTAGAACAAGTCCTTACATGATTGAATAGAACAATTTACATCATGAGGGACAACAATCCCTTTTCATCAAATTTCAGAAATGACATGTCATAAACAGGAACAAAATATCTCAAGAGAGAGATCATATATCAGAAACCAATCAGAATGCCAACAATGCATCATTTTCAGCAAGACAGGTGCTCCCCCTAAGCTGATGCATCCTGAACATATTCAAAAACCAATTCATCAAATCATCTTCATAAGAGAACGATACATAAATATGAATACAAGAACAACAACAGAGATTACCCAACAACACCACAATCATTCTAAGCGCTGACCGAGAGAATTTTGTCAGCAAAACACATACGCAGTTTTATGCATATAAACTCACGTATATACGCTATTGGTCTTTGAGAAACCCGCGTATCGAATTAAACTTTTGAAATTAAGTAGATTTGATCAGAGAGGCAGAGAAAACTCTCAGATTTTGTCTAAGATATTTTAATTCTTCCCTGGGAAGAGGTTTAGTAAATATATCAACAACTTATTCTTTGGAGGGAACATATTCCAATTTAACCTTTTGTTCAAGCACTTGTTCACGTAGGAAGTGATACTTGATAGGAATGTGCTTAGTCTTGGAATGCATAACAGGATTCTTTGAAATACTAATAGCACTTGTATTGTCACATAGAATGGAGATGGGAGGTGAACATTTGATTTGAATGTCCTGTAGATTCTGCATCATCTAAATAAGTTGTGTGCAATAAGATGCGGCAGCCACATATTATACTTATATTGTAGATAAGGCAATAGAAATTTGTTTCTTTCTGAACCAAGATACTAATTAGGGCCCCATATAGAATGCACCTCCACTAGTGCTTTTTCAATCATCAAAATTTCCAACCCAATCTGCATCTGTGTAAGAATGAAGAGTGAGTTCAGCATTCTTTGGATATCATAGACCAAAGTCTTGAGTCCCTTGTAGATATCTGAATATTATTTTTACAGCCTGAAGATGTGACTCTTTTGGATTAGCTTGGAATCGTCCAAAAATCTCGACTACATGCATGATGTCTGGTCTTGTCCCGGTTAGATAAAGCAGACTTCCAATCATGGATATATATTATAGTTGATTCAGCGTGGGAGAATCATCATGAGAACTAAGGTTGCATCCAGTTACCATTGGCATAATCACAGGTTTTCAGTCTTCGATTCCATACTTCTTCAGAATTTTCTTAAGATATTTTACTTGTGATAAAATTATGTCATATGTTTCTTGTTGCACTTGTAAGCCAAGAAAGAATGTTAGTTCCCCAAGTAAAGACATTTCAAATTCTTTCTGCATAACAAAAGAAAATTTCTGACTCATGGACTCTTCATTACTTCCAAAAATGATGTCATCAACATATACAACTACAATCAACAGTTTATCATTCTCTAGTTTTTTGTATAAGTTACTATCAACAGATCCCTTTGTAAAACCTTGTTGATGAAGATATTTTTCAAGACGATAGTACCATGCCCGAGGAGCTTGTTTGAGACCATATAAAGCCTTTTTAAGTTTGCAAACAAGTTTTTCATCATTTCCCAGAATTAATCCTTCTGGTTGTTCTATATAAACTTCTTCTTCTAGGTCATCATTGAGAAAGACAGATTTAACATCCATTTGATAAACTTTGATTTGTTGAAAACTTGAAAAAGTGAGAAACATTCTTATGGCTTCAAGTCTAGCTATAGGAGAAAATGTTTCTTCAAAGTCTATACCTTCTTTTTGAGCATACCATTTACAAACAAGTCTATATTTGTTTCTAATAATATCACCATTTTCATTTAATTTGTTTTTGAATATCCATTTTGTTCTGATCACATTTTTATCATGAGGTCTTGGAACCAATTCCCAAGTATGATTCTTTTCAATCTGATCAAGTTCTTCATTCGTGGCTTGAATCCAAAATTCATCTTTGCTAGCTTGATTGACATTTTGTGGTTCAATAGTGGATATAAATGCCATATTGCTAGAAGATCCTACAAGAGTTCTTATTTTTTGGACACCTGATCCCTTTTCTCCCAAATTTTGAGATTCTAGATGATTCTTTTGAACATACCTGGATGGATCCTTTTCAGATAGATCTTCTTCTAGTGCTTCATTCGGTTCATCTTCTATATTGTTGCTATTTGATGTAGGAAGATATACATCATCATAATCTTCATTTGTTGTTGGTATTTCCCTTTTAGGAGCTGAGAGAGACTCGTCAATTACAACATTATTACATTCAACAATCTTCTGAAGTCTTTTATTGTAACATTTATATGCTTTACTTCTAGAAGAGTACCAAGAAATATTCCTTCATCTGCTCTAGGTTCAAACTTTCCAAGTTTTTCATCATTGTTCTTGATAAAACATTTGCTTCCGAAAACTCTAAAATGCTTTACAGTGGAAATATTGCCATACCAGCGTTCATAAGGAGTTTTATCACTATTCACCCGAACATGAGCCTTGTTCAGAATATTTACCGCAGTATGTGCTGCTTCTCCCCAAAAGGTATCAGGAGTTCCAGATTCATCAAGCATAGCTCGAGCCATTTGTTGAATTGTTCTATTCATCCTTTCTGCCACTCCATTTTGTTGTGGGGTTCCAGCTACAGAAAATTGTCTTTTTATGCCATGATGTTCACAGAAATCAAAGAATTCATCTGATATATATTCTCCTCCTTGGTCAGAGCTAAGACATTTGATTTTTAGATCTATTTCATTTTCAACCAAAGCTTTGAATATCTTAAAAATTTCAAATGCTTCATCTTTATGTTTCAATAAACCGATCCAACACATTATAGAGAAGTTATCAATAAATAAAATATAGTATTGTTCTCCACAAGGTGAATTTTTCCTTACAGGACCACATAGATCAGTATGTATAAGTTCAAGAGGCTTACTTGCTGATCCTTCTTTAGCATTAAATTTCACCCTGGTTTGCTTACCAGATTGGCATGATTTGCATATGGTACTTTCAGGTACAGTGATACGGGGAAGATCACGAACCACTTTGAGTCTGTTGGATTTTCTTATTTGAGAGAAGCTTAAGTGTCCCAACCTTCTATGCCATAACCAATTTTCTGAAGATTTACCCAAGTAGTAATGTTCTTAGCCACCTTTCAATACATATATATTGCTTGGTGTTCTAGTTCCTTTTATTACCATTTTTCCTTACTCAAGTTGACGTATTATACATTCTTTTGAAGTAAAGACAACTTCATTCCTTTGATCACACATTTGACTTACACTGAACATGTTGTGCTTTAATCCATCCACGTACATAACATTGATAGCTTTCACCTTTTATTTTAGAAAAACAGAACCTTTTCCTTTGATGAAAGCAACAGAGTCATTTCCAAAAGTAACATTCTTTTCTTTCTCTAGAGCATTGTATGAAAGGAGTTTATTTCTATCACCTGTCATATGTTTTGAGCATCCACTATCAATGTACCATTGATTCTCTTCCCCTTCTGCAAATAAATCTATGCCACAACTTTCAACCTATGAGTCCTTATTTCCCCAAATCTTGGAATTTGGAGGTATATGCTCTTTTGGCTGTAGTTTTCTCCTGAATTCAGATTCTTCATGACCAAATTTATTGCAATAAGCACATTAAATTTCATTTTGAAGAGGATAAAAAATTTTATAAGTAATTTTCTTTATTCTAGCCTCATTTATTTTCTTTCTTGCTTCTCTGGTCATGATGGTTTTATATGCAACATATTGAGCAGCCTTATGACCAAAACTATGACATGAGAAACATTGTCCATTAAAGAAGAAGTTTTTGCGATCATGAAACCTTCTATTTGTGTTTACCTGATGATTGATATTTCTGTTATTTTTCTTCCTTGTATTAAAGTGATCATGCTTTACTTGTGTATTTTCTTCATTCTTTTTTTGAGAGACATAATGTTGTAGGCTGGCTTTAGTTGCATTTAGATAGCTTGGTGCTGAAGACTGAGATGATTCTCCAATATATACAAGACCTATCTTTATAAGAGGAGAGAATTATACCTTGATAATTTCATCTAAGGTTTCATATCCTTTAGCAAATATAAGATTTAAAGTTTTCACTTTCTCAATTTCCTTTCTTAGACTTACTATTTCACATTCTAATTTTTTATTGTGCTTCTCCTTTTCTATAAGCTGGTCTTTTAGAGTATCTATGGTAATTTTTTTTTATTCCAAACATATTTTGAGATGATTTCTTTCTTCAAGAGAGTCATTTTCTTCTAATGCATCCATAAAAGTATCACTAGAGTCCTTTTCAAAAGCCATGAGTAGTTTAATATCTTGATCAGATTATCCTTCTTCATTATTTGATAGACCATGAATATCTTCATGAGTATAATAGCTTTTTCTATTGATAAACCGTTTCTTATTTCCTTTAGACACTTCCTTTCCCTTTTCATGACTATATTTATGGGGACATTTAGCAGCATAATGACGAACTCTTCCACAAGAAAAACATTTAAAGGGAAGCTTACCTCTGAACCTTCCAGTGCCAATTTGTAGCTTCTTTACAAAATTTATCTCATCTTCTTCTGAAACATATCTTGATCCTTCTTGTTCTTCTTCCTCCTTTCCTTTTGTAGCAGCTCTAAAGACAACTTCTTTGACTTTGGATGGACCTCCTTTTTTCATTTCACAAGCAGTCAGAATCCAATGAAGTTGAACAACAATAAGAGTTTTTAGATCATGTTTCTCTTCAATAGTAGATACTTTTGACTCAAATTTGGGAGTTAGAGATCTTAAAACATTTTCTACCAAAGTAGTTTAAGATATAGTTTCACCCAGATTTCTCATACGATTTACAATATCATCTAGATGTAAAATGAAACTGGAAATGCCTTCTTCATTATGCATTCTGAGTTTTTCATATTGAATTTTGAGAGTTTGGAGTTTAGTACTTTTTACCTTGGCATCACCTTCATAGCTTAGAATGATTTTGTCCCATATTTAACTGCATGACTTTGACAAATTTTGATTTAGTCAAACTTCCCAATAATGCATTGACCGCCTTTACATTAGTTTCATAGTTCTTTCTTGCTGCTGCATCTATTGGAATGGAAGTTGGATATTGATAACCTCCTTCAACTATAGCCCATACATATGCTCCAAGAGACTGAAGATAGGATCTTTTCCTTGTCTTCTAGAAGATTAATTTGTTTCCATTGAAGAGAGGAGTCTTGATAGATGATGTCCCATCTTGATTGTTCATCTTGGTTGATCTTCCTTCTAGCGATTAAGGTTCTTCAGAAGGACCTGCTATGATACCAATTGTTGGGAAAAATACTTGGGGGGGGGGGGGGGGGGTGAATCAGTGTTTAGAGCTTATTGATAAATTTAAAATTTTTCTTTTCTGAATTCCATACACGACTTTGATGAACCCAACTCACGTATACACGCGCATATACCAAAATAAACTTGCGTATACTGATATAAATTTATTGTTAGAAAGTATTTTTCAGATCCAATATTTAACTCAGATAATCAGTCATGCATCTGTTAGTTAAACATTAAGGATGTGTATTAACAGCAGAATAAATCATCACACACAAGAGAAACACACGTGAACACCAAGATTTAAGGTGGAAACCCAATTCAGGAGAAAAACACCGGTCCTGTCGTCTCTGTCTTCAATATTTATTATATGGAAAAATTCTTACAAAATTGTACTGATGAAGACTCATATCAGTACGTAGGAATCTACCCGTAGAAGGCTACAACCTTCTCTCATTTTCCAGCTACAACTGGAAGGGAGCTCCAACCCCCTGATCTTGTTTACCAGCCACTACTGGAAGGGAGATTCAGACCCCTGATCAGAACACCAGCTTCTACTGGCATGAATCTTCTACTTCCATCAGAATCGTTGCAGACCATGTTTCATCAATTTTCATACTAGATCACACAGCTTCAACACAACCCTTCACAAAGATCAATAATAATAAACTTCACCCAATACATCAAACCGAACAGTGAGATCACTGTAATCAGAACACTGTAACAACTAGATTTCAGAATCAGTATGGAGAATCAAATTCAATCATGAACATTCATTATATCAAAAAGCATATGCTACTTTGCTTCACTGAACTCATGTGTATATGAAATTTCCTTAACACCAACCTGCATAGAGATCTGTGAATACTATTTTTTAGAATATGTTCTGTCTCAGATCCAGACCTGAGTCATTCAGACAGATATCTTTTTAGAATTGCAGAACCCTAGATCAGTCAATCATCATAACACATATTTTCTCATTCATTGATCATATTTGTACATAATCATCTTAGCAGCACATACAACATTCAAGCAACCCAGATCTACATGAAGACTTCATTGATAGACAATAGAAAAATAGCAGCAATAATAGAAAAACTTCTGCAATAATCTTCAGTAAACCCTAACTTCCATACATGCCTTTTCTGAAGCAAACCCATGTATATACGAGATTTTATTGAGATGAACTAGCGTATAGATTTGTAAATATTAATTCAGCAGAATGTCCCATATCTATAGAAATTACCCATATTTCTTCACTCCACTTCAGCAAACATGCGCTAGGTTTCATATCTAATCATCTCTTCAATGGATCATGCAAGAAAATAGTCATTTTAGGTCTAGAAAACTTGATCCATAAATATATCCAAGGGTGCATCATAGATTCAGATTTATCAATAAAACAAAGTTCATCCAATGTAGATATACTTTAGAGAGAAGTATTTAGTGATAGCCCTTCCACATCCACACCTTTGCACTATGATCTTCTTCTCCTTATATAGATTTAGCCTTTACCAATACCATGAGTCAAGGCTCCCGATGGTATTCTTGGACAAAATCAAATCGATGGCATGGCACTCAATCCTGCGAGCTAATACCATGGTAATTACCCCTGGTATTATATTTTTGGAGCATAAAAGGCATACACAAATTGGATCGTTCTTATCCGCGTGTATATGTGACTTGGCCTGAAAAAAAACCGCATATAGAATCTTCAATATGAATAATACAAAATCTTCTGCTGGAAATTACACAATTCTTCTGATGGACTCCTAAGCTTCTATTGAAGACATATACTTCATATTTTATTAGAGATTTGCCATCAAGGACAACATATTAATACATAGGAATAATATTTCCAATAGAGTGTTGAAAACTGTATCCATGGTCATCATTCCCATCAATGAAAATTAAAGGAAGAAAAGAAAATTGAAATGCAAATTTGAATTTATAATTTTCCCTCCAAAATTCTCAAGGCGACCTCATATTTTTCAAGTCATATAGGCTCCTAAACACACTCGTTAGATCTCCTCTAAATTCTATATAAAGGATCCTTTCCTCCATCATTTATGCACATTGATTTTTCTTCACATGTGATCTAATCCAAGGAAATTGGGAACAAGAGGAGGAGGGTTGAAAGTGTAGGAAGGGCTAAAATTTCACGAGTTTGTTTATTTGTCTTAGAATTTGATCATGATATTGGTTTCTGACTTCTCTATAATATTTTAATTTTTATTTCTGATATAATAATAAATATTCAACTCTTTCTCTTTCTTTCTCTCATAAGGAATAAATTTTCAGGGTTTTCCCCTTGTGGGTTTTTCCCTACCCTCATGCATGATTTATGCATCTATTGTCTCACGATTTCTTGGTGATTTATCTACTACTCTCATCATGCTAATGGTTTATGTTTAACTTCTTCATGATCTAAAATTTTATATAAAAAATAAAATATAATGATGTATTTCGAAGCTATTATCTATGAGAATAAATTTGTTCTTGTAATGCCCTAGTTAAAAATTAACAATTTGTGCCAAAAATAAATATAAAAATATTTCAAAATTTTAATTTGAAACCAAATGAGGATTTGCATCATGTTTTTGCTTTCCTTCTTGATATTTTTATTGAATATTGTTTTTTACAAAAGACATTTTTTCTATTTTCATCCCCTATCATGCATCATGTCTTCTTAACTTAAGAAGAATGTTAAGTGTTAAAAAGTGCGGGGTTATGATGAAGAGAAGGGTATGGAACCTCTATAAAAAAAGTGATGTTTTTTTCAACTATTGGAGACTACCAATTATGCCATTGAAGTAACCAATTTTTCCATTTTTTTCCAATAAAATTTGTTTTTTCATTTAAATAGTGTTGGCCATGCAATTTTGTTTCACAACCACACATGGATCACTACTATGATATGCCACCAACTAGGCACATGTTTTCATCCCCTCTCATGCATCATATTTCCTTAAGAGAAGAGTTAACAAGTGTAGGCGATTACAATGAATATAATGGTGTCAAACATTTTCAACAAAAAAGGAGGGACTTTTTTTTTACTATTGAAGACTAACAATTATGTTTTTAAAGTAACCAAGTCTCCCAATTTGTTTCAAAGAAAATTTGGCTTTGCCTCAAAATAGTATTGCCCCTAATTTTGGTTTACAAGCACACATGGAACACTATTATGATTCAACTGTGCACTTGTTCATTTAGCTTCATTGAAGGAAATGATTGAAATCTTAATCTTGTGTGTAGTAATATGATGGGCAAATCCTGAGAGTTGGTTGCACGATTAGTGTGGATGATTTTTCATCCTCTTGTCACATTAACCTGAAATCACATTACTATAAATATATCTAAGTATGTTATAGATTTAAATTACCATTTTTTCATCATATTATCACAATGAATTGAAATCATTTAATAGATATAAGTATGACCTGAATAAAATGACCATTATAGGGTTGTGCATTTATTCATATGGTGCATATTTTTCTCATGGATTTGTTGTTAGTTCTAATAAGCCAAAGGCTAGTTTGTGCCAGAAATTTTGAGAAATATAGGGCGTAGAGATTAAGTGATTTCTCTTCTATTAGTAACTGCCTGTGAGTGATTTTTACTTCTTTAGATTAGGATATTCTTTTACTTAGGTTATTAGTGCTCTTTTTCATCAAATAAATACTAATACATAAACCATAAAGAGACAAGAGAAACATAATATAGGTTATTAGCTAGGGCCAAAATCTCTCCCACTTGAGAGGAAAACCCTGAACAAATTCTTCTTCTTATAGAGGTTCCAATTGACGAATACTAAGACCAATAACCTTGACCTGTTTTCCACTCCAATACAAATACACATGATCCCTTGATGATAGTCACACTTCTTCTCCTTCCTATATCTCAGCTCCTATACCACTTCTACCTCCTTTTGCTTCAAACCTCCAGCCTCCTTAATTCAGAAACACTAGCTTGTACATAAGACCTCTTCCTATACCTTGATATCCCTTGATTGGGATGGAGTCTCTCCATAGCTAGATTCCTCCTCCCTTATGACTTGAATTGCTTCCAATATTGACTGCCTAAGAGGATTGTGATTATTGCAGCATAAGTCTTGTACATGTGTCTCAAAAAATACCTCAAAAACATATCTAAATAATGCCACATGCTTTTCTCTCCCTTTGCTTCACTTCGTTGGCTCTAGGACTCTCATTTTTTACCCTTTTGATGATATTTGCATCACTTTTTGATTTCAGAAACTCAACGCAATTTTCTGCAATAGTGACCCTAAAACAGTCCCAAACAGATCAACCTATGGTTTCCCTCATTTTCTTGGATAGAGAGACTTCTTATGATATCTTCACACTTCTTTCTTTTCCTCGAACCTTAACTGAATTTTAAACCACCAAAATAATTCTCTTAAATTATGTTCCTAAATTAAATCTGCAATGCCATATTTATAGTTTTTGGAGCCTGTAATAAGAAGACATGACTTGGAGATGAGCCGACATGTCTTCTCGAGAGATATTATTATTTCATTTGTAGTTGACTTGAAGGAGGTGAGTTTGTATTAGTCTTGGAGGGATTTTTAATTATTTATGGACTTATATAAATATATAACATGCCCAAGAATGGTCCTTCATACATGACATAGACTCAAATTGACTTTTATGACTAGATGACAAATCCTAAAGGCTCACAATGTGAGCCATCACTAAAATAATATTCATTTCTCATGAAACCTATGAGAAAATCATTACAATAATTTTATTGTTCTTATTTTCATCAACTACATAAAATCACAATTACACATGTCATTATGAAGACCGAACCTAGTTACACTTTTCAACAAAAATAAATCTATAATTCTTCAAAATTTTAATTTGAAAGTAAACGAGGATTTGCATCACATTATTTCACTTCCTTTCTTGAAGAAGAAATAATGAAGGTGAATAGCATAGAGGGTTGTGAAAATTCATAAATTCATATTTAGAAATTGAAACTCTGTTCAATAAACCAATTGAAGGAGTGATTTGAAGCAACGGAGGAGATTACATGGAGATTTAGAACATAAAGCAATCAAATCTATCAATATGTTGCTAACGTAGGGAATATATATATAATTACCGCATATTGTTGGAATAATTTCAAACCAAAAATTCATAATATTTATTAGCCCATCTCTCACACTAGCTCCTTGAAATAAGGTCTTTTCATACATATATCATGACGCATGTGCCAATATGCTTACAATTCTCAACAAAAATATTTAAATTAAAACTATCATATCTATTATTATTAATGATTATTTATCAAATTTTCCATTTCAATTCCAATGGGGTAGAGATATACATAATGTTTACTTAACAACATTTCTTCTATATCATTGGTCACTACCATGGAGCCATTTCATAGAATCACTTCATCATTTCCTCTTTCATGGCCTCCCAAGGAACAGTGACTCATTATCATGGATCTACCAAGCCCTTCAGACAATAAGAACCCTGACACCATGTTAAAGCATGACACATGAATTGGTAGAAAATACTTTATCCATGTAAATATTGCACTTATCCAATGAGATCAACATATATTACATGGATGTAATCACCTCATGAAATTAAGAGTACCAACACACTTAAAACTAATCAATAGCTATGGATGGCAACTCATAAAGAGGTTATCTCAGATTTTGTGATTTTTTAGGGACTTGTCATTTAACATGAATGAGAATGCATACACTCTAAGATAGGACATTGTTGAGTCAAGGTTCATCAAAGGGTATGCTTAGCATTGATTGATAAAATATCAAATAAAAAAAATTACAAGGAACAATATATATACTAGTACAAATAAAATATATCAATTTATGGTGCACGACCCACATGTATAGAGAATTGTGGATAATACAAGGAACACACATCTTGTTTAGTGTACAATATTGTAACTATGAATCCTTCTTCTACTATGGGAAATGTTCAATTTACATTAGGGCCATTACTAGGACATAGAGCCATAGTTCCACCTTGAGTAAGTAGTTGAACTTGTGATTGTGATCAAAGAAATTGTATTAAATGATATTGTGAACCATACACACATAAATGGATCAAATCTCACCCTCATCTTTCAAATATTAGGCCCAAAGGAATTAGATCAATCTGCGAGGAGAAAATATTTTTCCACCAATGGGTAAGATTCAATTCTAATGAAAGTTCTTTTTGGAAACATGGAATCACCTTGAGGTAATGTTTTAATTTTTTTTTGCCCCTAAATATATTATATTAATTATCTCATAAATCATGTACACATAAGTGAATCAAATGCTTCCACCATGCCCTCCAAATATAAATGTTAACTAGATCTAGCTTGAGTTGTTAAGAGGGGAAATGTTATCCTCTCCACTTGGGTTACAATACTACTTATGATATGGTCTCTATTTGTGAGTAAGTTGTTGGTTGAGGCTCTTCATCAACTATTTTTGTTGGGTCTAGGAAGGTACAAATAATCATGAGGGTGGAATGACTTGTATTCTAGGGAAAAACATTATGTATTAGCAATTGCAAAATATAAAATGCATACATACCATTCTATGACTACAAAATCGTAATAAATAATAAAACAATGTTTCCAAATTATATTTCAGAACAATATTACCACAATTTATTAGATAACATCTATAAATTGTATAGGATACCAATTGTGTATGAAAATTTGTCTAATAAATGGTGTGTTCAAAAAGCATTTATATATGAATAGTGTGGTGTGTTCAAGAATCAATTATGGCATTCATAGTTATAATTAACATACATTATACATCCCATATACATATATAAAATTATTCATAATTTCCTTTCATTTTAAAGTCACATAGATAAGTACATGTAAATTTGTCTAATAAATGGTGTGTTCAAAAAACATTTATAATATGCATAGTGTGGTGTGTTCAAGAAGAATTTATAACATGCATAGTGAGAATTAACAAATATTATACACCCCATATACATATATACAATTCTTGATAATTTCCTTTCATTTGAAAGTCACATACATAAGTAGATGTAATCCTTAATCATTTCTATTGTGGTATTTTTACACAACCTCTATATTATTTTTATAAGCACGAATCTCATAAAAAAGTGTGGTGCTTCCCATTCCTTTTCTAATCATTTTATTCTTGAAATTCATTATATTTGAGTTTGGTGCATCTTTTGGTGCCTCATAAAAATTTCCAAGGTCTTCATAAATATAACCAAGAATGTGTCTAGAAATTTAGGATATAGATTTTTTAGAAACTAGATAGGATAAAAAAACCTCAATTTTTTATCTAAAGTGTATAAGAATAATGTTGTGTGAATTAAAAAAGGGTATGTATTAGAAAACTCACTTAAGCTTGTAAAATTTGTTATAGCTTTTCTTAAAACTAGATAGGATAACCAACCTCAAATTTTCATCTAAAGTGTATAATTATAATGTTGTGTGAATGAATAAAGGGTATGTATGAGGAAATTCACTCAAACTTGTAAAAGCTTAAAAGCCCTAGATAGGTAGTTACAAAATCTTACATGGGCGCTCCACCTAAATGTAGAACCCCCAATTTTAATCTTTAGAAATAATGCTTGATAATATTATATGTGTGCGTGTTTGTATCGTTATATTTCCTAGTGTCAACCATTGTGGGTTTATCTTTCCAAACATCAATCCATGTGGGCTTATGTATAATATATGTATGATGTAGATGTTATGTATAGTTTTTATAGGTTCTTAGTGTTGATTACAATGTATTTTACATACATCAATTAACATACATGAGCACTTTTATGCTATTGTGCTAAAAATCCAAGGACCGTGCGAAAATATAATACCCAAACTAAGATTACGCTCCCTGTATCCATATCACCCATACATATGTTGTACTAAAAAATATATCCCTCCTATGTGAAATAATTTTTTTCATTAAGGAATTAACGTTTCTCTTCGCACTACTATAAAATTCCCAAAGGATGTTAGTTAAAAATATGGATTAAATGAATAAATTTGGCCATTAATATCTCATCTCTTAAGACAAGAATACAAATAATATAAACTCTTAACCCATAAAAAGGTAAAATACAGATATTTTATATATAGGGAGAAAATGGATAGGATTCAAATGAGAAAGAAATTCAACCTAAAATGGAAAGTCTTGCAACATACACAATGCTAAGAGATTGAATGGAACACACTCAAAAAATTACTACGGGCATTGCCCTAATGAATTCCCACTTGAGATCACTTAACAATGGATGATTTCCAACTTTATTTGAAATGAATAAAATGCCAACAAGGAATGAGAACACAATAAAGATAATGAGCTCTAATCTTTCAAAAAATTTATTTCAATCATTTCCATGTTCGTCAAACACCATTGGCAATGGAGGTGATGACGATTGAAAACACCATGATCATCCAATAACTCCACGTTTTAAGGAAATATGGAGATCAAGGTCCATTTTTAATAGTAGAACACCTATCGACGTAATAAAATGTACGTTACCTTATAAATCCACTTGTTAGACCATCAACAAAATCACTACAACAAAAACCAATAACTTCTTGCAATGTTTGTTTATTTATTTCATTTGGATTTTAGTTTGTCCCTTTCATTTTCCACATAAGTTGAACCATGTGAAACAAAAATATTTGATATTTTTTTTGTTTCAAATATTTTTTCAACTTGTACACTTTACCTATTACATAATTTTAACCATTTGAAATAAACAAATAAAAGCTACAATAAGTTCATAGTGGAGGGTTGAATAATTTCACTTATGGCTAGAAACGTGAATATTTAAAGCAACATATATTTTATTACACCGATAGACGTTTTACTATCAAAAATGGATCTCAATCTCCATATTTCCTTGAAATTTGAAAGTGGCATATATTCATGATATTTTCAATTATCCTCATCTCCTTTTAGAAACCTTAGCTTGATAAACATGGAATGATTCAAATGGAGATTTACGATTTCACTAAAGATATGGATCCTTATTTTTATTGTGTTTTCTTTCCTTGTTGGCATTTTATTCGTTCCACTAAAACTAGGAAAGAGTCTATCACAAATAAAAATGAACAAGGATTTGACAAGTGCATAGTCATTGTGATGTATCAAGTATTTTTCATGAAGATTGTTTTCTTTGTATTGCATTCAATATATTCGTGATGTAAAATCTAATGTTATAATTGAATTTTTTATATCATTTGAAACCTCCCATTTTCCCTATTTCTATAATGTTTTATGTTTTTCTCAAAGTCTAAGAATTTAGGTTTTTTTGTATTTTTTATTGCAACATAGGTAGCCTATAGGACCTACATATAATTTTGTGTTGTCATAAATACATATGTAGTCTAAAGACCTACATGATGATTAATTGAATCTCATCATTTTATTTATTTCTTAGTGTAAAGTTAACAAAAAACTAAGATATAACTATGCCTATCAGTATAATTAGTTTTTGTGACTTAAATTGGAGAATATTACAAATTCATTTATCATATGAAATATATGTATGACATTTTCCTCTTACAAGTAGCATAATCAATATATAGATAAAATATACTATTGAAAATTAGCATGAGTTTCATATTCAATATACATATATAAAATTCTTTAAAATCTCTAACATTCTACCCATTATTCATATTAGAGAGAGCCATACACAACTAATACTTGCTATTAAACTTCCCTAGAGTTTTGTACCATTTCCTCCATATATTTTGATGTTATTTCATGTCCTTTAATTACATATAAGATATATTTTATGACATAAAAATGATTTCTAATTGAGGGTCTATGTTTCCACAAAATTCAACTACAGAAATTTCTTAAAACTAAGTAAAATTACATTGTCTCTCACAAACACCATTAGATTGGAATAAACTCTACCATATTAATATCGAAAGAATCAAAAACCCATTTGAAACCCCTCTGTGTATGTTAGGCTAAAACCATTATGAATTATATCTCTAAGGGAAATTAAATACAATGTTATCGAACTGAAATCAATACTCAAAACAACAAACTAGTCACTATTCACTCCAATGCTAAGTTGAGAAAAAAAAATGTTTTCTATTAAATTTCCAATACACTACAAAATTCCTCTCTTTTAGAGGCAAGAAAAAATTCTCTGCTCATACTTTCATCTTGCTCTATTTCCATCAATGTAACTCCACTTATAAGTTCTTGATCATACCATATGAGGATAAAGTTGGGGAATTAATGGGAAAAATATAATTGTATGAGGATCGGGCTAGGGGGATTAATGGGAAAAATATAATGCTATGAGGGCAGTTGTGGGGGGAATTTATCGGAAAAATATAAAGGCATGGGTGCCCTCCATCATAATTTTCCCATTAATTCTCCCTAACTCCCCCCTCATATTTTCTTATTAATCCTTGCTCGCCCACCCTTACCTTGAAAAAACAACAAAATCAACAAAAAAAAGTGACTGACTATTTATGTGTAAGTTATCCAATATCTAAAGTTGAGCATAATCACTAGGAATGTTGAATCCAACTAATATATAAAAAAAAATCACAATGTATAGAATCAAATTTTTCATTTGTGTTTAAAAAATGACTTGGTGAGTGTAAAAATAGATTTGATACATGTGTGTGTAGGTTTTAACCCTGTACAGAAATTATCTACAAACGAATCTTAAAAATAGAAAATAAACAATAGCGAGAGCATAAAACATAAAAAAGATATACACAAACATTTTCCCCTGAATCCCAAATCAAGACGACCAACTTGATTTTTCATTATATTCCTTTAAGTGTTACAACACATATATATACATGCCAAAGCATACATAAACCCCAATCCATTAACCTTGGATTAGAACATAATCGTAGTTCCCTTGACCAGATCTACAAAATACCAGGTGTCGAAAACCATCATGCCCCAAAACCATGTGCAAACCCATGCACAAAACCATGGGCGGGTCCACCCACCAAAAAATAGGGTCCAAAAAAAAATTTCCCAAGGGGGTTGTCACCCCCCCTGTGACCCCCCTGTCATGCTCTACGCAACATACAGGGGGGGCTATCACCCCCCCTGTGACACCCCGGTGCGTGCGACTAATCGTGGAAATAATATAACACATATCCAACAATGTGTGTATATAACAACATTCCACTACTTAGGAAGGATGAGATGGGAGTGAAGGGAAATATCCCAAACATTGGAACAATCTACCAAATGCTACAAAAACCTAATAAAGGGAATAACACAATTTTGGCACATGAATCTACTACTCATACATTCAAAAAGAAATATCAATGTATCTAACCAATGCATTTAATTTCTTTAGTATATTATTACTTAATATAGCAATGATTTGAGCATTTGTTGCCCATTATTGAAAATAGCATGTAAAATGAAACTACTTTATAATTCTAAAAGAAACCCTTAACAATTATTAAACACATGGAAATGAAACCATATGAAAAATACAAGAATTTCCCTACAAATCCAACTTGGGAAAACCAACTTAGAATAGTGATGTTTGATTTTCTCATTCAAAAAAAAATATAAAGGTATTTGTAGATTATTTTGGCTCTCCTTTGGCTTTTAATAGTTTTCTTATAGGAATAAAATTAATGCATTTCAAATCTCGCCCATGAAATAATTTTGTTTTTTGTGCATGAGGGTATAAGAAATGTTGTGATCTATTGGGGTACTTAGAAGTCCAAGCATCCATTCCCCTTCTTTTCCCCTATTAAAAAATTATCTCTCTCCTCTTCCTTTTTGCATGCAACATTCCCTTTTAGGTTCTCTTATTTATTTTTATTTTGTTAATTATATGGTTCTTACATTGGAAACTCAAAGTTCCTTGTAATGAGTGGGTAGTTGACTAGGTGAATGATCCAAAATTAGTATGAAAATTGCTCCATTACACTAACTAGCATTCTTAAACAAAACTTCTCAATTTTTCACAAATTGATTAAAATTTTGATTTAATAAAGTGAAAAAAAGTATTTAAATTATTGCAATTGAGAAGAGAACAACACTCAACAATACTTAAAAAAATGGTTAATGAATTTCAACTAGGCTATTTCTTTGGGTCTGCTTTATTAGAGGAACTAATCCATTAAAATGATGAAAAAATACATCAAAATGTATTCTTGACTTTAAAAATGACCTCCAACATGCACTTATTTTGTCTATATTTTGTATTGTTGAAAAGAAATTTTCTCCATTATATAACAAGTTTATGGTGTATAGTCTAGTAATAAGGTTTTAGATTTTAGTAGAACATATCAGGGTTTAAATCCCATGAAATCTCCTGAGACATTTTCAAAGGGGGTTATAATCATGGAATGAAATATTTAAAACCTTTTCCCAGTACTAACTTTATTGGATAATATATCCCAATATTACATATACAATCTATAAAACGAGTGAGCAAATGAAAACATGTATGAAAGCATGTGCTTCTAGAAGATTTTGATGGGTTGGATAATAAAAATTACTTTTTCGAATCCTTTGAAAACCTTAAACTGCATACATGAAATGCCACTTAAGAGCCTTATAATTTGTCCACGTGTCAATTATTAATTGGTGCACATGTTAACCTCATAATAATACACATGTTAACCTATTATTATTCCAAATGTCAGAATGCCTTTGGTCCACATGTTATCATGTCATTGGTCCACATGTCAACATCTCCCCTGTTTGTATTCAATTTACGAAAGTCATAAATTTTGCATTTGATTTTTGTTTGAACCAATTTGAAGTGCATTGGAAATCTCCTTACAAGCTCCTCAACATGAAACCATTTTCATCATCATTTGAAACCATTAATTTGGAATCAATTGTGGGAATAATCATATATCAATTATCCCCACTAAGAAGCTTTTGGACATCAAAAATTTTTATTTCATTTGAAAACAAGTGAGGGTATCATTGCCTCACATGTTTGATATACATAGTTATCAATATTTTCACCATGTTTATGGATGGAAATATAAAGGTATTGTTCATCAATTCATAATAAAATAATATTCTCAATGCTACCACAAAACCTAAGACATTCTCTACAATAGTTCCTTTTAAGTCTAACAATTACAATTGTAGATAACGAATAACAAAATAATACCTAGACATAGAATTGTCTTCTTCCATATTGGAATTGGATGCTAGGAAACCCATCACTTTCCTCAAGAAATCAACTTATTTATTTACATTATGACTCGAAAAATATTCAATGGTACTATAAAACCACTTTCATGCATACTGTCAATGAAACTTAACAGATGCTTAACAATGGATCATATTATGCACATAAAAAGTGTCAAACAATTTAGTTGTTTCACTATCATAATTGAAAAAATATATTCAAACAATTACCTAAAGTACTATCAGTTATTCATATTGGATCATTATATTATTTGGCATCCATCTCGATTATTTTAGAGTGGAAAAAGTGGAGGAATAAACTCACGAGACCATTTTTATCGATGAGACCTAGTTTGGAAAATTAAGGTTTGAAACCTCCTGAAGCATTTTGAGAAATTAAACGAAATTTTTTTGGCGTAAAAAATTCCACTTTCACACAACACCTTTTGTTTCATATTATACACACAAATACCTTTCCAATAGCACAATAATTTCTTCAAACAGAGTCTGTATGAAAAATTTATGATGCGCATAAGATGACCTTCCTATTTTAGCCACCATAATTTGAGAGGATTTCACATCAACCCCCATTATTTATCGAAATAGTGCTAGCGATGTGATCGTGGTGAAGAATAATATAAAATATTCCATATTTCATCTCTAGTTAAGAGCTGAAGGAGTCAAACTCAACCACTAGTAGGCTATCAGGTTGTGTTATAACTAGGAAATTGGGAAGAATATGGGTTCTGTTTTTTTGATAACATTTTGTTCCATAGATGCTCAGAGTAGCTTGGAGGAATAGAGAAAGAGCACATAGAGAGTATTTTTACATTTTATTAGCCCACACCATAGCCCTTACTTCTTTGTACTAGTAGCCATTTTATATTCAGAGAAAGAGAGTAGAGCGCCCTCACCTTCCAATCGGGTTTTCTCCCGAAAGGATTTCCCAAGATATATCTCGTGTCAATCATGGTTTTGATTTTTTTTTTCATACTCTATTTTCTGTGTAATTATAATTTTCATAAATATGAAATAAATGATAACTTACAGATCTGGAAATCTAAATATAAATAAACCCTCGTAGTGTACGGTTCAGGTTTTTAAGTATAATTTACCAGATTTGTTATGAAATTTTTTCTAGTGCAATATTCATAGAAATTTATGGATCAATCACATATTTATAGTGATTCCTTTTCAATGACCAATAGTGTGCATAGTTCCTTAGTAACATCTAGAGAGATTGCATCAACCAATAAAGATCTGCAGTCACCCTTTCGCAACGGAATTTCCATAGTTGTAGAAGGGTGCATTGTAGAAATAGAATAAATATCAAGAGTCACTACATAATTGGTACATTTTATAAGTATCAGAGTGAAACCCTTAGGTCAAGTAGTTTTTTATTTATCATAATATTTAGATTTTACACGAGTACACATTTTTTGGTAGAATTTACCAATTTTCATTTGTCCTGTAGTAGTGAGAGACTAGTTAAACTTCATATGATGGGCTCTTACAATATACTCAACCCCATCCTTTTTGAGATGATACATCTTCTCCTCCATATATATGGAAGCTTTCCCATCATGCAATTAAGGACTTCCCAAAAAAATTTCATAAATCTGAAGTGACACAACATCTGAATCTACCTCATCATTGAACTTCAGATGTAATTGAAAATATGAGTTTACATTGTCTAGAGACCTATCACTGAGCATATTCACATAGTCATCCTAGCGGAGAAGGTTTTTGATGAGGCTGGTTATGGATGAGGCTTATTTTCCAGTCCAAATGTCTTAAAATTTTCATAAAAAAAATGATATTAGTTTGTGAACCACTATCAAATAGTGTATCAATATTTATGTGTTTTTTAAATGTCTCTAATATGAAATAGATCACTTCTTTTCCTTTCATTAGGAATCATTTCACCCTTAAAGGAGTGATTACTAGAGCTTGAACTCGAAGAAGAAGATGTACTTTGAATTTTCATGGCCATTATCATAGTTTCGTCATCTAAATCTAATCTAATATCATATTGGATTGTAGTAGTGGTTTTCTTATCACCTTTTTAATCCTTGAACCACTTTGGCTTTAGTTCTAGATGAAGTTTCCAAAACCTGGCATCAACATGTCCTTATGATTTTTCAATGTGAACAAAAAGTAAATTCTCATACTCTTCCTTCATTGTATTTTTTATTTATGCCTTACCCTTTCCTTTGTTCTCACCTTCCAGTAGTTAAATCAGATCCATTAAGAAGTTGTTTGGGACATTCTTTCCCCTTACTCAATATGAGTGGATTGGACACAAACTTCATCAAAATTAGTTGGGTTAAGCATAAGAATACTATGTCTTAAATAATTATGCAACCCACCAATACACTTGAGAATAGTATCTTGTGTACAAAGATGAATGCCCAATGTTAATGCACTCTCCCTAAAATTTTTAGTATAATATTAAATATTTTGTCCTATACCTTGTCTTTATTGCTACTAATCAATTCTTTCTTGTCTCATATATCCCAAAGGATAAAATTTCTTCTTTAATGTACCAATTACTTATAACATGTACTAATTATACTACTTACCTTTCGTTGTCAATTTACCTTTTCTATGAAGACCTTCTTGAACCTTACTCTCCCACTATATTAGTAGTGTACCTTCTAGTTGAAGAGAAGCTAGCTAAATTTTTTATTCTTCATCCATAACTCTTTGAACACTACAATAGAATTCAATTTTCCTAATCCAATTATCCAATTTTTCTACCTCAATCTCGCCATTATACATTGGAAAATCAAATTTTAGGAAAAGTAATTTAGAATTGACCTCCTCTAGTTTCCATTTCTTAGATGGAGATGGAGGCGGAGAAGAAGAAAATGAGGATTTTGACAAGGGTCACCATCGACTCCTTCATCTTTAAATTTGCTTGAACCTTCTCCATTCTTCCTTTGTTCCTTGTATAACTCTTCCACCATGACTTTCATGTTGAGAAATTTTTTCCAAAACATCCTTTAAAACTCGATGAGGCTTGCTTCTCCTTCACATTCCATTACTTGCATGGAAACGTACATCTCATACCAATCTTGGGATTAAACTCTTCAGGCAATCCTTCTTTATGATCAAACATAGACTTGCTAATCATTCAACACCAACACTCACAAATCCTTAATAAATATATCTTTGATACCAACTTGATCCAAAATTATAATTAAAATCATCTCATTACACTAATTGGAATTCTTAAACATGACTTCTCAATTCCCACAAATTCATAAAAAAATGAATTTTTTTTCCTAAAAAAAACCCTAATTCCATTCATATGTATGAGTGAAAATTACATTCCTTAGATACATAATGAAAATTGTCTTAATATAGTTAAATAATAATGTAAATGACTACATTTAACAAGAGAAAGATGATAAAATATAGATAATACTCAATAATGTTTTTAATAAATATCACCCCTCCTAGGTTATGTCTTCTGGTCTGCTTGCTTCAATAAAGGAACCAAACCATTAAAATGATGAAATAATACATCAAAGTGTATTCTTGATATCAACAATGGCCTCAAATTTTCCAAAGAGTCTTTAAATTTCACTATGGAAGACTATGGAACTATTATGACAATCCTTCTTGGCCTCTTCTCGCTAAAAGGAACATAATTTTCCTATTCTTCATATGAAGCACTATTGTGTGTTGTTTAAAATAAATTCACTCCATTATATAATAAGGTTGTGGTGTATGGTATTGTGGTAAGTGTTTGGAGTTTGGTAGAGGAAATCATGGTTCAAGTCCCATGAAATCTCTTTATAACATTTTACACGGGGATATATTCATGGCACAAATTATTTAAAACCTTGTTGTAGCAGCTATAAAAGGATTAGGAAAATTAATAAAAGGTATAAAAGTAATGGTTTGACTTTGTGGATGCCAATACATATGGATGCACATGCTTATATAATATTTGATGGGTTGGATAATAAATTATTATTTTTCTCAAATCCCTTAAAAATATCAATCTCCATGTAATAAGTACCACTTAATAACCTTTTGATTTGTCCAAATGTCAATTGCTAATTGTTCAACATGTCAGCCTTAAAATTATTTACAAGTCAACCTTTCAATGGTCCATGCATTAGCTATAATTTGTCCATAGTTCATCATATTCTTGATCCATGTGTCAACATGTCATTAGTATCTATGTCAACACTCCCCCCTATTTGTCTTCAACTTTCACAAGACATAACTTTTGCATATGGTGTCCATTTAACCTTGTTCAAATTGTGTTAGAAAACCCTTAACAAGCTCATTAGGGGAATTTGTAGGTATAAAATAGGCCTCCTAAGGAAATTATAAAATAATAGTGGAAATAATAAAATAATATTACATTACATCATCAAATTTTAGAGGGAAAAAAGAAAAAACTACTTTTTCAACTCATATTTTCAACTTATCTCCCTATAGGTTTACTCAAATTTCAAGTGAGAACACTCATTGGATGCATAATTTGATTCCTCATCCAAGGAGTACCCATGTTTCATAATTTATATGGACCCATGTCCACATCAAACTAACAATCGCAACCTCAACCTCATCCAATTTCATAGCTTTAAACTAATAATTTATTTCATTTGCAACAACTCGCATAGCCTCTCCTTTTTCTATTTATTTTTCTAAACCTAAATCACACACTATTCATGTTTGTGCAAATTCAATTGATCTTTCACCTCTCCATTGGGAGGATTTTAGTCTCCATAAGCTAAACTATTGAGGAGATAAAATCACATGGCCCTGATGCTTCTATATACCCACCATTCCATCATTAAAGAGGGTTGTGTTGTGCTTGATTGTCTACCCATGTATTGCTACTAGAAGGTTTATTCTCTCTGGCTTTATATGATTTCTCCAAGTATGCCTTCCAATCCTTAACAAAGGATATTTTTTTTCAATCCCATAGATATTAGCATCCCTATCCCACATATATGGGCTAACAAACATGACTTAAAAATTATCTAACGATGAAAATTCACATTCTAATTCATCAAAATAGCTAGCATTAATGTAAGGTTTGATTTTACATATTGTGTTATTCTCATAAAAAAATTCCCTTAGAACCATTGTAGTGAACTTAATTTCACTTAATCATAAGTTTCTAACAAATCTCATCAACTGATGTTTCAAAAATCATATTACATTGAAAATTTCTATCAAATATAGAATTTACTTTTTAATTTCTCTCTTGAACTTTGATTTAGAATATTAGATGTTTCTCTCCACTTTCCTTTGCCTGCAACAATGTGGTGAAAACCATGGCTTCATCCTTATCAAAAAAAAATTCTAACCCTTCTTCGTTTGTCTCAATTGTTGCATTTTATTTCTTCTTATAATTCTACCAATTTGGAAAAAGTTGTGGATGATGTGTCTAGAAATTCTCTTTAATGTCATCACAATACTTTTAATGCCTACTAGGATATCCCTTTTTTCTATTGTGGTTGCCATCATATTTTCTCTTGTTGGCTTCTTCTTTTCCCCTATGTTGATATTGCTTATTAGAGTCCATCTCTATATTGAGAGCCTTCTTACTTACCTGATCTATGATTTTCACTTTGAGAAGCTACACTACCTTTGGATATGGCTGAAATGCCCTCAAAGGTACTTCACCACCACCCTTAACTCTTCTAAAAAGTTACCCAACCTAATGACTTGCCTATTGAATTCAATTTTTTTTTCTTGCACCCCTTGTTCTTATTTTTCCCATGGGTACCTACTTCTATTCATAGCCCAAGGGATAAAATTGTAACATTAACAATGCCCTAAATCCATCCATTTCATAATCACGAGATTCTTGCTTAACCTCAATGCAACCAAATATCTCTCCCATCATAATATATCATATCCAATCATCTTCAAATGAGAAAATTAATTATGATGTGTTTCTTGGATTCGATAAAGGCCAAAATAATCTTACATTTGTTTCCATCAATCATTCAAGACTTCATCATTAACGTGTCCATGAAAAAAGGGTATTTCAAGCTTCAATTCAACTTCAAAAGGAACAATGGAAGATGAATTATTTTTGTTTTCTCTCGAAGAATTGGGGCTTTTGGCCTTTGGGATCTTCTTGGTCTATCCTATCTTCTCCATGCTCAATATTTGTAAGTTTTCCTCCTTATCCTTCATCACAAATAGTTGTGTTACTAATTCTATCAATGTATAAATTCTTACTCCAAGAATAAAACCTAGCTTCTATATCTTCCTTTCATGTTCATCATAAGGTATCCTCACCATTCTGGGTTTTCTACTTAACAATTGTCATGGTGGAAATGCTTCTCCACTATTTTGGTATTGGTTGTGTGTTTTCCATGCATATCTTCTCCAAGCCTTTAAAACCTTATCTAATTTTGAATGATCTATAATTGACAGTCTAAGAGTCGAAAAATTC
Source organism: Pinus albicaulis (assembly GCA_034641835.2). Lineage (NCBI taxonomy): Eukaryota > Viridiplantae > Streptophyta > Pinopsida > Pinales > Pinaceae > Pinus > Pinus albicaulis. The sequence continues at coordinate 757,842,204 of CM076578.1, read as the reverse complement.
ATCAGGACAAATTCTTACTATGGAAGAAAATTACTATGTCTTTGACAATTATTATTATACTATAATATGCTCCACCATATTAAATCACATGTATTGAAACACCATTTTAAACCCCTCTATGTATGTTTGGCTAAAATCCCTATGAATTGTATCGCTAAGAGAAATTAAAATCGATGCTACAAAACTAAAATCGAAACTCCAAATCGAAAAATATTCCACTATGCACTATATTCTAAGATAGAAGAAAAATAATTTTCCACCAAATTGATGATACACTTAAAAATTATTCACTCTTAGAGACCTAGTATGTTGATACTTGAACCTTTTTTTTTTACTCCATTGTAACCTCACTCACAGCTAGTTTATAATACCAAGGAAACAACAGAATCAATGGAAGAGGGAATCACTATTTTTTGGGTAAGTTAGACAATCCCTCAAGTTGAAGAGAATTAATGGGAACACTTCCAACTAGTATGAAAACAAATTGCAATATGGTTGTTATAAAAATGGATTCAATAATTGTGTTTAAAAAAATAATAGTTGTTGTGAGTGTAAAAACAGATTTGTTTCCAATGTATGTATATAAAAACATCCCACTGCTTTGGGGCAACAAAATGGGAGCGAAGGGTGTTACCTCAAAGACAAGAGCCATGTATTGAATGCTACCACAACCCAAGAAATTCAATAGCATGATTGTGGTGCACTAATATACTACTCATACATTAAAAAATTAACCTCAATTTCTCTACCAAATGTATTTAATGCCTTCAGTAGACTATTACCTAATAGAGAAATTATTAGTGTAATTGTCAATAACTAATGAAATTACAGAGGATAATTTGCAATGTCATTATGCTAGTATTCATTTAGGAAACTCACAACAATTATTAAACACATAACACTAAAATCATACACAAAATACAACCACAATAGAAACCAATTTAACTAGAAACCTAGCATGGGAAGCCCAACTTAGAATAATGATACTTGGTCTTTATTAATTATAAATTTATAGAGGTCTTTACAAAGTATTTTGATTCTCTTGGCCTTTAAAAATTCTCTGATAGGAATAAAACCAATTCCTTTCCAATATCATCCAAGGAACCCTTTCTAGTTTGTTGTACAATATGATATAGACAACATTGGGATCAGTTGGACTAGTTGGAAGGAAAATATTCACTACCATTTTATTTCACCTTCTACAAATTTGTCTTTCCCCTTTGTCTCTTTGCTACCAACGTTACTTTCTAGGTTTCCATCTTTATTTTTATTTTGTAAATTATTCAGCTCCTATATTGGTAATTCAAAGTTCATCATGGAAAGTGGGTAGCTCACTAGATCAGCATGTGGGAAGTGGGTAGCAGACATACATAAATATTCTTCTAGCCTCTTTAACAATTCCCTTAGCCTTTTCTCTTCCAAATTATTTTTCTTAAACCGAGGTCATCAGATATTATTTTTTTTTTCAAATCCATTTTGGATGACACCTCCCCATTGGGAGGAATTTGGCCTTCAAAAGCTAGACCATTAAGGGGATGGGAGAACATGGTGTCCATTTGCGTGTCCATATCCATCATTCCATCATTGATGAAGGTTTTCAAATGGTTGTATTTCTTCCTCTATTTTTTCAAATGGGATTTATTATCTCTCTTCCTTTATGTGCTTTGATGAAGCACACCTTTCCACCTGAACAAGCACATTTTATTTTCTCCCTTGTATAAAGTAACATACTTATCCTACATATATGTGCTACCAAACATCAGCTCACATGTGTCTAATGGTGAAACTTCAAATTCTACTTCATCAATATAGTTAGCATTAATAAAAAACATGATACTACATGTCGGTCGATTCTCATAACATATTCCTCTTGCAACAATTCTAATGAACTTGGATGTAGTAAATCATAAGTTTCTAGACCAAGATCATTAACTAATCTTTCAAAAATTAAATTACATTGAGAACTATTTACAAACAAAGCATTTAGCTTCTTAATATTGAATTTAAATGTGATTCATAATAGTATATGTTTGCCTTCACTTGCCTTTGGTTGTTGCAATGTGATGCAAACTATGACTTTGTCTAGATCATATTTGTTTTCTACCTAGATTTTTCTCAATAGATTTCTTTTCTTTCCTCTTGGAAATTGGATACTTTGGATGTAATTCCAATTGAATTTACTAGAACTCCCCTATTGTGTGCCTATACATATCAGAATGTTTTCAATGCATGCTAAAATCCCTCCCATTTCTAATGTGGATACCATATTTCCATGTTTTATCTTGTTGCTTTCTTCTTGGCCCTTGTTTTCCTATCGCTTCTTCAAGTCTAGCTCAATATAGAGAGCTTTCTTGCTTGATTCATTTATGCTTTTCACACTAATATATTTTAATTTTCTTAAGATATGGCTATAAAATCCTCTAGGATACCTCACCAGCACCCCTAGAGCTTTCAAAGAGATACCCAATGTAATGGATTTCCTCCTAAATTCAAGATTGTATTCTTGCACCACTTATTGTTATTATTACCTAAGGTAATATAATTTCATGCCTGGATCCTCTTCATAGCATATGAGATAAAGGTGAATCATCAATAATTCCTTGAAGTCCACCCATTTTTTAATCATGGGCTTCTTGCCTATCTTCAATGCACGCACATAACTCTGCCACCACAATAGGCAATGTTGAATTATCTTCAACTGAGGAACTAAAAAATACTCTATTTATTGGATTTGATAAAGGCTAAAATAAACTCCCATTTGTTTTAACTGACTATTTAGGACTTCAATGTTAAATTTTCCATCAAACATGGGTATTTCTAGTGCAATTAGGGTTACCACAATATTTCTGAAATTTCTCAAGTGAAATTAGGGTTAGCACAATATTTCTGAAATTTCTCCAATTCAAGTCACCCAAACTGATCCTGCACTTCACCCTTGATACCACACTTCTAAAATGTTGGCCCTCCTACAGTACACCCAAGAATTTCAGCCTTGTAGTAGTTTCCCCAGTAACCCAGAAAATTTCATCCCCCTACAATAGTTTCCACAGAATCTTAGAGAGAGAGAGAGAGGAGAAAATTTAGCCTTCATTCTTTGTCTTTCTTATCCTTTGCACACTTTCCTAGAAACTATCTTGCGAAAGGAATGCAATTTTTCCAAATGAGGAGCTCGAGTTTTCTTTTTATAGTAGTTCCTATATGTTGAATGTATGCCTCTCTTGTCCAAGTCTAGCTTGAATTCGAGGGAAGTTGACTGTTCACATTTGGAGCAAAAAATTTCATTTCAAAAATTAAACTTTACATCTTTTAAAAGTCGAAATGGGACTTGGACTAAAAATAAATTTTCATTTGACTCAAGAATTTATAAATATGCTTTACAATGAAAATTATAATTACATGGAGTGACCAAAAATTACATTATGAATACTGACCATAGTTACAAATTCAAAACTCTATCTTAACTAGAGAGTTATTCATAATTACTATCACAGATGTTCTCAAGTTGAACAAATTTATCTAAAGAAAAGGCTATCCATTATTACCAGCATCATCATCTATCATTAACATCCACTATCAATCATATTAGGTGGTACCAAACCCATGGAAATGTCATCAACATATCAAGAATAACTCCTCTAGAGTGATCAGCCCTTGAATCCCAAGGCTACCACCTTGGGAAAAGATATTGAGACCCTCAACTAGGAAGCACTCACTCACCCTTCTTGGTGAGCACTCTTTGCCAAGACCTCACTCAACCCCTTCCTGGCTGGTGATCAGGTCTAGATGTTGAACCACACCTCACTCCACCCTACCTGGTGTGTGATCACGGTCCAGGACCTCACTCCATGCTTCTGATGTGTGATCAGGGGTTGAAGGAACTCGCTCCACCATACCTGGTGTGTGATTAGGGTCTAGGAAACCACTCCACCTTGTCTGGTGTGTGATCAAGGTCCTCCTCCAAGAGGAACTTGCTCAACACTGCCTATTGATCCCCTTGGGTATCTTAGACCAATTATCCCTTTTGGAAAATGTCCATCCATGCTGTAGACAGATCATCACACCCTCTCAACAAGAGGGGTGATCTTCAGGAATCCCAACTTGTCTCTAGAGTACACAAACTTGTCCCTTGGAAATGACTTCATCAGAAAATCAATTGTTTTCTAATCAGTGGAGACGTACTGGAGCCTTATTTCTCTCCTCTACACCATGTCACATATGTAGTGGTACTTGATATCAATATTCCTTGACCTATTATGGAACAAAATATTCTCTAAAAGCTTCATATAAATTTGATTATCACAAATATCACCATCAGTTCCAACTCTTGGTCGAACAATACTGCAAAAAAATTCTGAAACAATACTGCTTCTATACAGGCCTCATTGGTTGCAATGTACTCTACTTCAGTAGTGTTAAGTGCAATCTATGCTTTCTACTCATCCATGATATCATGATGGATCCCAAACTGAAGCATACTCCTGAGGTACTCTTCATGTCTTCAACACATCCTACCTAATTAGCATATGTACAACTCTAAAGTTGTACATCCTTGTTTGCAACATAACTCGAGCCATAGTTAATTATACCACAAAAATATCTCAATATGTTCTTTGTTTCAATCCAATGCTCAAGTCATGGTTTTTCTTGGAACTAGATCAAGGTGTTCATAACAAAGAATTTTTTGACTTGGTGTTGACTAGATACATCAACATACCAATCAACCACTGACACATATATGGATCTACCAATATAGAATCAGAGCCTCTAAACTTCTTCAAGTTAGCCACCATGTGAGACACCATAGATTTGCAATCCATCGTACTGAATCAATGAAGGATCTCTAACACATACTTTCCTTGACCAGTGCATAATTCACTAGGTTTCTCACATACTTCTAATCCCAAGTAATAGTGCATCAACCCAATATTCTTCATGTTGAATTTAGAAGCCAAATTATTCTTACACTGAATGATAATAGGCTCAACACCTACCATAAACAAGTCATTAACATATAAGAGTAAGATCACAGGTGCATTCCTCACAACCTTAAAGTAAATTTTTGGATCATCTTCACTCTTGGTAACTCCAAGTCTCATCATATAGTTGTCGATATGAGCATACCAAGCTCTTGGAGCTTGATTGAGTCCATACAAGGCCTTCTTCAATCTGCAAACATGAGATGCCTTTTGATGTACCTCAAATCCTTGAGGTTTCTATATGTAATCCTCTTCCTCAATCACACCATTGAGGAAAATAGTCTTCACATCCATCTAGTGAAAATTCCATCCCAATGGAACAACAAGATAAATGTTGGATCTAATTGAGGTGTTCTTGGCAACTGGAGAAAAAGTCTCATCATATTATTCTCCCTCTTTCTAGGAAAATCCTCTAACCATGAACCATGCCTTGTATCTATCAATAATACCATCTACAACATTATTTATCTTGTAGATCCACTTTGAAGTCACCACTGACTTCCCTTTAGGTCTTGACACAATATATTGGATGTCATTATTCATGATCAATTGATATTCCTTAGTCATTTCTTCCTTCCACACTTGTTGGCTAGTTTCTTCTTCATATGTGGAAGGTTCTTCAATAATGAGTTTTTTCATGAGGGTTGCATAGCTGGAGAAACTCTTAGGCTTCTTCACTTATCTAGATGTGCCATCAGGAGTTGCATGTCCTTATTCCTCTTCAATTGTGGATAGAAGCCACATTGGTCCTATGATTGGTTCTCCTAGATCTTAAGGCCCTTCTGGCCTTCCAGTACACTCTGTAGAACTTGAGCACTCCTACCTTCAGTATTATTCTTTTAATTATTCCAAGGAATCTATGGAGACCTCCTTAGACCTCCAATATGCCACTTTTTCATGAAATTTGACATCTCGGTTGGCCTCAATTCAACATTGCTTTGGAATGTATATTATGTAGTCTTTTGAAGATTCATTATATCCAACAAATATGCCTTTCTTTCCTAAAGGATCGAGATTTTTCCACTTATCCTTAGGAACATGAATATATACAGTAAAATAAAATATTCTTATATGCCCAACATTTGGCTTCCTTTTGTGGAAGGATTCTTCAGAAGTCATACCTTCCAGAACTCTATGAGGACTTCGATTTTTAATGTGCATATTTTTCCGATATGCTTTTCCCCATAAGAAAAAAATCAAGTCCAAATCATGCATCATGAACATGATAGACTCTTTAATGGACCTGTTGTTTTGTTTTGCTAAACCATTATGTTGTGGATTATAGGGAATAATTAGCTCCCTCTTAATCCCGACCTGCTTGTAGAAATCAATAAGCTCCTTTGAGGTGTATTCTCCTCCATTGTTAGATCTCAGTATCTTGATATTTTTACCTGTCAATTTTTCTACTTCATTTTTTAATTTGTGGAACTTTTCAAATACCTCATATTTTTACTTCAAGAGGCATATCCATGTCTTCCAAGAGAAGTCATCAATGAATTTCACGTAATATAACGAACCTCCAAGTTATTTTGTGGGCACTGGGCCACGGAAATTAGAATGAATCAAGTCCAAAGCTTCCTTAGATATATTTTCACTGCTTGGAAATAGTTTCTTGATGTTCTTCCCAAGAGCACAACCTTTCCATACACCATCATTATTTATTTTTAGTTCAAGAACCTCTAACACTATTTCACTTAATTAAGGAAATGCTTTGAAATGAAGATGTGCATACCTTTGGTTCCATAGCTCACTTGGATATAATCCATCATGAACTAATGGTTGATATGGTTGATATGGTTGACTCACAATTCTATAGAGTCTTCCATCATGAATCCCAATAACCCTCACATAATCTATACTAGAGCCCTTTTGTAATATTCTGAAATGGGAAAAGTAGGAATAAAGTGCATAAAATTGGAAATATGTAGAAATATAAATAGATCAAAGCATGAGAAAATAGTATATCCATTCAGTTATGATTATAGCAACAAAATAGGTACAATATCTTGAGGAAAAGATCACTCAAGTTGGGAAAACAAGCCTCCCATGAAAGCATAAACCTAGATCTGAAATGTTGTTAATACATGAAATATAGCAATACATAAAACTGTATTGTCTATGAGAGAATAGCAGCTGGAAGATAGAAAAATGTATTGTTGCTGATATAATTCCCCAAAAATGCTAATACTAGAGATCCTTGCTCCAAAACAGATTTCCAGTGTAACCTAGAAAAGGGTTCCAGAAATACACAATATAGCAGATTTGGCCCTAGGGCTGAATAATCTCTGCAATGGAATCACTGAAGGGAGATGGCTGATATGATATAAAACATGGATGATCCTCCTCCAATAGATCTCCTAAATGAAGGGTTGATCCCCACAAAGGAAACCCAAACACTCTAAATAGGGCAATAAACCCACTGCTACATCTGCTCTCTAAAATAATGTAATCATTAAGGGAATCTGGATTGCAGCTAATGACTGCTACTTGGCCTGGTCCCAAAATATGAAATGAAGCCCTAAGAACTTCCTCACAAGCTTCTGGATGGAAGGATGATCCCTCCCATGGAAAAATAGCTCAGAAATTGGAGATCCCTCTCCTCCACTGCTACACCCCTGCAACACAACCCAACTCTAAACATAACTGCGTTGTATATGAGACTAAAGCTTGGAAAAATGCTTGAATGTGGAAGTATATTTCAACTCTTCCTTTGAGTCCTCTCAAGGATAGAGGTGGGATTCCTGATCATAAACACCTTGTGCAAAAATCACTACAATCTTAGCTAAACAGCTGAAGAAAGCTATATGTCTAAACATACCATATATTCAAAAATATCTAATCATCCACATCCCTAATATGGCTGCCATCCTCTTCCTTATATAAGAAATGAGATTCCTAACCCTAAGCCCCATTCATTTATGACACTACTTCCATGCAAGGTGTCTCCATCTAAAACTACGTTGTCCCTCCATTAATGTCCACTCCTCCATGACAATGTTGTTGATTTGGTGAATGTTTACCTAGTCTATGTGCTCCAACCCCTGTTCAGACCTTAGGGTTGTTTATTAAGCTGAAAAGATGATCCACTTTCACATGAGAAGTGGTTTTATTCTTCAGAAAGAGATTTATGGGTCTCCCTACCCACTTATTCACCTATCTAAGTGACAAAACAAAACTTTAATATTCCAATTAGCTGCAAGCTAATTTAGGAATATTACAGTCCTCCCCTCCAAAATGTTGCTTGTCCTCAAGAAACTGCAAGGATACTACAAAACCTCTAATGGATATGTCTCCTCCCAAGTGTTACACTAAAATTTGTCACCACGACATTTTAGTACTCCCTTGGAAGTCTATAACATCAAAGTTCCTAAAATCAAGCTTTGAAATTGAGAGAAAAGCTCATAAAAGTCCTAAAAACACTTGTATCGCACTTTCTCTTAACATTTCCTGTGGTGCCGCACCTTTTTTCTCTAAATCATGCGGAGCTAAACGTAATTTTTATTCATTAAGGGTGCAAACCCCTGTAAAAGGTAAAAAAAAGGTGGAAAGTAACATTTAGAAGCCCAACAGTCAAATCTGGAAGCTTCTAGAAGAAATTATCCGGTCGAAGATTCGCTCCTATCATGTATGTTCATTCCTCCATTATGGGAGCCTACCCCTTGATTTATGGATCCTAATCCCTTCAAAAGAGCATTCTGTCCCTTCTTATATGGAACCATAACCTCCTCTCTTTTCCTATAAATTGAAGCCATAGTGCAGCTTCGAAGGTTAGAGTTAGTGAGTTAGACTTTGAGAATTTTTGAGGAGAAATGTTGTAAGAGACTCATACTCTCTTAATTGATCATTATGTGGGAATGATTACACACCTATGTGTATTTTAGCTGAGAGACTGCAAATCTTGTCAGAGTAAAGGAAACACCTATTCTGGACCCCAGGAAGGCCTGTACAGCATCAAGGCAAACACGGTTGTAAGGCTCTTCTTTATTTCAAGATAATACAAATGAATACCATTTTCTCAATGAGTTATTTAGTTAAATAGCTTATTTATCATGTTTCATTAATGGGTTATTTAATTAATTATCTCATTTCTTGAATTCCTTGATCATCTTGATAGATGTTTGATTCATGAATTAATGTTTATTATTCGGGTGATTTTGATCTTTTCTTGTGTTTGTGATTGCAGATCCTTGATGACGACTTTCTTCAAGCCACTGGAAAGAAGATCAGCGCTGGACTACAAGTAGGTTTCCAAAAACCCTATTATAGTTAATTCCAAATCAAACAGTATCTAAAGAAAATAGTTTTTATTTTTCCATTTGTTGCTAGCTGTCTGTAAGACACTTGGGAGGTTTGTCTTGTCCGCAAGAATGACTTATTCGTCCAACAAAATGGCGACTTCGCTAGGGAAGCAATTTGAACTTTGATTTCTTTTATTTTTGACTTGTCAATTTATTTTTTTCTGATTTTGATTGATTTATACTGGCTTGGGTAGTTTATCCATGTAGAATCCCTAAGAAATGTTTTAGAGATTTTTATTTTTCTCTTATTTTTCTGGTATCTGCACTTTTCTTTTAGAAACAGTGCAGGCATCTCTGCTCTTTTCGTGTATAAACAGTGCAGGACCGCATCTGTTTACACTGGAAACTGCGGACCCTGTGAAATTTTTTAGAAAACATTAAAATTATATTTTCTGGATCAGTTTTTTAGATTCTCAGTTTATACCCAGACTTGTATGTTCAGTCAAAAAACTTTGATTAAGAGTTTATTTCAGCATTTTTAGTTTTGAATGATTTTCTGAAAGATCTGCATGTTATAGTGATTTTTGCTTTGTCTTTATTCTGCTCAAAGATTAGAAACCTTGGTATACCTTTAGATCACTGGTATTTCCTTGATTTCTTGGTGAGTTTGACATTATAGCAGAAATTATTTTAATGAGATTTAGATCCCATATTCTCGTTTGCAAATATTTAAAAAAAAATTGTTGATAAGTTTGGAATTTCACTTGAAAAACCAAAATTGGGTGTTTTTTGAGTTCTTGTTGAACCAAGCCAAGAATTTCTTAGTTAGATAACAAGTTGAGCAAGACATCCTCAAAATATTTAAAATTTTAATTCAGATTTAGTCTTTAGAATTTCTTAGATCTCAAAATTAGTGTTTTTAGTTTTGAATATTATTTCTAGAAATTATAGTGTTCTTTCAAAGAAAAAATTTATTTGTACTTTCGATCTTGAACTATAAAAGGATTTCTTATTGAGCAATAGATCATTTTGAGTTCTCATGAAACTAGATTTCTTTTCATTTATTCTTGTTTGAAGGAAAGAATTGTTTTAAAAGATTGCATTTCTCAACTCTTCCTTTAGATATAATTCATTAAAAGAAAAAGAATTGTTTCTCATAATAGATGCATTTTTAGTGTGTTTTGAGTCGGGTCACTACATATCATCAAGTTTCACTTTCGCACCTATTGTCCTAAGAAACAGCCTATTAAAATCAACGCTTAAATTAAAATCAATCTAGTAATTTTTTATATTTCTAGGGCTCTTTTCACCAATATAGCTTAGGCTAGTGTCTTAGAGTAGGGAGTAATTAACTCTCCAAGACAATTAAAACAAACAAGTAGTTGATATTGCGGTAGGAAAAATTCAATAGTCGCTTGTATGCTCTGGGAAGCTCCTCTTAAAGGAGTCAAGCATGAGGTCATATCTGAACTAGTGGGATAATCAATTATATCTCATTGGGAATGATAGCACATGTGCACGTATTAACAACAGTAAACCTCGGATAGACAATTTTCAAAGAGCCTAGGGTCACTTTTCAATATACCTTGAATTATGTCAAGGAGCCCTGAAGGAGATTGAGCTTTGTTACTCTGCCCTTGCGCATATGTCGGATCATAGACTGTTCCCTCAAGTATATTAGTTCCTGTTGGTAACCATAGTGGCCATAATCTTTATGATTTTTTCCTAAGGTGACGGTCGAGGAAATATCCCACTGTACCTGGAGTAGACGTCGACTAGACTCACTTGAACTCTCGGGAGGGTTATCTTCACTCGAGATGGTTTAAGTGGGGAAACTTGCACCAGTTTGTTTCATTAAGCAGGTTGTTGGGGTAACTGTTCCAACTGCCCTTTCTACATTAAAATACTACGATGTTGGATTTCATCACCAACTAGTGTTTTTGGTGTGGGAAGTTATTGTTTGTGTGTGGTTTGATCTCCTAGATTTTTAGGCGTGTGATTCATTTGTTTGTTTCCTTAGCGACTCTAGGCGTTTTCATTGAAATTTTCTTTGATTGTGTGTGATTAATAATTTTTAATTGTGTCTGAATTACCAAGACAATCGTGTAGAATCCAGGGGAAACCCCCTGAGTATACACCAGGCCAACTTGAAGGTCTATGAGCTCTAGTATCACTTAATGTCAGTAGAATTAGATCAACATAAACAAGAGAATCATCTCTAGTCATTCATCTTGATTATCAAACACAAACAACATAACATATTCAAGAGCCAATTTCAATTTCCGAAGTTACTGGTAGTATTTCTCCTTCCAGTGAATTAGCTAAAGAACTTGAAATTTCTGAGCCTGACACTGAACCTGCTATATTGGAACCATCTTCAGGATTTGTTACTCCGACTTCTAGTGATCCTGGTTCACCTAGGGTGAGACACCGCATTACTGAAGATCTTCCTTCTGACCTCATATGTATTGAAGAACCTTTTGGTCCAGACGAAGACGTAACTCTTCCCGAAACCCAAGAAAATTTGAATCTTAGGGAGCTTGAATCAATATTCTACAGTCCTTTTAGAATTGATGCTTGTTATTTATCATTGACATATTTTTTACAAAACCCGGGTCTTACTTATTCACCACCCCAAATTCCTTTTCATCCTACACCGAGAGGTTATTATCCTTCATCAACTATTTCGGATGAGTCATCTATGTTTTCCAAATCTCCGGAAACATTTTTATATGGTGGTTTGTCTGTTACTTTGGGGTACCAGTCACTCTCTGGTACCTTCTCAGGAGCAACTCCTCAGCCAATTGAACAAGAGTTATCATCTAGTACGAATGGAACTAAAACTGAAACGTTTAACGGAGAGAAATTTTTTATGATGTCTGGTAATATTCCAAATCCTCAACCTCAAGGTAGTTAGTTACCGCCTGGGGGGAAACCTCAAGGAAGTCAGTTACCACCTGGGGAGCAACCTCAAGGAATTCAGTTACCGCCTAGGGGGCAACCTCAAGGTAATTTTTTACCAGGACAAACTGTAGGACAATATTATTTACCTGGAGAACAACCTCAAGGACAGTACACACCTTAAGGTTATCGACCTCAGGGAAAGTACATACCCCAAGGTCAACCCCAGAATCAGTATATTCCTCAGGGTCAATATCAACCCCAGATTCAGTTAATGCCTCTAGTTTATCAACCTCAAGGTCAGTACCCAACTCAAGGTTTCCAACCTCCTTTCGGTCAACCATTATTACAAGGAGTTGGAAATTTTTTAGTCAATTATCAACCCTACGTTCAACCAGGTTATGGTCCTTCATATACACAGCCTTCTATGGGTCAATACCCTGGAATTAATATGGTGTGGGATCCATCTCAAATTCAATAGAATATGCAACCCAATGTGCAGATACCTAATCAACCTGGACAGTCCATAGGTTCTGGTCCAACCCAGCAACCTGTCTAGCATATCGTTCAAGTCCCTGCACCTGGTTCTGTTTAGTAGCCTGGGCCTAGTACACCTCGGACTCTGCCTAAGAATTTTGTTGTTGTTGCAACTTCTGTTAAACCTACCACACCTGTTTTTGGAGTATCTGCAGCTCTGGTTTCTTCTATCCCTGCATCAGTGAAAATTCCTCAAGTATTTGTACCACATTCAGGACCTACAATTCATAATACAGTCCATATGCCTACAGGACAAGCTGGTACCAGTACAATTGTTGTTAGTTAGCCACAATTTACTTATCAACTATACCAGAGACAGTATCAATTTGGACAGGCTACACAAAATCCATTATATCAGTATCAGTCGTACCCTGGATATACTTATCAAGTACCTCAACAACCCCAGTATGGTCTGGTTAATTCTGGTTACCCAAGAGGTTTCATGATTCCAAATGCACATCCAATTCCAGGATATCCTGGATATCCTCCTCCTGGCATTGGTTTGATCACACAAGGTTATCAAGACCCTTGCCATCGGTTACCATTTATAGCAACTTTAGATTTACCGGATATATCATGCCTTACGAACGATCCTATTTTTTATCTTACATATTGGCCGCCGATGCCTAATAAGTTTCCCAGTGATATTATAAAGTTTGAGGGTAAGTCAGGAGACGACCCATCTAATCACGTTACGACTTATCACCTCTAGTGCGCATCCAATTCAATAATCGATGATTCGATTCGATTGCGTCTTTTTCAGAGAACTCTCATTGTTCTAGCTGCCAAATGGTACATTGAGTTACCACATGGCTCTTTTAATAATTTTAATGCACTAGCTACTACTTTCTTAACCCATTTTCAGTTGCCTGTCAGATACGAAAATGACACAGAATTGTTGACTTCATTAAAACAGTCTACGTCTACGTACATATCCAATCGCATTCATGAATGGAGACGTAGAAGGCGTTTAGCGAAAGTCTTTATTCCAGATCAAATTTTGGCTGAATGGTTTATTAAATCATTATTGCCCAAAATTACTGAAGATGTGGCCAAAGAAGGTGTTGTTACAGAAGAGCAAGTCATTGCTCAGGCTCAGTGCCTTGACCTTGTTTATACTCACTCAGGTACTCTATATGATAAAATCCCCAATTTACTAGGACCTGGTCAATTAACTACAACTCGTTCTGGCTCTCACGCCACTGATGGTGTAATTGGTTCTATTAGAACTAGTAAAAGTAAGAAGAAATCTTCCAAGATGACTTCTCCTATTATCACTTTACCCGATTCACCAAAAGGAGATTCTTCTATTGAAACTTCCATCGATATTCATGTTGTAGCATCATCTACAACCAAACCTAAAACTGGTGGTAAGAAGAAAGGTAAGAATAAAAAGAAAAAATCTTCAAAAGAAAAACACAATACAACTGAACCAACTGACGAAAAACACAAACCTCGATATTCTTGTCTGATATGTGACGAGGATCATTTTACAAAAGAGTGTCCGCATAGAGCCGAGGTATCAAAATTCGTTAAGGGTTCACCCATACCTGCTATCTTGAAGGATCCCTTTCCTGCTCAAGATAGTAACATGGTTGGATCTTCCTCAAATACGCTAGAGAATATCTTTATGGTTGCAACGCAATCGCAAGATTACGGTAGTAAAAATCCTGGTAAAGAAGAAGAAACATCTAATTCAGCATCAACTACATCTCCCTCAGTTTTTGATCTGTTACAGATCGAGAAACAAAATCCTGACTTAGTAATCAAACTGTTGGAAATAATTTCATTGATGGCAAAGGAGACAGACAAGGAGCAAAGGAAGCAAAGGTAGAAAATTGAAGTAGAAGAGCTGTTCAGAGGCAGAGTAGTGAGGGTAGAAGGGCCATCAAATTGAAGATCAGGCTAGGACCAAATATTTCTGTAAGTGATTTCAGTTGTATATATGAAAGTATCTATTTCGGAATTGTGTGTGTTGATTGATTGGGAAATTGTATGTCTAACCTCTGTAATTGGGGGTCAAGGTGAGATCATGCCTATGATTGTGATAATACACTTCATATAAAGAATAAGCCAATGTTAATTATAGTGTTTTGAGGTTGAATGCAATTCGGGTTACATATTTATGAGAAATAGTAAGAGAAGATTTGCAGTCATCGATCACTGCAAGGATCAATGACGCAAAAGGGTGTATGAATAGCTATCTAATTGAAATTTCCAAGTGTTGATAGATGAATGAAATCTATTGTGGAAGGGAAGAACCCTTTATAAGCAGTAACCACTCTGTTGAGCACAAACTGTGAACGAGAGGATTAAAGACTCTTTGAAATAATGAATCGAACATGCATTAAGATAAACCTCATCAAGACTGAAGGGATCAATCTCATGAGTGGTTGCGTGATGTGTTGGCGAAGGATTGAGGTTTTTTTTAACCCTGTTGGAATGTTGAAGGTGTGTGTTCAATAGTAAGGACAAAATTGAAGGTGGAAGGGCGGAACCTCATTTTGCACAGTTGTTGTTTTGAGACCTGTTTGATAAGGAATTATATTTCGGAAGTCAGATTCAGCATTGAAGGAGCGGAAGTAAGTGATGAAAAGAGAGAGCGGTTTTGAACCAAGAAACCAGAAGTCTCGCATTCCTCAAAAATGGTAAGAGGAATCTAAAATAAAACACGATAGCATTCGGCATGTGACGCGTGGCAAAGGTGGTAAGTTAAAAACCACGAATTCCACAAAATATTTGCATGCTAAAGTTCTGTGATGAAAAAAATGTGACTATGGTTCGATCACGATGGAAATAGATCCAAGCGTGTTCGCATTTCAAGTTGCGAGGGAGTTAAGTGAGGTATGATCCAGCGTTTATAATTGTTGAACGTTGAATGAGTGGGCCCGAAAGAATTAAACATTGATTAAAAGGTATTATATGGGTACTAATGAAAAGCAAGGAAATATGAGTAAAAGTTGATGCCAGAACCTTAATATGGGTCAGTGTTGGGTTTTAATCCAAAAGCCGAAGCCTTATGGAATTGAAATTTTCCGTGAAAATATTGAGTGAAGCTCATATCGTTTGGGTTTAAAAACATAAGAGTTGCATAGATTAAAATGATATGTTTTTGATAAGGGGGCCAAATGTATCAAGACTAGTAAGTTCTTATAAATATTAACCTGATTAAAGTTGATTGGATATAAAGTGGATTGTTGGGTGAAGTCATAGTGGTGGGTTCTAAAACCTTGGAAAAACTAAGTTGAAGAAGTTTCCGCGTAAGATATTGAAATCCGTATTGGGAAGTGGGGTTTAATAACCACAAGAATTTTATTCTAATATCTCAAATCTCATATTTTAGATATAGAAGCTTCCGCCTACAATATTTGCAAATTTCCCATATTTAAAATTATTTGGGCTAAAACTTAAAATGCAGTTTTATATGAAAAAGACAGTGAAGATAATGGGTATATAGCGGGGTAAGCCTGCCATCAAGTGGTATCAGAGCTGGATAAGCTCTGTTGAGAATTGAAGAAATTTTTGTAATAAAATCTGAATGTGTGATGAGAGAAGAAAGAAGATCAGATTCTAAGATCTTATATGCAAAGGTACAAAGAGTTGCAATGAACAAAGGTATGTAGAACTATTACACTACAGCAGCATGAAAGACACACATACAGTGAGCCAAGAACTGAAAGGGTTGAATGAGATATATCTGTTGCAAATGTAAATGTAAATGTTTTAATTAATTTTACATTTCTTGTGATGCAAAGGCAAGTCTCCATGGGCAAAGAAATACCCCATTGTAATATTGAAATGTATACATATTGCTATATTTTTCCGAATGTGCTAGGCAAGAAAAATAAAAGGTGGAAGGCAAAGAGTCATACCTATTCACTTCGAATTCCCTGTGGAATACAAACAATCATAAGGTAATCTCTATAAATGATGTCACATAGATATGCATAAAGAAGTGAGAGAATGGAGAAATGAGGTAGAGAGGGTAAGAAGAAGGAGGAGCAGATAGAGAAGCTGTGAAGGTTCAGAGATGATATAAGGCAGATATGAAGGCTGGTGGACAACAGTGAAGAAGGAAAAGAATAGAGTTGATATCCAAGTAAATCAGCATGTGCTTTTTATGAAAGAGTGAGGAAGTGGGTGCTTCCATATCAAGTTGTAGCTTGATAGATGTCAATTGTAGCTGGCTAAGGTAGGAGCCTCCTATAGGTTGTAGCCTGCAGAAAATAGATGGGAGTTGGAGCTTCTTTGCAAGTTGTAGCTTGCAGAATTGAGGTTGTAGCCTCCTGTAGGTAGGAGCCTACAAAAAATCAGCGGTGAGAGGGAGTTGGAGCTTGCCTTTGCATCACAACAATAATAATATGTGGTTTTATCCCTTATGGGTTTCCACTTATATCTGTTGTCTATATGCATGATGATTATGTGTTGATACTCTGTATTTATTCTGCTTAATACCTGCTGCTCAATTATTAAGATTGTTGTTCCATTGTATATTAAGTTGATCACAAAATGAAGATGTAAATGAGTATAAAAGAAAGTTTAATAAGAACATGACTACATTAAACTGATTCACCCCCCCCCCCCTCTCAGTTTAACCAAGGGTTCAACAATTGGTATCAAAGCCAAGTTCCTTCTGTATCAGTTTAACAACTGGAGGGAGATCCTAGGTCCCCAGGATGGCTAGTCTAGAAGGATGCTCAACAATAAAGCCCCTTTGTTCACGGATACAAATTATGCCTTCTGGAAAATAAGAATGAGGATGTACGTAATGTCTCTAGGAATATAAGTTTGGGCTGTTGTGGAATTGGGATATGCCCCAAAGGAGTCTGACTCAGAGAAAGATGCCAAACAAGATTTTGTAGCTAATGCAAAAGCCATGAATGCTCTCTTAAGTGGACTATGTGAGGCATAATTTATAAAATTAATGCACAACAATACTTCCAAATAAATATGGGATACATTAGAAAGAATCCATGAGGGAGACAAAAAGGTGAAGATAGCCAAACTACAAGTCTATAGAGCTCAGCTTGAAAATATAAAAATGAATGATGCTGAAGACATTTCCAGCTTCTTCTTGAGGGTTGCAGAAATTTTGAATAACATGAAAGCTCTAGGAGAAACCATAAAATAATGTGTAATTGTTCAAAATATTCTAAGATCTTTACCATCCATCTTTAACCCCAAGGTTTCTTCCATAGAAGAAACAACTAATTGGGAAAATCTAACCATGAACCAATTACTTGGAAACCTAACAACCTATGAGATGAGACTACCACATAGGAATTCAAATGTGAGGGAGGCAGCCTTTAAGACAGAAAAGAAAAAAGAAGAAAAAGAAGATATATGCTCTTGCTTTGATGAAGAAGAGGCCAAATTTGTCAGAAAATTGGATAGAGGCTCAGGCAAATATAAAGGTAAACTTCCATTAAAATGCTTTAACTATGGAAGAGTTGGGAACTATGCTTCTAAGTGTCCTCATAAGAAAACAGAGAATCACACTCAATAAACAGAACAAACCAAAACAAATAACTGGCAGAAAGGGAAGAGATTCAATAGAAAATCATTTTATGCTCAGCAAGATAGCAGTGCATCTGAAAGCTCAGATGAATCCTCCAATGAAGAGGGAACCTCTGAATTTGTATTGATGGCCAAGGAAGATCTTGAAGGATTCCTTCTATAAGATGAGGAAGAAGGTGAAGTTGATCTTGAGGGGGAGCTAATAAGTGCCCTGGAGGAAATAGACAGACTTAAACTAAAGTGCAGAAAATAGAAAGACATTCTCCTCAAATATGTAAGAGAAGAACAAGACCTCATTCAGTTGAAAATAGAGCTTGAAGAAGCCAAGAAGGTAGAAGACACTCTACTTAAGAAAATTGAGGATAAAATTCAAAAGCAAGAGAAATTGGAAGAAGAAGTAGTATGCTTAAGAAGGAAATTAGAAAACTCCCAAAGGAAATTGTCAATGAACTCTTCTCAAATTACAAGCTCTGAAAATTTGAATAAAATTCTAAATGCTCAAAGATATCCCTTGATAAAGACTGGGATAGGCTACGAAGGAGAAACAAGTAAGTCCAAGAAAGAAGATTACAGAAATATTATTTTTGTAAAAGCTGTTAAGGACAATGAAGCAGCCCATAAGGTTCCTACAGAAGTAGAAGCCTGCAATGAAGTAAACAGAAAAAAGAAGGAACCTCAAATGAAAAAGAACGAAATAAATAAACAGTAAACTAAAGAAGGCTCATATACTTTTGAATATATAAAATTTTGAAGCTATCAAAGGAGATTCTTCCCCCCTATGAAAATGGTCACTTGCTATGCCTGCCACAAACTAGGACATATTGCTGCATACTATCATAAAATGAGAATCGATTCCAACTAGTAAAGGATCCAAAAAATGAAAAGACTACCTCAAGTAAACAAATGTAGAAGACAACCCTTCATCAGGTGCGCTAATTGTTTTTATGGGTATTGTTTTTACTGTAAGGAGTTCGGCCATAAAGCCAAGGAATGCAGAACGAATGAAAAAAGACTAATGTATGGAAACTCAAGGAGATGGATGAACAATGGAGAATTCACTCGTGTACATAATTCATTCAGAAACATAATCAAATGCTTTGATTGCCATCAAATCGGGCCCAAGTGTCACAAATGTCCTCTCAGAGAATGTGGTCCATCCTCTCAGGAAAGGTACCAAACAAAAGGATGCATGCAGTGGAAAAAGAAGTTGAATAAGTGTGACCTGGCTCTAATAGCTCAAGATCAGAAAAACCAATGGTATTTGGACAGTGGATGCTCAAAGCACATGACTGGAGATTGAAGCAAGTTTGTAACCTTTGATGAAAATAAATCTGGGAATGTAACATTCGGCAATGATAAAGCAGGGAAAATCAAAGGAAAAGGCTTAGTCAGTCTGGATAATGGAAGAGGAAAGGCCCAAGATGTACTATTTGTGGATGGGCTGAAAGTAAATTTGCTAAGTGTCAGTCAAATGTGTGATAAAGGCTGTGAAGTCATTTTTAGAGCCCAAGATTATGAAGTAAGATCAAGCACCACTGGAAAGTCCTTGATCAAAGGTGTTCGAACAGAAAGTAATGTCTATATAGTGAAAGAAGAGGATGAAGCATGTCACCTAAGCAAACTTGATGAATCATGGTTATGGCATAGAATATTGGGACACCTAAACTTTGACCACATCATAAGTCTGAGCAAGAAGAATGCAGTCAGAGATATGCCAGTCATAAAGAAGCCTTCAAATACCATATGTAAATCCTGCCAACTAGGCAAGCAGACCCGCACATCTTCAAGACCAAAGAGAAACTATCTACAAGTAGACCTCTTCAGCTTGTTCACATGGACCTGTGTGGACCTTCAAGAACTAAAGCACCAAGTGGAGAATCTTATTTCATGCTGATAATAGATGATTTTTCCAGAATGACGTGGGTAGCATTTCTCAAATATAAATCTGAAGCACTTGAGAAATTCAAGATATTCAAGGCATTGGCAGAAAATCAAACAGGATGCAAGCTAAAGTGCATCAGATCAGAAAGACGAGGTGAATTCACAGACTATGATTTTGCAGACCTATGCAATGAGCATGGGATAAAACAACAGTTTACAATTGCAGGTACACCTCAACAGAATGGAGTGGTAGAGAGACAAAACAGGTCAGTATAACATATTTCCAGAGCAATGATGCAAGAAAGTAACATTCCCCAAACCTTCTGGGCAGAAGCAATACACACAACTGTTCACATTCTTAACAAAGCTCATTTAAGACCAAATTGTGACAAGACTCCTTACGAATTATGGCATGGTAAACCAACATCCATCAAGCACTTTAGAGTCTTTGGAAGAAAGTGTTTCATAAATAATAATGATGAAAAACTGGGGAAGTTTGATGCAAGAGCTGATGAAGGAATATTTTTAGGATATGCATCCAAGAGTAAGGGTTACAAGTGCTACAACAAAACACTACACAAAATTGTGGAAAGCATTGATGTAATATTTGATGAAGATCTACCAAAAAGAAAAAGAAGCACAAGATGCAGCAATCCTCCAGATGATCATGAAGAAGAGAACCAAGATAATGATGAACTGAGCAAGACAACAGAAGATACTGAATTAAACTCAAAAGGTCCCTCAAGACACACTCAAAAGAATCATCCAGAAGATAAAATCATTTGGAACAAGAGTGTGGGAGTCCAGACAAGAAAACAGCTTGCTGAACAGACAGAAGAAGTATACCTAGCCATGCTATCTCAAATAGAGCCAAAGAAGTTTGAAGAAGCCAGAAAAAGACAAAAATAGGGTAAATGCTATGAATGAAGAACTGGACCAAATTGAGAAGAACAATACCTGGGAATTAATTCCAAGACCCACTGGGGAAAATGTAATTGGCACAAAATGGATATTCAAGAATAAGATGAATGAACAAAGGTAGGTAATCAGAAATAAAGCCAGACTTGTATTCAAGGGATATTCATAAAGCCAGACTTGTCTATATACCCACTATATAGTGGGTATATAGCAGGGTAAGCTTGTACACTTAGTAGATTTGCTTTTAGCCCGTCCACAAATAGTACATATTGGGCCTTTCCTCTTCCATTATCCAGACTGACTGAGACTTTTCCTTTGATTTTCCCTGCTTTATCATTGGCGAATGTTACATTCCTAGATTTCTTTTCATAAAAGGTTACAAACTTGCTTCGATCTCTAGTCATATGCTTTGAGCATCCACTTTCCAAATACCATTGGTTTTTCTGATCTTGAGCTATTAGAGCCAGGTCACACTTATTCAACCTCTTTTTCCACTGCATGCATCCTTTTTTTTGGTACCTTTCCTGAGAGGATGGACCACATTCTCTGAGAGGACATTTGTGACACTTGGGCCTGATTTGATGGTAGTCAAAGCATTTGATTATGTTTCTTAATGAATTATGTACACGAGTGAATTATCCATTGTTCATCCATCTCCTTGAGTTTCCATACATCAGTATTTTTCCATTCGTTTTGCATTCCTTAGCTTTATGGCCAAACTCCTTACAGTAAAAACAATACCCATAAAAACAATTAGCGTACCTGATGAAGGGTTGTCTTCTCCATTTTTTTTCTTGAGGTATTCTTTTCATTTTTTGCATCCTTTACTAGTTGGAATCGATTCTCCTTTTATGATAGTATGCAGCAACATGTCCCAGTTTGTGGCAGGCATAACAAGTGACCATTTTCATAGGGGGGAAGAATCTCCTTTGATAGCTTCCAAATTTTATATATTCAGGAGTATATGAGCCTTTTTCAGTTGACTATTTATTTATTTTTTTCTTTTTCATTTGAGGTTCCTTCTTATTTCTGTTTACTTCATTGCAGGCTTCTACTTCTGTAGGAACCTTCTGGGCTGCTTCATTTTCCTTAACAACTTTTACAAAAATGATGTTTCTGTAATCTTCTTCCTTGGACTTACTTGTTTCTCCTTCGTAGCCTATCCTAGTCTTTATCAAGGGAGATCTTTCAGCATTTAGAATTTTATTCAACTGTTTAGAGCTTGTCATTTGAGAAGAGTTCATTGAAAATTTCCTTTGGGAGTTTTCTAATTTCTTTCTTAAGCATACTACTTCTTCTTCCAATTTATCTTGCTTTTGAATTTTATCCTCAATTTTCATAAGTAGAGTGTCTTCTACCTTCTTGGCTTCTTCAAGCTCTATTTTCAACTGAATGAGGTCTTGTTCTTCTCTTACATATATGAGGAGAATGTCTTTCTGTTTTCTGCACTTTAGTTTAAGTCTGTTTATTTCCTCCAGGGCACTTCTTAACTCCCCCTGAAGATCAAATTCACCTTCTTCCTCATCTTCTAGAAGGAATCCTTCAATCTCTTCCTTGGCCATCAATACAAATTCATAGGTTCCCTCTTCATTGGAGGATTCAACTGAGCTTTCAGATGCACTGCTGTCTTGTTGAGCATAAAATGATTTTCTATTGAATCTCTTCCCTTTCTTCCAGTTATTTTTTTTGGTTTTCTCTGTTTCTTGAGTGTGATTCTTTGTTTTCTTATGAGGACAATTAGAAGCATAGTGCCCAACTCTTCCATAGTTAAAGCATTTAAATGGAAGTTTACCTTTATATTTTCCTGAGCCTCTATCCAATTTTCTGACAAATTTGGCCTCTTATTCATCAGAGAAAGAGCATATATATTATTTTTCTTCTTTGTTCTTTTCTGTCTTAAAGGCTGCCTCCCTCACATTTGACTTCCTCTGTGGCAGTCTCATCTCATAGGCTGTTAGGTTTCCAAGTAATTGGTTCATGGTCAGAGTTTCCCAATCAGTTGTTTCTTCTATGGCAGAAATCTTGGGGTTAAAGCTGGATGGTAAAGATCTTAGAATTTTTTGAACAATTACACATTCTTTTATGGTTTCTCCTAGAGCTTTCATGTTATTCACAATTTCTGCAACCCTCAAGAAGAAGCTGTCAATGTCTTCATCATCATTCATTTTTATATTTTCAAGCTGAGCTCTTTTGACTTGTAGTTTGGCTATCTTCACCTTTTTGTCTCCCTCATGGATGCTTTCTAATGTATCCCATATTTCTTTGGTAGTCTTGTTGTGCATTAATTTGATAAATTATGCCTCGCACAGTCCACTTAAGAGAGCATTCATAGATTTTGCATTAGCTACAAAATCTTGTTTGGCATCTTTCTCTGAGTCAAACTCCTTTGGGGCATATTTCAATTCTACAGCAGCCCAAACTTCTATTACTAGAGACATTATGTACATCCTCATTCTTATTTTCCAGAAGGCATAATTTGTACCGGTGAACAAAGGGGCTTTATTTTTTTAGCATCCTTCTATACTAGCCATCCTGGGGACCTAGGATCTCCCTCCAGTTGTTAAACTGATACAGAAGGAACTTGGCTTTGATACCAATTGTTGAAATCTTGGTTAAACTGAGAGGGGGGGGGGGTGAATCAGTTTAATGTGGTCATGTTCTTATTAAACTTTCTTTCTTACTCATTTACATCCTCATTTTGTGATCAACTTAATATACAATGGAACAACAATATTAATAAGTGAGAAGAAGGTATTAAGTAGAATAAATACTGAGTATCAACACATAATCATCATGCATATAGACAACAAATATAAGTGGAAACCCATAAGGGAGAAAACCACATCTTATTATTGTTCTGATGCAAAGGCAAGCTCCAACTCCCTCTCACCACTGATTTTATGTAGGCTCCTACCTACAGGAGGCTACAACCTCAATTTTGCAAGCTACAACTTGCAAGGAAGCTCCAAATCCCATCTATTTTTTGCAGGCTACAACCTACAGGAGGCTCCTACCTCAACCAGCTACAACTGACATCTATCAAGCTACAACTTCATATGGAAGCACCCACTTCCTCACTCTTTCATAAAAAACACATGCTGATTTACCTGGACATCAGCTCTGTTCTATTCCTTCTTCACTGCTGTCCACCAGCCTTCATATCTGCCTTATATCATCTCTAAACCTTCACAGCTTCTCTATCTGCTCCTCCTTCTTCTTACCCTCTCTACCTCATTTCTCCATTCTCTTACTTCTTTATGAATATCTATGTGACATCATTTATAGAGATTACCTTATGACTGTTTGTATTCCATAGGGAATTCAAAGTGAATAGGTATGACTCTTTGCATTCCAACTTCTCGTTTTCTTTCCTAGCACATTCGGAAAAATATAGTAATATGTATACATTTCAATATTACAGTGGGGTATTTATTTGCCCACGGAGACTTACCTTTGCATCACAAGAAATGTAAAATTAATTAAAACATTTACATTTACATTTGCAACAGATATATCTCATTCAACCCTTTCAGTTCTCGGCTCATTGTATGTTTGTATTTTCTGCTGCTGTAGTGTAACAGTTCTGCATACCTCTTTTCTCTGCAACTCTGTGTACCTTTTCATATCATATCTTAGAATATGGTCTTCTTTCTTCTCTCATCACACCTTCAGATTTTATTACAAAAAATTCTTCAATTCTCAACAGAGCTTATTCGACTCCGATACCACTTGATGGCGAGCTTACCCCGCTATATACCCACTATCTTCACTCTCTTTTTCATATAAAACAACATTTTAAGTTTTAGCCCAAATACTTTTAAATCTGGGAAATTTTCAAATATTGTAGGCGGAAGCTTCTATATCTCAAATCTGAGATTTGAGATATTAGAATAAAATTCTTGTGGTTATTAAACCCCACTTCCCAATCCGGATTTCAATATCTTACGTGGAAACTTCTTCAACTTAGTTTATCAATTCGTATCAGAGCCAGATAAGCTCTGTTGAGAATTGAAGAAATTTTTGTAATAAAATCTGAAGGAGTGATGAGAGAAGAAAGAAGATCAGATTCTAAGATCTGATATGAAAAGGTACACAGAGTTGCAGTGAACAGAGGTATGCAGAGCTGTTACACTACAGTAGCAGAAAAGACAAACATACATTGAGCCGAGAACTGAAAGGGTTGAATGAGATATATCTGTTGCAAATGTAAATGTAAATGTTTTAATTAATTCTACATTGCTTGTGATGCAAAGGCAAGCCTCTGTGGGCAAAGAAATACCCCACTGTAATATTGAAATGTATACATATTACTATATTTTTCCAAATGTGCTAGGCAAGAAAACGAGAAGGTGGAAGGCAAAAAGTCATACCTATTCACTTCGAATTCCCTGTGGAATACAAACAGTCATAAGGTAATCTCTATAAATGATGTCACATAGATATGCATAAAGAAGTGAGAGAATCTAGAAATGAGGTAGAGAGGGTAAGAAGAAGGAGGAGAAGATAGAGAAGCTGTGAAGGTTCAGAGATGATATAAGGAAGATATGAAGGCTGATGGACAATAGTGAATAAGGAACAGAACAGAGCTGATATCCAGGTCAATCAGCATGTGTTTTTTATGAAAGAGTGAGGAAGTGGGTGCTTCCATATCAAGTTGTAGCTTGATATATGTCATTTTTAGCTGGTTGAGGTAGGAGCCTCCTGTATGTTGTAGCCTGCAGAAAATAGATGGGATTTGGAGCTTCCTTTCAAGTTGTAGCTTGCAGAATTGAGGTTGTAGCCTCCTGTAGGTAGTAGCCTACAGAAAATCAGCAGTGAGAGGGAGTTGGAGCTTGCCTTTGCATCACAACAATAATAAGATGTGGTTTTCTCCCTTATGGGTTTCCACTTATATCTGTTGTCTATATTCATGATGATTATGTGTTGATACTCTATATTTATTCTGCTTAATACCTGCTGCTCACTTATTAAGATTGTTGTTCCATTGTATATTAAGTTGATCGCAAAATGAGGATGTAAATGAGTATAAAAGAAAGTTTAATAAGAACATGAATGCATTAAACTGATTCACCCCCCCCTCTCAGTTTAACCAAGGGTTCAACACCTGCTAAAGGTGTACTTCGTAAATCAGCTTTCAATCCACATGTGAGAGCTACTCAGAATTACAATATTTTTGAAGATTTGGCGATTCCCCCTTCAACAATGTCGTCTTTGGAAGTGCCGCAATCATGCCCAGCCCAAAGAAAATTACTTTTGTCAGCCTTAGGAGCCGTATATCTCTAGGATTTGAACCTAATGATCTTCGATTTATAGAATTTTACACCCCGCCTACCCCATCAAATGGCTTTTCAAATTCCGGTAATAGTAAAAAACAAACGTATCTTTCGTACTGCTATTGATGAAGGAGCTTCTACGTGTATTATGTCGTTAAAATGTTGGAAATCACTTGGTTCTCCGAAAATTAACCAATCGCTGACTATTCTCAAAGATTTTGATGTAAGATATTTTCAGCCATATGGTCTACCAATAAAGGTCAAAGGCAAAATGGTTAATCTAGATGTGGAAGTGGTTGATGCCCCTCTGGATTACAACCTTCTCCTGGGTCGCAGTTGGTCTTATGCTATGACTGTTATTGTATCATCGATCTTTCTTCTTATCATTTGTCCTCATAAAGGAAAGATCATTAAAATAGATCAGCTCTCATATTATTCATCCGACCCAGCCTCTACTGATAGCATCCAACATATCGGAAAATCGACTATCCCTTGTAAGGATGTTGGAGTAGGTTTGCTTAAATATTCGGCTTTACTAGGAACTTTTTCCTTGCCTTCTCCCAACATACAACCTCCTATTGCTAATATCAATATGATTACATCAAGTAATTTTTCCTTTGATGATCCTTGGATAGTACCTTTGGAATCAGAATTGGATTCTTTCGATGGTGCGATGCCTTTGAGTCCTTTTGAGTTAGCATATCAGACTGTACAGTCATTTTCTGATATTCCTTCAACTGAATCTGATCTAGTGAATGTGATCAATGAGGAATCATTTTCAATATCGAGTTCCGCTTCAACATCACTACTAGATTTTGGTCAACAGATATTCAATACTGATGAACATATTCGTGAATTCTTGTCGGTAGATGAGTTACCATGGGAAGATCTTCATCATAGGTCTTCATTTTTACCTGATCTCGATCATTTTGAGCATAATGTTTCCTCCATTTTCACTACTTATTACGTCAAAGAACCTCAGAATCCTCTCTCACATTTCGATTCTGAATTGACTTTAGAAAATATTTCTACAACGGTTCCCCTTGACATTTTAGTTAAACCCGAAATTGTTGAAAACATTCATATAGGTGCTTCTTGTATGACTAATGAAATCCAAGCTTGTAAAGCCCTATTTCAAGAATTCCGCGACATTTTCGCCTGGTCATATGAAGAAATGCTAGGAATCGATCCGTTGATTATTATTCATGAAATTAAGACATACTCGGATGCTAAACTTGTTAGACAGAGATTACATAAAATACATCCGAGAAAAGCTGCCGCTATTAAAGACCAATTTGAAAAATTACTTCGTGCAGGTTTTATTTATCCAATCCCGTTAACAGATTGGGTATCTAATATTATTCCGGTCAATAAAAAACAAGGAACAATACGAGTATGTATCGATTATAGGGATATAAATCAAGTTTGTCCCAAAGATAATTATCCAACCCCTTACATTGATCAAATTATTGATGATCGTGCTAGAAGTGAAATGTTTTCATTCATGGATGGATTTTCCGGTTACAATCAGATCAATATACTCCCTGCAGATCAACCCAAAACAGCTTTCATTTGTCCATGGGGAAATTTTTCTTATCGCAAACTACCCTTTGGACTTAAGAATGCTGGCGCCACTTTTCAAAGAGCCATGTCTTATGTATTTCATGACATTAAACACATTTTACAACCCTACCTCGATGATTTGCCTTCTCATTCTTCACACAGAGCATATCATATCACTCATTTATGAGCCATTTTTATATGATGTAGGCATTATAAGATTCTTCTAAATCCTCACAAATGTGTTTTTTTCATACAATCTGGATGCTTACTGGGATTTATTGTCTCAAAGGCAGGCATTCATGTTGATCCATCCAAGGTTGAGGCAATCATCAATTTACTTCCTCCTTCTACTCTTCGCCAACTCCAAATTTTGCAAGGGAAAGCAAACTTTTTACGTCAATTCATTCCTAACTACGCCAAGTTAACAAAAGGTTTCACTAGGTTGTTGAAACAGAATATTCCTTTCTTTTGGGATGAGATTGTTGATCGATCTTTTGATGCTCTGAAACATGCATTGACCCATGCACCGTTACTACATCCTCCCAATTACAACCAGGATTTATTTTTGTACCTCGCCACTTCCGATTCCACGATAGGAATGGTTCTAGTTCAGGAAGATGAATTCCATAGTGAACATGTGATTTAATATCTTAGTCACAAATTGCATCCGACTGAAATCAAGTATTCACATGTGGAGAAATTGGCCTTGGCAGCCGTTCAAGTTGTCCAACGTTTTCGTCATTAAATACTTTTATGAAAAAAAACAACGATTTCTTATTGTAACCCTATGATGTATATCTTGACCAAAAAATTGCTAGGGGTAAAATAATCCAAATGGATTGTTATCCTATAGGAGTTTGATTTGGAATTTGAAAAATCCAAATCAAAGAAATCCTTGATATTTGTTGAACTTATGTGTGATTTCCCATGTACTGATATAGAAACTGTGGTGGAAAAACCAATCGCAAACGAATCTTTGTTTCTTATTAGTACCTTTGATCCTTGGTATGGAGATATCATTGTTTATCTTCAGACCCAATCTTTTCGGCCCAAAATTTCATGGTCACAACCACATAAATTTCGTTTCTAGTCTCAAAAATATCATATTGTTGGTGACACATTATACCATCGTGGTGCAGACTCTATTTTTCAATGTTGTCTCATCCATGAAGAAGCCGAAAAGGTTATAAATGACTGTCACTCTGGAGCATGTGGTTGTCATATGTCTGGGTACACCATAGCCAAAAAAAATTGTGCACAGGTTATTTCTGGCCATCCTTATTTAAATATTGTATTTATGCGGTCTGAAAATTTCATAATTGTCAAATATTCGATGCACCACCTGCTCCTCTTCACCCTATAATTGCTGTCGGTCCTTTTACAAAATGGGGCATTGAATTCACTACATGTAACCCTCACTCGGCCGGGGGGCATGGGTATATTATTCTAGCAGTAGATTATTTTACCAAATGGGCCGAGGCGATGCCTACATTTTCGGCAGATGGAAAAAATACAGCTACTTTCATATTTAATCATGTGATTGCTTGTTTCGGTGTACCCCAAGCAATAATTACTGATCATGGGAGCCATTTTCGAAACATCATGATGATTGAACTAACTGATCAACTTGGCCTGTGCTATGACAGTTCTACACCATATTACCCGCAAGCCAATGGTCTGGTTGAAGCTATCAATAAAGTTTTAGTCACCATGATCAAACGAATCATTGGAATTCATAAGTCGAATTGGCATACCATGCTCTTTTCAGCACTTTGGGCATATCGAACCTTAGCAAAAAAATCGACAGGTTTTACCCCTTTTCAACTAGTTTACAGTTTAGAAGTGGTATTACCCATTGAATGCGAGATACCGTCACTCCAACTAGCCATAAAGTTACTACCAGCCACTTCTGAAGAGGAGAAACATTTTTTATACTTAGCTCAATTAGATGAGAATCAACGCACCGCTGCACTAGCCACCGAGACTCATGTGAAACGAATGAAAGCTTAGTATGAAAGAAAGGTTACACCTCGGATTTTTTCAGAAGGAGATCTAGTCTTGGTTTATGATCAAGCTAAGAATAAGCTAGGGGCTAGGAAATTCGAACCCATGTGGCATGGTCCTTATATTGTCAAGCGAAAGCTTGCAAAAGGGGCCTATGAATTGATTGATTTTGACGGGGTCTCTTTAGGCAAACCCAAAAATGGGCTTTATCTGAAGAGATATTACGCTTAATTCTTGTGTGGAGATATTTCCTGTATAATAGTTATTTTTAGCTAGTGTGTTGTAGATTAGAAACATGTGCCTAGTTTAAGTGTGCTTTTACTACTATTCCTGCTTATTTGGATTACTCTTGATATTGCAGATGTCGACGTATTTTCAAACATACATTGGTTTTGCTCATGGTGCTTGTCGTAGTACATGGAACATTTCTTCCGCAGCTTGGGTTATTTATTCACCCACTGACGAATTAATATCTATGCATGGGGTAAGCCTCAGTCAAATGACAAACAATATTGCAGAATATAGCGCATTTATTGAGTTATTGTCTGAATCCATTTCATTTGGAATTCAGATTTTGATCACTAGGTTAGATTTTGAACTCGTTGTATTACAATTAAATCAAGTATATGCAATTAGAAACCCAGTGTTGTTAAGATTAGTTTTAAGAGTTCGTCTCTTGGAACGAGAATTTGATTACATTGAGTATCAACACATTCCAAGAAATTTAAACACATTAGTAGATGCAATAGCTTCTAGTGTGGTTAACAAACATTTGCGATAATAAAAGCTGTAAATCAAAATTCGATAACATGTTGGACAGGTAACTGAAAATAGTAGTATATCATAGCATAGAGTAGTGTTTCAAAAAATAGTGCATCGTCCTCAATCATAGGTTCAAAATGCCTTATGATCAGGAAAAAAGTGATACAAAAAATGATAAGAGTCTATACAATCGATCATCCACTATCCATGGTAATAATCATGATAGTATACTATAGCTCACGCCACCCTGCACAAAACTCTCTTGAACGGTCCAGGAACACTAATGACATATCTCTGTAAATGGAGTGGTATGTCATCTATAGTAGTCTTTGGAATGTCCAGAGTCAGTCACTCCAAATGGTGTTCCAAATCAGTCAAGATCTTTGCTGTCTAATCCTGTGGTGGTGATGCTGCTGCAGCTGCATCCCTTTGCCTCTTGTCAAAGGGGCGGAGAGTGGCTAGTCGACATGGACCCACATCTTCATTTGAATTTTTTGTTATAAGTTTTGGACGATTTAAAAAACAAAATAAAAATTAGAAATTATAACATGTTAAAATGATTTTTACCTGATTCATCCCACTGAGCTCTTGGAGGAAGTGGCATATCTCGGTCGCCACATAAATATATGCCCACATAAGGAAAATCATCTATCACAAAGAGTTGGTGCTCAAACCAACAGAAATATGTCGGGGGAAATCGTACGATCTCTCCACCCTCGCTATGATGGGCCATCAAAGCAACCCATCGAACCATTCGAGGCTCTTGAGCTCTACCAGCATCAACTGGAATATGTTGCAGGGATAGTAGAGGAATCCTCTCTAGAGAAAAAGTAACTACGATCGATCCATATCCGAAGTTATTTAACCTCCCATTTTTTTCTCTAGTTAGTTGGCCTTTGACATTAGCCAACACTGCCTCACACCAATTGAATATAGTGCCTCTGAAGCAATCCATTGCAATCTGCATTTGAGATCCAGTAGCCACATGCAAAGCTGCACTTTCACATAACATGTTAATGGTAAATGCAATCACTTTTAATTCAGGATAGATGATAGTTTTAATATCAATCTGTTTGTATTTTGGATTAGCCTCATCATTGCAGAACTCTAATTGCAAGCTAGTAACAGATTGGCCACATGGTCTAGCCCCAAATAGAGAAAGTGGTTCGCCTCTCTTAGAAAAACCAGTCAAAAAATTTATTTCCTCCAGCTCAATTTCGAGCCGGTTGCCTCCAATTAAAAATCACTAGTCCTAAACATCCCACTTGTTTACCAACCAAGTGAGAAGGTCTACTTGAGCGCTCATGCCACTGACAGCCCAGAATTTAAGAAGCCTGCATGCTCTTAAAACTTGTAATGTATGCGGATGAATCATTGCAACTTCATCCACCTCCTCATGTTCACGTTCCCGCCAAATGAGCATTGTAAATATCCTACAATGAGAAAAATGAAAGATTAGAATCATTTTAAAACAAAAATTTTGGGTAATTTGGGAAGAAATTATATTTTTTAATTCTTCACGGCACCCCTGGACTTTAGGTTCATAGACAGTGCATAGCTCCGCACGGGTCTATGCTAAAAGTGCGGAGCCATGACATTTTTATTTGTAGAAAAATGTCGGGGTCCACAGGTGCCGTATGTCTTACCTGCAGACCCCCGAGGGCAGAATTTCAAACATATTTTCTCCCCAAAAATGAATTTTAAGCCCTAAATTAAGAAAATGAATGGATGAAAAGCAAGAAAAAGAGCATGTGAATTACCTGGAGTAGACGGTTTTTTATTTCAACAGTCGGTTTGTCTGGAATCTTCTCTAGAGCATTTTTTGCCAAAAGCTCTAAATTTTCACTCCAAACTCAAACAATAAAAATGAACTTGGAAAAATCCTTTTTATAAGTTTTTTCGAATAAATGAAATCGAAATTTTTTTATTTTTCACTTTAAAAATATGGTTTTTCAAAATATTTTTATTATTGAAGAAGGTACGTTTAATTTTTCTGAGTTTTTGTACTGAATACCAGATTTTTCAGGTGAAATGGTCATTTTTTACGAAGAGTATACTTTTATCACTTTTTTGGGCTCTTTAAAATTTACAAAAAATTGAAATCATGGAGTTCTCTTTTAAGCCCTTTTCAGACTCTCTAAAAATGAAAATATTGTTGATTACTTGACTATTTGAACTCGTTAAAGGAAATGAACAGTCATCCTTTCAGTATAAGTTGACCCATTTTCCGAACTGAAATTGATTATTTACGAAAAAGGTATACGTTGACGTAAAGGACCTGTCGATGAAAAATAGGAACGAACCACTTCCATGTCCATACGAACTAGTTGACCTTGGTATCCGAAGGATGAGCTTATAAACAAGCAAATGTTATCCTCCTCAAGCTTGTCAAAAATAAAGAGGTACTTGCCAGAAATGGCAGGGGAAAAGAGAGAAAACGAATTCATTTGTTACACTTTGATTTATAAAAGTAGTATACCACTCTTGAACACGACACTTTTTATCACACTTCTACCTGGGTTAGGAAAATCCCTTACCTATCAGTTAATCAAACCAATTGAAGGT
Organism: Pinus albicaulis; assembly: GCA_034641835.2. Taxonomy (NCBI): domain Eukaryota; kingdom Viridiplantae; phylum Streptophyta; class Pinopsida; order Pinales; family Pinaceae; genus Pinus; species Pinus albicaulis. The sequence continues at coordinate 757,809,069 of CM076578.1, read as the reverse complement.
CTTCAACCGGTTTCTGGGTATTAGCTTAGGGAAACTGACACCAAACCATCTGTAGTGTCGTTATGTGTTCAAGAGGACAGTCAAACAAACCATTCATCTACAAACATTTGTCTCCATTCAATTTGACCATCCCGAGTCGTATCTGAAAAAATTTCTTTAAACTTGATCTACGGTTTCTTGTCGTATTTTAAGATTTGATCACTTTTCTATCAACTACAACTTATCATCTAGAAGCGATTCAGGAATCCATCAACACCTTTATAATCCAGACTATAAAATGGCGTTTCTACTTCTTCACGATAGGTTGCATCATTGACCTTCAATAGAACGATTCCTTGATATGTTCGACTTCAAATCACTTATTCACATTTCATGGATTGTACTGAGTACTTTGAGATCCATTGTCATTATTGGTGGTTTCTCTCACACTTGTTAACAGTTCACATCATTGACAGGTAATCAAGTGGATTCTACCATGTTTGACTTCAACACATTTAATCGCATGGATAGAATCATACTAGTTCGGGTAGCGGAAATCAAGACCCTAGATCTAGTTTCCACCATCCAGGCTGCGAGGAGTTTTGTTATTCATTATGCAGTAGACTATTCAAGGAAGATGGTTGTGTCCATGCTGTGTCTACACTATTGATGTAATATTAAAATCATTTCTATATCAGAACAAGTTTAGTTAGTTTTTATCTGAGTATGGGAATGCCTACCTTAGTGATGATATAAATATATATGATTTGCATTGAATGTTTTTACAGGGTTTTGACTGGGGTGTCCACAGGCTAATCCTTGAAATGATAAAGCACATCACTCTTCGAATGTTCTCAGACTTTGCACTTTAGGGGGCAATTTGTTACACTGAAATTTTTCACCATGACTTTTTAGTACTCCCTTGGAAGTCTATAACATCAAAGTTCCTAAAATCAAGCTTTCAAATTGAAAGAAACGCTAATAAAAGTCCTAAAAACACTTGTACCGCACTTTCTCTTAAAATTTCCTGCGGTGTCGCACCTTTTTGCTCTAAATCACGTGGAGCTAAACACACTTTTTATTCATTAAGGGTGTGGACCCCTGTAAAAGGTAAAACAAAGGTGGAAAGTAACATTTAGAAGCCCAGTAGTCAAATCTGGAAGCTTCTAGAAGCAATTATCCGGTCGAAGGTTCGCTCCTATAATGTATGTTCATTCCTCAATTATGGGAGCCTACCCCTTGATTTATGGAGCATAATCCCTTAAAAATAACATTCTATCCCTTCTTATATGGAACCATAACCTCCTCTCTTTTCCTATAAATTGAAGCCATAGTACAACTTCAAAGGTTAGAGTTAGTGAGTTAGATTTTGAGAATTTTTGAGGAGAAATGCTGTAAGAGACTCATACTCTCTTAACTGATCATTATGTGGGAATGATTACACACCTATGTGAATTTTAACTGAGAGAGTGCAAAGCTTTTCAGAGTAAAGGAAACACCTGTTTCGGACCCCAGGAAGACCTGTACAACATCAAGGCGGACATGGTTGTAAGGCTCTTCTTTATTTCAAGATAATATGAATGAATACCGTTTTCTCAATGAGTTCTTTAGTTAAATAGCTTATTTATCATGTTTCATTAATGGGTTATTTAATTAATTATCTCATTTCTTGAATTCCTTGATCATCTTGATAGATGTTTGATTCATGAATTAATGTTTATTATGCATGTGCTTTTGATCTTTTCTTGTGTTTTTTATTGCAGATCCTTGATGAAGACTTTCTTCAAGCCACTAGAAAGAAGATCAGCGCTAGACTACAAGTAGGTTTCTAAAAACTCTATTATATTTAATTCCAAATCAAACAGTATCTAGAGGAAAATAGTTTTAATTTGTCCATTTTTTGTTGGCTGTCCATAGGACACTTGGGAGGTCTGTCTTGTCCGCAAGAACGAATTATCTATCCAACACCAAGTATACAGATTAGATTTTGGTAGATATACCAAATATATCTCATCATGAAGAAGTGAGAGATATATGGAAAGAATTATATGCTGTCCATTGACCTCCTCAAGGCATGAGAGATGGTAGCTCATCCCCGGTAGCTCATAGGAACAATCACCAATCCACTACTTCTGCAATGTATAGGGGCTGCATGACCGAAAATGAGAGATAAAATTATTCAACTTACATTGTCTCTCTCTCCATTTATGATAAATTTGGAGTTGTTGATCTTGGGCTGTAATAATATAGTCCTCATGAAGCCAAAAGATACTTGGAATCTCATGATCCTACTCCTTGGTTCTAGGAATATTTCTTTCCCAATCCTCCCTACACATAGTGGATAGAGTGTCATCACCATATGGGCTCCAAAAGAAACATGGAATAAGTGTCATATGACATACTGGATGGTGACAATAGTCCCTCAAGTGAGACCAACGTTGTTCTACTTCTTGTTGTCTCCAAGAATGATATGATGAGTGGCCATCCAACCACTTTATTTTTTCCATAAGCTTCTAAAAAGCTTGAAAATAGTGAAGGACATTAGGTGTTAACTGAATATGAGACAATAAAAATATTTCTTGCCCAAAGTCCTTTATAAAATGGTCATCCCCATCACTAAATGTAGTCCCAAAAGGACCATGAAATCCACAAAGAGGCTTTCTCTCTTGTGGAGCAATGTGCTGCAATTGTATGGTAAAAGAATGTACATACATTGTTAGTTGATCAATAAGAATCAAAACACAATATTTACCATATATTGTAGACAAGTTGGTAAAGAGGTCCTTGGATGAACCTTCCCATCTCTTCATCAAAAGGGGAAGTGACTGAAACAACCTTGCAAGGTGGTTTCTTTCCTCCTCATACATAAAAAAAGCTACATATCTCTTGATATGTTGGTGCACATATCCTTTGAGATCCTCCCAATAGAATCTCTCCATGATGGTGAGATAGGACTCAATGGAATCCTCATGCCTTGAAAAGAGTGCCTCATATGTTGCATGTAGAATCCCCTCCTTGAGCCTGGAGTCTCTAGTCAAGTAAATCTGATCATGGAAATAAATGAATCCATCAACCACTCTATATTTCCCATTTGTCACTTGCCCATCAAGAAATTTACATGTGAAGAGGTTCTTGGAATATTCCAATTGTTGAGAAGAATACTGAGAGGGGGGGGGGGGGTGAATCAGTATTTAGGGTAGACAATGAAACTTTTCTTTTTCTTTCATAAAACCAATACGCTACTTTCCTGAAGGAAACTAGCGTATATACGCGGATATCCTTTACTGAACTCGCGTATGCTCAGAGATCTAATTATGCATTCAATTCTTAACTCAGATCATTACTTTATTCATTCATCAGATATTTCAGAAAGTAGTAAACAGATACAGAAAGAACAGAATAATCATCACACATAGGCAACACACATGAACACCACGATTTTTAGGTGGAAACCCAATTCGGGAGAAAACCACTGCTGTCGTCGTCTCAGCCTTCAAAATTTTATTATTAAGAAAACTTCTTACAACATGTACTGGTGCAGACTCATACCAGCATGCAGGCACCCACCTGTAGAAAGCTACAACCTTCTCTCGTTTACCAGCCTAACTTGGAAGGGAGCAACAACCCCCAGCTCTCGTTTACCAAACTCTCCTAGAAGGGAGCCACTACCCCCTGATATTCACACCAGCCTCTACTGGCAGAAAGCTTCTTCTTTTAGACTGAAGGCTTCAACCCTCAGATCCACTGCAGACTACGTTTCATCAATTTTCAGACTGGATCAAACAGCTCCAACACAACCCTTCACTTATCAACATACTTTCCTCAATGCTTCCAAACCGAATAGTGAAGCCACTGTAATCAGTATATCAGAGATAACCTAGACTTCAGAATAAATATGTAGAAACACATTCAACCTTGAGCAACCATCAGTTCATATATCATACGCGCTTTTCTTTAGACGGATCCGCGTATATACGCTCTTTTATTGAAGACAACTCGCGTATACATTCGTGCAACTTTTCAGAAAAACCCTAACAGGTCATACGCACCTTTGTTGAAATAGATCCGCGTATATACGCACTTTTCATGAAGCGAACCTACGTATAGATCTATAAAAGATAAACTTTGCAGAACAGACCAGATCTATGAACTTACCCCGATTTCTTCAACTTCTTCAACAGATTTGTGCCAGGTCTTCATCACTTCTTTTCAGATCATCCAAGAGATTCACCATTTCAAGATCTAGAGATCATGAACCTTCATTATGTTCATAGATGCATCATAGAATCAGATCTATCAATTAAGAGCAGAGTTCAACCATGCAGATATACTTCAGAGTGAAGTATTCATTAAAACCCAGACCCATGCACACTTTGCACAATAATCTTCTTCTCCTTATATAGGTTTAGCCTTTATCAATACCATGAGCCAAAACCATACCATACCAATGGTATTTCTGGACGGGATCAAAAATATAAACAAGCGCCCAATACAATGGGTCAATACCATGGTAGTCACCCCTGGTTTTTCACTTTTAGAGCGCTTTTTCCCATACGCGACTTGGCACGTTATATCCCGCGTGCATACGCTACTTCGTCTAGACAAATCCGCGTATGCCTTGAGATATACTCTTTTTATCATTGTTTCAATACATACTGAAATTCCTTTCATCATTTCCTTCTGTACTCATTGACGATACATCAGATTTACATCATTACCAAGTTCACTAAGTAGGTTGCCATCATTTTCATCAAGTGGGTTGCCATCAAGGACAACACTCATCATCATATTGCCAACAATCTCCCCCTTTTAACTTGATGGCAACCACGATGGTGTTTGATTAACACAACAGATACATACATTAAGAATACAATGACACCATGTCATTTCTCCATTCTTTCCTTTTATTCAAACACCATGTCACTCTCCCCCTTTGACATCAAGGGCAAAGGGCAAGCGTTCGGCAGATCTATTGTACACTGAAGAGATCATGCTCCCCCTGAGTTCATGCTGAATCTTCAAACATATTTTTCAATGAAGTACATGACTCTATGACCTTCCTATCACCAAAGACTCATATTTACATCAAATATCCAACCAAGTGGATTTACAAATGAGACTCAAATACCCAACCAAGTGGGTTTACAAAATTGAACAAGTCCTTACATGACTGAATATTACAATTTTACATCATAGGTCTCATCATGACCTTGCAAATATGACTTTTTATGACCAATACCAGAAAGACCTCCAGATAGTGATCATATTTCAGAACCATCATAATGCCAACAATGCATTATACTCAATAAAGCTAGTGCTCCCCTTGAAAATGTGCATCCAAACAGTCTTTTCATATGGCCAAGGCGCCTCCTTAGGTTGTGCAATCTGAACATCTTCAACAGCAGGCCATCAGCAACAATTTCTGCATGATCTATCTATATTCTCTGAATTATAAGTTTTCCATCTCATCCAACCGCTACTCTTTGTCAAAAGGCAATCCGGGCTCTTCATCATTAGAAACCATGTATCATATCATCATCATTTAGAACTGAGACGTAGGCAGATACAGTGCCAATAATACAATCATTAATAGTCAGACTGATGCTCCCCCTGAACCGATGCTCCTGATTTTCAGCTGTCATACAAATTTCCTTATCATTACTGAATACGCGACTGTGTTTGCTACAACGCGCATGCATACACGGCTTTAGTTCACTGAACGCGCGTATGGAAAGTGAAATATGAAAACTTTCACATTCCTTCATCTCCCCCTGAAGCAGTACCACCTATACCTGTTCTTCACAGTAAATGCTCTGTCAGAGATCAAACAGTACTGAAAAATGCTGACCCCCAACTAAAAAATGTCAGCAACTATACATACGCAGTTCTCTGTATATATACTCGCGTATATATGCGACTGTGTTTCATTAAACTCGCATATCCAATTTAATCTTCTGAAATTAAGCAGATTTATTCTTCTGGCTGGCAGAGACTACTCTCAGCTTCTGTCTTAGATACTCGAATGCTTCCCTGGGCAGAGGTTTGGTAAAGATATCAGTAATTTGTTCTTTGGAGGGAACATACTCCAATTTCACCTTTTGTTCAAGCACTTGTTCACGCAAGAAGTGATACTTGATGGGAATATGCTTGGTCTTCGAATGCATAATAGGATTCTTTGAGATACTGATGGCACTTGTATTATCACACAAAATGGAAATAGGAAGTGAGCATTTGATTTGAAAATCTTGTAGGGTTTGCATCATCCAAAGAAGTTGAGTGCAACAGGATGCGGCAGCCACATATTCTGCTTCTGCTGTAGATAGTGCAATAGAACTTTGCTTCTCGCTGAACCAAGATACTAATAGAGGCCCCATATAGAATGCACCACCACTAGTGCTCTTCCGATCATCAACGTTTCCAACCCAATTTGCATCAGTGTAAGCATGAAGAGTAAGATCAGCATTCTTTGGATACCAGATTCCAAAGTCTTGAGTTCCTTGTAGATATTTGAATATTCTTTTGACAGCCTGAAGGTGAGACTCTTTTGGATTAGCTTGGAATCGTCCAACAATCCCAACTGCATGCATAATGTCTGGTCTGGTCCCTGTGAGATAAAGAAGACTTCCAATCATAGATCTGTATTCTGGTTGATTCACCATGGGAGAATTGTCATGAGAACTGAGATTACATCCAGTTATCATTGGTGTACTTACAGGTTTGCATTCTTCCATCCCATACTTCTTCAGAATTTGCTTCAGATATTTTGCTTGTGATAAGAATATACCTTCTGAAGTTTGATGCACTTGTAAGCCAAGAAAGAATGTTAGTTCCCCTAGTAAAGACATTTCAAATTCTTGCTGCATAACATAAGCAAATTTCTGACTCATAGATTCTTCATTACTTCCAAAAATGATATCATCAACATATACAACCACAATCAACAATTTATCATTTTCAAATTTTGTATATAAGTTGCTATCAGTAGACCCCTTTGAGAATCCTTGTTGATGAAGATATTTGTCAAGACAATAGTACCATGCCCTTGGATCTTGTTTGAGACCATATAGAGCCTTTTTCAGTTTACAAACCAGATTTTTGTCATTTCCCATAATGAATCCTTCTGGTTGTTCTATATAAACTTCTTCTTCTAGATCACCATTGAGAAATGCAGATTTAACATCCATTTGATAGACTTTGATTTTTTGAGAACTTGAAAAAGCAAGAAACATTCTTATGGCTTCAAGTCTAGCTACAGGAGCAAAAGTTTCTTCAAAGTCTATACCTTCTTGTTGAGTGTACCCTTTGCAAACAAGTCTAGCTTTGTTCCTTATAACATCCCCATTTTCATTTAACTTGTTTTTGAATATCCATTTAGTTTCAATGACATTTTTGTTATGAGGCCTTGGAACTAATTCCCAAGTGTGATTCTTTTCAATTTGATCAAGTTCTTCATTCATGGCTTGTATCCAACATTCACCTTTGCTAGCTTGATTGACATTGTGTGGTTCAATAGTGGACAAAAATGCCAGATAGCTAGAAGATCCCACAAGAGTCCTTCTTGTTTGTACACCAGACCCTTTGTCACCCAAAATTTGAGATTCTGGATGGTTCTTTTGAACATATCTAGATGGATATTTTCTAGATAAATCATCTCCAGATTCTTCATTGGGTTCACTGTCTGTATTATTTCTATTTGATGTAGAAGGATATACGTCATCATCACCTTCATTTGTTGCTTGTTTTTCTTCTTTTGAAGCTGCAGGAGACTCATCAATAACAACATCAATACATTCAACAATCTTTCGAAGTCTTCTATTGTAACATTTGTATGCTTTAATTTGAGAAGAATAGCCAAGGAGTATACCTTCATCTGCTCTTGGTTCAAACTTGCCAAGATTTTCATCATTATTTTTTATAAAGCATTTGCTCCAAAAAACTTTAAAATGCTTCACAGAGGGAGGATTACCATACCAGAGTTCATATGGCGTTTTGTCACTATTTACACGAACATGTGCCTTGTTGAGAATATTTACCACTGTGTGAGCTGCTTCCCCCCAAAATGTGTCAGGTGTTCCGGAATCATCAAGCATGGCTCTAGCCATTTGTTGAACTGTTCTATTCATTCTTTCTGCTACACCATTCTATTGAGGAGTGCCTGCTACCGAAAACTGTCTTTTTATGCCATGTTGTTCACAAAATTCAAGGAATTCATTTGATGTATATTCACCTCCTCGATCAGATCTAAGACATTTGATTTTTAGATATAATTCATTTTCAACCAAAGCTTTGAATATCTATAATTTCTCAAATGTTTCATCCTTGTGTTTAAGCAACCCAATCCAACACATTCTAGAGAAGTCATCAATAAATAAGATATAATATTCTTCACCACGTGGTGACTTTTTCCTCATAGGTCCACATATATCTGTATGAATAAGTTCAAGGGGCCCATTTGATGATCCTTCCTTGGCATTAAATTTCACTCTGGTCTGCTTACCGAATTGGCAAGATTTACATATGATATTTTCAGGAAGAGTAATATTGGGAAGACCACGAACAGCTTTAAGTCTGCTTGATTTGTTGATTTGAGAGAAGCTCAGATGCCCCAGCCGTCTATGCCACAGCCAATTTTCTGATGATTTGCTCAAGTAACATTGATCTTTGCAGTTCTTCAATACATATAGGTTGTTTGGAGTCCTTTTTCCTTTTATAATTGTTTTACCTGTATCAAGATCACGTACCACATATTCTTTTGAACTAAAGACAACCTCAGTTCCTCGATCACACATTTGACTTATGCTTAACAGGTTATGTCTCAATCCATCCACATACATGACATTGTTAGCTTTCACTTTTTCTTTTAGAAAAAGAGATCCTTTTCCTTTAATGACAGTGGGTGTATCATTTCCAAAAGTAACATTCTTTTCCTTTTCTAGGGCATTATAAGCATGGAGTTTGTCTTTGTCACCTGTCATATGTTTTGAGCATCCACTATCAATGTACCATTGATTTTCTTTTCCTTCTGCAAATAAAGCTATACCACAATTCTCAACCTGTACATCCTTCTTTTTCCATACTTTGGTGTTGGAAGGAACATGTTCTTTTGGCTGGACTTTTCTCCTGCATTCAGATTCTTCATGGCCAAAGTTATTGCAATAAGTACATTCAACTTCATTTTGAAGAGGAGAAAATTTGTTATAGGTATTCTTCTTTGTTCCAATATCAATCATTTTCTTTCTTGCTTCTCTTGTCATGATAGTTTTATATGCAACACATTGAACAACTTTATGACCAAAATTGTGACATGAGAAACATTGTCCATTGAAGTAGAAATTTCTGCGATCATGAAATCTTCTATTTGAATTTACCTGCTGATTGTTGTTCTTTTGAAAAGTATTCATGCTGAATTTTCTTGACTTGAACTGCTCATGCTTTAACTGTGAAGAATCTTTATCCCCTTTCTGAGTGGCAGAATGTTGTAGACCAGTTGTAGCTGCTTTTAGATAATTTGGTGCTGAAGCTTGAGAAGATTCTCCGGTATATCCAAGACCTGTCTTTATAAGAGGAGAATGTTGTACCTTGATAATCTCATCTAAGGTTTCAGATCCTTTAGCAAATCTAAGATTCAGAGTCTTTACTTTCTCAAGTTCTTTTCTTAGACTTACCACTTCACATTCTAATTTTTCATTGTGCTTCTTCTCTTCTTCAATCTGATTTTTTAGAGTCTCTATAATTATTTTACTTTCCTCTAAGCATATTTTGAGTTGATTGTTTTCATTAAGAAAATAATTGTCCTCTAGGGCATCCATAAAAGTATCCTTATCTTCTTTAGAATCATTTTCAAATGCCATAAGAAGTCTAAGATTTTGTTCACCTTCTTCCTCACTATCAGATAACCCATCACTGTCTTCATGAGTATAGTAACTTTTTCTAGTGCTAGACCGGTTCTTATTTCTTCTTGCTACTTCCTTTCCTTTTGCAAAAGTTTCTTTATGAGGAAATTTAGCAACATAATGACCAACTCTTCCACAATTAAAACATTTGAAAGGAAGTTTACCTCTGAATCGTCCTGTGCCAAGTTGAAGTTTCTTTACAAAATTTACCTCCTCTTCTTCTAAGACATATCCTGATCCTTCTGCTTCTTGTACATCTTTCCCTTTTGTAGAAGCTCTAAAGACGGCTTCTTTGACATCCAATGATCCTCCCCTTCTCATTTCATAAGCAGTTAGTATCCCATGAAGTTGCACCACAGTAAGGTTTTGGAGATCCTGTTTTTCTTCAAGTGCAGAAACTTTTGACTCAAATTTTGCCGTTAGTGATCTTAAGATTTTCTCAACCAAAGTAGATTCAGCTATTGTTTCTCCCAGATTTCTCATACAATTTACAATGTCATCAAGACGTAAAAAGAAACTAGCAATACTCTCATCACTATGCATTTTTAACTTTTCATATTCTATTCTGAGAGTTTGGAGTTTTGCACTTTTTACCTTTGCATCACCTTCATAACTTAGAATGATTTTGTCCCATATTGCCTTTGTTGTATTCAGCTGCATGACCTTGACAAATTCTGATTCAGTTAGACTCCCCAATAGAGCATTGACTGCTTTTGCATTAGTTTCATAATTCTTCTTTTCTGTCGCATCTGTTGGTACCGAGGCTGGATATTGATACCCTTGTTCAACAATGGCCCATATATCTGCTCCCATAGACTGAAGATAGGATCTCATCCTTATTTTCCAGAAGATTAAATTGCTTCCATTGAAGAGTGGAGGCTTGATAGATGTTGTTCCCTCAAGATTGCTCATCTTGCTTGATCTTCCTTCTAGCGGTTAAGCCTTTTCAGACGGACCTGCTCTGATACCAATTGTTGAGAAGAATACTGAGAGGGGGGGTGAATCAGTATTCAGGGAAGACAATTAGATTTTTATTTTTCTTTCATAAAACCAATACGCGACTTTCCTGAAGGAAACTAGCGTATATACGCGGATATACTTTACTGAACTCGCGTATGCTCATAGATCTAATTATGCATTCAATTCTTAACTCAGATCATTACTTTATTCATTCATCAGATATTTCAGAAAGCAGTAAATAGATACAAAAAGAACAGAATAATCATCACACATAGGCAACACACATGAACACCAGGATTTTTAGGTGGAAACCCAATTCGGGAGAAAACCACCGCTTCCGTCGTCTCAGCCTTCAAAATTTTATTATTAAGAAAACTTCTTACAACATGTGCTGTTGCAGAATCATACCAGCACGCAGGCACCCACCTGTAGAAAGCTACAACCTTCTCTCGTTTACCAGCCTAACCTGGAAGGGAGCTACAACCCCGTTGAGTCTCAATTTCGTATCTTTCCATACACTTTTCTATACCTTTTTCACTCACCTGAACCTCCCAAGTTGTCAATATCATTGTATGTTAATTGCAAAAGAGCATCTAACATGGTTTTTAACTATATTTTTTGTGTTCCGCTGCTGATTTAGATTTTGTTCATTTAGTCATGGAATTCACACTTTCCGTGTACCGTAACTTTCCGCAAGCCTATTTTGTGAAAAATGTGGTTGCTGTGTGTCTACATGTTGTGAAACAAGCCACATGGGCAAGTCAGGATGATGTGGACATGGTTCGTGTCCTATTGGTTCGAACAAACTCATCTAAAGAAGCCGCGGTCAAAGGCGTCCACATGGAAGTCAACCATAGAGTCTTACGGTGACAGGACTCTGTTCCGTGTCACGTAAAGGTTCATATGGCCGTTTCTGAGTTGCGGAGGACAAGTCGACATCTGTACATGGCTCCATAGTCAAATTCAAGCATCCACTTCTCATAGATTTACTTTCCAACACGGCCATGATCCTAGATCCGTGGACGTAATGGTCTACGTGTTCTCCACCAGCATAAACTTTAGGAGACAGTTATATTTCTTTTGTTATATATAACGTGTTTGCATACGCATATAGAGTTAGTTGATGTTAGTCTCTGTTATCTTTTATTAGTCTGCTCTGTAATGTAATTACGCTGCCTTTGAGCCGTAATACTACCATACTGTTATGACTGCATTTTAATATAAGAAGACTCTGTTTTCCAACTTAATTTGTACTTGAAGATCGTTGCCAAGGCTGGTGTAGAGGGCCCCTACTCAGCTAAGGTTTTGTGCATTAGTGTATAGTTCTTATTTCATTTCTTTAAAGCTCATTGTGCCATAATCCATTCACATGTTTATACACTGCATTTTTCATGATACATATGCTTCATTTCTGTTTATAAACTTTCATGCTTTCTATTTCACTTTTGTCTTTCATGTTTTATGTTGTTAATCACTGATCAGTGTTCTTGTTTCAGGTTATAGATAGGCAGCCCGGGCATTTTCATAGCTTTTTGACTAATGACATGGAATTAACATTGTTCTGTTGCTAATGTGTTTTTCTTAGTTTCTGTTTAATTTCAGTACTGCTTTGTTTAATTCAGTTTTGCTCATTTGCTTCAGTAGTTAAATTTAGATATATTGAACTGCTCATAACATCTTCAGTTGCCTCCGAAAGCCACAGCTGGACTGATGGTGAGGGATTGTATTATGAAAGGTGTAGTTTAGTATTAGTTTCCTTTCTGCAAATTTAGATATATTAAACTGCTCATAACATCTTCAGTTGCCTCCGAAAGCCACAGCTGGACTGATGGTGAGGGATTGTATTATGAAATGTGTAGTTTGGTATTAGTTTCATTTCTACAAATTTAGATATATTAAATTGTGCATGAAATATTCAGTTACCTCCGAAAGCCACAGCTGGACTGATGGTGAGGGATTGAATTATGAATGTATGATTTGATATTAGTTTACTTTCTGCAAGTTAGATATCAGTTACTCAAGTTGTTTATGGTTACTTCCGAAAATCATAGCTGGACTAATGATGAGGGATCAGAAGACAAGTTGATGTAATCTGATTTAGATTTAATTTGTTGCAATTTTGGATTTCTTTAAGCATAGTTTCTTTTGTGTTTAGACAGCAGCAAGAATAGTTTGGTTTTCATGCTCAATAGTTCACTGTTTTGATTTATTAGACTAGCAACACCTTTTCATTTCAGCAGCGCATTTTCATTTCCTTCAAGTTTTGTCATTGTAAGTTTCAAATTCCTTTTTAAGTTTCAAGTTGGTAAATCATTATAGAGGATATCATTTCCTTGAACAAACATAACCATACTTGTTTTCATTTTAGAATTTCCATTTCATCTTAGAAAACCAAAAATGACAAAAAGTTAAGAAATAGGTTATCTTGCACATATAGTGCACCGCACTTCATCAGCTTACGAATCCCGGATTGAAAAATTAAATGCAGCAATTTAGGACACACTAAATTGACCAAACATTTTGGCGCCGTTGCCGGGGAAGTGTAACGAGGTAGCCAATTTCTTAAAAAAAAAACACACAAAATCATAAAAAGAAGGGAAAACTTGATAACTTCTTGAAGTATGCTCTCCTCTTGCACCTAGTGTGATCTGGAGGATCAGAAAAGAGAGTTATTGGTTTAGTAATTTCTTAAGTATGCTCTCTTCTTGCACCTAGTGTGATCTGGAAGATCAGAAAGAGAATTATTAGCCCAACTTTTTAAAAAAACATAAAAAAAATGACATGCATAGAGAAAGAGATTCTAGGGGAAGGTTTATAGCTAAAGCCAAGAGTTTGATTTTCACAACTCCATCTTCTTCAAGGCATAGACCAGATTCACCACCATCTACCCCTAGCCTTAAGATTTTTGGAACTCAAGGAGCAGCTGAATTAGAGGATTCTCCTATACCATCTACTCAATCCCATTTAGAAAAAAAAGAGACTCTCTCTCATCCTCCCTTGGTAGAAGAACTAGAGGAATTTAAGGACTCTAAAGAAACTATCATGGCAGAGGAAGTAATAGATGGAGGTAGAGGTAGAGGTAGAAGAGGAGGAAACAATGGAGACAACAATGGTAAAGGAAATAATGGTAGAAATAGGGAAGGAGACAACTTGTTTGGATTCCCTATAGCTGATGAGGAAACTCATGCAACGATGAAAAATATCTCACCATCTGTTCTCCCCAAATTTTATGGATTGCGAAGTGAGGATCCTGAAACATTTCTGTTTGAGTTTGAAGTTGTGTGCCGAACCTATGACTATATGGAAGACTCTCAAAAACTCAAACTGTTTCCTTCAACTCTGAAGGGATCTGCTTTGAAATGGTTCATGGGATTGGCCACTCAATCTATTAGGACTTGGAATGATATGAAACAAACATTTTTGGATAGATACTTGGACTATTTTATGCCCACCAATCACAAGGATGAGGTATTCAAAATGATGCAAAAAGAAGATGAAAATTTGGAAGACTTACTTGAAAGATTTCAATACAACTTGGAAAGAGCAAAGATGAGCAACTTAGATGATGAAACCTTGAAAGCCCTCATATTAAAAGCCATTAGAGATGAATGGATAGATATTTTAAACATGATGGGGAAAGGATACATTTCTCAACTCCCACTTCGTGATATAACAAAACTATGTGTCCATCTCTCAAGAGGAAAATCTAAAACAGGAAAAGGGCCTAGGGATCCTTCTCTTATTAGGGCTAACAAATCTGCAACTGGATCAGTAAGTAGGGCAGAGATTGGTAATATGCTTGATGAGTTCAAAACTTATATCTTAGGGAGCCTTAGTGAACAACTAGACACCCTTAAAATCCAAAACAAGCAGAAAGCAGAAACAGATGCTTTAGCCATCTTTTGTCCGAAATGCAGGAAGAAACATGCTTTAAGGGAATGTCCCTTGGATGCAAAAGTTGTAGAAACATGTATGATTTGCTCAGAGAATCATGAGATCAAGGATTGTCCTTCAAATCCTGGACTCAAAGCTGTCTTTCAAGAAGACCCAAATTCAGTAGAATCTCTCTGTTTTGTTGCAAGAAGACCTTGGCAGGGACAACAAACTCAAGGGTTTAACAACCCTATGAATTTTCAAACCCCACCAAGTTGGAATCCTTGGCAACAACCTTGGCCCCAACATCAAAATTCATATCAACCATGGGTACAAGGGATGCAAAATCCTTATGGGAGATTTGCTCAATTTTATCAATATCCTCCATCTTTTCAAAATCAACAAGCTCCACAACTTCCAAACCCAAATCCACAACTTTCATTTCCATTTCCACAACAACAACCTTCTCAACAAAATCCAAATCCTCAACTCATGCTCCCATACCAACAAAAGACAAATCAAATTCCAGCTCAGCCATTGCCAAATCCTAACAATAAGAATCCTCAGAATACTTACATGGTAGAAGGACAACAATTTCCTACCTATATGATTGTTCCTCTCAATGATGTACAACTCAGTTCTGGTAGAGTTTTAGAAAAACCTTCTATAGATATTCAAGAGCAAGATACCTCTTAGGAGGACTCTCTTCAAGTCAATAAGGGTTCCGAGGAAGCATCTCTTCAAAATCCAAGCATGCAAAAAGAAAAAGAAAAGACAACACCCACAACTCCTATAGTTGAGCAACCTGCATCTTTATCTACACCTCCTTTTCCTGAAAGACTACAAATTGACAAGGGGGTGGAAAAACAAATCTTATTGCCTAACTATGACTTTCTAGATGAATTGAAGAATGTTTGTATCAAGATTCCCTTGTTACAAGCCATTCGAGAGATTCCTATTCTAGCAAAAACAATAAAGGAGTTGAGTTTCAAAAGACCAGGAAGGAAACTAAAAGACACAAGAAGAATCCACCTGGTAGGAAAAATTGCAAATATTATGATGGGAAAAATTACCATGTAGAAGTATGTAGATCCAGAAGTCCAATTGTCAAGACACATATAAATGGGATAGAAATTCCAAACACATTGATTGACTTAGGGGCTGCTATCAACATTATGAGTAGACAGACTATGGACCAGCTAAAACTTCCTAACCTTCTTTTTACACCTACTTTACTGCAACTTGCAGATCGATCAATTATTAAACCATATGGTGTATTAGAAGATATTTTAGTCTCCTTAGATTCTTGGGAATATCCAGTAGATTTTATGATTTTGACTCCCAAGAGTAATCTAGGAGGGCACCCACTTATCTTAGGAAGACCTTGGCTAGCCACAGCTGATGCTTTTATTAGTTGTAGATCCGGGGACATGTACATTTCTAATGGTAATTTGACAAAGAAATTCAATTTGTATCCTCCAGCAAAAGCAATCACAGAATTAGGAGACAATGAATGGGTCGATGATGAGGACATTATACAACCTGTCTTTACCATTTCTGAAATCAGTGAGGATAGTCAAATTCTGAACACATTAGAAAATTTTGAGACATCTTCATAATATGACCCCACACAATTTCAGTTGGAATCTGACATAGAATATTTATCATCAAGACAAATGTCTCTTTACTCTATGGAAGAGTTTGGTAGTTCTACTATTGAGATTTTTCCAGGAAAAACATTGAATATCAACAAACATTTGGAAAAGTCACAACAAGAAGAACTAACCAAAATCTTGCAAAAACATTCTACCGC
This sequence comes from Pinus albicaulis, assembly GCA_034641835.2. NCBI lineage: Eukaryota > Viridiplantae > Streptophyta > Pinopsida > Pinales > Pinaceae > Pinus > Pinus albicaulis. The sequence goes on along the minus strand of CM076578.1, from coordinate 757,792,551 downwards.
ATTTGCATGGGAGTATACTGACATGAAAGGTATTGATCCTAAGACTTGCATCCATCATATCTATATTGAGGAAAACAGTAGACCAATCAGACAACCTCAAAGAAGGATGAATCCAAATCTTAGGGGGATAGTGAAAGAAGAGCTCCAAAAACTACTCAATGTAAACTTCATTTATCCAATTTCAGATAGCCGATGGGTTTCTCCTTTGGTTATAGTACCTAAAAAGAATGGTAAATGGAGGGTATGAATTGATTACAGGGAATTGAACAAAGTAACTTTGAAGGATCACTTTCCTTTGCCTTTTATCGATAAGGTATTAGATACATTAGCAGGTAAAAAATACTTTTCATTTTTGGATGGTTTTAGTGGCTATAATCAAATTCAGGTAGCACCTGAAGATCAAGATAAGACCACATTTACTTGTCCATGGGGAACTTTTCCCTACCGAGTGCTTCCTTTTGGGTTATGTAATGCACCAGCAACATTCCAAAGAGCAGTACTAGGAATTTTTTCTGATCTAATCCATGATTGTGTAGAGGATTATATGGATGATTTTACAGTTTATGGTAATTCATTTGAAGAGGCATTAGAAAATTTGGAAAAAGTTCTCATAAGATGTAAAGAAACAAACCTTTCATTAAGCCATGAAAAATGCTTTATGATGTTTACCGAAGGGATTGTCTTAGGACATCATATTTCAGGAGATGGGATTAAGGTTGATAGATCAAAAGTTGAAGTCATCTCCAAGTTGCCTATTCCAAATTGTCAAAGAGATGTTAGAAGTTTTCTAGGATTTACTGGTTACTATAGAAGATTTATAGAAAACTTCACTAAAATAACATCTCCACTCTTTAAATTGCTTACAAAAGACTGTGAATTTAAATGGGATCCTGATTGTCAATCAGCTTTTGAAACTTTGAAAACAAGAATATCTGAAGCACCTATCTTGAGAGGACCAAAATGGAAACTTCCTTTCCATATTTCTACAGATGCTTCAGATACAGCTCTTGGAGCTGTGTTGGGTCAAAAAGATTTAATTCCTTATGCCATTTATTACACTAGTAAAAATTTGACTCCCACAGAGTTGAATTATACTGTGACTGAAAAAGAGTTCTTAGCTGTTGTTCATGCAATTAATAAGTTTAGACATTACATAACAGGCTATGAAACTTTTATTCATACTGACCATTCTGCAATTAGATATTTAATGAACAAACCTGTTACTAATGGCAGAGTGACAAGATGGTTTTTACTTTTGCAAGAATTCAATATTACTGTGTTGGATAGACCAGGAAAACAAAATACAGTAGCTGATTTCTTGTCTAGGATTCAGAATACTAAAGAAGATTCTCCCGTAGAGGATAAGTTTCCTGATGAATACTTGTTTGCAGTAACTATTAAGACTCCTTGGTATGCAGATATTGCTAACTATTTGGTTACAAGGAAACTGCCTTCACATTTATTTCCAAGTGAAAAACAAAAAATTATTCAGGAGAGTTCAAAATATTCATGGATTTCTAACGAATTGTTTAAAACAGGGCCAGATCTTGTGATCAGAAGATGTGTCAGGGAAGATGAAATGCATGATATTCTTAAGGCATGTCATGATGAACCATGCGGCGGACACTTTGCGGACAAAAGGACGGCCTATAAAATCCTTTCCTTGGGATATTATTGGCCTCCTCTCTTCAAAGATGCAAAACAATATGTCAAAAGGTGTGATAGCTGCCAAAGAGTAGGGAAACCTACCCTTTCAAATGAAATGCCATTGCAAACACAGGTACTCATTGAACCCTTTGAAAATGGGCTTTAGATTTCATTGGACCTATTAATCCACCATCTAAGCAAAAGAAGTATATATTGGTTTGTACCGATTATGTTACTAAATGGGTAGAAGCCAAAGCATTAGTATCTGCTACTGAAAATTCAGTTGTTCATTTTCTTTATGAGGATATTTTTACTCGCTTTGGTGTTCCAAGAGAAATTGTGACAGATCAGGGGAGCCAATTCACATCCAATTTTGTGGAGAAGTTGATGGAAGAATACAAAATCAAGCACAGAAGATCTACTCCTTACCATCCACAAGCAAATGGTCAAGTGGAGTCCACAAACAAAGTTCTTGAAAGCATCATCACCAAAACTGTTCATCTACATAGAAGAGATTGGGCAGAAAGGCTTCCAGAAGCCTTGTGGGCCTACAGAACTACATGGAGGAATACAACAGGACATTCTCCTTATGAACTTGTTTATGGGAAAGAAGTCTTGCTCCCCATTGAGTTCCAAGTCAAGACCTTCAAGATAGCAGTTCAGTTGGGGATGGACTTATCAGAAGCCCAAAAACATAGAATGGAGCAGTTGAATGAGCTAGATGAGATCAGACAAGAAGCAATTTTAAGAACTGATCTAGTTCAATATCAAAGAGCTAAATGGCATGAAAATTACATCAAAGAGAAGAAGTTTCAAGAAGGAGATTGGGCATTGTTATTTGATTCCAAGTTTAAATATTTTCAAGGAAAATTTCAGACTCATTGGCTTGGGCCATATGAGATTGACAAGATCTTTAGAAATGGAGCGGTAAGAATCAAGACCATTGATGAGTTTCAAACTCCTCTTATTGTGAATGGCCATAGATTGAAATTTTATCATAAGCCACTCTCAAAAGAGGATTTTGTCAAAATGTTTCAAGAAAGTTCTGCAATCAGGCTGGTACAGAAGAATTCTTCTTCTTTACCAACCTAGCTTTTGTTCTTTTCAGTTTAAAAATAATAATAATAATAATAATTGTATAAGCCTGAAAACCAATCACTGATTGGCAGTCTTATACAGAAAATATAGCGTGAAAATCAGGAACACCTGACACTCTATATTTTCCAAAAAAAATATCTCTCTCTTTCATTTCACAAGTTTTGTGACCATTCACTCCATTCCATCCCACTTCATTTCACTTCATTTCACTCCATTCCATTTCATTTTATCCATTTCATCAATAAAAATCTTTTTCATGACCATTTCCATCTGGTCATTTGTCATCTGTTCATCTCCATTCATCCAAATAATAGCTGTGTCAGTTTCCGCAGCTGACATCTGTTTCCGCAGCCGACTCCAGTTTCCGCAGCCAGAAGCAGATTCCGCAGCTACAACTCTGTTTTCAAAAGAATGTACAGCCAGATGTTATTTCCATAATCATGAAATAAAATGCATGTGAGAGGATAAAAAATGAAGACATGGAGCATTCAAGACACCAATAAAGAGTAACTAGTTGAAGACCAAGGGAAAAGGCAAAGATTCCAAAGGTATGAATAAAATTTATTTCAAATAGCATTGAAAAACACATTTTTATATAGTTCTGAACCATAAGATCCATCCATTATGTGCAATGATTATATTGACAATTCCGTAACCTTTCACGATCTCCATATTATCCTCTCGCATTCATTCTCAAACGGTTCCATCATTAAAACCCCCGATCTTCACTCATGTTCCAATATTCCACCGGTGACAATGAGACATATTTGATTTGACCACGGACTCTTACAGCCGCATAAATCCATAACCGTTGTTGAAACGTGCTCATATTTATTGTGCAGCCACCAAAATTCAAAACGCTGCCGGATGTGTTATACTCTGTTAATCTCTCTGTCGTGTCTCTGTCGTGCTTACGAAACCCCACTCTGTTCTGTCTCGCTCCATTTCGTTCATTGTGCTCATTCCCATTCTCTGATATTTACCCACAGTCATTGCGCTTATCTCTGTGCATTCAGCCGTTCTATTTCCATTTGAACCCTCACGCAGGAAAATTTGTGAAGAGCAGAAAGAAAAAAATGGGTAAATTGCTAAGAGCAGAACCAGAAGGACCTAAGTTTATGGAGGGATATCCGCAAGTAAGGGATATATTGAAGAAAGCAAATTGGCTGCGGTTTATCCAGAAATTCAGAGGTTATCATAAAGAAGTCACGAAGGCATTCGCAAGGTCGTTTGATGGCTTGGAAGCAGAGATTGGAGACCTTAAGTTTGCAGTCAATGAAGCATCTATAGCAACAGCCACGGAACTTCTTCAAGAGGGTGAGCGTTGGTTTAAAAATAAAAGCATCAGTGATGAAGCATGGAGAACAATCTTACGAAATCAAGGTATGGACATAACTGTTTTTAAAAGAGGAATTCCTGTGCATGCATTGAAAGAGGAATGGGCTACTTTGCTGCTAGTTGTTCAGAAATTTATTACATGTGAAGGTCGTTTTGGGTCCATGTATATGTACCATACCAGGTTACTGATGAATTTTCTAGATAATCAAACTCTCAATCTCCCATATTTTCTATTCAATAGTTTGAAGAAAATGTCTGTGACTGTTCAGAAACATTTAGGAGATGTAGAACCCCATCTATATCACCACGACCTTGTAAAAATTTTGATTGAAAAGGAATTAAAGGAAAAGAAAGACACATGGGAACAATTTCTGGTTAGAAATTTCTTTGAGGAACCTCAGGAAATTCCTGAAGGTAGTACAACAAGAAGGAGTAGAAGAAAAAGAATAAATGATGAAACCCAAATTACTCCTACTCAAGAAATTCCTAAAGGTAGCACAACAAGAAGAAGTAGGAGAAAAAGAACAATTGATGAAATTCAAAATACTCCTACTACTACAATTGAAAGAACTGATAGGGAAGAGAGACTATCAAAGAGGAAGAAGAAAGAAATCAAGGGTAAGAAGCCAATAATACCAAAAGAGAGAAAAATTATTGAGGCTATACATAAAACTCCTTCTTCTGAAGAAGAAGATAATCAAGTGTTATCTGAAAGACTAGTTTATCTTCAAAAACAGTCCTCTATGGTCAAGAAGACAGAGAAAGGAAAACAAAAACAAAAGGATAGTGCACCATAGCGTGTGAGAAGAAGCAGCAGACTTAAGGGGAAATTGAGAAAAACGCAAATGAAGGGTCCTCATTTCATTGATTTGGGAGAGGAAACATCTGAACAGTCCCCAGCTGACCATAGTCCATCTCAGTCAGTTAGTGAACCTGGTTCATTTCATTCCCAGTCAGACATTGAACATACTCCATCCCATTCTCAGCAAGATGTTGATGTGAGCCCTTCTCAGCCAGATTTTGAAGATAACTCTCCTTCGCGGCATTTTGGGGACAGCCTAATAAAAATGACACCTGAAATAGACCCCAAGCAGCAGGAAGTATATGACTATATAGAATCTTTGGAAAAGGCAGCTACAGGTCCCAGTACTTCGTCCATTCAGCCTCATACAGTACAGGATGATTTAGTCCAATCACTAAAACATGAAATCTTTGAGCTAGAGCTTTTAAATAGACACATCAAAAATGAAAATGAGACATTGAAAGAACAAGGCAAACTGGACAAAATCATTCATGATAATACCATGCTACATCTGGGAATATGGCAGAAGAAGAACAAGAAATTGAAAAGGAAATGCCAGAAGTTGAGCAGAGCACTGGTTAATATCAAATTTAGGTGCTTAATGAAGAAACCCAGAATGTTGGCAGCACCAAGGAAGAGGAGGAGAGGATTGGATGTGCTGGCTAAAGTGTCAAGGCACATGAACTAAGGAAGGAATATCAAAATTTTGGTTGCATGAGGACATGCAACACCTTCACAGTGGGGGTATGTTGAGTCTCAATTCTGCATCTTTTCCATACACTTTTCTATACCTTTTTCACTCACCCGAACCTCCCAAGTTGTCAATATCATTGTATGTTAATTGCAAAAGAGCATCTAACATGGTTTTTAACTATATTTTTGTGTCTGCTGTTTGATTTAGATTTTTTTCATTTAGCTGCGGAATCTTGCCACTTTCCGCAGCTGCTGCAACTTTCCGCAGCTATTTTGTGAAACTCTATGTTACAGGTGTCTACAGGGAAAATGAGCCACATGGGCAAGTCAGGAATGATGTGGACATGGTTCGTGTCCTATTGGTTCGAGCAAACTCATCTAAAGAAGCCGCGGTCAAAGGCGTCCACATGGAATTCAACCATAGAGTCTTACGGTGACAGGACTCTGTTCCGTGTCACGTAAAGGTTCATATGGCCGTTTCTGAGCTTGTGGAGGACAAGTCGACATCTGTACATGGCTCCATAGTCGAATTCAAGCATCCACTTCTCATAGATTTATTTTCCAACACGGCCATGATCCTAGATCCGTGGACGTAATGGTCTACATGTTCTACACCAGCATAAACTTTAGGAGACAGTTATATTTCTTTTGTTATATATAACGCGTTTGCATACGCATATAGAGTTAGTCCCGATTAGTCTCTGTTAATTTTATTAAGTCTGCTCTGTAATGTAATTACGCCGCCTTTGAGCCGTAATACTACCATACTGTTATGACTGCATTTTTAATATAAGAAGACTATGTTTTCCAACTTAATTCATACTTGAAGATCGTTGCCAAGGCTGGTGTAGAGGGCCCCTGCTCAGCTAAGGTTTTGTGCATTAGTGTATAGTTCTTATTTCATTTCTTTAAAGCTCATTGTGCCATATTCCATTCACATGTTTATACATTGCATTTTTCATGATACATATGCTTCATTTCTGTTTATAAACTTTCATGCTTTCCATTTCACTTCTGTCTTTCATGTTTTATGTTGTTAATCACTGATCAGTGTTCTTGTTTCAGGTTATAGATAGGCAGCCCGGGCATTTTCATAGCTTTTTGACTAATGACATGGAATTAACATTGTTCTGCTGCTAATGTGTTTTTCTTAGTTTCTGTTTAATTTCAGTACTGCTTTGTTTAATTCAGTTTTTCTCATTTGCTTCAGTAGTTAAATTTAGATATATTAAACTGCTCATAACATCTTCAGTTGCCTCCGAAAGCCACAGATGGACTGATGGTGAGGGATTGTATTATGAAATGTGTAGTTTAGTATTAGTTTTCTTTCTGCAAATTTAGATATATTGAACTGCTCATAACATCTTCAGTTGCCTCCGAAAGCCACAGCTGGACTGATGGTGAGGGATTGTATTATGAAATGTGTAGTTTGGTATTAGTTTCATTTTTGCAAATTTAGATATATTAAATTGTGCATGACATCTTCAGTTACCTCCGAAAGCCACAGCTGGACTGATGGTGAGGGATTGAATTATGAATGTATGATTTGATATTAGTTTAATTTCTGCAAGTTAGATATCAGTTACTCAAGTTGTTTATGGTTACTTCCGAAAATCATAGCTGGACTAATGATGAGGGATCAGAAGACAAGTTGATGTAAATTGATTTAGATTTACTTTATTGCAACTTTTGGATTTCTTTCAGCATAGTTTCTTTTGTGTTTATACAGCAGCAAGAATAGTTTGGTTTCATGCTCACTAGTTCACTGTTTTGATTCATTAGACTAGCAACATCTTTTCATTTCAGCAACACATTTTCATTTCCTTTCAAGTTTTGTCATTGTAATTTTCAAATTCCTTTTTAAGTTTCAAGTTGGTAAATCATTATAGAGGATATCATTTCCTTGAACAAACATAACCATACTTGTTTTCATTTTAGAATTTCCATTTCATCCTAGAAAACCAAAAACGACAAAAAGTTAAGAAATAGGTTATCTTGCACATATAGTGCGCCGCACTTCATCAGCTTATGAATCCCGGAT